>CM076280.1:11902500-12573319 GCA_038380795.1 Pyrocephalus nanus
GAGCATTGTTGTTCTGCTCAGATTTGGTGCCCCTCTCTCGTTCAGATGCACCACCTCTGGATTGTAGAAGACTTTGAAGCTTCCCTTTTTAATTGTAATTCAACTACTTGTGATATTTTGGTACCAATTAATATTGATTTTTCAATTGGTTTACAGAGATGTTGTTTTATTACTAATATATTTAATGTGCAAATCAATAAGAACACTTGTTTGGCTCTCTCCCTAGAAGGTAATAAAATCAAATATCTCAAGAGTAAAATGCTATCTGATCCATAAATGGCAGCAGCAGATGCTTAATGTAATAGTTAAAGACTATGCAGCATTCTTGGCACCTTCCATGCATTTTCCACACACACTGTACTAAAGTGACACTCAATAACTTGCTAGTTACAAAAAGTTTGGTAAATTTGTTGGCACCATGTCAGCCTAAAGGAAGGCTTCAGTGTCAAGCAGTGGTGCTACATGGACAAAGCAGATATTCCTCACTGCTGCCTGGGCAGAGCTTCTTTGGGTTTCCCAAATGGAGATTCCATAGCAAAAGGCAAAAGCTCTTCATGTCTCTCCTGCCTTCTAAATCCCAGTGGATGGTGACCAGCTTTGTGGGAGAAAGCCCTGAAAGGGGAGGCAGAGGGGCTGCTGCAGACTGACTGCTGTCCAGCCCTCTCAAGGTGATTCTGATGCTTTGTCATAGGTTTCCTCTGGTACTTTTTTTCCCTTAAGTTTTTCTCCTGAGTGGATTTGTTGGAAGCCAGGACAAGGTGGAGGTGAGTCTGCCCATCATCTCCACTCTGCAGGGAATTCTCCTGCTCTATGCTTAGCCCAGCTCCAAACTGAACCTCTCCTGGGCTGGGCATCTCAGCAGCTTCCATCACACCCACGTGTGCCATTGGCAGCAGTGTGGGAATCAGGAGTGGAGCTGGGAGAACCTGAGCAACTTCAGAGAGAGTGAAAGACGCAGAGCAAGGTGGGAGAAGAGAGAAGAGCAGCGCTTTTGCATGTTCTTTGATTCCTGCAGAATCCCCACGGTCCTGGTTGTTTCTATGGCACCAGTGGAAGGAGCAGTGCCACGGACAGGGGAGTTTGTGACAAACTAATGGCAGTCTCACCACAGAGATGGAATTTACCTCTGGCTAGTGAAGATGATTTATGGGTGAGCAAATAATGAACTTGGCAAACACTACATAATAAAGAGAAAAATCTTGCACTTTTAATTAGCCAAAAATAAATGGGTGAGCATGAGGCTGAGTCTGCTGTCTCCAAACTTTGAGTTCTTCATCTTCTTCTGCTAGTTGTGGTCTAACAAGCATGTAGCAGTGTCCCCAGACCTCACCAGCGTGTCAGGCGTGGGGAGCTCCGCAGCAGCTGAAGCAAATTTGGGCATTCCCCACCTTGTGACCAGTGCCCAGCTTGTCTCCTGTTTCCAAAGCCCCACGAGAGAAGGCCTGTTGTTTCTGCCCTGAGTTATTACTATTCTTAATAAAAGATGCAGTTTAAGTGAATGTAAACATGTCCTCCCGTGTGCTCAGCACCAGCTGCCAGCAGACCAGCACTCCCATTCCCCCTCCATCATCTCTTGTCCCAGACAGGTGGAGTGGGATGACTGCCATTGCAGGAAAGTCATAAAGTATAAAATGCTTCATTTGTTCATGAAATGGAAATTTGAATGGCCAGAGAGGGCCCTTGCAGCTTGTGCTGCTCCGTAGCCAGCGCTGGGGTGGGCACTGTCCTGCCATCTGGGGGGTTGTCCCATCATGGAACTGCTGCAAGGTGTGCAGGGGCTTCAGGCAGGTCCCTGCCCAAAGGGTTTGGAAGGGAAAGGAGAGGTCCTGAGGATTCAAGTTTTAGGAGGCACTCGAAACGTGCAGATTTTGGCACAAGTAGGGTCTGATGCCACAGCTGGCACACGGAGCCCCCAGACCCGCCGGACTCAGTGCGGAGCCACCAGCCATCAGCGGCACTCCCCGGGCAGAGGGGGCTGAGCACGTCCCAACTGGAGTTCAGAGCCCACAGTCCCACCTGGAATATGCAACATGGAGACAATAGAGCAAAGTGTAACCAGTGTTTACAGAAAAAATTGTCAAGGATTTATTTATTGGAAGTGACTGAGGAATATGAATTCTACACTCCATTTAAAATGCTTTTTATTTCTCTCAGCCTTGGGGCTCTGAGTACATCTAATTTCACCCATAGCTATAATTCTCCACCAAACAGTTCCTGCTTCTCCTCTGGGTTCCCGAGGAGTCATTTTGGTTTATGTCCTCTCCCGGTGCAGCTCATGCCGTGGCTGGAGACAGTTACACACTGGTGAACTTTCCAAACCCTCCCCCACCGGGGGCACACACACATGCAGCACGAGCGAGTGGCATGAGCTGGGAACAGCTTGACACCTCACTATATATTTACTTACAAAAATAAAACTCCAAATGTCTTTATCATGTAGGGGTTTCTCCCAAGGAGCCATGTATTTCACTGCAGACACTTTGATTGTCCCTACCTTGCAGCTAACAAACTATTAGTTTTGTTAGTATATTTATTCCACTAAAATTGGAGCCTGTGATTACAAATCCAATGCTGTGATTGAATCGGGGTTTGGAAATAAATCTGTCTGGGGCTCATCTGGCGTTTTGGTGCTGGGAGAGGCGGCGTCAGGCGCTGCTCCCCCAGCCCAGCTGCAGGCTGGACTGTCCGGCTGCGGGTGCAGGGGCTGCACAGCCACAGGGCTGCACTCAGTCACTCATCAGGGGCATTCAGCACTGGAGACAGGGCCTGTTTCCTCAGGTGGGCCAGCAGTGGCTGTAGAGCCAGGCTTTCCAAATTGTGACTGTGTGGGGGCACAGGGTTCTGAGTGGTCATGGTTTGCTCAGTGTCCTGACCCTGCCAGAGCCCATTGCTCCACAAGGCTTGTGACATTATTTCCCAGAAAGCTTCTTTGCTGGGAAGCTTTACTTGCTTTGAAATAAAGGAGTTCTTCAGTTTCTGCATGTAAACAGTGGCAGCATTTTTGCTGCTTCAGTATCACTCTCACAAGATCTCAGGAGGGGAACAAGCAAGACAGAAATCACAGTGCTCTCAAAGGTAAAGGCAAAGACTCCCCCTGTGCAGCATGTCTTGTGGGGGCAATGACCTTGTTCCCAGGCAGGGCTGCCCAAACACCCTCTGTGTCCCCCCAGCCACCTACAACAGCCCCACTGACGTGGAGCATCTTCCCTGGGAGTTCCAGCCAAGAGCTGCTGGTTCCCTCCCTGGCTTCAACAGCACAGAGCTGGGGTGACACAGAGGCCACCCCTGTCCCCTCCTTGGCTGGTCCCAGTGTGCACTTTAGCATCTGGGTCCCCATCCCACGCCCCAAATCCACCACCCCCCAGCTGTGCCACCTGTGGCTCCGAGTCCCCACAATGGGAACACATGTGCTACTGTATGTACATATGGAAAAAACCTGTCAGGGAAGATTAAAACCCCAGACAGTCTTTATTGTAAGATTGTTTTTTTCCATTTATTTATCCCTTTTTTTCCCTTTTAGCAAGAGTAGTCAGGGTTTGATATGATTAGAATTGCAAATCTTGCATGTTAAAAGGGAAGCACTGAAGTAAAAGGATGCTGCCTGTGTAATGAGACACGTTTTAAATCCAGGCTAGGTAAATTTGGTGTTGAGCATAAAGGGTATGAAATAAACTCGCAGTGAGCTCAGCAAATGCCCCAAGGCGCGTCCCCATTAGTATTCCCATTTGTGAGCTCACTTCATAAGACTAATGGAGTTGCTACCTGGGGACATTAATTGTGCATGACACCATTGCCGAGCCTTTGTGCACTCTTACTAATATCACAGTGCCTCCTTGACAAAATGCCTGCAAAGATTACAAACATACCTAAAATAACTGCCACATTCACACTCATATTTGACAGGGATCTTCGAGTTCAGTTACAATAGAATTACCATCATTTCTTACACCTCTGGCTTTTTATTACATTAAACAATGGTTGATATTGCTTCCTTAAACCAGTGTCAGATTGTGTAAAATCTCTCTATCTCAGGATTTTCTATTAAGCCTCCCATTTATCAGGGGAATGTATAGCTTCCATACTTGACTCCTAGTACAAATATTATATATTATATACTTAAGCACACGTGCACACACACACACACACACACACATATCACCCTCCTTCTGTGTTAAAGAAACAGCAATATTTTTGAGTCCTTACAATTAACAGCGAGACGCTCTGCCATTGTGTGAAGTGCTCACAGGTCTTCCAGCATTAATGATAACATCATCTGTGGGGACATGTGAGGAGCTCTGTGGGGCTCCCCACATGTGTGTCCCCTGGCTGGTCCTGCTGCACTCCCCACCAGCCACGCTGGCTGTGTCCTCTGCTCCCCCACAGCTCTCAGGGTCCTGGGTGGCTCCCCCAAGTGTATTGAGAGGCATCAGTGGGAGACCAGAGGAGATCTCATCCTTGGAAGAGATGTGAGAACAAGGTACCAAAGTGAATTAATGTGAAATCTTTGAGGATTCAATGCTCAGATCCTTGGAGGAGGGATTTAGTTCTTGACAAAACAATTTTTTTTAGGTATTTATTTTAAAAATAAATGCTTGCGTTTGTTTCTGGCACTGACACCATCTATGCGCCAACAGTCCTTGATTCTCCTCTTTTCCCTCTGAGATTTCCTCTCAGAGAAGAGCCTCACCAAGCTGCAGAAAAGGGAAGATAGACTGCTGGGATATGCATTAGAAAGCTCCTCATCCCACCATCCCTTGCTGAGGGGAGGCCACGGCTTTACCTTCAGCTGCCCAAGGACATTCTGATTTTACCAGGTGGCAGCATTAAATACCCAAAAGAAAACTCCAGCTCCATATTTACTAGACAACAAAACACTTTGTCAAGGGAAAGATGTCAGGGTTTACTTCAAATTCCTGACCTTTGAGATGGACAAGATAAAGACACACTGAGACATGCAACAGAAGCTGTGTGGCTCTGCTCTCTCGGGGTTACAGCTGTGAGAGATTGGCACTGAATCACAGATGCAGCTGTAGACAATTACACTTCAGGAGGGGTCTTTCCTATTTCTATTGAGAGGATTTATTGGAAGTCGTATTAATTATTAATTTGCAGCAGTGCTTGTCAGCAGCCAGTCACAAACTTCCTGACAAACCCTGTGTTCTACAACTTGCTGCAGCAGGGAGAGGCGTTAGGGAAGAGCTGCCACGAGCAGAGTTTGGACTCCAGGGTTTGGGCAATCCTCCTTCCTCGGGCTGGTCCTGGCTCACACCTCCTGACCCCAAACACGGACAAACTCACGCTGGGGTCCAGGCAAGAGGAGCCACTGGGGCACAGGAGTCAGCTGGGCTTTGCATTGGAGAAGCCCTGGAGAAATGAGCTGGAGCTGAGGAACACTCAGCGTCTGCACACGGCTGATCCGCCCCGTGGAGCTGGCACGCAGTGTTTTCCTGCTGTCTCATTGACTTCTTGCCAAAAAAGGTTAAAATGCCTGAGTTTTCTCTGGAATTCTGAAGTTGGGACTTAAAAATACTTCAAACACTTGGTTTAATAGACCTTCACATCAGTGTATTCCCAGTTCCACACAGCTCCCTAGTGACACGGGACCTTTTGTCAAGCACATATGAAATTAAGTGAAATAAAAATCATATTAAAAATTATTACCATCTAACAGCCATTAGTCTGCACATTGCTGTCACGTCTTGATGGATTTCTCACTTAGTTCAATGAATGTTCTAACGACAGTGATAAAATCACTCAGAAAAAATATAATAAACTGTTAACCCTTTACACAGCCACTTGTTTTTCCAACCCCTTTAAGAACTGTTCAGCAGTGAGTTGCTCCCCAGGGTGCTCTGCTGGAGAGGAAAACCTGCCCCTGCCTGCCTTGGACACTGTGGAGGGGGTGGAAATCCTGCCCCACCCCTCCCCAGTGAGGGAAATTGTGGGGCTGGAGACTGTCCTGGCAGCACTGGTGACTGCCCAGGTCACTGCTGGAGCAACACAGCCCTTTGTCCTGGCAGAGCAAGCCCAGGAACCCCAGCTGTGGGACAGCACTGGACAGGCTCTCCCACAATGATTCTATGGACCAGCAGCACACAAAAACTGCACAGCCCCTCTCATGCCCTCCCCAGGCTGGTTTAGTGCAAACAGGAGGGTTGTGACCTGCTAACAGCATTCAGAGGGAACCATGGGTGTGAATAGCTCAGGAGAGCAGGAGAGCAGATGCCCTGTTCCAGCAGGAGCAGTGAAATCCCACGGGAGGGTTTCAGCTCCTGCAGGGAAGGACAAGGACCAAGCACAGCTCCTGTGAGGGCACCAGCTCCCAGCTCCTGCTGTGGCTCCAGGAGGATGGGACGCTGCTGTTGCACAGTTCAGGCAGAGGATTCAGGGCAGGGGCCTCTGAAGCAGAGAAGAGACACTCCTGCTTCCCTGTCTGCCTCCAGGCTTGTGCCCAGCATGTCACAGGGCAGGAAACGAAGGGCTCCATTCTCCTGACAGATCTGAGGGTGCAGGAGGCTCAGCCCAAGGCAGGGCTGGCTTGGGAAGCACTTACAGGTATCCTAAGGCATGTGTGAGAGCAGGGAGGTGGTGACTTGGGGTGCTGGAGCTTGATGGAGCAGCTGTGGAAGTACAACATGGCTCCCAGAGAAGGGCATCTGCAGTGGGCTATTAACACAGAGCTACTTAACGGGCAATCAGCACAGCCTCGTTAATAAAATACATCCATTTGAATGCCATGAATTACACTGTGTGCTGCTGGAGTTCTCCAGCTAATAGCAGCCTTGGCAGCCTGGCATCACTGGGTTTGTTGTGTCCTGCAAATTTAATGCATGCTTACTGCTACGGAAAATAGCGGGTAAGATGTAAATGACAGACTGCAGGAGCAGACGTGGCAATGTAATAAACTCGGCTGGCACTTCTCCTGAGTTGTATTTAGCCTACCACGTTCCGTGGAAGCCTGGCTGTGGGCCAGCACGTGCAAGTGCTCTTGCACAGGGACATGGCCAGCACTCTCACAGGCGGCACTGGGACCCTCGTGCTCTCGCAGGTGACGTTGGCGTTGTCACGGCACCTCCTCTCTGCTGGTGCTTCCTGTCAGGGTCTGTCCCACACAGAACAGAGGCCAGTGACTCCCTCAGCATTAAACCTGCTCACGCTGAGCAGAAGGAAGTCCCAAGCCCTGAGGGCGTTCCTGACTTCGGGGCAACCAGGGGGATGTGAATACATTTTTGTGAGCTTTGTCACTCAGCAAATTGTCCTGCAAGGCACCTGATTGTGGAATTAGAAAGACAGATTGATGTCTCAGGAAGATCAATAAACTTGCCAGGCTTTGTGATGACACACAGCTCCCCCTCCCTCTAAGTCCACTGACAGCCTGACAGTCCACCCAAGGGACACTGGAGCCTGTACCTTCCAGCACTTGCACCCCTGGGAGCAGCTCCCCCAGCACTGAGGCACTGCAGGACCTTGCTGAATGTGGGAGGAAGCTTGTAGAAGAGCAACAAAAATGAGCAGCATTTGGAGGGAACCAGACAGAGAGGTAAATGAGGTTCTGGGCAAACTCTGTGAGGAAGAAAGCAAGCTCTGGGGCAGGGTAGCCACTGGCCTGGTCACTGCCATGGCATGGCAAGGGGTGGCAAATGTGAACCCCTCCTGAAGCTGTCGAGAGAGAAAATGCCTGGGGTGCTGGAGAAGAGGAATGATGATTTCCTCATGGTGCCTCAGGGGAGGTGGTGAGGAGGCCACGCAGAGGCCAGGCTGGCAGAGCCCAGCTCACCCCCACAGCTGGATCAGCTCTGGGTGCAGGTCCCAGCTCACCCCCACAGCTGGATCAGCTCTGGGTGCAGGTCCCAGCTCACCCCCATAGCTGGATTGGCTCTGGGTGCAGGTCCCAGCTCACCCCCACAGCTGGATCAGCTCTGGGTGCAGGTCCCAGCTCACCCCCACAGCTGGATTGGCTCTGGGTGCAGGTCCCAGCTCACCCCCACAGCTGGATTGGCTCTGGGTGCAGGTCCCACCATCCAGCAGCCCCTTCCCCTCCCACCGTGGTGCTCGGGAGGAGCTTGGCAATGGAAGAGCCAGGTGCTAAATGGGAAATCTGATTGTTCATCCTTTGTTTTCCTCCTTCCATGCCGAGAGTGAATTAAGTCAAAGCCAATTCTGAGGAAAAGCAAATCTCTTCTACCATCAATCACAGATGAGAGCACGACTGGGCAGATCTACAGGCCTCTGAAGGCCTGTGAGGAGATGTTGTCCCAAATCTCATCTCCATGGCTCAAGGTGATTGATCTCGGCTATTGAGACCTGTGGAGCTCAATGATTTCTCTCTCCTAACCTCTACCTGGTTCCTGTTGTATTTTATATGGAGAAGAATCTTGTAGGAGGGTTATGCTTTAGAAATAAACTGAATCAGATCTGAATCCATTCAGTGCCGTAGCTCCAGCACAGATGTCAGAGTTGCCCGTGGTTATCCCATGCTCTCTGGCTGAGCTCCTGGGCTGAAAGGCCTCTGCTTCCTGTACCCTCACATCTGTAGGACATGAAGGAGCTGTTTCCCTGAGCTGGGGGCATTCATTAGCATTTTTATGCAAAGAATTACAGACATGTAAGCCTTGAACTGACCTCAAAAGATCACCTAATCTGTCTATCTTCAGTGAGGCAGAATCACAGACTCCTTGCAGATGTTTCACTAGGCAGTGAGTAAAACCCTTCAGTGACAATCCACAGCCTGTATCTGCTTTAGAGTATAACCTTCTTATGGTTTGGAAGTTGCTGCCTTATACCATCTAGATTTTCCTTCCTGCAAGGTTAGCACAATATTTTTGTCCTTCCCCTTATTCAAGAAAGAAGGACAACCATCCTTTTTGTCCCAAACTTCTATGTGCTCAAAGACTTTAATGGCCAGAGCTCCTCTGCTCCACACTAAGTAATTCCAGCCCTGCCAGTTTCCATTATCATGCTCTGCATTTTCTAAAACTGCTGGGTTTGCATTGCTTTGGATTCTCTCCCATTTTCTGTTTCCCTTAAAAGGGAAAGCTAAGCCTGCCTGTGGAAGGACCAAAGTTGAATTTTCTATCAGGCTAGAAATGTGGGATGTGTTTTCCCTCCATCATATCAGAGCATCACATTCCTGACAGATGCTGTGGTTACTGCAGACCCTGGATCCTCCCCAGCTTCTGCTGACTCAGGCAGCAATCCACACTCTGCACTTGTGTGTGCTTTTTCCTCTCCCATGTAAGAACTACTCTGTGCTTGCCTTTACCAAATTGCACCTCACAGGTTTCAGACTGCAGCCAGTCGCTTGTGGAGGAGTTTAAATCCTGCTCCTGCTTCTGAAATGCTCACAAACCTCTTGGCTTGGTCACCTGCAGGATCCTGCTCAGAAGAAGGGCTGGAGACCTGGGCAGCCACGTGGACTGCTCCTGGGGGCTCCTCGGGCTGACACTGGGCAGGTGACACATTTGTCTTGATTATGGGACCGGTGGATTGGAGACACTGCCCACAGAGAGGGTGCCTGCTGTGCTGTGGGACTGTCAGGGGTGCAGGGGGGGCAGAGTTGCAGGATCCCCCACTAGAGAAGAGGTTTCATGGGGACAGCCCAGCCAGAGAAGGGCAGAGGGAAGGGAAGAACAGGTTCCAAGTGTATTGCCAGTGTAAATTAACTCAGCCTGTTACTGCTGCCTATAAAGAGATCTGTGTAACTGCAAGTGCACCACTCCAGAGACAAGCATGGGGAGCTTTTATCATTGCAAACCAAAGAGGATGTCCTGTTTATTGTAAGAGGTTCCAGAGGACAGGTTACAGCAGGGCAATGAAAGCCAGAAGACACAGGAGTGAGGCAGTTTAAGCCCTTCCTCCCTGTGTGGATCCACAAAGAGCAAAATCTGGCATCATTAGCTATGCCCAAACTCAGCTGAATGGCCTGCAAATGGTGCCTTCCCCTCCCTCATCATTCCTGAATACATCTGATTTGTCAATGGAAAACTTTCCTCCTAATGAATTTGCCACAAAAAGGAGAAAAATGGCCATGGCCTCAACGTGGAGAAAATGGCAAATCTGATGGTGGCAATTAAGTAGGAAATGAGACAGGGATCGGTGGGCAGCCTGGAGAGAAGGGGTTAAATTGCCATGGAAACAACCATGCATTATTTACATGGCCTAATGAATAAAACATTTAAGTAGTAGGCTAATAAATTTCAGAACACAAAGCAAAGTAAGCTATGATTTAAATATATGCCTCTGATGAATATAACTTGAGTTATAGAGCTGAAGCAGTGGGAGACCCAGCTCAGTTTTACACCCTCATCTCACTAACATGAAGGTATATCTTCTTTTTAATAAATGATTTTTCCAACGAGCACACAAATTGGCATGAAATTCTCTCCTGTCAGGCATCCTGAAGCCTTTTCTAATAGCTTTTCTTGTGAATTTCTGTTGAGGTAGGAATGCTTTTGTTTTGGTTTTTTCCCCTCCTGCACATTCTGCCAGATTTCCGAGCAGGATAACATTAGCAATCAATTTGTTAAACTGTTAGCAGAACATATGTCGGAAGGTTTCAAACAGACCCAGCCTGAAAGATGTGTTGTTTATTGTGTATCAGATATCCGTGTGATCCATATGGCTCCGAGTGCAGGATCCCTTTGTTTTCCGCCCACTGCAGATTTCCCCCCGTGTTCTCCACGTGGAGCAGGAGCTGGGAGGGTCTGTCAGGGAGATCACATCAGTGGAGAGATCACGAGAGCCTGTGCCAGGGGCACCCACGCAGGGTGGCTCAGGAGGCCAGGGTGTGTCTGGCAGCCTGGGAGGGCTCCCTGGTGCCCGTGGGTCACCGTGCTGTGCCAGCCAGAGCAGCAGCACGGCCTGTCCAGAGCCAGTGTGTGTTCCTCTGGCATGGGCTGTGCCAGCTCCTGAACAGCCCTTCTGCTGAGGGACGGGAGTGGGTGACGTTCCAGGGGACAGCAGGTCCCCAGACTGCTACTGGGAGCATCCCTCCCTACTGGGAGCATTTCCTCTGCTTAAATGGGCGTGAGAAGCCAGGCTGATTCACCTGACAGGGAACACTGCACCAGCCCAGCAGTCACAGCTTTCCAAACTCCAGAGCCACTTCCACCTCTGCTTTCTGCTGCACAGCCGGCCCTGACACAGCACCCACAGAGGCAGCAGGGGTGGTGGTGGTGGCAGGGCCGGGCAGCTGCAGGGCACGGGGCAGCAGCAGGGCAGTTCTGTATCAGCCAAGTGCTCCACTGAACCCCCAGCACATGAAGGAACCCCGAGGCTCCTCTCCCAGCAGGGTGACAGGGTGGTCCTGCGTGGGGTGTGGGGATCGGCCGCACACATCAGCCAGGTGGGACAATTTTATTGCCTGCACCATTTTCCTACCGAGGACAGGTTGAAATCTGCTGTTACTATTTTTAGAGGGATGGTATCTATCAATCCATGGAGCAGATTGCTGGCCACAAAGATAGATGAAACAACAGCTGGTGCTTCAGAGAGGGATCAGGACAGGGAAGAGCTGCTGCACGCTGAGCCCTCACACTTGGCTGTCAGCAGCCCATCTGAATGCAGGAGCTCAGCGAGCCCAGAGGGCCTGGGGTGCTCACTCTGCCGGGGACCCCCAGTTGCACCAGTCTCCCCTCAGGCAAGTGAGCAGGCTGGGGTGTCCCAATCATCCATCATTCCTTCCTTGCTTCCTTCCTTCACTGCAGACACTCAGGGAACACTTGAACTTGCCTTCCACCAGCCTGTTGCTGATGTTTTTGTGCCAACCTGTGCTTGGAAAGATTTGGGCACCTCACACCACATAGCCTCTGGAAGCCAGCCAAGCCCAGGGGATGGAATAAATGGGCTCCTGGACGAATGGGGTACAGAAAATTTCCTCATTTTAACATAAAAGTTTGTTTGATTCCACTTGTTTTGAGTTCTCTTAACTCAAAAAGAATAACTTGATTGACTATCAAAATATTTATTGATGTTTAATTTTGAATGGCCTATGTCTTTGCAAAAATGTCATTTTTAGCCCTAAAAAGCAAAGCCTGAAGGGGGAGGTCTGCAACCAAATGGTGTTGCTGGCAATGCTTTGGAGGCATGGTTGGTTTGTTGGGTCAGGATGTGCCCAAAAGCAAATCCACCTTTAACAACTAGTCAGCTAGTAAATAAAAGAGAGGTTAGCCTTTGCCTTGATCATCAGGACCATGACACTTTTGGTTCAGAGAAAATGATTTCCTGGAGAAATCCTGGAGTTAAAAAATAAAGAATGAAGGATCACATTGCCTACTTGCAGACAGGAGATGTAGTGGGGGAAGAACCAGATGAATTGTGTTGTCTAAACAATTTGTTATGAATTACCCAGTCAACTGTAATGAAAACATATGGATGAAAACTGCAAGAAACTCCTCCAATGTTTTAAAATGGGAGTGGTGCTGATATTGATTGGGGGCATTTCATGCAGCTTGGCTAATTGGGGCTGCAGCGGCAGGAGAGGGCTCTGGGAAGAGTTGGGGGGGCCAATAATTTCAGAGCATGTTTCTTCCATACCAGAAATGGGTTTGGCCAGGCTTATGTTTGTAAGTGTGCAAAGTTATTGGCTTCTTTTTTTTTGAAAGTGAAAGTCTTGATTTGAAGGTAGTTAAGAATGTAAAGAATTATTCTTAAAACATAATTTCTAGCTATATTTTGCCTATAGTTGCATGTTGCTATGCAGTATCCCTGAAAAGATTTAATTTTTGTTGTTCAAGTAGTTTTTTTCTTTGTTTTATTTTTCAAACTTTGAAGAAAAGTCACCAAACAATGAGTTGAATAAGACCAAAAACATTTACACTGAAATTACAGATCGTGATGTTGAGGGTTCTCTACTACCATTAAAAAAATTACTTATATGCTTATAATAACAACAGGAAAAGCTGTGCTCCAACAGCATAATGGGAGAGTTTTAGCATTCCAGCAACATCAAAGCACCACTTTCATTGTATAGGGAGGTTTGGAAATGCTTTGCTTTGTTCTGATTTTGAGAAAGAAACGGGAACCATCAGAATTTCCCCCACTGATGGAGGAATCCGAGTCCTGCCCACGGGCAGCATCCCTTCAGTGGGCTCTGCCCTGCCTGCTCAGGGGACCTGAGCCTGCCCTGCAGCCTCCCCACCCCAGCGGGGCCGCAGTGCTGAGCCCCCTCCTCTGCCCTGCTGGAAGAACAGGGCCAGGGAGCTGGCACTTGTCCCACCCCTCTGTCCCCATTAATGCCACCACGATGAAATGACACCGTGCAGATGCAGAGCCGCCTGCATAATGGCCCTCACTGCTGCTGCGTCCCGTCACTCTCCTCCAGGTAATTAATTGCCCTGGAAAGTGCTTTGAGATGCACTGTATGAAAAATGCTGGATAAAAGCGACTGATACAATAGAGCTGTTGGTATTTAAAGTGGTAAAACCCAAGATAGGATGAGTGAGGAAAATACATTTTTAGTCACTCTTTAAATTAGAAAAGTCCATCAGTGGCAGCTTGGGCAATCCATTGCTCCTCGCTGCCGTGCTGGGTTTGAGGTGCACACTTCTACAGGCCAGAGTCACAATTTCCATATGAACCAGTTATTTGTAACTACTGACAGGAGGAATTATGTGAAATAAACATAATTTATAGTTATTCCAGGAAAGGCCATCAAAATGAAAACTAATAAGGATTTCTTTCAGCTCAGAAGGTGTCAATTTGTTAGAAACCAATGGCTAATGTTAGTGCAGCTGACAGAATTATTAATGTGTTTCCAAACAATGTAATTGTTTCTGTGCAGTCCACCTGGCTGGGCCAGGGACCATGGCAGCAGGGACACAGCTGAGAACCCGAGGACTGGACTTCTCCAGTGACTTTTTTGTTCTTTAAATTTGCAACTCTCATTTTTTACAGATAACACTAAAAGTAACCCCAAAGCTGTGACAGGCATGAAGTGCCAGACATGGGCAGGAACAGAGGTGGCCGAGAGCTGTCAGACTGCCCAGCAGGAGGAACAGGGGAGCTCAGGGTGCCTCATTCTCTTTTCTCCTCCACAGTTCCCCAGAATGCTGCATGTGTGCAATGACATCCCCTGCATCACTGCTCAGAACACGCCTGCAAAGGCTTCCTAGAGCATTTCACTCGCTGCTTTTACAGTTTGAGGGCTCCCACCAGTGTTTCACATTATTTTGTATTGCCACAAAATTGGAGAGAGCAATTTCAAATTCGAAAGACAAATGAGCACAGAGAGATCCCTGATTAGCACCACATTTCTACCTGTAACACAGAACAGCCAGGCTAGAGAAGCAGAGGCATCTGTGACTGGGAGAAGTTTATCTTTTGCATCATTTTGTCAGCTCTTTGGGCCAGCAGCAAGGGGCTGATTGAGATGGGGTTCTCCTGGATGCGCTCCCTCTGTGCCTCTCCAAGCTGGAAATCCAGCAGCACTCCCATGGTCCATGGGAGCTCCCTCATGTCCACAGCAGCTGAGCCACCTGGGCACTGGGGCCCTGGCTCCTGGTGCTGGGAATGCTGCCAGTGCCACCCACACTGCCCTCTCTTCCTGCAGTCCAGCAAAGCTGGCTGAGTGAGAAGCAGCCAAGTTCAGCAGGGATAGCCTGGTCCAACAAGAGGGACACCAAGAGACTCATATTTTCACCCTGATTTGGGATCTGTTCTCACACTGTTGGGTCTTTGTCACTTGATGCTGCTGCTCAAGGTATTCCCTCGGATCATCACATGAGCAGCTCACTTGGCTTATCTGATGCTGCTCTCAGTCGGTTCGAATCTTATTTATCAAATAGACAGCATTTTGTTTCGATGGGTGATTTTTCATCTTCCATTAGTGAAGTTGTTTCCTAGGTTCCCCAGGGCTCTATATTGGGCCCGTTGTTATTTTGTGTTTATATGCTGCCACTGGGTTATATTATTCATCAGCATGGAGTAGCTTTCCATTTCTATGCAGATGATTCTCAAATTTATTTGTCTGCTAACCCTCGTGCTGTCTCAGCTGTCTCCACGCTATCAGCCTGTCTCTCTGACATCACAAGATAGATGTGGCAAAACTTTTTGCCGTTAAATTCAGACAGAAGAGGTGAGGCCTGCCTCGATGCCAGCATTTTATTTCCTGGGATGACACTTCCAATACGATCACTCCCAGGATCTCATCACCACGTTGCCCCTCCTGCTTTACCTCGCTGCTCCCTCCTTGATTTGTTACCCAGCACGGTGCTGGGCACTCACCTCTGTCTGCAGCAGGATTTGTGGTGCTGCTGTTCTGATGCATTTTAAGGCACTGGGCTAGGGACCAACCTCCCCACGTCTCACTTCTGCCATTCCCTCTGCAAAGGCCTTTGTTTGTTTTCAGGAGCTGGCAGATGGGACGTCCCATCTCATAGAGCTGTGTAGGTGCTTGGCTCACTGATGTCAGCAAGGTGGAGTGGTTTAAAAACATTTCTCAGAATGTTTTAAGATTTTAAATGTCTATGATTCAGTGGCATTTAAAAACCATGACTGCAGGTACAAGTCCCAGGTGTCACCATTCACGTTCCTCCTGCAGATACACAGCTTGGAGTGTTTCTCCAGTACAACAGATGGTTCTGAACTGCTGAGGAGCAAGGCTGGACCCCTCTGTGGGGACCCAGCATCCAACATTCCCCCCCATCACCTCCTCTGGAGTACTGGGGCAGCAGGGAAGCACATGCCCTGCTGGCCATGACCCACGGAGTGCCAGCCTGCAGGGTTGGCATGATCAGGAATGAATTGTGGTCATCTCTGTTGGTGCTGAATCAGGCTAAAACATGCATGGGGCAGAATGGAAGGAAGCTTCAGAGCAGCCCCCGATTCCAGCAGCTGTTGGTGGGGGAATTATCTGCTCAGAGACATCCCCCCCAGGCTGGGGGGGCTGTGGGAGCCTGGAGGTCCACCCCACAATGCTCCTCCAGAGCTGGGGTTGCTGGGCTGGAAGAGCTCGTGCCTATGGGTGTTGTAAGAGGTTTGGATCATGTGGAAGATGAGGGAAGCCTGATGGATACCTGCCAGGAATTACAACCTGAGTAGTGTGCTCTTTCACCTGTCTGGTTTTGTCCCCCTCCACAGCAGCAGGGTGGTACCCTGTGGCACAGCTCTGCCAGGCTCCAGGGCCCCTGAGCTCATCCTCCTCTCAGTGATGCCCCCAAGCAGTCACAGCTCCCCTCCCCAGTGTGCCACCCACAGCTTTAAAAAGTCCTTCAAAAATAGTCAATTTGTTCCTATAAAGATGAACCAACTAGTTCTCACAAAGACACCAAATAAATCTGCTTCATACATTATTTGTTAACTTCATCAAATAAAGTACAATTTTATGGCTTAAATGTCAATCTCCACAGCTCATTGAGTTCTTTAAAACAGCAGAGACTTGTCTGTTTACAGAAGCAAAAATTAGGCAGGCAGCTTTCAGCTGGTGCAGGGACCCTGTTGGCTCGTGCATGAGGAAGAATCATAAAATACATTCGATGTAGAGAGCGTGCAATTTGACAAAGACAATTTGATTTGTCCGTGGCTTTTAAAATATTCATCCCACTTTGATGGACTATAGTTTTATAAATATGGATTACCGTTAACTGGCACAGAGAGTTGATGCCTACAGAGTGTTTCGTGAAGCTTGTTGGGAACGAAGGCCTCCAATAAAAAAAATCATTATCTCTGCCTAAAAACAGTAATCAGTAACGTTTGGTTCATTTGCAGCTCAGAGGTCAGTGACTCACTTTTTCTGCTTCTGTGTTTGTGATGTTTGGGAGGAAAAGAGTTCCTAGTTTTACTCCTTAGGTCTGGAAGTGGCTGCTGGAGCTGGGACAGCACTGCTGGAGAGGCACTGGTACGGCCGAGGGGGGTCAAGAGGGCACACTGCAAAATTTAACTGCTGCTTCTGTCAGACAACTAAACTGCTGGGTTTGTTTGAGATAAGGAAAAAACAAAGAAGTCAGTAATAAAAGAAACAAAAAATAGGACTTGAGATCCAGGGAAAACAGTTACAAGATTTGATAGGCTTTTGTTGGCTTCGGATCCAGAGTGAAATCCGACAGCCCGCGCAAGGAGCACGTTACACATGACTTCAGGCTCGCTGAAGCGATAAACCAATAATGAGCTTGTTCTGGGAGCAAAGCACTTTGTCTGGGGTTTATCCACACAGCCAAGCACCCGAAGCAGAGCTGGAGAGTCCCATGTAGAGCACATGGACCTGAAAAGTGAACAAAGAGCTTTGAGTTCCTAACAGTATTTCAACTTGTGAAGTGGTTACAGTTTCCAGCCCAGAAGTTTATTCAAGTTAAGAAAACACATCCTCAGATTAAAAAGAGTATTGCACCACTGTCAATTTTCAGACGTTGCCATCAGGAAAAAAAAATTACATTTCAGGCTGACGAGCGACTAATCAAGGCAAGTGAAACGGTGCTGCAATAAATTACTCCGCAGTGAAATAAACCACACAAACAGACCGATGATAATAAATGTAAATTATTTCTCTGAAGAAATTTTCTTGGTATATGAGTAATACGAACCATCAGGAAGGAGTCTTCCTTAACATTAATTACAGAAAATGACAAGTGAGCTGATGACTGCGAAGGCTCATTATCTGAGAACATATTCACAACTTTGCAATTTGCGCGAGATGTACTCGGGCTAAATTAATCTCCCTTCTTTGCATGAGCCTCTTCTAATTTTCATGTTATTAACAGGTTTGCAGTATCACTCAGTGCTTGTCACTCTAATCAGGTTTCGGCATGTTCGCAAAAGCGAAGTGTCATTTATAAGGATAAGCCCTCATAATGGCGCTCTCTTTCATGTGGAGAATTCTACAAGGTTGCTTTTAATAAGGTCCTTTAATCATCTCCCTTTGCTCAACTTTTGGCCCCTCTGTTTTTTCATGAAGAGTCATTAAAAGACTTTGAAGTTCATCAAGGATGAAAAATTCATGACATTGTGGCAAGAAAAAGGCCAAGTATGGAGGGAGGCTCTGGGCAGGGGATGGGCGCAGTTGGGGACAGGGATGGGTGATCCCTCCAGCAGAGCCAGTGCTGAGCCTGCCGTGTCACCCTTGGGTGCTCTCTTCTTCCAAAGATGCTGAGTTAAGGGCTGGAGGCTGGCGAGGGATGGCCTGCACAGGCAGCCGCAGCTTCTCCTCCCTGCAGTTGCCAGTGGCACAGGCAGCAGCATCCTCCCTCTGCTCCTGGGTCAAGTCACGGCACAGGATCTCTGCCAGCAGTGCCACCGTGGTGGCATCTCCTGTCGGTGGCTGGTGATTGCTGGAGTCCCTCCCCTCCTGACTGCCCCAGCCCTCGGCATCAGCACAGCGTTCGTGGAGCTGTGGCTGTGACGCTTCGGCTCCCCCACAGTGACACCCTGGGGTGTCCTCGTGGTGGGAGGACAGCACAGGAGGGACGATTCGGGAGCAGATCGATATCCCTGCAAGCAGCAACACAGGCAGCAGCCAAGGAGGAACGTGGAGCTTTAGAGGGGAGCGTTAATCAGACGCGACATTTCTCGAGGTCTGCAGCATGGCTGGGCTATTTGAGGTTAACCTTATTCCTCTTCTGTGATTTGATAACACTGGACTGGTGTTTATGCTGGAGCTTTTGAACACAATGGAAGGAGGGGGAGAACTTTATTAAATTTTTGAAATTCATTTAAGCGGGGCCAGCATAATGAATTGCCAGATCTCGTGTGCACATTGTCCCCAGAAGCAACAATAATTTAGGTGGACATAAACCAATATGTAGATTAAAAATGTTTAAGCCAAGTGTCGTAAAATATATAAAAACATAAGGCAGAATTAACATATCAAAGTTTAGCATTATAAGTAATGACGGGTCAGATATAAGGTTATGTCTGCAAAATTGCATTTCAATATAATAAATCCATTCAAACTCTGTCCAGAGACACAAATTGAATCTATAGACAAAGCAACTGCAATCCATTGAATGCTATGAAGTATTCAAGTGAAAACAATGCATTTAGGAAAGGAAATTGGGTGTATTTTAAATATACAGGTGCTTGGAACTTCCATATCGCTTTATGCTCCTGCAGATTTGTATACACTGCATACACAGCCTACTTTTGACAAAGTCCTCAAAATGATGAATTTCTGATGGAAGACTTGATATTGCAGCAGATCTGTTATGCACCGCTTATCCTGTAACACAAACCATTAATAACAATCCCACTCCCGCCGCACTGAGCTCTCTTGTTAAGGTTTCAAAGCTTCTGCAGCTCGGCACGCCCCAGGAGGATGTGGCTGTGGGCAGGTGAGCACTGCGAGGGCTGGCCCAGCCCAGGGCACCCCTGCTCCCTTCCCTGGCATCTCCTCAGCTCTGTGAACAGCCAGAGGCTCCCAGCCCTGCACCCCAGGGCCTCCACCCTCCACCTCTGCCCCAGCCCTGATGAGTGGCATTTTTCATTCCTCTCTACAGCCAAACTTTCCCTCATGCTCTGTTGCTCCATCCTCCACACCAGCCCTGCCCAGACACTACCCCATGGACCAGGGTGAGCACAGGTGACGTGTTTACCCAGATCCTGAGCCCTGTGGACTGTGGTGAGGGGGTGGCAGAAGGGCTGCCGTGACACCCGGGAGCATCTCTGGCCCCAGCAAAGAGGGGAGGCTTTCACCTGCTCCTGCTGCTCTCCCTCTGGCTTGCTGGGATGATGCCAGAGCCAGGAGGGAATCTGTGGCTTCATGTCACAGCGTGCCCATGCTTGGAGGTGGCAAGCAGGCAGGGAACCCTCCAAACAGCCCAGGGACCAAAGCAGGGTGCCCAGCAACCCCTGCTTGGGGCACAGGAGAGCTCTGGCAGCGAGGCCTTGGGAGCAGGGATTAAAAGGTGCTTTTGGGAGCTGGTGTGATGGGGAATGCAGGCTTTAATAGACATGTTCATCTTTCAGCAGTGTGTTTTGCATGTAATAATGTCAGCACACTTCTCATTCTGGCAGAAACTCCACAGATAATTGGAAAGAAGTAAAAATGAAAACATTAGAATTTGCCATGTCATATGTTAACTTTTTATTATTGTATGATGCCAATGGTCCACTGACAGATGCTGTGTTATTAACATTTGATTAAAAATCACTTCAGGTCTAAAGCAGCCTGTTCAGAAGAGAACATCTTGACAAGCCTGGTGGTTTGTGATTGACAATTAATAACATTCTGTGTGTCACAACACAGATAGTGTGACTTATTGATGCTGGTGTAATGCAACACTTTTCATCTGAGCTCTTCAAACTGGTACATAGAAATAGGAGAGAAAGAGCCTAATTCAGCTGGTTTTGATTACAAACACACCAGCCAGTGCAGAGCTCTCCATCCCAGAGCAGATTGACAGCGTTTGGTGAGATGGACCCTCGTCCCAGCCCTCCACTGCACAGGAAAGGACTTCACATCCCATTTCACCACCAAACTTCTGTGCAAGAGTGCAGCATTCAGCTGCAGGGCTAGAGCAGTTACTTGCAGCAGAAAACTGTGTATCAATAGTAAAATTCATTAAGAACATCAATTGCCACCTTTGGATGAGGGTTGAAATGTACTATTTCAGTTTTCTTTGCTCTTGCAAAGGCAAATTCTGACAAACTTTGCTCATGCTCTGCCTGCTTTGAAATAAATGCTTCAGCAGCCCTAGCCATGTTTCTACCCAGAAAAAAGGCTGCTGTAGATTCACGTGCTGCACCACAGCTAGCAGGAACCTGGGCAGCCCTGCTTGGGAGCAGCCTGGACCTCTGCAAATCCAGCCAACCCCAGCCAAACGGGTCCTTGCCATCTTCAGTTCAGTATTTATTGATGCTGAACCCCTTTCCAGCACTACAGATCCCCAGGTGCCACAGCTCTGCCTGCTCCTCCCCTCTCCAACACGTGGCTGCCACCTGTACAGCGTGCCCTCTGCTGCTGCTCACCCCACACAGGGAGCCCCGTGCCAGTGTGCCACCTCTCCTGCCAGCTGGGCCAGGGCTGTACGTGTGTGGATACAGTTCCAGCTGAAGCAATGCAAACACTTCCCAGCCCTAATGCAGTAAGCAGGGGAAATAATTACAGATTTCCAAGATTCAACAGGGAATACTTCTGAGAAATGCGTCCTCCACTGGGAGTTTCATAACCATTTAATCTAATTTTTCTTGATGTTTTGATCTTCCTTTTAAACAAGGCATTTGTCATTAGCTTTCAAGGAGACAAGTTGCTAATACATTACACTCTTAAAAGGCCCACAGTTAGTGTCAATGTCTTCTGATGGCTGTTCACTAACAGTACATGAAAGAATTGCCAGTGTCAGTTCCTCTCCACTTGGCTGCATCAGTGATGGCAGGATGGTCTGGTCCCAGTAGCACTGGCAAGGACACCAGGCCAGGGGACACAGGGTCCAAACTTGGCCTTTTCCCCTCCACTTTTCTTCTCTGGGGCACTTCTGGTGGGGCTTTTGTCACCTGGTTCATGCTTGGATAGTTCTGAGTGCTCCTGACCATTTCTAAGTGGATAAAAAGCCAATATTCTCTAGGAAAAGGAGACATACAAGCCTCAGCACAGCCATTCCTGTCCCTTGCATGTTCTCCTGCAGCAGGTCCAGGGGCACTTGGAAAACCCATCCCTGCCTAGACCTGCCTCAAGTCTCTGCTCCCTCTGTTCGTCAAAGAGTGGGAACAAAGCAGATGGAAAATATATTTCTTTAACTTCTTGGATGACATAACTTGCATATTAAATAATAATGAACCAATAAATTACAAGAAACTAAACAAGCAGAAGAATATGTATGTAGAGTTTGGAGTATTTATAAATTAATAAATCATTCATGATGTATAAACTCCATGTAGCTAAATGCATCGTTTACTGAACTTCATCACCTTTCACAACACCCCCACCTCTAACTGGCTGGTTTTAGAGCAGCTGTGCATCTCCACAGAGAGGCTGGGTGATCAGTGGGTTACAGAGATTGGCAGGACTCAGACACTGCAGCCTCACTAGCAGGGGCAGCACATCCATGGCCATCTTCAGGACTGACATCCCCATAAAATCCCATCAGGTAGCACACCCTGGTTTTCCAGGCAGTTCCTGAGAAGGCCAAGTCCAGTGAGCTGTAACTGGTGTCTGTGGAACTGCAGAAACAGTGCCCTGGGAACTTGGGACGACTCCCAACCTCCCTGCTCATTCCTCTCCTCTCAGCTGGGGCTCACCTTGGGCACCCCAAGACACTCCTGCAGAATCTGGAGAACAGGAACACCAAATTCCTATAGAAATGGTTAAGATGGATTTAAAAGTCTGAATTGAGGCTTCTCTGCCGAAGTCCCCAAGCCGTGCTGTTCCCAAAGAGGCCCAAAGAGCAGGGGCTGCTGTTGGGCAGCTGCACCCATGGCAGGGCTGCCCTTCACCACATACCACACACTCGGTCCCTTCTCTCTGCCTGCGTGACTTGTGCACGAGGCAGTGCTGAATGACCAGCAGCAGGTACGAGGTTTTTGACAGAGAGTCATTCCATTCAAATGGTTTTTAACTGGGAGGCATCACAAACACTTCCAAGCACCCAGCAGCTGCTGGAGTCCCTAATGCTGGGGCAGGCCACCCCTGCAACTGCAGAAAAAACTGCTTCATCTGTCTGCTAACACAAGTGGCTTTTCTTTCTACACCTCTAACCTTATGCTGACTTAGTGTAGAAACCCAGCAGACTCCTGCCATCCCCCTCCCAGCAAGCTCCACACACGGGCAGTTCAGGCTGTGCTCGGATGTTCGATCCAGGAGGAGCAGGCGGGAGGTTGGGAGGGAAAGCTGCATCGCTGCTGCTCTGCAGTCAATCAGCCTTTACACACCGACCGGAGGCTCCCCTGCTCTGGGGTCCCGTGTCGCGACAGGCGCGGTCCTGCCAGGCTGGCTCGGGATGGCGGTGCCCAGCCCCTGGCATCAGTCTGGGAGCAGCCCGGTGGCCGCTGCTCTGGTTTTGGCGCCTGCACCTGTCACACGGTAATTAATGGGTGGGGGATTGCTTTTGACAGGAATTCAATGGCCTGGAACAGACTTTGTGCCAGTCTTTTGTGCCTCAGGCAAAGTGCTTACTAAGTAATTTTATGGATACCAAGCTCAAACATTTCACAATTAGCACTTTGTTTGCTTTAGTTGGTGAAAGGCAGGGTCTTTCCACTGCCCTGCCCTCAGAAACAGAAAGGCTGTTTTTCTCCCAAAACCATTCTCTGGGGTTTAACCTGAGCAGCAGAAATTGCTGCAGATACAGGGGGGTGGCAAATGCAACCCAGGCAGGGAAGAGACTCGAGGGTGCTGCCAAGGCAAGTTTCTCCTACACCACCCCCAGAGGCACCAGGATGTGGGCAGTGTGGGCAACAGGCAGCTTCCCACTTTGGGTTTGCAGATGTGTTCCACGAGCCCGTGGTGGAATTTCACCCCATCCTGCCAGCAGCCTGGCACAGTGCCCATCCCAGGGCACAGAGACCCTCTCCAGCCCCTTGGGAGCAGAGCTGTCCACCCTGCTGACCCTCCTACAGGCCACCACTAGGACAGGTCAGTTGACCCCTGGCAATGACAGAAATTTACAGATAAGCCCAGTCACAGAACCAGGTTCACACCCAAAGGAGTGGGTTCCCACCCTCTGGCCTCAGCTGCCACAGGCAGAGGGGCTGCTGAAGAGCTGCCCTGGGCAGCTGCCACAGGAGACCTCGCCAGGAGCCTCTGAGCTCTGAGACAAGGGCAGGGATATCTCTGTGCTCAGCAGAGGTATCTTACTGTAAACAGAATATTGCTTTATATGAAACCATTAAAAAGGTCCCTGAGGGCAGCCCTAAGTGTATAATATAATTTTACTCTGAATCCCTGGTTTGACTTGACTTTACAACAAAACTGTGTTTTCTGTATTTAAGCAGATGCAGTAAAGGAAAGGTCGTGACTGGTGCTGACATGGAAATCTCATTTGGCTCATGGGTCCCCTTAGGGCCTTTATGCTGTGTGGTACTTCAAACATATTTCAAAGTACAACACTAAAATGTCACCCTTTAATAGACAGAGGCATTCCAAGTGTTTCTTGAATTTCCTTGGAAAGTGCTTCCCTGAAGCCACAGGCTCAGCCCGGTTTGGTTTGCAGCCAGCGCAGCTCCAGCACGGCCGAGGAGCGGCACCGACAGCAGCACTGCAGCCCAACTGCCCCTGGGCCTGGGGGCACAGAGCCTGGCAGCTGCTCCCTGCACTAGCCAAGAATCAGGAAGAATTGCAGAAAAAAAAAAAGAAAAAAAAAGAAAAGAACCCAATCAATTTCAAACGGTTACCATATTTTGAATTAATTTCCATTTTCCCTTTCCTCATCCAGTTCTTCACACTCACTCAGCAGCTCTCTTGGGATCTGAAAGTTATTTTGGCTTTTTTTGAAGTGTTTCAGGTCTAACACAATCTGCACAAGTCACTACAGCCCAATCCCCAGATGTGAAGACTCTTGAAAGCAGTTGGATCTCTTCCTGCTGCCAGGCTCAGGCTGCAGTGAGGATGAGTAGCCAGCCAGATGGCCTGGAAATTTATTTTATGTAGCTAATTCCTTCAACAAATAAGGAATTTACTGACGAGTCAGAGGGATTGACACTGGTCAGGAAGACCTGAACTTAGTGAATAATTCCTTCCTTAAAAAGTAGCTAAAGCACTGAAAAAGTTTAATTTCCCTTTGACAGTTAAATCTGACTTAGTTTGAAAATTGACATTTTCATTTGCAGTTTATCCTACAAAAAGGAGGCAAACACTCTTCAGATCCTCAGAGACCCAGTGCCTCCTGCTCAGTCAAACGAGACATTCCAGGCTGATCTCAAACCAAGGGGCTGTTTCACATTTTTCCTTATTTCCGGCTTTTCAGTCTGGTCAAGGAAAACCAGGAGAAACCTGGTGGCTCCAGCTGTGACCCAAGGCAAGAGCTCCAGCACCTCTGCCAGCAGGCTGGAGGGGGGATCAGCAGCTCCTTGCCAGGGCTCTCCACAGGGCCAGGATTTACAGTCAGTTGATGCTGTGTGTGTTGTATGCAAGCTTGTTTTTCTCTTAGCTGCTATAAAAATTAAAGATTTAGGTATATACTGCAAAAGGTACTACCAGTTTTATGTACTAGCATTTCTCTCCCATGATCAGGGCATAAATCCAGCTTTTTCAGCATGTCTATAAATTACTCCATATCAACAGGGCAGCTGGGGGTCACCTCAGCAAGGCCAGATAAACCTGTGTAACTTCTGGCTGGGGCTGCTATCGCTGAATTTCTCACACACTTTGGGACCACTTTGTGTCTGTCTTCACTATCAAACATGGCTGTTGGAAAGGGCTCTTCTAATAGCACTTTCTTGTTTATTTACCACAGGCTGCCCAGGTCAGTGGCAGAGTGATCATCCCGGGAGGGATTTAAAAGACATGTAGATGTGGCATTTGGGGACATAGGTTAGTGGTGGTCTTGGCAGCACTGTGGTAATGGTTGGACTTGATGATCTCAGAGGGCTTTTCCAACCTAAACAATTCCATGATTCTATCCCTGTCCTCACAAATCTCATTTACTGTCATCATTGTGATAAATAACAATTTTGTACTGTAAATGGAAGCAAATATTTGATGTCACATGATGCTTTCTTTGCATTAATTAGCAATTTACTGAATAAATATTGCTGTGCAAACCAACAATCAGTATCTTGTAATTAAAAGCCTGTTCATGTTTATCTGCAATCTTTTCCCAAAGATAAAAACCCTGTGAAAACCACAGGCTACAGATGTTTCCAAAGTGGCAAAAGTGTCAGGGTAAAGAACCTCACACCTTTCCTCCTCAGTACTCGCATGCTACCAGTTAATGTCTTTCAGAGTCAAACCATAAAATCCTTGCATTCTGCAGAAGCCATACATCAATAAAAATAAACACCTGAGTCCAGGCCTGTTTGTATCTGACCCATTGCCTGTTGCCAAAACCGACAAAGATCTTTAGCCTCCAGATTTCCCATGGTCATGCAAAATAAGGTCTGAGTGACAATAAATATCATTTTTGCATTAGGCACATTTTTCTTTCATATAGAGTGTCATAAGTGGATAAAGAACCTGATATTGTGGGTACCTAAAGCCCAACACAGCTTCTGCTAAGGGACCTTCAGGGATAAGAGGCTGGTGCACTGTTAAAGATTAAAACCCAGCCGTCTGCTTTTATGCTTGAGAGTCCTTCGCGACTCCCCGGTGACATCACATTCATCTCACCGTATTTGAAAAATGCATTTAAATGTCAAAACTAAAGTACCCAAACAAGGGCTCCTTAGCACACTAACTGTTAACACATTGCTGAGCCAAACGCCTTCCCCAAGACATATGGGGCCAACTCTATCCATAAAATATACCACAAGTAACACACAAAATCCCGGAGGAAATAAATACTCTCTGCTCTACTCTGACCTGGTTTTTCCTCCCAAAACACTCTTGAAGACATGTTTCAGTGCAGCAGTGGACATCAATTTCAAACACCTTCCTGCAGCACTGCACTCCCCCTGGCTGAGGAGATGCTTCAGACCACAGGGCTGCTCTGAGGGCTGGGAGCACCTGAGCTGGAGGTGCTGCTGAGGTCACACACTGGGTACTCTTCACCTCAGTTGAAATAAAACTGTTCAGATCAATGAACTCAGTAATTTACTTCAGACAGACCTAATCAGTGCAAGGTAAAAGAGAGGCAACTTTGCAAAATGTAAATGAACCTGACACCAGAGACACAAGTAATGGGAATTCAATGGCAGCTGGTGCCAGAGCAGCAGAACTGTGAGCTGTCCCCAATTCCAGCTGCTTGGAATAGAGAAAAAGTGGAAGAGGAATAGGCTCCTTCCTCTTGCCCTGCAAAGCTGTGGCAGCAGGATGCTCAGCCTGGGGGTGAAAAGCAGCTCTGCCCTGGGGCTCTGCTGCTGCTCTGCACACCCCAGCACGAGGGGGTACCAATCTGCTGGGATTTTTCTCCTCCCTATACAAGTACCAATGCCTCTGAAAGTGCAGAAGGAAACTGGGACAGGCCATTCTGAACCCCAGATGGGAAGGAGAAGCTGCCCACGTCTGGTGGCTATTGGAGAGCAGGGATCAGTGGGAAGGCCAGAGGCAGGGAAGAACCCACTGGCCCAGTCAATCTGTGCTGATCAGGCTTGGCCCCAAGTGCTGCTGCTCCGTTTTCCTGCCAGAGCAGAGCCAGCCCCTGGCCAGCCCTGGGGCTGAGGGGCTGCAGGAAGTGAAGCAGCCACTGGAAGACACAAAATGCCCCGTTTGCTCAGGGAAGCCCAGTTTTCCTTGGGCAATGTGGGAATGAAGCCAGGGCACACAGTGCTCATATCACAGTGATGGCATCACTGTGTAAGCAGCAGCTTTTTCTGAGAAGAGCAGTTAGGTCTTCATAATGGACTGCAACTTTGTAAAATAATTTAATTTTTTCCTACTGTTACGATGCCAGAATTTCAATCAGACAAAACCGTATAATGGATTTCTTTTGCTGGGCATGTTACATAAATTGCATATTCAAGTACTATAAAATATTTGTAACAGACAGGTACTTTTCTAAATTGGGTCTGACAGTAAGCGATGGTGACTGGAATATTTATGTGATGGCACCTATGCAAGGAGGCAAAATGCAGGGTGTGGGACTAGGAACATGGCAGCAGGAATCCCACGCAGGGTTTGCAGCTTTTCTGCCCTGCTGCACTGAGCTCCCCAGCCAGCTGAGTCCGTGATCGGTGCCATCAGGGAGCAGTGGCGGAGTCCATCATGCAGAGAGCCCCACAGCAGAGATTTGGACAGATTCTCCCTCCCTCCCTCCTTCTAGGTCTGAAAGCACAGTTATTTTGAATCTTGGCACTTCCACACCTGGAAGCAGCAGCCACGAGCTCTGAGGAGGCAGAGAGGGCTGGGCAGGGACAGGGACAGGGACAGGGACAGGGACAGGGACAGGGACAGGGACAGGGACAGGGACAGGGACCAAGCTGCCCTGCCCAAGGCTGCAAGAGGGGGAGCTGGAAGGATGTTCCTTGTCCAGGGCAGCTGCCCCCAGTTCTTACCCAAGTCTTGCTCCGTTGCCAGACCCTCCCTGAGACTGAGCACTCATTTCAGTAACATTTCCTTGACAATCACAGTTGGCAGGTCCATACTTTGCTATTTACAATTAAAATATTGTATTGATACAAATAGGCTTTGGCAGCCGCTTCAAGAGGTTTTTAATTGAATGATTATTGTATTAAATAACTGTTTTTAATGGAGCATGAACTTGCTTAAATGATGACTATAGAGCTATTGAGAGTCCAGCAAATTTTCCATGTATTTCCATCTTTTCACAAATAAATATTTATGTCTTGCCAGTAGAAGGATTTCCTGGCTGACCACAGAAGGTGGCAGGGAGAAAATCCCAGCCCTGGGCTGAGCTCTGAAATTGTGGCTGGCAGTTTCTCAGGCTGTGCCCATGGTGCACATGCTGTTCTTGGAGTGTGAGTGCTGGGTGTGCAGGAGGATGAAGGGGAAGTGGGACTTCATTAACCCTGATCACAGGCCAGCTGCAGCACCAGCACCCTGAGAGCCCGAATCACCTGGCCTGAACACACCCTGAGCCCCAGCCTCTTGGGGGTTTGACTCCTGCCAGGATATTTCCAGTCATCCCAACCTGTCATTAGAAGTCTCTGTGGCACAGACACCTCCGTCTGTCCCCCTTCAACAATAGCTCACGTCAATTTGCATTACACAAGAATAGCAGAAGCAAACATGAAGATGAACCCTCTGAAAAAGGCTTGCACAGCTCTTCAGCATGAGCAGGATTAATCACAGATCATAATTACCATACCAAGAGGTAATACTTCAGCAGCTCAGCCTCACCTCCCAGCTCCTGGACAAAACCAGGATCTATCCAAACCAGGGTAGCAGCAGTTGTGCTGCATCCTCGCCCCCACCCCATTTTTTAAATCATCACTCAGAATAATTCTGGATTTAATGATTTATCAGCACCTTTGCTGCCTCGAGGCACCCTGCTCCCATGGGGTCAGCGTGGAGGGGACCACCACCATCCTCCTTCTGCGTGCCAGGGAGGCTTTGCTACCCTTCCAGCTGATGCAGCCACATGACAGCAACGGGCACTATTGGTTTACCAGCTCCATTAAGGCTCCAATAACTTAACAACAGATCAATAAACCATTATCACCCTCCAGCCTTGAAAACCCAGTCACCCCAAACGCACCCCGCTCTGACAAGCTCATGGTTTCTCATCCCGAGGAGCCAAGACAGCTTGTTAACAGAGTCTGGCTGCCAAAACATCCCTTCCTGCAGGAAGGGGCTCCCCCTCGCCTCTCCCAGAAGAGATCAGGTGTCCCCAGAAGGCAGGGTCTGCTGGCAGGTGAAGGTGTTCCCTCTGTGCCTGCAGGACACCCCTTCCCTCGGGGCACGAGGGCTCCCCCACCACTGCCACGCACCAGGTCCTCCCCAGGTCACAGCAGTGTCCCCTGGGTCACACACCAGCTTGGCCACCAGCCTCTCCCAGCTACCATGAGATAAAAATCAATATTGCTGCTTTACCTTTCAAACACCTGTATGGCTCTCACTCTCAGAGAGAATTAGCAATTTGAAGTGCTAACAATTTACTTTGCTAAAAATTTAATTCAGCGATTTCCCATAAATTGTGTGCAGCTCAATAATAAAAATACTATTTCTACATTTGGAAGCTTTCCATCACTGGTCCTGTTCTTTTGCAGAACAAAATAGCTTTTCAGACAGAGAACTATCTCAAAGTATTTTCTGAGAAGCGATATTGAATTGTTACATTAGAGGAGAAAGTTTGGCTCCTTTTGTAAGAATCATACATTTCATAATAGTCTGAACAAAGAAAGTTGTCTCTGAGTGCCATAATTTAGTCCTGAAAAAGTGACAAACAAATAATTCCAACTAAACTAGAGAAAGAAAAGAAGTGACTTTTAATTATATAATCTTTTTTGATTAATTTATTTCTGACAGTTTTATAGGCTGACAAGAGAAAGTGTTTTATATGCAAAAAACATTATTCACTCTCAGCTGTTAAAGCATAAAAATTGTCAAATGATTTTAATACAGTTTTAAGTTTAATGTTTATTGTCAGAAAAAAAGTCCACAGCAATTACCAGTCACATGGCCCTTAATTCTTTGCTTCTGACAGCAAAAACAATAAAATATGGTTTTGCCCAAACCTTTTACTGTACAGATTTATGAGGTTTAAAAGACAACTGTTTTTCTTATTTGTTTGCATTTCAGGAGCGAAACTTCCAGCCATTTTCCAACAGGAGTGATCCCCCCTTTGACCCGAGCAGGCCAACACAGACAGGGTCACACCTGCCTCTGAGTGCAGAGCTGGGGCAGTCCCTGCACCTCCATCAGTGCTGAGGTCAGGGAAAGAACAGCTGCTGCACCTCCTCCTGCTTGGAGCTCCACTTCCTTCCTCTGGCATTTCATGGGCTTTGAGATGCTCCTTGCAGCTCACTACCTGCAGACCTGGGATGCAGCAGAGGCAGGAGCTGGCACACTCATCTGTGGAATTTTAGCAGCAGCTCCATTTTCCTCACCTGGAGCACTGTCAGTACACCAGTGTGTCACACTCCAGGGGTGACAGCCAGAGGTGCTGGGGACAGAAGACCCTGTGGCCCAGGTGCCAGCAGGTGCTTTCCCACATCCTGCCATCCCCGAGGCTCTGTGCCCTGCCAGCAGGAGAGCAGGTGCCCAAAAAGGGCACGTCAAGGGCTGAGAGGGCTGTGAAACGGTACATAACTGATGATTTTTAATATCAGAATAATGAAACCAAGCTGAGAAATATTAATCTTTTTTAAAATGTAAAGAACCAGGGCTCTGTTTCCATGGTAAACCACATCCTGCACATTATCTATCACCTGGGGATTGCAGTGGCATGGTAAACAGAGGGGTAAATACAGGAGAGAGGCACTGCTCTGCTCTCGGCAGAAATAAGCTGTGCTGCCAGTATAAAAGCATAATGGCATTTTCCAGATCAGCCTCCTCAAAGCAGCCAAGTTTCCGTGCTGTTTCCTGCATTTCCCAGGGAGGTTTCCCCTGCCCCTTTGCTGTGCCTCCAGCCATGAGGCACACTGAATCCCCCTCTCAGCTCCGGATCCAGCACCCCTGAGCAGCAAGCAGGCTGCTCTGCCACAGGGACTGGTTTGTGTCAGCAGCACAAGTTGTTTATATCAGTTTTTTTATATCCTCATACCCTCCCTAGCCAAGAAGAAAGCAAAAATCCCACCAAAACCCCTCCCAACTTCTAGGAGTTTGCAAACCCCTACTATAAATAGACCCCTAATAGGAGGCTGGAATAGGATACAATTTATTTCCAGATCTGATGGGCTGACCTTCATCATCACTCGAGGCTCTACTTGTCATGAATTATGGGCAATTCACTCAGTAGTGGAAATAAATTGTATTACCAGTGCTCAGTATCGTGTCCTCCACACGTGGCACAGGGTGGGCGGCAGCTCCTCCCCAGCACTGCTGGGAGCAGCTCCCAGCTTTGGGGAGCACCCAGCTCAGTGGGGCTGGGCAGCAGCAGCCACATTTGGGGGCATTTCTGAAGGTGCTGTCCCGAGCAGCAGTCGGTGTGTCCTTGTCACCAGCCATGGACCAGCCCGGGCCATCACCACCCTGTACCATCTCCAGCCACCCCACACACTGTTCCTCACGTCATCCAGTTCCACTATGGATTCATTAGCAAATTACAGGACCAGGTGGAGCAAGCTGGGCCCTTCTGCTGGCTTTGATCCTCCTACTGATCACAGGAGTCCGACCAGAGCAGCAGCAGCCACGGCTCCTGCCCTGTTCACCCCTCCTCCAGGCCCTCCAGACAGGTCATGAGATGGGGAATCGTGAGAAAAAAGAGGTCACAGCATAAATCAAGTGCAGTTAAGATCAATATAAACAAAAGCAGTAAATACCAAATATAAGTGTTTAAAGCCAAGGCTCTGCTGGTGCAGGGGGTGGCAGTCCCTGGGTCAGCCTGTCGGTCCCAGCCACCCTCTCTCACTCCAGCACCTGCTCTTGCTGCCAGACTGCAGAGTGAAGGAAACAGATGCAGAGCTGGTCAGAAAGCACCAACTCCTGAACAAAACAGGCTTGTGCAGAAAGCAGTCTGTGCTGCTCCACGCTTGGAGGGGCTGCCCGGGGGTGGGAGCTGCCCTCACACTGCCCCAGCCCCTCACGGGCCATCAGACAGGGGAGAGGTTACAGCCCAGTCCTGTGCTGGGGATTTCTTGCCTGGGCATGCACAAGAAAGGCTTTCTGGAGCTGGGCAGTGATGAGCTCCTACACAGCTCAGAGCAGAGATGAGCTTGGGGTTAGTGTTACACAAGGAACACACCAGGCAGGAACTCATTATTTCATAGTAGAAAATGGTACCTGGAATTCTCTATTAAAAAAAAAACAAACCCAAACCAAACAAACAAAAACCCAAACCCAAACCAACCAACCAACCAAACAAACAAAAAGGAAAAATAAATAAAGGAGCTCAGGCTTGCTAAAAACAGTAATCTCACTCTTCCCCACGAATATTCACAGTCCCTCCTTCTCCCAGCACAGCCTCATCCCTGCCTGCACCACAAAAAATTCACTAAAAGCAACAGCCTGTATCACAGTTTATCAACAATTCATCAAGGCCCAGTCCAACAAGTGGCTAAATACAAGATAAATTATAATCACAGCACCAAAGAATAAGGCATCTATCAGCACACAGACCCTTGTGGCCTTGCCAGGATATGGGAACACAGAAAAGCTCCCTTCCCACAGCAGCTCAGGCTCCTCTACAAGCACATTTCTCCCAGTCTGAAGTTACTGGTAGGAACTGGGACCCAAAAGGGGCTGATAGCAAGGACACAGTGGTTTCTCATCAAGGAGAATAAGGGGTCTCTGAGCCCTTTCCTGGGGCCTGGCCACGCTGGGTGATGGTGCTCCCATTCCCATGCCAAACAGTCAAGAGACCTAGAGCCCTGTTACAGAGATCTCCCTTTTTCTGGAATGATTTTAAAAATAGTAAAAAGAATCGTTTAATTTTAATAATAGATGATTATTGTTCATAAGACAAATATGTGTCACCCTTAATTATTTTTGCAGAAAGCTCCTTGCCCAACGTGTTTTTCAAACGAGAAGGTACTACAAGGGTATTTCTCCTGTTTTCCTGGCTGCAGATGCACGGTGAATCCTAATTAAAACCTTTAAGTCTTATTCCATTTACAAGAAGGAGTGTATAATTTTTCTTTTAGCTTTTTTTAATACAGGGTCTCAATGCCCATTACAAAAATTCCAATGCATCTTTGAAGTTAGCAGCTAATTATATTTCTCCAAGTTATATATCTGGAGTTCTAGATGGGGAAAAGGCAATTACTTTTTTTTTCTCGTTTAGCATAACAATCTCCAAAGCTTTATTGGAGCTCCAGTGAGTCATGCTATAGATCAGAGCCCGGGCTGGAAAGAGGAGGAATTTGGGGGGCAGGCAGGATGCTTGCTCAGCTCTTGCAGGCTCCCTCCCTTGTTAGTGTGCTGTCTCCACCAGGACACTCGCTAATTGTTTGTGGAATGACCGCGGTGCTTTTTGCCTCGACAACTTTTCCGGGGAGGTCATTCAGCACATTCATTACGGGGCACCTGCTCGCGCTGCTGGAGCGAAGGGTCTGTCAGCATTTTCCAGGAGTTTATAACTTGGCTGTAAATGTTTGTGTGGAGCTGGAAATCGTTGCGTGATTTCTCCCAGGCAGAAACCGTCTGGTTCAGGCCGTTTGTTCCCGTCTCGCTGTGCCCAGGTGCTGTTGGCAGCACTGGGTGGGGACCCCTGTCCCAGTGCCCGTGAGCCCCTGCCTGCCAGGCTGGGGGGTGCTGGGCTGGGCACTGCTCTGGGTCTGCAAGGACAGACTCACCCTCTGGCTCTGGGCAGAGCAGGGGGACAGTGCTGGAATCTGCTGCTGCAAGACCCCACGCCGTGCTGGGTGCAGGGCTGTGGGGGCCCCGGGGGGGTGGCAGTGATGCTGGGCGGCCTGGGCAGCTGGTGGGCTGCTGGCCATGGGAGCCCTGACCTTTGTTAGCTGAATTGCTGTGAGCTTCAGTTTAACAGTCCTCAGCTACCTTTTTTTTTGAAAGATCTGTTATGCTTGGAGCATCTTGCATCTTCCTCTTTCTCAAAACTGAACTTCAAAATGCTTTCAGAGATAGGTCTGGAATTTGTGCATCAGCCCAGAGATGTGCATTTGGCCAAGCTGGGGTACCCTAATGGTCCCTGCATGACAAGGACTTTCGTAGATTTCCTGCTCACCACGGCTGCACTTGTGATAATGAGAAGGGAAAACCCCAACCAACCAACAAACAATCCCCCCCAAAACAAGCAAACAAAAACCTGCCAGGAAATAAATTCCCTTGTACGTGCTGGACCAGGGGGAGAAAATAAAGCCAGTTCCCAGCTGGTTTCCAGCTCAGCCCCATGTTTTTGGCCAAGGATGGGTAACTCCACCCTGATGTGCATCAGCAGATAGCACACTCTCTCTCCCTGGCAGCTGATTTATTCCCTCTGATCCTGGGACTGTTTTTTAGCAGGGGCTATCCCAGACCACTGACTGTTTGACCAGACCTATCTGTGACACTGACACCAGGGATGAGTTCCCAGAAGTGTTTTCAGAAGCCAAAGGATGGGAAGGCACTCAAACAGAAGGAGCCCAGAATTGGTTCAGGCTGCTCAGTTGGCTTTGATTTCCCACAAACTCTCACCCTCTTTACAAACTGGAGAAATGCTGGTGGCCTCAGGACCAGGATACTGGTTTTCCCTGCCTCGGGGCAGAGGGCCCACAGCTCCTTGACTCAGCCCTGTCCCTGCTCTGGTGGGACCCGTGGTGCTGGAGCCCCTCTAGGTGTGGTGGGTGCAGGGGTCTCCCTGCCCTCGGCTGTTTGGGGCTGGAAGCGCTCCCAGAGCACGGCTCTCACCTGGCTCTGTGCTCAGGCCAGCAGCAGCTGTGATGGGTAAATGTTCCCCTCTGACACCTCCAGCCAGAGCTGTCTCTCATGATACCCCAGCCCTGCTCTAAACAATGAGAATGGGGCACCCCCTTTCCTACAGCTCCCCCAGCCCCGGGGCACCCCCAGTCCCCAGCCCCGGGGCACCCCCACTCCCCCAGCCCCGGGAGTGATGGAGCGGCTGTGGCCACTGGGTCGGAGCTGTCGGAGCACGCAGGGCAACAGCACTGAGACGCTCTGCTGCTGGGGAACCTGTGAGAAATTAAATTCTCCACTTGGCTGGGCTGGGTGACTTGGCTTTGCTCTGCCGACTTGTTCCTTCATTATTTTTTTGGCCGATAACTGACTGCAAGCTTGTCTTGTCTGTTTAATACCAGCACAGTGGCTCCAGGAGAGGCTCAGGCTTGTCAGTCTCGGCGAGTGCTCACTGTATTGCTCTCCCCACTTCATTTACTCCACGGACAGGAGGGGAAAGGCCTCAAGGTGCTGCCGAGCCTGGCAGCTGGGATGGAGGGTTTCTCTGCAGGGTGGGCTGCTCTGCATGGAACAGGCTGGGGCACGGGGAGATCTGAGCGTGTCCAGGGGAGCTTGAATGGGGCCAGGTGAGCTGAGGACAGTAATTATGAAGATTAATCTCTCCCTCACGCCTTGGAACATGCTGAAATCTCCAGGCAGCCTCACAGCCATGTTTGCAATGGACTTGGCTGTTCTTGCTCTCTGAGCACCTGTGGCTGCAGTGGGATGTGGATGCAGGGCTGACATTTCCTCTCTGGACAGAAGAGATGCCATTTCTGAAGCACCATCTCCCCATGTGTGTACTGTTCTATGCAGACTAACACGGTTTGGGTAGCACGAGGGTCCAGAATCTACTACAAGGCCAAAGCCACACACCCAGGCAGACCTGGTTGCATCTGTCCCTGGTGTTTTTGCAGCAAAGATGGAAGGGGGATCAGTTCAGTCCCCTGAGACAGGTCTTTGCCTGGAGGACAGGCTGCCTGCACTTGGCTGCAGTGCCAGGACAGTTTGGTTCTTGGAGCAGGGCTTCGCAAACACAGTTGGTTTTTGTTTAATTAAGAGCAAGCAGAGAATTTAAAGACTCTGTTTTTTCCACCCTGTGATAAATTAACTTCCTTCTTGCTCAGGAGGACAGGAACAGTCCAGATCAATGATCTTACTGATGCCTGGCCTCTCCTCCTTTGGAGGCAGAAAGGGACAGGGAGCGTCAGCCCCTGCCCCTGCCTCTGCCTTTGGGGCAGCAAGTGGAGCGACTGCGGGTAATGATGATGAATGGCATGATTAATGCTGGAACTCAGACCTACAGCTGGAATTTTAGACCCTATTCACAGAATAATATCCAGCTCCTGCTGTGCTATTTGGGGGCACTTGGGGTGCAGCTGAAGGTGGTGGGGTGCTCCATGTGAACCCCCCAACAGATGGACACCCCCTGTTCCAGGGATCAGAGGGCTCCTGTTCCCGTGCCTGGCTTGGTGCAGAGCTGCCTCCAGTGTGGATGTGGCTGTGCTGAGGGATGCCAGTGTCCTGTGACAGGCACCAGAGGAGATGTGGGCACCCACAGCTAGGATGTCCCAGACCAGAGACCGCTGGATGGTGGCTTTTGTCCCTCTGGGTCCTGGGCAGAAAATAAGTTCCCATTTTTAAATTTTTTTGTGCATTTAATACCAACTGGTAGATTTATATATTTCCCAGAAATCACTAGATAGACACAACACCTTCAGCTCTGCCTGAACAATGCTGGACCTTGGCTGCAGTTTTCACTTTTCTAAACTCCTCCTTTAAATGTATTTTTATACAGCAGTGTTGACCTTTTCTGCCAGCCCCCGTGGAGCGAGGTTGTATCTTGTGTAAAAGTCATATCAAATGGGCCACAAAAAATCACTCCTGCCTGATTAAAATGAATAGTCTAGACGGCGTGTGCATTTTCCTTCTGTGTCGTTAGCTTTGTGTGAGAGCTTGCAGCAATCAGGGCTTTTATGGGAGAAACACAGCCACAGGTACCGCAGGCTGCCTTAGCGGATACTAATTACAATCCCTGCAAGGATTGATTTGCAAAGAAAATTTCTATTGCCTCAAGGACAAACGTTTGTGCAAATCATATTATTGTGCATGAGAAATTGGTAACACTTTATGAAACGGTTCTTTTATAAATACTTTACTATTTATTAAATTAAATGGTTTTATAACAATCCTTTTGCTAAGTTAAAATATCGTAAGTGTTCTGGTTTTGCATTATTTCTGTGCTACAAAGCCTGCTGTTAGGGCTCTGTTGGCATCACCTGCTAAGACCATTGTTGGTGCAGTTTGTAACACACCGTGTCTGGCACTGCGGTGCCCACGCATGCTGCTGGCTGTCAGAGCAGCAGCTCCCCTGGGCACGTCCTCTCCCCTTCTTCATTTGGATGTGAAGTTCTAGAACAGAGTAATTTGAAGTGGCCTGTTTCCTGGAGCACGGATTTTCACTGTGACAAATAACACAGACCTTGTCCATGTTGTATGTCTGGCTTCCTCAGCGCAGGTGGCACAGGCCCAGGCCCCCTAAGAGGCAGGGTGGATGGTTTGTGAATCAGATTCAGCTGCTTTTGGAATGTACAGAGTGAGCCCTCCCCAGCCAGGAGTGAGCCCCTTTGGAAGTGTCTTGGCAAGCCGCAGCAAGGTGACATGTGCTGACACCTGTGGTCCCTGGGCTCATCCAGTGCAGCTCATGGAACAAGAGGTGGGTGCCCAGCCCTCACCTGTGGGACCAGCAGGTCTCTGATCCATCTGACAGGAGATCCAGTTGCTGCATAGAGGAGGAAGAGACCATTTTTGTTCTTCCTTCTTGCTCGGATCTGACCCTCTTCAGAGAGGAGCTAGGACAGACCTGCAAGTGGGAAGCATCCTGTGTCATTTCCAGACCCATAGGCAGGTATGGGGATTGTTACCGAGGTCAAGCCAAGTGTATCCCAAGGTACAGCACTTTGGTCCTGATTTAGGTCTTCAGTACTCGGAGGCTCAGGAGCTGCTTTCCCGTTTTCCTGTGGGAGCACTATTTGCAATCCCACGGTGACTGGTGCTGTGTCCAGGCTCACCACTGTCCACCTGATCATGCTTCCAACACAGAAATTGGCCAGCTGTTCCATTCCTACTATTGATTTTACGTGGAGGAATTAGAAGAGGAAAAATCATTGCCTTGCATGCAGCTGGGGAGGTGGACAGGAGCAGTGGTCACACCCATCAGTAATCACTGCTGGTCCTGCATGTTACTGGTGCTGTATGGGTGCTCCAAGGCTGACCAGCTTTGCTCCTACTTGGAGAATCTGACCTTGCCTTCCAAAAGTCTTGACTGCCCTGGAAAACAAGCAGACAAGACACCTTTACTGAGCTAGAAATTTCTCCTGAATGCCCCCTCTCTAATTTACGTTCCCTCTCACTTCATTGCCTGCAGCAGAGCCCGTTAATGGTGGCAGTTTGTGACACAACTGAAGGCTCCTCTAACGGGCAGCTCTCCCACGATTCCACCCTGCACTGACTCCGGCTGCATCTGCCAGCATGGTGGGGCTCAGCTTCTCCCACTCTGTTTCCCAGGCTCCACAGACTAATCCTTCCTTTGGCTGGCTCTGCTGCTGCTATGGCAATATTTTCTCCCCCATCGTGGTAATCACGCAATGGTCTCTGAGAACAGCAGGAGAAGCAGTGCTTGGTAGATGCATAAAAGGTAAGATGAACTACATGTCATAAAACTTTTAAAAGTTCCTTTTTTGTGTTTGTGCGGGGGTTATTTTATATGGCTTTTGATATGAAGCTAAAATTGCACATCAAAAAGGATAATGCATCTTTAAGCTGTTACAATGACTTTTTTCATTTAATGTCAGTGAGGAAAAAACCCCTCAGTTGGCTGAGTTACGTTGGTGAGATGGCTGTTTCATTCCATAAAGTGTCTGCAGTGGATTTGAACAGTAGGAAATCCAAGGGTGATAAATAGCTATTTCTAAGTAAATTTCATGCAATTGCCCTTTGGTTAAAGTCTTTCCTCTCAGCACTTTCCTGTGCACATAGCCCAACTAATAATATTCAGGAGCAAGTGCTTTCCAGTGTGACAACTGATTGCACTTTGAAGCAGTAAATGGCTGATTTCATAATTGGTATAATTTTTCACAAGTACCTGAATGTCATATACAGAAAGAATAAGCAACCTGGACTTAATACGGGAGCTTTTTCAATTCTCCTAAAAATCAATAATGTATTAAACCCCTCTAACTGATTAAAATAATGTGAACCCTGAGTAGGTTTTGTGAGGAAGGCAGGTTTCTTCAAGGGTGGCAGATTTATGGCAAAAGGGTTAATACATGGGGAGAACAGGGATACGTTACAGATGGAGTCCGTTTTCCTAATTAAACTTTTATCAAGATTTTCGCAGTTTGAATTGTTTCACTTAGCACGATGGGAAGGAGCGTTTCCTTCAGCGTTCAGGGCAGCTCCTGCCGAGTGTGTGATACCAAGAGCTCTGTCCTCGCAGGAAGTGTGCAGATTCTGAGGAGAGGAAAGATGGAATCCATTCCAAAAGCATCACGTCAGCTCCGGAGGGTCCTGTGCCCTGTGGCAGGAGAGGTGCAGGGCAGATTTTGGGGGCAAGCTGCACAGGTTGTTGCTGGCTCCACAGGGGCCTGAGCCGGGGATTCAGGATGGGTCCAGCCTGGGGAGGAGGCTGCTGTGGGTGCCATCCCAGGGCACAGGGGGCACCTGCAGGCTCAGGGGCCTCTTTGTATGGAGAAGTTCAAGGAGCGTCACAGAGAAGTGAATGTGACTGGCAGGGCTACAGAAGACAGAGCCTCTCACTGGGAGCTAAGCAGGAGGTTGGGGTTTTTTTCCCAGAATCTGAAGATTTCTTGAAATCCTTTCAGACTATTGTGGAAAAATGTCTGAAGGTCTATTGAGAAAATTATTTGTAAAGCTAAAGCAGAGATGCAGCCTGATGGCAGGGGCGTGCAGGTGGCAGGGCACAAGCGGGGAGGAGGGTGCAGAGGGCAGGTGAGGGAGTGGGCACCTGGCACCCCGTGGGTGTGTCAGGGGTGCAGCAGCACCCACCACCCCTCCCAGCATCACTGTGTGTGGCTGGTGTCTTGGGGGTCAGAGCAGTGGGATGTGCAGGAATGCCTCAAGGGGAGATTTGGAAACAAGATCTCTGGTGTTAAAGCCTGGGCAAGCTGCTGGTGTTGGTCCCCAGTGCCGTGGGCATCTGCCCAGCCTGACAAGGTGGCACCGTGTCACCTCTGCGTGGGGAGGCCACGGCCCTGCTTGCCCCCACACTGTGGGTGGGAGCACATGTCCCTGCCAGATCTGCCCCTGCATTTCCCCAAGGGAGGGTTGTTCCTTCTCAGGGGGGTCACAGGCAGGTGGATTGAGGAATCTATTTAAACTTCTCTCCTCAAGATCACGATCAGACATCCTAAGCTATGCATTATTCACATTTGTCTGTTGTTTCTAACTCATTTCCTATTTTCCAGCTGAGGGACTCTGCCAGAAGCACTCTTTGCCAGAGATTAAAACAATTTAGGAAGCAGACACCCAATTCCTTTCTTTGGATAGTAGGCAAATTGGATATCTGTGAGAAGCAAGCAAATTTTATTATCAACAGATAGTTTGCTACTTAACTATCCTTAGGAATCCCCCAGCATTTCCAGGCGTTTGTTGGTTGTCCTGAGCCCAGAGGCACGTGTGGCACATGCCCTGCTGAGGAGCCTGGTGCTCCCATGGGTGCTGGGAGGCAGTGTGGGGAGCAGGTATTTAATGGCAGAGAAGGTGGCACAAAACAAATGTACCTGGTGCAGGAGGAGGAGCCCAAGGTGCTCCCTGGGATCTGGACCCGACCCAGTGAGCTCCCCAGGAGCTCTGGCTCTGTGGGCTGTGCTCTGACTGTCTCTCGTGTTTGTCCTGGGGCCAAGGGACACAGGAAATGGCATTGACAGTGGCTCTCCTTGGTTTGTATCAAAATATCTGTTTAAAGTACAATTATCACTAATTTGGTAATGTGCACCCCTAGATATGTAAATTTTTTGGCTAATGGATGCATGTGGCAGGTCACAGTGGATGGGATGACATGGAATAACCAAATCAGAACCATTTCCTAGCTTTCTAAGCCGGTTTTCAGGGGTGTGTTTTAGTATCTGGAGGTCTTACAGATGCCTTCCCCATAGGCCACCTGGAGCTTCCTCCCAAGGAAGGTGCACATCCTGCATTTCCCAGTGTGTTGGGGCGGTGCAGGAAGTTCTGCAGCAGTCCAGGAACACGAAGGGGATGGCTCTTAAAATTATACAAGGATTAAAAAAAAAAATCATAGAATCATTCATCAGGATTGCTGTAGTTCTTGACCACATAGTCAATGATTTATTTAATCTTAATATATTCCACAAAGAGTCCCCATATTTCCATAAATATGTCATATCTACCTAATACATAGTAATGAACCTGCTCCAAGGGTAAATAAATAAGATCTAAGCTCAGCAAGCCAATGTTTATCAAAGGGAGATATACAGATATTGAGTCCTTTAAAGTACCATTCTTCACAGCAATCACAACCAAGTTTGGCAATTTATAACGTGTCAAGTCAATTAGAAATCCCAGGGGGCTCAGAGCGAGCCCCAGCATGGGGGGCCTGAGGTCCAGCTGTGCATGTGCAAGTGGGTGTGAGCACGGTGGGGCACGGCTGTGGCACAGCCAGGGGCAGTGCAGCCCATCAGACCCCGCAGGAGAGCCCCACTGGCACTGCAGAGCTGTCAGCAATTCTAAAACACTGATCTGTAGAGAATCATTGAGGTTGGAAAAACCCTCTGAGATCATCAAGTCCAACCATTCCCCGAGTGGTGCCAAGAATTTGCTAATTTTTGTTCTGAGAATTGTCTATTATGAAAAACTGAAATAGTTTTAAACAGAAAATTTGATTTGGAGTGTTTTAATTTATCTTATTCCATTGTTCCATGGAATTACATGTATCAGTGTATTACATTATGAAATATGCTAACGTAAATATTTCCATACAAATACATTGAAAATACCTAAAAATATGATTGCAAAGGGAAATAACTAATTTTTTTACAGATTGCACTTTCCTAATCTTATTTTCTGCAGCAAAGTATTTCATGTCATTTTTGTAATTAGTTTGACAAAGTCAATAATAATAGAATATTCTGATTATGTCAATATGACATGTAATATTATGCACTTCTCTACCATTATGCATATTATGACATGACTTGACATGATATGATGGGTCACATTATGCACTACTACTGATGTTATAAAATAATGTAAAAGTAATGAAAACAAATTTTGAAATGAAAATTTTTTAAAGGAATTCATGACTTTTCCTGAGAGAAATTCCCAAGCAAATCTTTTTCCTTTCTGTTTTAAAAAAGTTTTTCATTAGGTTACTCCGCTTTTCCCCCAAGTAAAACCTTTCATTCCTCATCCTCAGCTTTGCTGCCTGCTTGTTGCTTTGTTCACCCACAGCAGCTGGGTTTGGTGTTGGCTTTTAAAGCTTTCCAGGAGGAGGGTGTGGGGAGCACAGGAACCTGGAGTGAGGGGATGAGTCCCAGCACAGGAGGTGACACTGGGTGACACCAGACTGGCACGTGCCTCACTTGTTTGCTCTCGTGTGAAGCACACAGCATGCTGATCCTGATTTATGTTCATTTTTAGAGGGATGCAATGATAATTTCCACCTTCCAGAAACACAGAGCAGTTTGGAAAACATTTATGGCAGGTTGCTGGTAAGCTGGATGCTTGCAAGCCTGAGCTTGCCCAGTGTCCATGGCTGATGTGACTGCAAATGTGCAGATTTCCTGTGCAAATCTTTAAGTAAACGTGGCACTGCTGGCAGGCAGGTGGGAATTTTGGTGGCCTGGAGACTAAAGCAGGAACCCAACATGGGCACCAGGGACTGCAGGGTATGCTCTGTGTTCTCCTGTCTGTGAAGCAGTCAGTAACACAGCGGCTGGGATTCGGATTCATTTTTAATGAAACACTTTTTGCAACAATCCTACAGCAGCCCCAAATGGTGGCAGACAAGAGGACGCCAGGTGGAAGAACTGCTCCTGCCTCAGCAGCTTCCTGAGCCCCTCTGTGAGAGAAACCCCCCCTGATACTGTGGGGAGCAGTGGGGACAGGGTGGTGGGAAGGGGCACCGGGCAGGGGTGAGGACTGGCAGACAGTCCTGGCCATGGAAAAGCAGGGTCAGTGCTGGCAGGTGGTGTGAGGAAGAGGCTGATGAAGGGGGAAGGTGAGTAGGGGTGTGTTGGGGACCCCTTGACACGTGCTGCAGGGCGGGACAGGACAGGGCTGCCTGATCTCTCACCCTCTGCCCACTGGGGTCCCGCACCCAGGCTGGTGCCTGTGGGGTCAGGCAGAGGCTGAGGGGGTCTGGTGGCACTCTGCCTTAAAAATGGACATCCCTTTCCCAGGTTTGGCTGCCAACCTCCAGGGCAGCCATGCAGGACCTGCTGCTGGGTGCCAGCCCTGTGAGATGGCCCCTCTGGGCACAGTGGGAGCATTGGGGGATCCAGTGTCCTCTCCCTGGTCTGATGTGGAATGGGCAGTGCTGATGAGAACTTCCCAGGCACAAGAGACCCTGGTGATGCAAGAAAGGTCATCCAGGAACCTCAACAGTGTTATCCTCAAATGGAAATGTCATTTTTTATTATTCAGAGCTGATAGAGTGCTCAGAATGAAGGCAGCTGATGGCAGGGGGAGCTTCATCTCGGGCAGCTCGGCCTCTCCTGCACACGATGGGCTCAGAGCTCTCAGAGCCACCATCCTGCCTGGCCCCCCTGCTCTGGCCGTGGCACTGCAGCCTCAGAAAGGAAGTTCCTGGTGTTCCCGACCGGTGCTGGAATGTCGCTTCCATCTCCATGAATGCAAATGAACGGGGTTTGATCCAAATTGCATTTCCTTTCCGAGTCTGGAGTATGACGGCACATTAAAACCTGTAATATTCCACTGCTGGTCTTTTGCATGATTTTTTAATTAAAAAACTATGGAGTAAACAAACATTCTGCTCTGGAGTAGCCCTGCAGAGACCCATCCAGAGGAACATTCACAGCCCTCTACTTTTTCAACAAAGTTTATATCTTAACAAAAAAAAAAATAATAATAATATCACCCACCCTAACAGTTAGTATTGGGTAAAAGTTTGAAGTGAAAGGCAGCTGGCAACCTTCTCCAGCCCGTGAAATGATATTAACATTTTATTATTCTAAGGTGAGCTTTTTGAAACGGAATTTTAAATGTTACCCTGCTGTTCCAGAACACAAAAACCTTTAATTTTATGCAAATGAACAGCGAGGAGCTGAGCGCTTAATGTAAACGAACACTTTCTTTGTAGGAGAGGTTGGAAAGGAAAAAAAAATTCCCAGGGATTCTTTAATTGCTGTCTGAAATTATGTAAATCCCAGCGCTAGGCAGAACGCAATTATCCCGTGCCCCTCTCTGCCAGCATTGCTAATGTCTAACAAAATATCGGTGGGTGACATTTAGTCGAGGTAATGCAAATGAGAATTAATTTTTTTCCAAGACAAAGGGCAGCGAAAAGATCACCTCGTTCCTGCACGGAGGGGGCAGAGCAGGGGGCGAGGGCAGCAGGAACTGGGGCGCATGGTGCTGGGGGGCAGCAGGGCCCAGCCCAAAGCCATCAGCGCTGCTTTATCTTTATTTCTCAGAGGGACAAAGCCTGGGGAAGGGGGGGGCTGGTTGTTTGTTTGTTTTTCTCTTTAACTCGTGGTCATCCCGGCCCGAGGGCAGGGTGGGAACCATGATTTAAACCCCCTAATGGCTCTGGCTGGTGGTGGGCAAAGGCAGCGGTGATTTATCACCTTCCCATGCTGATAACTAGCAATAATTCTATTAAATATTCAGAGTGAAGCTTTTGCAACACAATTATCAGACGGGGTTTGTTAATGCAAAAATGCTCCTCGAGCACAAGAAAGGGGCTGCTGATGTGGGTAAGGGGCTGTTTTGCAAAGGGCAAAAACTGCCCCCATGCCACCCAAGGCTGGGGGACAGCTCACCCCACGTGGAGGTGGGGGTGGCTTGCAATAATGCAGGATAAATCAGGGATGTCATGCAGGGGTTTTCCTCCTTTTCTCTTTTTATTTTTCTTTTGGCTCCCTTTGCTTCAAAGGCCATAAGAGCCTGTGACCCTGCCGACCTTTTAAAGGGAAAAGGAACCCTGGTGGGAGCTGGCATGAGGCAAGGCAGGGCTGTGTGAGGATGGATACTCAGAAGGTAAGGGTAAGAAGTGCTCGAGGAATTACCCTTTGAAATGTACACTTTGCAGGGAGGCCCTGAGGATCATCCTGCTGAGGAGCCAGGCTGAGTTGCACCATCTGCTTGGGATTCAGGATAGGCAGGGCTGTGAAATATGAATTAAAAATACAGAGTAAGAGGAAATAGTTTCCTCTTGCCCTCCTGCAATTTTGGAAATTGAACCGAGCAAAGCTGGATGGCCTCATGCTGTGGCATTCCCTGTGACAGGGATGGGTCACTGGGACCCAGCTTGGACCCCAGACCCACACCACAGGCTTTGCTACCCAGCACCAGCCCCACCTGAGCATCACTGCTCTGGCAAAGCTCAGGCACATCTCTAGTTTTTATATTCAATTCTTGCTGCATCAGCTCCCCATGGTCTTGCTACAGCAGCAGGTGAAGTGCCAGTGCCCACATGGAGCCCCGGACTCACAGGCTTTCTGGGCATCATCACCAGCTGCCTGCTACTCGCTCCGTGATCCTGGTTACGAGTGAGGAGTTCCAGGGCCAAAAGAGGAATGGATAATATATCATCTGTTTCTCACTGTGTTCCCTGCCTCTGAGCTGCTGAAGCCAGTGCCCTGAGAAATGCATCCACTGACATCACACTGTGACCACCAGCCTGCCCATCCCGTCTCCACCCATGCTGGGCACCCACAGGGGCTGCACAGTCCTGCACACAGGTACCCCCCAGGGGAGGAAGGTGAGGTGGTGCAACTGCAGGCGGGAGGTGTCTCTGTCTGCAGGACCCTGCTGCCATCCAGACAGAGGCTGTCCTTGTCCTCTGAAAATTTATAATCTTTATAATCCAAGACTTAGACTCTTCAAAGCTTTATGCCTGTCTTTAACCTGTAGCACATGCATAGTCTCAGTGGGATTTCTCATCTGTTAAGAGTTAAGCATGTACATAAATCTCTGCAGGCTGGGGCCCAAGGCATTCCCACGCACACATGCACACGCATTCCTGCACTCACGCGTCATGGAACAGCTCTGTGCAGCCACTGACGGAGCGTGCGTCACTGCAGGGCCACGCCGAGTCCCTGACACTCCTGCCAGCCTCCTGAACGTTACTTGAGCAGTTTGGATGCTGTTGGGGTGTTGAACTTCTGACACCACCTTTGGCAAATCCCCTCTCTGTGCCAGCATCTCTGGGAAGCAGGAGGGGGACGACAGCGCAGTGACAATGCCAGGGGTGAGCCAGGAGCTGCCCTGACAGCCACAGACAGCACCTGGGTCAGAGTGGGAACAGAAAAGAGCTCAGGAAAGCACTGATGTGCCATGCAGTTGGCATGGAAAGGGAAGCATGCTGAAGGTCTGCTGTGCAGCAAGGGTCTGCCTCGCCTCCCACCCCATGGACTGCTTGCTCACAAACGTGCCTAGGGCAGCAGAAGAGGACCCAGGGCAGCACGTGCAGATGCTTCACTCCAGCCCAGCTCATCTAGTGCAGCCTCCTGTGCTCAAACACTCTCATGTAGATTGTCACCACATACCAATGCACCCCCTTCATTTTCACTGATGAAAGCTGGTCCAATGAGAACTGGAGTTAAACTAATGAAAGAAACCACCAGATTTTTTGCAGACCAGTAGAACTGGTAAAATGCTGTGCCAGCTGCAGTATGTCCTGACAGCAGATGGTGCTTGTTGGGTGATTGTATGTAGCAGCACTGTATTTGCAGGGCTCTGGGCTATGAGATCCACTGTACAAATCTCCAAACTTTAATTTCTATGTTGCAATCTCTGCCACCAAATGATGAAAAAAAAGGGGAGTACACTTCACATTCAAAATCATCCCTGTGAAGGCCTTTTTTTTCCCCCTCATGTAACGTTTTAAGATGTGACCTTCCACTAAGCTCTTTCCACTTCACATCTGATTTGCAATGGGAACACTTAAGGCCTCTTTAATTTGGGGTTAGAAATCCAGGCAAAGCCATCAGGTGAGAAGCAGTATTTCATAAATGTCTTGTGTTCTGCAGCACTCGCTTTTTTAAGAGCAAAATCGCATTCATTTCCCCAAAGCATCACCTGCCCAGCCAGGCAGCCATGGCCATCAGCAGCGCAGGCTCCGCGGCTCGGCCGCGCCCGCGGTGCTCGGGTCAGCTGCTATTTGTCAAAGCAGCCGCGGCCGCGGCCCCAGGCAAAGCGCTGAGCACAGCACGGCACCCTCTGAACTGACCCGGGCACTTAGCCTTTCTGAGAAATATTTATGGAAAGGTCAGCAAATGCTTTGTGACAGGACTCTGGCACATCCCTAACCCGCTTCTCTCCCGCTCCCTGTCTCGCCCACGTGCCAGGCGCGGAGCAGAGCAGGACCGCAGCTCCCTCCTGCCCACCTTTCCTCCTTCCCGTTGCACGAACGCCACCGCCAGCCCCTGAGCTGGGGACTCATTCCCGGCTGTGCCCCGGCTGTTTCCAGAGGATGCTCCTGCATCAGCCCAGTGATTTCCCTTGTGCACCCACGCCATCGCGGCTGTACTGCAGGAAGCAAAGCCCTTCTCCCCGTGCCCTGTCTGGCCTGGCCACAGCCTCTGCTGCCCCAGTCCCCATCTCTGTGTCACCAACCTCTCCTTGGAGCTGAGGTTTGGGAGCCATGGTTGGACAGGAATGAGCAGGACCTGTTACTGCACAGGTAACAGTGCTCACACAGTGCTGGTGAGGAGGCAGCACCGTGCAGGGTGACAGCAGGATGGCTCCATGCACTGACCATGGTGGCACCAGGTTCCTTTTGCTGATGGCACCAGGTACCCTCGCCTCCAGAGCCAACTACACTTCCCCATCTCATTGCCAAAGGTGTCTGCATCAAACATGCTTTTGCTGTGCTCACTGTGACCATGCCTGGGCAGCCCCAGCTACTGGGATTGCTGCCCCATCTGCCGGCTCCATCTTTGCCTCCCATCCCACTGTCAGCAGTGCCAGCTGCCCAGACTGGCAGCTCCCGCTCTCAGGGAGGCAGACAGACTGACAGACAGACAGAGCAGCAGCAGGAACCAATCACTCTAAACAGATTTACCACCTAGAAAGTTTCTTGTGAGAAAAGAGAGCCATGAGGAGCACATGGTCCTGAGGAGGAAACAGGCTTATGTCCCTGAGCCCTCCTGCCCTGGAATGGCCCGGGCCACTAAGCAGATCAGAGCAAAACCCTCCCGAAGCTGGGTAATTCCGCCTCTTTCCAATAAGCCGGTAACACCATTAATGGGGAGTCTGGCAGGGAAGGAACTGTGCTGGGAAAGCACTGCACCTCCACACACGGCCGATTAAAAAGGACTTAATCATGGAGAAGCCACAATGTGCACTATGTGGCATTATTCCTCTGAAATAAAATTTTATATACAGTCTATCTGAGAGTAGCACAAAATAAATACTTCTAAAATCTATGATTACTGTAGGTTTTTTTTTTTTTTAATTTTATATTGGTGGCTGAGTTCTGCTCTTGCTCCAAAGGATTAGAGGGATAATTCTATTACAATTTAGTAACAAGATTAAAAGAGCCAGTTATCCATTTATGGGGGTCTATGGAAACGAGCAGTGGCTTCTGGAGGTCTCAGGCTCTGAGTAGGTGTATCACTCACATCACAGACACATCCAAATCAGGTTAAGGCACAGGCAGGACATGCCCGAGGTGAAAAGGTCTCTGGGGCCACCTGTCCTGGCTATACTGGGACAAGTGTTCAGGGGTTCGTGGGGCGAAAGGACACAGATGTGCAGATGTCCTAGTTTGAATGGTCATGGAGTGAGGAGAAAGGCAGGAAGAACAAGGAGTGTTCTAGAGGCAGAACACTTCAAGCAAGGTGTGGGACATCAGGGTTTTGGCATCTGTCCTATCACCACAGCTGGGAGAGGAATTTGGGACAGCTTCCATGGCAAATTTAGTTTCTTCCTTTTCAGAAGCAAATTCCTACATTTTTGAACTTTTTTTTTTTCCAAGTTTTCTGCAATTTTCTGGCTGAAAATGAGCACAACAGAAGGTGCAAACACGGGAGATGTGGAGGAAGGGAACTCTTCAGTTGTGGTCACAAGTACCTCCACAAAAGCCCTGGCAGCGCTGGCCCAGCTCTGCCCCACAGGTTGGAAATTCCAGTCTGAAGCTCCCTCACAAAGAATTAACATTCCCATGAAGCTGCATGCATGAAATTGGCATGAAACATCCAGTGTAAGAAAGTGGCCATCATGGCATCATTGTGTTTATCCTCTGAACTGATTAACTGATTGATATTTAATTGATTGCATGTCAGAGCACAACTTCAGCACATGCTGATTGTCTTGCTGGCTGTTGCTAACAAGGCTGAAGAGCATTTAGTATAAATCCATAGGATCCATGAGTGCAGCAAAGACCCGAGTTCATGGAGCACAGTCAGTGATCAGTGCAATCACACAGCAAAGTCCTTCTCCTTGCTTTTAAGATAATTGTTGAGAGAAATTTAAATTTAGCTGGTAAGTGGGGGTGTCCCCGTTTGCCTGCCCCAGCACCATACTGGGCTCTGCTCTCTCTCAGAAAGCTCCTCTGGAGCACTGGTGCCATCTTTGCCCTGCCCTGGCTGTCCCCAGGGTGTGCAACATCAGTGCAGGTGGAGGACCCTTCCCCGTTCCAGTGCCCTGAGTGGAGGAGGCAGCTCTGGGGGAGCAGCTGATGGGGATCGACCCACACTGGGCAGGGGAGCCCAATCCCTCATAATGGTCCAGTGCCCACACAGTGCCACTTGTCTATTCATCAAGAGTTTCTTTAAGGCCTCTCACTGAGGGCACAGCCTGGGGCAATCTGTTCTTTTCTCCTCAAACCAACCCTTTATGGGCTTGTTCTGGTGAAGTTTATGGGTTGTTGCGTGAAACGCAAGGAAACATCACAACAAAAATGTAGGACACTTTTCCCGGCCTGAACCAGGGTCTATGGCAAGTGCTGGCTGGGGGGACATAGCTCTGAGCAGGCTGTTCCTCACAGATGAGGGCTCCCAAGGACTCCCAGCCAGCTCTGGGAGCCCCTCTGCTGGGACAGGGGTCAAACACTGGTGAGCCTTTTCAACCCACGTCCGATTGGACTGTAAAGATGCAGAACACATCCTGGATCAGTCTGGTTTTTAAATATGCAGATTCAGGCGTGCTGGTGAGCCCCTGAGGCCACAGGGAGCAGAGCCATTGGAGGATGGATCTCCATGAGGAATTGGAGGTTTCCAGAAGAGCCACCAGACAGTCATAACCACATTGTCTCTCTGAATTAGTTTAATGTCCACTTGAATCACTGACCTTAAGGTCTGAAAAGGACCGAATCTGGGGATGGATGGTTTTTCCTATGAGACGTGACAGTGGGGCCAGGGACACCGTGAAGGTTCACTTATGGCAGTGGGATTTTAGGATCACTCAGGGAAACGCTTTGGCAAAGAAACCGATGCCTGGGCCTTGGGAGGCAAGACTCGGGCGCTGCCGGAGGTAGCGGAGGGAGCGAGAGGAAGGGGGACTGCGGAGGATGGGATGGAGGGGGACGTGCGGAGAAACGGAGCGTGAGAAGCGGCGGGATCCTCTGCCAGGGGAGCGGGGGGAGCCGGGGGAGCGGGGGGAGCCGGGGGAGCGGGGGGATCGGCTGTGCCAGGGGAGCGGGGAAAGCAGGAGGAGCAGGGGGAGCTGGGGAAGCAGGAGGAGCAGGGGGAGCTGGAGGAAGCAGGAGGAGCAGGGGGAGCGGCTGTGCCGGCGGAACGGGGGGAGCGGGGGATCGACCGCACCGCCGGAGCGGCCGACGGGCCGATGCTACCCCCTGGTGACCGGCGCGGGGGCTCCGCGCAGCTCCAGGCCGGGCAGGGCAGGGGGGTCGTCGGGGCATCGTCCGTCCGCGGTGCTCAGGCTTTCCGTGGCGACCGCAAAGAGATGCTGTGACAGCGCCCGGTGCCCTTTCCGGGCCCGGGACGGGGCAGGAGGACGCGAAGCGGGACGGGAAGCAGCCCCTGCATCACAGCTAGCGGAGCTGGGGGTGCCGAGGCAGGGTCCTCCCCTCTCCGCCCCACGGCATCCTCACCAGCTCACCTCGGACAGTGGGTGCGGGAGCTGCGGGGCTCGGCCAGGACAGCCCCGCGCCAGCCCCGCTCCCGCACGGCACTGCCTTACACTGCTCACTCTGTGCATCTTGTTAATGAAAAGCATGGATGTAATTTCAATTAAAGATAATTACATATTTAAACTTAACATTAAATTCTGCACTAAAACAAAATTACATGAAATCTCAGTGTGCAGCCGTGCTGCACGGCGGCGGGCAAGGGAGCAGAGGAAAGAAATGCTATTACACAGAGCGAGCTGATCCCTTCTGCAGGATCTCCTGCCTGCACAATGCTTCCCTCTCCTGCAAGTTAAATCCAATCTGTTCCCACACGCCACCTTTGGAGGTAGCTCCACTTGCCTGGTTGTGCTGTGCGGGCCCCACATGCACCCAGCCATAATCAACACTGCCTGTACAATGAACAAACCAAATAAACGCACCGGGAGTGAAACTGTACCTTGGCAGGGTTAGCACAGCGCTGGGGGGACCTGCTTGTTCCAGCAGCAGGCACTGCCTTGGCCGAGCAGCCAGGTCCCAGCGGGTTCTGACATCCACTGGAAGCTGCTCAGAGTTGTTGTGGTTGTATAAACTCTGCTGTTAAACCCTGGCTCGGGGTCTGGAGTAAAGCTGGAAAAGTGTTTTCAAATAGTGATAAAAAACACGGTTCCCAGACTACTGAATTTTTGTATGAAATTCAACAGATTTGTTGGCCTCAAAAGCAATTTTCTGAAAATTGAAAACTTTTTTGATTATTCTTTACAATTCCCCCCAAATCCCAACCATGACATTGCATTCTTCCAAAAGCGAAAGCTTTTATTTTCTGACATTGAAAATTGCTGATTTTGAGATGGCATAAATTGCTTTTTACTCTTCTCGCTCTCTGTTCAACAAACAAATTTAGAAATCCCAACTATTTGCCCAAGTGTTTGGATCCAAGCACCAGGATGGCACCTCAAGGGACTGAGTGAGGTCACCACCAGCCCACACAGTTGTCATGTTTTTTCCCTTGCCACTGCAACCCACTGGGCTTGCAGAGGGCTGCAAGAATTTCAGCGAGGGGATGATGCTCACATGTTGGTGGCTCAGCTGGAGGCTCTGTAGGAGTATTTCTTCCCAGTCTTAGTTCCTAAAAATAGAAGGCCAGAGGATGAGTGGGCTTAAGCTGTGCAAATTCAGGCCACTTTAAAGCTGTGCTAATGAGACCTGGATTTCCCAGGCAGGGCTCAGGGCTGCCCTGGCTGTGGATGGAGTCTCTGGAATCCATCTTTGCTGAGAGTGACAGCTCTGGCTGCTGGCACAGAAACAAACCTTCTTGTCCCACCTGAGCTTTTCAAACTGCCCTGCATGCTGATTGTGGATGGAAGGGGAGGCAAGGGTCCATTTAGCTCTGTCCAGGAGGTCCCACGCCTTGCACTGGGCAAGTACAAGTTACAAGCATGGGCATGGGGGAGCAGAGGAGGAAGAAAGGACTTCCATGCCCCCATCCCTCCAGAGCCAGCTTGTGCTTGAGTCTGTCATGATTCCCTGCTGTGGTAAAGACACTGTGGCACCATCAAACCTCTTCATAGAGGGGCTTTTGTTTAATAAAACATAAAAATTATTCATTGTGTGATTTAATTTGATAGGAAATTCATGCTGCTCCTGTAATAATTATTATCATTATTGATTTTTGCAGTGTAGCTGAGCAGCCACAGCCAAGGGCCAGAGCCTCACTGTGCCCATTCTGTCAGGGGACAGTCCACTTCTCACACTGTGAGTGTGTAAGAGTCTTACACTTCCTGGCCTCACCTGGACACAGATGCTGTGCTGAAATTGCAGGTTTGTGATGTGCAGTGGCTCAGAAGTGCACCAGCCAGCAGCCTGAGGATGAGCAAACCAAACCTGAGCTGCTGTGGTGCCTGTGAAACAGCGAGCTGTGTCACAGCAACCTTGCTGTCATTAAGCTTCAGTGTGAACGTCACCTGCAGAGCCCTTTGCTCCTCTCCTCGGGCTGCAGTTGTTTTCCAGCCCTAGAAGATGCCTGTTCCTCAGTGCACAACAGGAAAGGACAGTTTGCCAGTGGGGGGGAGGGAGCTGGCAGGATTTCCTTGTTCCTGGGCAGACACTGCGAGCAGCCATGCAGAGGGCAGCACCACAGGCACGGTGGGCACTGCGCATGGCACAGCCACTGCACTCCAGCACTGGGGCTTCTCCTCCTCTATTAAATGATTGCAGTTATCAAGCACTGACAAGCGGCATTAAAATTTATTACCCAGCGTAAAGTTTTATTTAAGGGATGGCTGGAGATTTAGTGGGCTCTGTGAGTCCTTCCTCAGTCCAGCTGTGTCACCTTTAATAACTGTCTGTGTGCTGTGCAGGACTGGGGGGGGTGGCCCTGGGTGTCCTGGCTCTTGGTCCCTCCCCCAGGGGTTCCCCTTTGCTGCCCCCCATGGCACCCACACCCCAATAGCCCTACATCTCCCCACTGCCAGCCTGGCTGTGCCCATCCTGCCGGTGGCATGAACCCGACATTGCTGAAGGAGCTCCTCTGGCAACACTTGCATTAATCAGTCTGGCAATCGTGAAATACACAACATGCATACTGGAGTTTAAATCCCGGCCTCACTAATGGTTTACTACCCACTAAATCCCCCTTCATGTTATTTAACTTTTAAACCCAAGGAATATTCCAAATCAAAGAGGCTCTGTGTCACGCTTAGTCCATCTCAAAGAGCCTGGAATTAACATCCCTTCATGGCTCGACAGTGCCTGCCACACGGAGCCACCACTTGCTCCTTATTAATATTTATGATGGGGAGAGAAAGTTGCATAAATCTTGGTTGATACTTAATTAAACCCCACTTCTTTTGATTTCTTCTCTCTCAGCTTCACTTAGTGCAGACTGTGCAGCCACCCCACATGGAACAGCCTGGCACACACAGTGGCATCCATGGGCTAGGTGGGATTTAGTGCCTGTGGTGCCCCCACTCAGTACCTCAGTGCCGCTGGCTGCCTTTGCCACCCAGGCCTGGCCAGGACGGAGGGTGATGAGGTCCCATGAGGCCACACGAGCCCCAGCTGGCACAGCACAGCACAGCTCAGCCCCAGCCCCTCTGCTTTGGCTTATCTGCGTGTGGTGTCTGATCTGAGCGTGATCCATAAGAAAACAGTTAACGCGGGGCTGACATATCTGTGATACAACCATCATAGCGAGGAAGCGGCTTGACCCCCGAAGGCTCCCGCGAACAGGCAGGATTGACACTTCACATTGACTTTGCTTCAGGCTTATCAACAAATCTCAGCCAGTTTTATTAAAGAGCCGCGTGTGGGACGCGCCAGGAGCAGACAACTTCATCTGTGGTGGCTCAGGCACCAGTGAGCTCGTCTCACTGCTCCTTGTTTGTGTGTTCACTTTACTGGCAAGATTAAAAAAGCCACTTTGGGTTTCACTAAAAGCCTGTAGAGTTTCCTGGCCCTTTCATGAGGAGCAGGAGAGCAGGTTGGGGCTGGCTGGGATGGCAAGGGCTGCCGTGCCCAGCGATGGTGGCGAGTGCTGGCAGGGACACCACAGCCCCACGACCCCTGGCTGCTGGATAAGGCACTTCTGTCCCTGTGGATCTCTGAAACCCATCCTGAACTACATTCCCAGGAAACACCAAACTCTAAAATCCCAGCCAAAGCCACTTGGGCAGGCCATGTGGGCAGTGCTGACTTTTCTGTACTGGTTTCCTTGGTTTAGGCTCTCTACTTTTTGCTCAGTTTGTTGTGTATGTCACGTTTTTAGGGGGAGAAGAGGGCTGGGGCGGGCGCCCTGGGTGAGAATTAGGGCAGCAAGCATCCAGCAGGATCAACTGTTCCCAGGTATCATTTGTAATTATGTCTCTTTTTACTCATGCAAATTTTATCAATATTATTTATATATTCAAAACCATTTATAAATAATATATACATTTATGCTAAGGTAATTGCCTCAACTAGATTATTGTCCCAGTTTTTATTGTCTATCCAGATGCTGAATATTAAAAGTATGTTTTCTGGTCTGTGTCAGTGGCTCAGTGCTGTTTGCCTTCCCATGGGAACAACACCTCTGCTGGTTTGGTGGGACAGGAAGGTATCAGGGTATCAGGAGGGAGGGCAGAGAGAGGGGATGGACAACAGGGAGCAGGAAGGGGAGCTTGGAGCTGGTGACCATCCCAACATGCCAGTGCCAGCCCTTCCACACACGGTGCTGTGGCTGTCCCAAGTCCCCTCAGCAGGGCAGCAATCCATGGGTGTGCTCCAGCCAGGAGGGACAGGGCTTCAGAAGCAGCTCAGGAAGCTGGTCCCAGTATTGTTCACATCCCATCCCATCCCATCCCATCCCACCTTCCTCCTCTTCACTTACCAAAACTTGACATCTCAATGAAAAAAGATTAGGAGCATTGACAAGCCTGCAAGGTGACAGCTACAAAGAAATATGGAGCAATCACGTTGTCAGAGTGACTATTAGGAACCCAAAAACCTCAGCTCTCCTGCACGAGCACAAGTGATTTATTGCCCAGCACAGTTCATGAACTCATCAGTGGTTTTGCATGGAGAAGAGATGGATTTTCTTTCAGCTGTTTATGGTGTGAATAGACTGTCCTGGAAGTTATTGTTTGATTTTATCAGGTAGCAGTGCTCGCTGGGTGAGCTGAAAGCAGAGCTTGGTGCCCAGCTAACAGCCAGAATTCACCTGAGGCCTGAGGCAGTGCCACATGTTTCGTGGGAATTCCTGGCAGTGCTCATGTGTGGCCCAGGAAGCCAACTCGTGCAGCCTTTTTTGGCCTCTTCCAGACCACAGTGGAGCCTCCCCACTGGTTGTTTGACACGTGGCCAAGCTGACCTGCTGTCCCAGTCAGCACCACGGATCAGCTGCTCCAGAGGCAGCAGGACATCGCTGCCTGGTGCTGGGTGCTGCTCCTGACTTGCTGGTGCACAAAGGGGTTTGAGGATGCGGGTGCAGCCTCAGCTTTCTGACAGCCCCTTGCTTGTGTTACATGTGTAAATGTTTCCTCTCCCGGACGGGATTGCATCTTGGATGCCCTGGGAACAGCTGTGGTTTATGTAGATTTTAAAGGTGAACTTTCATGCTCAGTGAAATTTTAAAAGCAGCTGATTTACACATGAATCCATTTCTGGCGAGTGTCGATGTAGCTGTTTCTCCTCCTTAATGGTTTGTGACTGAAGAGCTGGGCTGTAAACAAGTGGCTGTGGTGCAGAGCAGCGCTGCCTGCGCATCTCTGAGACCACCCTGGGGGCAGAGCCCGCGGGCAGACCCTGTACCCATCTGCCTTGCCCAGAAACCACTGCCTGCTCCTGCCCCCTTCCAGGGCCCTGGAGACCCAGCTGCAGCAGGGACGGCCACCAGGACGTGAGACTGGCACAGAGCCCACGCTGGGGCTGCCACAGCTGCCACAGCAGGTGAGCAGCAGCAGAGGCAGAGTGCCCGTGAGGTACCCAAGGTTCAGGCAACATCACCTGCCCCAAGCCCTGCCCCAAGCCCCTGCCAGCATCCCACTCGTGCTGTGCTGTGGGCTCACCCATCCACCAGCCCCGCATTCCTCATCAAATCCAAGCCCAGTGCACAGGTCCCCGAGCCCTCTCCAGCCCTGACCCTTTAAAGACACTTGCTCTTTTTCCTTTAAAAACACAAACTTTAAATGGCTCTGAATAAAATAAAAGAGAATAACTGAACTGTGAAAGGTGATGATTGTATTTCTTTCACTTGTAAGAGAGACCTTTATAACTCTCCAGGGAGGAAAAAACAATAATGGTCCTTCATGGATGAAGTGCTCTAAATATGGTGTATATTTTTTAAAATACCAGTTCTACAGTTATTGAAACAAATTATTGTTAAATGCATTTACAGCATAATAACTGTGCTAATTTGCTGATAAAAAGCATCCAGCGTTAAACCCCCCATACATTATTTTGTCATTAGCATTTGTTAGCTCCTCGTAGGTATTTTCAGACAGAAGGCTTTGTTCTGTATTTAGCACATGGGCCTGCTTCCGCTCTCCCCTCCCGCTGGGAATTGCGTGTGCACAGAACTGCAGCTTTTTTTTAAAACTTCATGTTTAAAAACGGAAAATTTATTTCATTTCATTAATGGGAGAGGGAGGGAGGGAGAGAGGAGGGAGGAGGGTGCGTGATTTAGTGAGTGGTGTGTCACATGTCATGTCAGCACCTGCAGCAGCTGGACCCAGGGTGGGAGTGCAGACCCCCGGGCACTGCATGGCCATGGTCACCAGCTGGACTGGCATCACCTGGCCATGTGCTGCAGCCTCGTGCCATGGTGGGACTGGGCGGTTCTGGCCAGCTCCCAGCAAGGCCAAGGGGCCACCAGGGCACCCTGTGGGCACCCTGCCAGTGGCGGCTGCAGCGTGGGGAACATGGCATTCCCCAGGAGTGGGGAGAGGGTCAGGGGATTGCTGTGCCCAGGAGGCAACACGAGACTGTAGTGGGGGGTCTGTCCCATCCCATCCCATCCCATCCCATCCCATCCCATCCCATCCCATCCCATCCCATCCCATCCCATTGTGTCTGTCCAGTAGCCTTGGCATCCCTGGGAGGCATGCAGGATCTGGGGTGCTGGGAGTGGGTGGGGACAGTGGTGCAGGACAGGGTGTGTGCACAAGATGAGAGCTGCACAGGGAGGTGCATGGAGAGAAGCATGCAGCATGGGGTGGTGGGTGTGGGAGGGGCTGGCAGGTAGGGGATTGTGGCAATGGGGGTGGGATGATGGTTGTAGGCAGGGGATGGTGGTGTGGGCAGGGATGAGGGGTGGGTGGGCAGTGAATGGGGGGTGGGTGGGCACATCCCGGCCTGGGAGCAGCCGCCAGTGGTCTGGGGGGGATGTTTCTAGAGCTACTGTTGCCGTAGCAACCCTGCTCCAATAGTAGTATCGCCAGGAAAAAAGCAGCTTTATTATCAACACAGATCTTCCCAAATTAACCCTCTCGTTCCCACTTGGCTCCAGCCCGGTGCTGGCCCAGCTGGGTGCCGTTGGTTACCCATGGCTTGCTTGGCTGATGGAGGCTGAAGCGGGGCCGGGCTGGGATCCCTGTTCTGCATCCTCAGAACATGCACCCTCCACCACCACGGGAGTGCTGGAGCATCCCGAGGGGCCTTTCCAATCACAAACGTTTATTGTTGCCCATGTGAGTATCAAAACTTCAGGCCATCCATCTAACCACCATCGACACAGCACTGGCAGTGTGGGAGCCGTCGTGGTGACAGATGGAGCAGGTGGAGGGAGGAGCGGGGAGCTCGGCTCCCAGCCCACTTACCCTGCCGAGCTCCGCTTAAAGCAGGAGATATATATTTCCCCCCTGAAATATTACTGCTAATTCTCCATCTGAATGTTCCCTGACCCTTCCTGTGGCCTCCAGATGCAGCCGTGAGAGATAAATAATGGTAATGAGCAGCAGGGAGGGGGTCGAAGCACGACGCCTCAGGGACCACAGGAGCAGTCTGACAAAGCATTTGGAAGGGGTCTGGCTCTGCCCCTCACCTCCCAGGGACCACACACGTGCTCTGCACACACAGCCCCGACCCTCCCCATCACCAACGGCTGCAGACGGCAGCCCTTGGACAAATCAATTAGATAGCTACTGTATATTGATTAATACCTGTGGCTATAAAAATATAATTGATTTCCTGAAGAAGAGCAGAGGTAATGTAGAGACCAAACAGAAAACCTGTCTGAAGAGTGATCAATACTTACATTCAGGAAACTCACCCAGGAGTATAATTGGACAAAGCAGAATTTGGGCCAAACCAGGCACCAGGAATATGATTTTGCTAACAACCAGACACCAGGAAGCTCGTGGGACCAGCCACATCATTCCCAGGAGAGCTACAGCCACACTAGCTCAGTAACATGTTTCATTTTCATGCCTTTTAGTGACGGATGCAAAACCTCAAAACTTTGTATTCTTGACCAGCCCAAACATTCCAGCTGGACTGAGTTTCCACTCGGGACAGCCTCAGGGCTCCCCCAGGACACAGCGATCCCAGGGACGTTTTCCAGCTGTTTCTGAGTCTTGGCAATGTTTCACTGCTCACACAGGAATGCTCTGAGAGGCCCTGCCTAGACTGAGTTGGTTGTTTCGTGTGGGAAGTGCTGTCCAGCCCGGTGCCAGGTGCACCCCAGCCTCATGGAGGGCAGGACAGTTAGCAAGGCACACAGCCAGATTACAAAATGCAATGAAATACTTAAAACCTGCCCTCCAGACTAAAGTAAATCAGACATGACTTTGACAAGGTGAAACCAAAGTGATGAAACCAATCCATTGTGCTTGGGGAATCGATCTCCCCGGCAGGGAGTAGAGAGGCCATCGATTCACAGCCTCAGCAGTCAGGAATGTCAAGCTGCCTGATCTAAATTTCTATATGCATCACTCCAGATTAAACGATGGAGGAGCACGTGTGCAGGCATCCACCTGCCCGGCCCCGCCAGGCGGTGCCAGCACAGACCCGCTGGGGGCAGAAGCCTCAAGAGGAAACGAGCAGAGAGAGGCAGGAGGTGCTCGTGCCTCCCCTGGCAGCAGTTGGCACCCCCCTGGCTCTTCTTGGACTTCCACAGTGCAAATTCCAGACACCTTTGCAAGCCCCAGGGGCTGCCTGTTCGGAGCATGGGGAGGGCACCTGCATTACAGTCTCACTGTGAAAGCCGGTGTAGTAATTAAGATTTCATTCTTAAAAATTAAATATTTATCTACAAACATGATCTCTGGCTGTGGAAAGCCTGGGCCTGCATCAGCACAGGAGACTGAGAGCTGTCCCCAGCCCGGGATGGGGGTCTGGCCCATCACATGTGACACTGCACTGGTGGGGCCACTGCCGTCGGCCGCTTTGTCACTGTCAGACCCAGCGAGGCCATTAGTTTTGTCAGTGTGAGAATAAAGAGCCGTCTCTGGGGAGAGATGGAAAAACTCGATCCAGCTCCCAGCAGCCCTGAGGGGGTTGTGTTTTACCATTTCTTTATGACTTACCAGCTGGAACATGAGCAGGCTGAGCCGACGCGAGTGGCAGGACCATTTTCTGCTTCCAGCTCCCACCGGGAGCCTGTGACAGAACATCAGGGACCGGCGCGGGAAGCTGAGAAGCCTGGGAACAGGTTGAGGGAGAGAAGTGGCTGGAAAGGGAGGGAAGAGGGTGGTGTTCCATCCCGCCAAATCCAAAACACTTCTGGCCTGTCCCACCCCATCCTGCCAGGTGGGGCTGCTCCATGCCCCCAGGGTGGGTTGGGACAGACTCTTCAGGAAAGAGGAGTCATGGAAAATCTCCATCTGCTTTGGAAGCCCTGCAGCCATGCTAGGGTGGGGTTACTGCTTCAGGGTGCCAGCTCTTGAGCTGGTCTTGGACCATCCTAGAAAGGAGTGGCAAAGTGCTCGCAGTACGCAGCTGGGACGCTGTGCTCATGTAATGGATGCAAATCTGTATGCAAATAAGTCCTGTCTCTGGACTCAGAAAAACCCCAGAACTCATTAGAATTAATATGGTTTGTCTCAACCTTTTTTTTCACCCACCCAAGGAGTAAATTGCTCTTTTGCAACAGTTACGGCTCATGACATATTTAATCCTTTCAGTAGAAGGACTCCACCAGCCACAGCTGATGAGCGGCAGTACAGCAATCCCATCTCTGCTAAATGAAGCTGTGGGCATCACCAGACTTCTCCATGTCAGCAAACCCTCTTTTCTTTATTTCCACCAGTTTTACTACTTTAGCTGACAGGTGTGACACATCTCTCCAAACACCTGTGTGTGAGGAGCTGGAGCCATCTCCCCTGATGGTGACACCTGGTTCAGCCACACTCTAGAGGCTTTCCCAGGGCTGGGTCAGTCATCAGGGGGTCCCATCCTGCCCGTGGGCTCAGCTCCTCAGGGGCTCTGCAGAACTGGCTGCAAAGTTGTGTTCCAAAGGAATGTCCTTTCAGCCCCCTTTCCACCAAAACCCCGGGTGGAATGGGGGGTCAGGAGTCAGCAAGCCTGAGGTGGGACTGTGAAACCACTCACGGAGTCTGAAGGTCTTGGAAGGGAAACCTTGTGTGATAGACAGGGAAAGCAGGCTGGTATCAGTCATATAATACCTCTCATTAGTCTTCTGTAAAACAGGAGATAAGGCAGTGAAAGGGACAGCTGCTCCCTCACTGGCTGGTGGGTGGGTGGGAGTTTTCTGCAGCAGATTTGTTAGTGCCAGAGGACTTTCCCACGGGAGGGGTCCCCGCTGCAGGAGCACACCCTGCTCCACCAGCAGCCACGCTCTGTTGCCCTGCCTGTGCCACACAGTGCTGCTGCAGGAACCCTGGCAGTGCCCAAAGCCCAGGGCTGTGTCCTGCCACTCAGCCCCTGGCCTGGGACACAGGGCAACCAGAGACCATGGAGCCAGAGAGCCCCAGAGAGGCTTGGGGTGCCCTGCAGTGCTGGGGTCTGACCCCCACCCATGAGGCCTGAGCAACAGCATTAATCCAGCTCTAGAAATAAAGCAAGGCTTGTATAGCTAAAGATTTCCCAGGTTGGTAAGAGCTTCTACATCATTTGCTTCTTTTCAACCTCACAAAATCCATTTGCAGTTATTTGCAGCAATTCCAAGCAAAACACACACCCCAAACACACCTGGAAAAAGGTACCTGGTACGTGGTAATTGTTTATGCAAAATAAACCATCACTGAGGATGGTTGGCATCAGGATACATCCTTGTCAACATCATTTTAACAATGTTCTGTTTTCTGTATGAATTATTATATTTGCAGTTACGTGAGAGCAAACACCACCCAGCGCCCACACCAAGTCCAGCTTCCTACTCTCCCACATCACAATCTTTTGTACTACATGAAAGCTCGTTTCAAAATTTCATGTTCATAGTTACAGATTAAATAATATTAAACAACATTACACTGGAAAGATTTGTTTCCAGGTAGTAAATAGATTCCCCATATTATTCTTTACTGTAAGTAGTTGTTGTTATATCTTATTCATCTGGAAAATAATTTCAAACAGCCATGAAAATAGCAGATTTCTCTCTGTTAAAATGATAGTCAGAGCCTGGGCCGCTGACATATAGTAACATGATTCACTTGGACAGTTACTGACTGCACATCCAATTCATTTCTTCTCTAGAGCACCAAGTTATTATCTGAAATGCACAAGGTGTCTGGGGGTAACATATGATCAGCCAGGGACGCTTTTGACGGCTTGAAGAGCAATCAATAAAAATTGTCTCCAGCAGTTTTGTAGAGTATGGAAGTTGGTGGTGAAATGAAGTGATGGAGATTAACTGGTGGAAGTCAATGCCCCAGTGCTGTGAACCCTGTTTTTTAATTAAAGATCCAACGCTGCTTTTCACTCGAGTAGGGTGTTTTCTCCCTGTCCCAGACTCGGTGCTGAGGGATGATGTCCCTCCCCTCTCCGTGTGCATGACCGTCTGTGCAGCGGGTGTGGCTGGTGCTGCCTTGCCTGCCGGGGACTGGGACGATGACACTGCTGGTGGCACTGGCCTGGCCCAGCCCTCAGCAGCCCCTGATGCTGTGCTGGGCAGTCATAGCTGCCTATTCTTTGGAAATACATTTTAAGGATAATCTTGACAGTCATACTGACCAAATTAATATTCTTCATAACCCAAACACACTCTTCACTGGCAGCATTTTGGTGGTGCATCCCCAACAAAAAGGCCCTTATGACAATCATTTCATCTGGGTCCCATTTTTCAGGCTGCCTGAGCTCTCACAGAGGCTGAAGTAAGTTTTTCAATTAACATTAATAGTGTGGGGCTGGGCTCTGCTCTCCCTGCAAGGAATGACATTTGAGTTTTGCAAAAGCTGCTGATTCTTTATTGCTTCTCTGTGCAGTAAAGGAGGTCAGTGTCACCAAAATGAGGGGTCGTGGCAATGTCCAGGGGGGACCTTGCTGCTCCCAGGAGCAGCCCCAGCCTGCCAGCCCTGGGAAGTCCATTTGCATTTCTATGAGGAGGAGGTTTTAAAACACTCTGTTAATTTTCTTCCATTAAACACAGTACAAAGCTGTGTGGTTTTGATGGTGACACAGTAAAAAACACTTAAGGACTTGTTTACAAAGAAATAGTTATTGTCTGCTAAACAGTTTTAATGGAAGCTCCCTGCCGGGGCTTAGTGCGGGGCTGTGGATGCAGGGGGCAGGCCTGGAGCAGCGTTCCCTGCTCCTCACACACTCATCACTTAAGTGCAGGGGTTTTGTAAGAGCTCCAGTGCGCACAGATGAGATGATTGCATGCTTTAGAGCAAATCTGTCCTCCCGTCTAGTCAAGTGTCTTTCTTATCAGTACCGTGTTTAATACTGGGATTTCTGTGGATGGCATCTTTCAAGTGTGAGGTTCTCCAAAGGTGTGTGTGCACACAGGCTGTGCTTTACTAACAGTGTGTGTGCATGTTGGCTGCCAAAACAGATGCTACTGCAGGGACCTGGCCCTTCTGCCCTGGTCCCTGTGTGGGGCTGCCTGCTCCTGGTGCCAGCCCACTGCCTGAACCATGCCTGGCACATTGTCCCAGGGGACTGCTCAGGGTTTGGACCATTGCAGAATCCCACCCTGGGAATCCAGCAAGGATGTTTACAGAGAGTGTATAAGAGAAGAGGAGGCAGAAGAGAAAAAGGGAATTATGATTTGAATGTAGCAGCTCACGGAGGCAAACGAGGCAGAGTGGGTCTTGTGCCAATACCCCAGTGGACAGAAGCAGCAAAGAGGGAAAGCTGCCAGGGCAGAGGCACAGGAGAGCAGGAGCCCCTCCCCACCACGAGCACACACTGCTGTGGCAGGAGCAGGGGGTCACTGCCAGTTCTGCTGGAGGGTTTACAGCCCACGTGCTGCAGCCAGCCCTGCCCAGCCCCGCAGCATCCCCCCAGCTCACACCGCTGGGATCCAGCAGCAAGGGCTGGGCGGCTGCACAGGCCTGAACTGCACTGCTTGGCTTAATAAGAAATGTATAAAAATAATAAAAATGGAAACGCATGGATATTATTTGTCAAATGTGTGCCTAGCAACTCCCTGTTATTTCACATATCGTTCTAGTGGGAACATAAGTAAAACACATTAGCAGTAATTTAAAGTTGCTATGTGCATTGATTATTTATACCCCTACATAAAACCTCAGCCTCTGTGTGCAGCACACCAGCCTTGATAAACTGTGTATGTTAAATCACAATCTCCGAATATGTGGACAGAATCTCCAGGCGAATATTGTAGGGTTTTTTAATATATATATAGAGGGATAGATCCACTCTTTGGTAGTGACTTGTTTGGTTCAAGTGCATCTCTAAATCACACTATACATATAAATAATAAATAAGGGAGGCTCATATCCTTAATATTATTCTCATGTCTTATTAAACTAATATTTCAAAAAACTTTTATTTTTCCTTTAGTTGCAGGTCACCACTGAAGTTTAAAAAAAAAAATTACAATCCGGCTCTGATGCTTCATGGGAAGAATGCGAGAGTCCCTGTAAAGCACAGGCATGAATGATTATTCTAATTGCCTGGAGATGCCTTCTGAGAGATGGAATAATTAAGTGGTGAGATGATTGAGACCTTTGGCACCTTTGTCTGTGTTCCCCCTCCAGACCCCCCCAGCGGTAAAGAAAAGGACCATTTTCTGAAAGTATGCTTTATTTTTCACTTCATCACTAGGAACATTTTATTTGATTTCTTGCCGTGAAAATCTCTCACTGAAGTCGTGTGATTTCGAACAGCCCTTTGTGCGCAGCTTTCCTGCCAGTGAGGGAGGGCTGAGGGATGGGGCCGAGCTGGGGCACCGGGCAGGCAGGGCAGCCCCTTGCCAACCCCCCTGGGGCAGTCAGGGTGGCTGCAGGGCCACGAGCCGCTCTGTGCCCGCCCGTGCCTGCCTGTGCATCGTGGGCTGCCTGCCGGCACGCGGGGCTCTGCACGCACAGCGTGGCCCTCGCTCCTCCGGCTCTGCTGCCAGGGCCCCGCGGGCACACGGCCGGCTGCTCCCCGGTGCCAGGGCACAGCCACGCTGGCCTGCCGTGAGGCAGCAGGTGAACCCTGGCGTGCTCAGGGCCCAGCTTATCGATTGCTGGCTGTTTGCACAGCCCTGGGACTCGGCCTGTGACGCCGTGGAGGAGCTGATGGCATCACTGAGGAAACTGAAACGGAGAATCTCTGGGGCAAACATCTCAGCAGCGTGGCTGGGCACTCCGGGAAGAGTGTGGCAACAGGGGCAGGGGGGATGGAGCACAGCGCACCAGGAGCAGGAGTGACAACTCCTGAGGGACTCAGGAGGTGACCCCTCGGCTAGGTTCAGTGGCACTGAGGCACCAGCAGTGCTCAGCTGCGCAGGGAGGCGATGCAGGAGTGTGCCTGCAAGGATACTCAGGGCTCTGCCAGTCAGACCTGGAATAAACACAATACATCAAAATTTACTGGGAATTAACGTCCCAAACATCTGCTGAGCAGGTTTGGCAGGTGACTGTCACTGGGGAGCTTGCAGCAGAGGAGCTCAGTGTGGCTGCAGGTGAGCCAGGTCCTGTGCTGATGACACTGGGATCCCGCCGGGCACATGCTCTGAACAGCTTCTCAGACCCAGCACCAGGGGAGTGCTGGGCTCCATCTGCTCACAGTTGGGCAGAAAGGGGTGAAATCTGCTAAGCCAAGTGAATATACTTGAGCAACGTGTCCTGGATTTGTGGCACTGCTCTGGAGCAGTGTGGGGCGGTCGGTGCTCTCCTGGAGGTGTCTGGTGATGCTCCAGCATGCCCAGTCTGATGGAGCCACCACTGATGGGGATGTCTCTAGCACTGGGTGACCCTCAGGGTGTCTCTGTGCTGCTCCACAGGACAGAAACAAGATGGTTTGTAGGAATGTGTTGCCTTTGACAAAAATTTGTTTTGAAAGAAAAACTGGGAATGTGGGGGAAGTTTTCCTAATAAGGTCAGAGCATTCAGCTTCAACCTTTTCAGAGCAGAACATTTCAATTTCCCACTTCAGCCTGATGTTTCATTTCAATTTTGTGCTAAGAATGTAAATAAAATGAAAATTTGAAATTAAATGTTAAATTTTTCCTGAAACAAGTAATTTCTGTTGACCTGAAATAAGACTTTCCACACAATTTTGATCCATGGAAGATTCCAGAATGGTCTCCCCTCTCATTCAGAACAGGTTCCCTTCCAGACCAGCCTCCATGGCCCTCCATGGTGAGGACTGGCTTCCCCTTCTGCACTGGTTTGTTGCCTTGTGAGAGGGTCTCCTATTCCCATGGGGTTTGCTGTGTTTACTGTAGTGGAAGTAACAACATTTGTAATACCACACAATAATACTCTGAAGGGACCTGGGACCCCCAGGTGGAGCTGCTCTCAGTGACACAGGCAGGTGCTTCTGGCAGAGCCGGGTGCAGATTTGGCGGGTGCTGCAGCCCCAGCTGCCCCCAGGCTGTGGGGATCTCATTTCTGTCATTTCTGAACGTTTACATCGAGGTCTGTTTGTGCCTGTCCCCTGCCACGACTGCAGAGCGTGGGATGGTTTCCCTCAAACGGGCACGTTCAGAGCTCTGCCTCCCCAGCTTTGCCCATTCCAGGCACCCGGTGCTTCCTTTGCAGGGCCAGGGCTCTGCCACGCTGGCTGCCAGCACCAGGCCTGGGCACCCCCTCCCCAGCCCAGCAAGGGGACGGGGGAACAGCACTGTATGTAAATAACCTCAAGCAAGTTATTCATTATTAATGCAGGCGGGTCTGAGGGCAAAAGCAAACAGCTCTTGGCAGTGAGAACTTTTAATGAGAATGTCATTAAGGAATTCAGATGGTGAACGCAGAGTGATTCCCGGTGCACTCGCCTGACTTCTCTGCCTTTCCGGTTCTTCCTGTCCACTAAACATAAAAATGTCATTTGTTTTTATAACCCCAGAATCCAGGCTTTCTCTCTCTCCTTTTATTAACCAATTTATTAACAGGACATGAGCAGCCAGCCAGAGTCAGAGGGCAGAGCCCTCTGATCCTTTTTTTTGCGATCGCCTAATTATTTATTGCTATCAGACATCAGAGTTTCTATAAATTAAACCTGCTCTTCCTAAAGCTGCCCATGGATTTAAATCAATGCTGGGCATCTCCCATAATACATGATTATTAATAAGCAATGTTTGAGATCATCCTGCATAACTGCAGTGCTGAGTCTGAGGGGACTAAACCGGGGGGTGAGTGGGGGGCAGAGCAGCCCCCAGCATGGGGATGTGCCACTGCCTGGGGTTGCAGAAGCCTCAGGAAACACATCAGCCCGAAAACTGCAGTGAAACCTGGGGTTCAGAATGGCCAGAGACCAGCACTCCTGGTCTGTGGAAAACACCGGCACCATGACACCTGTTTTCCTCTGGATTGGGACAAAACTTTAATATTCACTATATGGAAAAAAAACAAACTCTAATTTAGAAGCACCTGAGCTGCCTTCTTGATAACATCAAATTGTTTCATTGTGAATAAAAATACGTTATCAAATACAACATGCTATAGATTATAATGCCAAATATTTAATATTATACGCAATTTAAGAAAAAGTAATTTAAGTAAGAACAGCGACTGTGTTTATTTTTAATATTTCACCTTATCAAATCAACATCTTCAAGCAAATATTAAAAGGAAAAAAATTATTTAATCTTCCCATGCTGACACCCGCCAGCGTTCCCATTCCAAAGGGAGCGCTTCCCGGATGGAAAACTTCTCTCTGCTCCGCTCCCTGCGGGCTCCGGTGCCCAGCGCAGACCCGGCCGGGGCTCCCACAGCGCCACCGCGTGGGCAACGAGAGCCACGCGCGGAGCGGAGACACGGGGGGCATGGGGACACGGGGACAAGGGACATGGGGACACGGGGACACGGGGACACGGGGACAGGGGACACGGGGACATGGGACACGGGGACAGGGGGACACAGGGACATGGGACACGGGGACACGGGGACAGGGGACACGGGGACACGGGGAATATGGGGACACGGGACACGGGGACACGGAGACACGGAGGGCATGGGGACACGTGGACAAGGGACACGGGGACACGGGGACAGGGGACACGGGGACAGGGGGACACAGGGACATGGGACACGGGGACACAGGGACAGGGGACACGGGGACACGGGGACACGGGGGCACGGGGGCACGGGGACAGGGGGACAGGGGGACACGGGGACACGGGGACACGGGGGGCACCGGGGGACACTGGAGGACATAGAAGGACACAGGGGGGGCACAGGGGACACAGGGTGTCTTGGGAACACTGGGGAACATGGGGAGCACTGGGGGGTCGGGCACTGGGAACATGGGGGGACACAGGGACACGGAGGGAACACGGAAGGCACTGGGGACATGGGGGGAACTTGGGGAGCCCCAGGGCCACACCACACAGGGCAGGGGGACATCAGGGACGTGAGGGGCACTGGGAGCTCGGGGAACTTTTGGCCCATGCACATGGGCACGTGGGGCACAGGGTCAGTCCACACCCACGGGACAGGGCTCACAGGGACAGCAGGTGCTGCAGGTGGCACTTTCCTGTTTCCCTTATTTTTACATGCCCTGTCCCCCATTCCGGCCCCGCCACGACCTCCCTGCCCTCTCTCCAGGACACTGTGAGCAGTCACCATGGCAGAGCACAAGGCCCGGACTGGCAGTCCCAGGACCCAGCCTGCTCCATCCTGAACCATCCATGGCAGCCCAAGAGTGGGTGCCAAACACCACTCTGTGACCCTCGAAGGTGTTGCCCCACGATGATGGCGGGGTCTGTTCAAGGACATCCTTGGAATCACAGACATCAGCACAGACACGATGTACAGATGGGGAAAGAGCTGCCACAGCTTGGCACAGCCTGATGCAGGATCAGTGTTTGGGAACAGCCCCGCATTCACAGAGCAGCCAAAAAACCAACTTTTTCTTGTTGAAAATAATTATATCTTGTCAAGTTTGGTGGCACCTGCAAAATATCTGTTAATCTAAATTATATGATACTTAAAGAGAAGAACTGGGAGCTGTGCTGTAAGTGTTTTTCCCCTCAGATTTTTACAAATAGAATTAACGTGTTCACACAATTGGTGATCCCTCACCAAGGAGCTGCCAGAGCTGCAGGATCCATTGTGTCCTGGAGGTTGGCACTGTTCCTGCTCCCTGGGTGACACCCATCCAGCTCAAACCATCACCTTAAAAAGAGCCCCGTTCTCTCTGTGCAGCCAGGATGGGTGTCCATTATTGTGGCCTTTGTGGAGTGTCCCCCCCAGATGTCCCCATGCCCCTCCATCCCGAGCTGCCAGAGCAGGGCTGTGCAGGGTTCCTTGGCAGTAAAACACCAACACTGCAATCCCAAAGCACCCCTTGCCCCAGGGCCCTGCCCAGGCTGGAATCATCGTTTACAGACTCAGGAAGTTAAGCACAAAGCTCCTGGATTTTGCAGACTGAGTAACCATGGGCAATGGCTGAATGAATTCCTCTTCCCATCTGCCCTGCAGAAAACACTGTTCCCTGCCCAAGACACCTTGCCTGTGCATCTGCTGGGGAGCATCTAAATATGAAGGAGGGCTCCAGATATGAGGAGAACCCTTCGGGGAGCCCTGGCTCTCTCCTTCCGCCTGTGCTGACTGGGGAGAGCCCCTGTATGTGTAGTCAGGTTACCTGGAATGAAGAGGCTGTGGCAGTAGTAGGGATGGATGAAAATACCTGCTGCTGCATCGTGAGTCCTGATAAGGTTGTGCTCATGTGCCAGGGAAGCAGAGGCTGGGAAGGGCCAGACAGGGATGTGGTGACAACACAAAGCTGCCTGAGCCGCTGCAGCTGCCTGGACCGTGCTGTGCAGAGCAGCTCTGCTGCCCTGAGCAGGCTGTGGCTGATCACCCAGTGTGTCCTGGGCTGCCTCCACAGCAGCACAACGAGCCCTGGCATGGCCACCAGCCTCCTGGCACCTCTGCACCCCAGGCCTATCTGCACTCGAACATCTGTGCCACTGCTGCCGGTGCCAGCGGGGGGGAGAGCCGGCCTGCATCCAGCAGCATCCACAGCCACCATCCTCCTGGGTTCCAGCGACACACAGCACTCTGCCTGGCAGCTGAGGCCAACAGCTTTTTCCAGTCAGAGAGGATGGAAAAGCATTTGGAGTCCGCCATGCCTGGCTGTGCACCTTCCCCATGCCGTGGCACTCGTGGGGCCAGAGCCAGGGATTGGGGTGGGCAGGGAGAGCGGGGCTTTGCCTCCAGCACACTGCTTATTGGCAGAACCGGTGAGACATTTGTTCTCTCATTAGCACTGTGGCAGGGTGGCACTGGGTGCCGGCAGAGGGCACAGGCTGGGACTGCTCCGAGAGCTGCGGTGCCAGCACCTGATGCAGCAGCCTGGAGCTGAGTTGTCTCCCAGGCCCCAGCAATCCCAATCCACAAACCCTAGAACCTGGCACTTGACTGACCTTGGAGAAAGGAGGGACCACCTGCAGACTCTTCATCTGCGGCTCAGAGTCAGAGGGAAGCTCTAAGGGATGGAGTCCTCTGGACAGAAAAGGCGTCTGGGCAGGATGTGGAATGAGCTGGACATTGGGGTGGACATCCCATCCCATTGCTGCCCAGGGTCCAGCCCATTCCACAGCAGCCCCAGCACCGTGAACCCCCCCAGTCAGGCAGAGCTGCCCGAGGGCACTGCAGTCACCTGCACGTGGCTGCCCAAGCTGAGGAGAAACAGGTCCTCGTGGAGCAGGCACTGAGATTTCGGCTTCAACCAAAGGCAGGCAGCAGCAGCAGCAGCACAGAGGGCTGAGCTCTGCCCGGAGCCACCAGCAGTGAGGAGCAGCTGCCTGAGCCCTGCGCGGCCGGAGAGGCAGCGGTGAGTGACAGCAAACACCGGCACCGCACCAGAGGCTGAGCAGGCTGTGACAAACACTCACTAGAAAATAATAAAGTGGCAAAATAATTCTGCATCGGACACACTTACCAGAGCATAAAGAGCCTGAAAAGGAGACAACATCTTGTATCATCTATCTTCCTTAAATACCCAAGCTGTGACAAAGTGGAAAGCAAAATTATGATGAATGATCGGACATATTTAGTCTGTACCTGTGCTCTTTAACTAGGTCTGGTGAAATGGGTGCTAATGAAAAGCAGAACACCTACCAAAAAGAGGAGATTTCATTGAAAACAAGTCTTTATTACAAATTGGCACTTCGTTTTCATAAAGTGCATAATGAAGGTGCATATTGTGACATAAATTAAAACAGGCAAGTGATGGGTCAGCACTGCAAAACATTACACAAAGACAAATCACCAGTGAGCCCTCGACAATGGCTGTATCTCATTTACAATTTTTCGAGTACATTTTCAGATTGTGAGGGAACACGACGAGGTTTTGTTCATAAACGGCATGCCATCATTTATTTTACTGCCTCATTTGAATATGATGAATACTGTAGCCCTTTATTTGTTCACAACAACCAAATAATTGTAGATCCATGGGTTTCTGGGCAATTAATCACATTTTTTCCCTCCAAGAATCCACTATAAACATGACATTGAACAATAAAGTACATTAACCTCTGCTTTGCACAAAAACTTTGCTTATTTAAACACTGCAAGGGTACTGGCTCCTGTTCTCCTTCTGGATGGATCCCGATGTGACACTGGATGGTCTCCCCTGGGGCCCCTGGCACTCGCCCACAATGGCCAAGATGCAGTGAAGGGGTGAGAATCCCACCTGTACCATCTCCACAGGGGACAGCAGCCCTGGGACCAGGCTGTGTCACCCTGACAGCACTGTCACAGCCTGGCCCTGACACTTCTGCCATCTCCAAGCAATGCTTGAAACGCTTGGAGATGCGGGGGCTCCACTGGGTGCAAGTGGGGCTGGCACAGAGCTGGGCATGTGCAGGGAGCCAGCAGTTCCTGAGGATGCACAAGGCATGGGATGGCTTCCAAATGGCAGTGGATCCACGGAGCTGTGCTGGCAGTCACAGCCAGGAGTTGCCTCATCCCTGCTGCTGCCAGCCGAGCTCGATCCTGGCGGCGGGCACGGATGGCCACGGCAAAGCCACCCTTGGCACCCGCTACCACCTGGCATCCATGTGCTTTCCTAGGAGCAGGACAGTGGGATGGTGCCCATTTGGGACACAGGAGTTAAGTGTGAGGCTCTTCTGATAGTGTGATGCAGGGTCTTCCTTTGGGCCAGACATCAGCTGTGGGCAGGATCATTTCAGTGAAATTCAGTGAATTACCTGACTCCAAAGAAGCTGCCAAAAGAGGTTGTCAGTGATTCAGGACTGCTCTTTTTACCAAAAAAATCCCAAATTTCCACAGAAGGAGGCAGCTTTTCAGTACAGGCCAAGCAACCCTGCCCCACTGAACCCATCTCACCCCAGGGCCATTCCCACTGTGGCTGCTGCCATGTCTGTACAAACAGGTGTCCCCCACTTCTGCTGGATTTTGGCTGACCCCTATCACACCCCAGCAGCATCATGAGGGGCTCACGGTGAGGGGGGATGCCTGACACCATCCCACTCCACCATGTTAAACCAGAACATATTTTTCTTCCACATTGTTCTTATTTTTAACATTTTAAAAAATCCTGTTTACGGTTTGTGTTTTTTCTTTTTTTTTTTTTTTTTTTTCCTGTTTGTCTGTGTGTGTGTTTTGGTTTGGTTTTTTTTGTTTGCTTGGTTTTGTTGGTGGTGGTGGTTTTGTTTTTTGTTTTTGTTTGTTTTTTTTTTTTTTTTTAATCTACCACTGGGGATAGATCCTGCCTGGAAGAAAATGGGAGTGCAGCCACTGTTAAGCCATGAAAAGCAGTGACTGGACTGTTATCTAACACTGTTGTAAGGTTACTATTTATCTAGAGCAACTGAAGTTGGCACTCACATCTGGCGCCTGGTACTTAGTGCAATTATTTATGATTTCCACCAAGATTTAAAAGCTCATCGCCGGCCTTGTAATGCAGTAACTGATTGCACTGCTAATGTAATTAAGAAAAGATTATGATGTCCACGTGGCACACCAGATGGTGGCATTCATAGCAATAGGCACACACAACTGGCAGACAACTGCACAAGGGCAGTGAGGCACAGGCAGCTGGAGCTGCCATGCCCCCCGTGCATCCATGTCCCCCACACATGGGCTGCCCCTTCACCCCCACAGGCACCACAGGGGTCTGTGCAGGGGTGAGCGGGGCAGCCCATGTGTAAGGAAATCCCTCTTGGTGGAGGGATGCATCCTCAAGCATCTCATTAAACTTGGGAACCTATTTGGTGGGAGTATCTCCAGTTAGCTGCTCATCATTGTTTCCATCAAAGCTGTCTCCTGGGAACTGGTGACTCTTTTAGCTCACTGAGATGTTAGGGGGAATGAACCTGATTTTTTCTCACGGACAGGATCCTGGAGAAAAGGAGGCTGAGGGGAGACCTTCTTGCTCTCTACAGCTATGTGACAGGAGGTCATAGCAAGGTGGGGGTTGGCCTCTTCTCCCAGGCAAACAGGGACAGGATGAGAAGACATGGCCTCAAGCTGTACCAGAGAAGGTTTAGGTTGGACATCAGAAGGAATTTCTTCAGAGAAAAGGAGGTCAGGCATTGGAAGGTGCTGCCCAGGGAGCTGGTGGAGTCACCATCCCTGGAGGATCCTGCAGGAGACTTCCCTCCCACCCCATCTTCCTGGGACAGGGGATTTTCTCCCACCACAGAGCAGAATATAATTCCTGCAAAAGATAGTTCTGCTGCTCTGATACAAATGCTGCCATGGCCAGCCTCTCCCTGCTTTTTCCAGGGTCGTGCATTCCCCAGGAGCAGGAGAGGCCCGTCCCTGACACTGCTGGATCCACTATTCAGGATTAATGCCGGTTTGCTTGTTGCACCGTCTGTTGTGGAAATGATGCTGCAGCCTTGTCTGGCTTCCAGCAGTGCAATAGCAAGAGCAGTTCATGCTGTGCCAGAGTAGGGAGGGGTTTTTCTTGGAATCAGTAATGTATGCAAGGAACTGGTGTCACCTAAACCCATCAAACATCCTGTGTCCCCTCCTTACCACTTCATATGAATTGAACAAAGCGGCTGTGACTCATCCACTGGCAGTGCTGGAGCTGACATAAGTGAATGTGCAGGCTGTAGCCTCGCTGAAGATTTTATACTATCTGTATTTGCAACATGAATATTTCAGCAAATTTGACATTTTGGAGACTGGTGTCTTCCAGGTTTAGTGACGCCACACATCTGGGTCTGGAGTGCTGCAGGTTCACCCGCAGATCCTGCCAGTGATTTGCTGCTCAGGTGCTAAGCAGTGAGGGCCCAGCGCTGCAGGGTTTGTTGGCTCATTGAGCCCACACATCTCTGAAGCAACAGAAAAACAGTTTTTGATCTCTTGCTGCTGGCCTCTGCCTGAAAAGCATAAAGCAGGAGGCAACCCTGCAGCAGCTCTTCTGCCAGTGTCATAATATGGATGGTGTTTACTGTCACTTATAAGATGAAGAGTGCAATACATGGGCCAGGACAGAACAAGGCATTTCTCCTTCAAGGAACTGTCTCAGCAACACCCAACGGCCTCTGACCTGCTGAGAACAGGCACAGATCATCACACTTGTGGGAGATGCAGGGTTTCTGGGAACCTCCAGCTAGAGCCAAGGGCACTAATTGTCCTAATGGTCCTGACCAGCTCCATCTGGGACAACACACACACCCCTGTCAGGTGAGACTTGTTGTTCTTACTGGTCCCTCATTAAGAATATTTGGATTGAAATTTTTCTGGTCTCCCAGCGATACTGCAATTGTCCAGTTATGACTGACTTTGGCATCGTTATCTACACTGGGTCCAGTCTGATGGATGGGAAGCTCACTGGGGTGCTCATATGCACAAGCTGCAGCAGCCAAGGAGCCAAGCAGCAGCACCTAGTGCTGCTAGCTGGCCTGGGAACTGCCACAGAGGAAGCTGACGTGCTCTTGCAGGAGTGGATGGGGCCCTCTGTGTCCCCCAGTGCTGCTTTCAGGACCTGGAAGACCAGAGCTGTATTTTTGAAGTCCTGCATGGCTAAAGGGAGAAGGGGCTAATGAACCGTGACGAACTTCCCAGCGCCGCTGCCAAATGGTCACCTATTAACTGACTCCCTGGCATTCCTTCGTGTAAACAGCCGGCATCAGAATGACATCTGCTTCCAGTGTGCTCGTAGAACAGCAGCTTTGCAACCCTGATGGCCACATCCACGGGTTTTCCCTGCATTTATCCACAAGGAAGGCCATGGACAAGCAGCAAGCAGTGTGCCACTCTGCCCGGCTCCCTCTGCCCTGCCAGCAGCAGAGGGTGGCTGGGAGCTGGGGGGGCAGCAGTGCCCTGAGTGAGAAAGCAAAGCAAACCATAGCATTTCATCAGAGGAGGTCTGCAAAGAAAACATTATTTCCTCAAATGTGTTCATCCTTCAAAATTATTCAAGCAAAGGTTTGCATGGCGCTGTGGCCATTACTCATAATCTGAGGCTCTGGATGTGTGGCTCTCCTTGGTAATTAGCTGCATGGTGTTCTCTCTGCCCTCCATTTGGTGCAATAGCACTTGTGCCTCAGTCCTGGGGTGTCTCTGCAGAACAAACAGGGTTGGTCCTGGCTGTGGGGCCTTGAAACAGGGCTCACAAGGCCAGATTTCATCCCTGTGCCACTAAATGGTGCCACTGCCCTGTGTACCCCGGGCCACCAGCTCCCTGTGATCCTGGCAGGTCATGGGATGCTTTGGGCCCTGCTTCCCTTGCCATGGAGGTGGCTGGTGACAGTCCCTCCTTCTGGACCATTCCTCCAGGTGAGGGATGCCCTGAACCTTTTTAGGGGGGTGAAGGCTGAATGCCTGCCCTGGCCAAATTCACCACTGGGTGCTATATAAATCAATTATCTCTGGCAGTGTTACTGTATATTCATAACCGAAATGGGACTGAAATACAAATGTTATAAGTTATCTACTGTTTGGGAACAACTATGGGATAGGAAAGTAAAAGAGAAATAAACCAAGAAATTGCCTTTTCCAAATCACTTCATGTGTTCCAGAGTGGGTCCCTGAAACAATGTTTGGAGCAAATTCTGAAAAGGCTGTTTTGAAACTTTCCAGGCACTGGTCACTGGTGCCCTGTGAGGATGACGCTCTGGGTAGTGAATACACTAGCAAACAATATTTTCCTAAATGTGTGGGATGGAGGAAGTCAGCTGCCAGGCAGAGCTGGTTCCCATATGAGGCCTGGGAAAGGCAGCTGAAGGCATCAGTGGGACACTGACCTGTGTGAGTGGGTAAATGCCTCCCCTGTCCCCACAGCAGAGGAGTTTTGGAGTATCTGGTGAGTGTCACCCCCTCCTTAGAGAGAGGAGTTAGAGCTGGCAGCCCAGGACCTGGCTCACCTCTGCCCACCAAGCTCTGAACCACCCTGTCCCAGGCTTACCCAGTGCCCACTCACTCCTCCTGGTCCCAGGGTGCAGCCAGTGCCAGGAGTGCCCTCAGTGTCCAGAGAGGGATGTTGGCACCTGCCTGCACGAGGGCTTGGAGGTGTCTTGGGAGCCTTGACGTGGGGTTTGCCACTGTCAGGAAATTCATGAACAATTTATAAAGTGTTTTTTACAGACAGCAGTTGGTGTGTGCTGAGCAACACTCGTTCTGTCAAGGAGAGTTGGTTATAGGGTTATAGCAGGCCACTTAAATATTATGGTCCATAGTATTAAAAATATTGAGCAGAGTGTGCAGCTACTCTGTGCTGTCCTGCACCAGCTGAAGGTGTCAGTACTCACACAGGCACTGGCACTTGTAAAAATCCCTCTCCACTCCATCTTGGGGTCACACAGCCTCACTGAACTGACAGGGTTGCAGTCGGAGGGAGGCTGAGCTGGCAGTAGGGGGACAGTGCTGAAGAGTGGCAGAGATATGTGAGCTGTGCTGCCAGCTGCAGGCTTCAGCCTCTGGGCTGCCACTTTTGAGTGTGTGCTGCCCCAAAGACAAGGTGCAGAGATGCTGTGTGCTCTTTCACTCCAGCTAAATTTAGAAATTATGCCTTTTAACCTTGGTCAAAGTCACACACTTCCTCTGTATTGTGGCCGAACCAAATGGGACAGAAGGAAGTGTCAGTGCAGCTGTGGCAGGACCTCAAAGTGCAGCTCAGAGGTGGGAGCAGCTGGACTTCCAGCACAGGGTCTGCCTGTGGCATGCCCAGGCTGGGCTGCAGCCTGGCCCACCAGCTATGATACCCACTATGGAGCATCCAACAGCCAGCCAAAAGTAAGCAGGACTGCAGAAGGAAAGTAGTGAGCTAATTTCCCTGCAGGAAATGTTACACAGCCTTGCTGAATAAAAGGTTCAACTCAAAGTAAAATGAAATGAAAAAATGCAGTGAAACCTGGTGGGTGGTCTGGGGCTTCTGACTACAGTGAGCTCTTAAAATATCCCCATGTCTCTTGCTGGGATCATGTTGTTCCCTGAAATGCTCTGGGATCTCTTTATAAAATACAACCCCCACACATTCCAGCTTAAAGGCAGGATGAGGATGCAGGATCCTTTACAGCTTTTTTTCCCTGTGTTTTTGAAGGTGAATTCTGACCAGGGCTCACTGGGAGTTCCTGCTGTCCTTGGGTGCAGCATGTGCAGTAGCACCAGTCCAGTGCCCCTGTGCTAGCTCCAGGACTCTGTTCTGACTGAGGAACAGGTTTGACTGCTCCCCTGAGGTGCTCTGGGGCTGGAGATGCCAGGGCAGGGGCTCTGCTCTCCTGCATGGACAGCCACAGCCCCTTCCATGCCAGCTCTCCCCACGGAGAGTATGAGCTGCAGTGCAGTGGGCAGGTCCTCACCAGGGCAAGCACTGAGGGGATGAGCTCTCTGGCCACAGCAGATCTTTTGGGCTTCCTCCAGAATGGCTGTGGGACTGGCTGCTCAGGCACCTTCATCACCCCCATGACTGCTGCCAGCACTCCACTGTGAGGTGTGAAGCAGTGCTGTCCCCAGCATCAAGCCCTGAGGAGTAGCCCTGGCAGTCACCTCCCTTCCAGCCAGGCCATGCTGTGGTGGTGGCACGAACGGAGCACGTCCCAGATGGCTGACAAACCCAGCCTGCACACACAGTTATTTGGAACAGTGTTCTGGAGGATGTGAGTTCTGGCACCCATCCACCAGTGATGAGTGAACCGTGTTTGTTCAGCCACAGCTCTGGCATCAGAGCCAAGACTGACCAAAATTCCTCTTATTCAGTGTCCTGAAAAAACAACACTGGTACGAACTGGATAGCATGTACAGGATGGCAGAACTCGTGAGAAAAGACATGCTCTGAGTAAGGACAAGTAAATATATGCATCTTGAAAAAGATGGATGTAAAACATTCAGAGGAAAACATTATACTTGCAAATACTTATGCTTTTGAATAACTTTATACAGGTATACACAACTCTAGTGTAGTTCTTCATGTACCCAATACCCAGTATTTGCTGATTCGGAGTCCGTGCCCATGCCCTGTGGAAGAGCACAACAGGGCCTTTCCCAGCCTCCAAACCTGTGAGGTTTGAGGGTCCCCACAGGCAGAGGTGCTGGTGCCCACCCCGAGCTGTGCCACTGCAGGCTGCAGCACCGGCGGTCACTCTGAGGGCACCAGCTGGGAAGCGACTGCCTCTTTGGAAAACGTGTTATTGCAGATCATGCCACAGACACACTGGGATATATGTCTGCAGTGAATCTTGGAATATTTTGTGGATGCTAAGCAGCAGTTAGAGCCTTCCTTTGGAATCAATTCATTTCCTACAGCTGTGGTAGCATGGAGGATCTTATTGAAACTCTTGGATTTTTAATATTATTACACTAAAGACTCTCTCAGTATCAGCACCTCCATGGGGGAGCATTAGCACACTGTAATGTGTAACAACTTCTCCAGTTCAGGAAATCTTCTTGTATTTGTAATAGGACATTTGGGGCGTATATTATGTATGTAACACATATTTCTCATTTCCACCAGGCATCATCCTTCCTTCACTCTAATTTACTCTCCAAATCAAAAAAAAAAATAAATGCATTGTATTCCTTATTGCTCAGAAAAATATATTTTTAATCTTTGGAAGCCACTACCAGCTCTCAAGACTGTATGCAGTAGGAGTTGTAAAGCCCTGGTTGAACAGGGAGGGAATGGAGTCACCGTTCAGAACACCCAGTTACTACTGTGGTTCAACAAGCATCAGTATAAAATGCTTTACTGGAGAGAAACACCAGTCATGACAGGAGGAAGGTTTGGTCCCAGACCAGGGTTGTACACAAGAGGAAGTGGGACACCAGGTTCTGCTTTTTTTTTGTTTTACAAACAGGAATACAAAACCACTAATGTGTATGTTTGCTTTCCAGACAAACCTCCCAAAACTGACTAACCAAAGCTCAGTGTTTTGTTTGGTAGCAAGTCTGACCACACCAGGATGAAGGGCAAGAAGATGGAACAGCCCTGAGGATCAAACCCAGGAGCTCCCCTGGTCCTCAGCTCGGCATCTACAGCCTAGTCACAGCTGGGCTGGTGGGAAATGCCCAGTCAGCTGAGCTCCTGCCTGTCTCAGAAAGAGCCAGAGGTGCAAAACCAGCCTGAAGACACCCACAAAAGGAAAGAGAAGGGCTTTGGCTCCACCAGTTCTGCTCAGTTCAGCCTGGCTAAAGCAATGTAAATCCAGGTGAGAAAAAAACAGGCTGAACAGAGCTCCTCAAAGGATGGCCAAATCCAAGCAAAAAGACAATGGGAGAGGGGAAAAAAACCCAGGGAATTGGTGGTGTAGTTCAAGGCAAAATATCAGATAAGGAAAACCCTGTGACCATAGAGATGGACCCTCTGATAAATGCATCATGCTTTTAGATGGTACCTGGTTTGTCAGTGGGAGGAAATTTGGGTGTCTGAGTGAGATCTTTCTCCTCTTCTAGGTCACAAAGGCCAGGCTCCCAGCCCAAAGGAAACCATAGCATCATGGAAAATACAGGAAAACAGCTCTACAAAAGATGGGGGGGACTATCTGTTCTGAGGGAATAACTGAGTAACATCTGATAAGAGCTTTTGGGAAGGCTTTTTGGCCCAACCATCCAGCCCAGCATACTCTGACCTCTCTGGACCATATCTGCTTTGTTGGTTTGTCAGACTTTGGTGAGACAGAGCATTAAATATCTTCATGAATTCAAGGTAGCTCCTGAAACCGCTTTCCCCTGCCAGGGACTGCCTTCTCAAGAAGACAACCAGCTTGTTTGACACCATTTGCTCATCCTCAGCCCACAGCAGCTGCTGCCCATCTCCTGGATGCCGCCTGTTTCAGACAGAAGACAGAGGTTATATTGACCAAATCACAACTATTCAGACATTTCCACCTGGCACCTCCTGTCAGCCCCAGGCTCGGGGCCGGGGGGGGGCTGTTGGGAGCGTGCCGGGGATCGTCCCGTTCTCGGGGAGGGAAGTTTTGGGGAGATTTCGCCGCAGGGCTGTGTGGGGGCCGAGCGGCGCTGCCCGGGGCTGCGGGCGGGGCGGGGCGGGGCCGGGCCGGGCCGGGCCGGGCCGGGAGGAGCGGCGGAGGCAGCGCGGTGAGTGTCCCGTGGGCCGGGCCGGAGCGCGGGGCTGGGGCGGGGGGCGCGGGGCGGTGCGGGGGCCGGGCGGGGCGGGCGCTGGGCCCTGCTCGCAGCGGTCCGGCCGCGGTGGGCGCGGAGCGGCGGCGGCTGCGGCTGCGGGGGGAGTTCGAGCCGAGCCGAGAGCCCGGGGCCGCCCCGCGGCCTGGCCGCCGCCCGCTCGGCTGCGCTCCCCGCCCCGCGCCGCTCCGCCCGGGCCCGCAGGCCGCTCCCCTCCGCCGCTCCTCCCGCCGGGCCGCGCCGCGCCGGCCCCGCCGGGCGATGAGGAGCTGCTTCTGCCTGCGCCGGGGGAGCCGCGACCCGCCGCCCGCCGCACGGGCAACAGTTAAGTGTCCCCGCGCCCGCCGCGGCCCCGCGGCGCGGCCTCGCTCCGGGCCCGGGCCCAGCGGGCGCTCGGGCTCCTGCGGGGCGAGCGGCGGGGCGAGCGGCCGGGCGGGGCGGGCGGGCCGAGCCCCCCGGGCCGGTGCAGGGGCGGCGGGAGCGCCCCGGGCCGAGGCTGCCGGGGCCGGGCTTCGCGGAGACCCCGCGCCCGGGCCCGGGCCGGAGCGCCCCGGTGGCCACCTTGAGACCCGGTGGCTCCGCTGGAGCTGGGTCGGCTGCAGGAACGGCGTCGGGGACCAGCCGAGGGGCAGAGCCCGTTGACCTTGACGTGCTCTAGAATTTAATGTAAATTCTTACTGGTGATGGTTAGAAAAGATAACAAAGCCCTGTGTTTTGTGTGGTCTTCTGCTCCAGGAGTCTGCAGTGTGGGTCTGCCCTTTTCTCACCTGAGCTCCGTGCGGGGCTGGAGGTGTGAGACGGGCACTGCTTTACAGTGGTGGCTGGAGCAGCGACACAGAGCTGCCTTTGTTTTATGTACTCACCACCTGCATCATCAAGGTTTGCGAGCTCAGTCAGAGGTTTCTGGAGAGGTTTTCAAAAGTCCACCAAGCTTCAGTGTCTTCTGTGCCTTCCCAGAGCTGGGGCATTCTTGGCTTGGTCACGGTAACGCTGAAACCTGACAGGCCAGGCATCAGGAGATGTGCAGCTGCTTGGGCCGAAGCTTGGGTTTCTCCATCTTGTGTTTTATTTAAACTGTGTGAGAGTACACCTGTACTTTAGGGAGTCTGCGTGTCACATGGCTGTGTCATCCATGTCACTGTTAGCTGAGATGGCCTTACCTGCTATATGAAGGCTTAGCCTGAGCTTCTGGAGGTGTGAAATGAAGTACACATCTCACTCTTGTACTATGTGCTGCCATGACAAAGTGAATCCCAGGCTCAAGCGTGCCTGTAGCCCCCAGGTTCATATCTGTGCCAGGATAGAAATAACTGAAGTGAATGTCATTTATGTTTTGCTGCCCTGATGCAAGGTCATGCATGTTGTATATGGAAACACTCTTCACAGATGTATGTCCACATTTAGAAGTGCTGTGAAGCAATACAGGGTTTCGGTTTTGCTCATTCTGTGATTTAAGTTCCCATTTCCATCCTGTTCAGTCTTAATGTGTAGATTTTGCAGCTGATGCCGGGCAGGTGTCACTCATGGGAGCCTGGATATGGGGGTGATTCCAGATATGCCTTCCATGGGGGCAAAGCATGACACTGAAATTCTGCCCGTTTGTGATGGTGGCCTTTGAGGCCCTGACCCCTCAGTCCAACTGCGCTCCTGTTTTTCTGAACTGTGTCCTATTCCATGAACAGAAATAGAAAGTTGGCTGGGGCTTTGTCCTGTTCCCGGATGCGGTGGGAGGCCCGGGGGAGCGGGGCAGTGTGACTCCGGAGCAGAGCATTGTGCCAGCAGTATCCCCGCCTTTGCAGAGGGATGGAGTGACAGACTGAGCAGACGGGCAAGGGTTTAAGCAGCGTATCTGCTTTGGTTTGGTGGGACCATTTCCCACAGACTGCAGGACCTCAGCAAGCTGGTTGATAATTTTTTTTCCAGTTTTGCCTTAGCTCATACTTTTCTGCCTGTGGGAAGAGCAAGTCAGTGTCAAAGTGCAGGGCTTGTAGTTGGAGGAAGAAACAATAAGACCATTCTCCCTCCAAGTCTTGACTATTTAACTTCAGAGCTTGGCCTGCTGTGCTGGCAGCATGATGTTTCTGTAGCAGATACATCCAAAGGCCTGATCTGATCATGTACCCACCAGCTCTTGAACTTGATGAACTTGTCTAAAAGGAATACTGAGAGCAAAAACTGCTCTAGAAACTCAAAATAATGCATTCATTTTTGAAGATACGTTCTTCTATGTACGTGTCCCAGCCAAAGCCCAGCAGTGTGTGTGGTCAGTCACCTCAGTGGAGCCAGCAGAAAAGTATGCCTAGGATAAACTAATAAAGGCAGATGAACTAGCAAGAAAATGGGAGATAGCAAGTGAAGAGGATGTAAGCAGACAAACTTGGGGGTGCTGGGAGAAGGGGAGGTAGGTATGTGTGACTGTGGATGTGGGCTGTGGGAAGAAGGCTGCAGCACAGCCTGGCAGAGTCCTTGGAGGCCTCTCCTACACCCTGGGGCCTCACGCCTCCTGCCCCGTGGTGCGGCCGGTTTGAGGGGGCGGGAAGCATTTGGGATGTTGCCAGAAGCGGCATGGCTGCATGCCAGGAGTGCATCTTATGCATCTCATCCTGCAGCCATCCTATGCAGCTCTGCTGCGTGCTGCTTGGGGCTGGTGCTGGTAGTGTGCGTGGACACTTTGTCTGGTGCAGGCACATCCTTTCCCTGCTGGCTTTGTCCAAGCGGCCCCACAGTGTTTTGAAACTTCTTCCTGCCCCAGAGCTTGCATCCGGCTTCCTTGGCTGCCGGGGCATGCTGAAGACTGGATGTGGCCCCACAGCTCAGAACGACCTCCAGGGAACATGCTCCCAACTAATGGGAAAAATGTCGTTACTGTTTTGGGCTGTTCCCAGAATAACTCTGCAGGCCCTTGGGCAGAGCCCAGCACATACAGCTTAGTGCAAGGTGGGGATAGGCCATCTCCTGGGCTGAGTGGTCAGCCACGGTGATGGTAGGTGGGTGTACAGGTCAAACCCACCTTGTTTAAAGAGAACTTCATTAAAATAACAAGCTGCCTAATAGGAGTATTTATAGAATCTTGCTCCTTAATTTAATCTCATCTTTCACTGATTTTTTTTTTATTTTAAGTTCAAAGGCGTGATAGAAAAGAAACCAAACTTTGGTGCCTTGGGGGAGAAGTGCAACTAATCATCTGTGTGATTGCCCAGCCAGAGACACCCCTCTAACCTGCACAGAGCTCACAAAAACATTTATCCCAGTGTTCAAACTGATTGTTGCTGTTCCGTATCTGTTCCAGATGCATCTTCAGTGCCACCTGTGCAGTGGGAAGCTGCCTGGAGTGGCTGGCCTGGTGTGGCAGAGCCTGCCCATGCTGTGGTGGCCCTGGCAGGTTTGCTCTCTGGGCAGGTGCTCTGTCCACTGTCCCTGCCGGCTGCGGGCACGGGCTGTGGTCTGAGCACTAGGCAGAGGAGGGTGCTGGGCTCACTGGCTGTGGGCAGCCCTCGCTGCAGCGGGTGCTGCTCGGGGCCCTGCGCTGGTGCCACGCCACGTCACCCTGTGGCTTCCGCCCCGTGAGGCGGAAAGCCCCGCGCCCGGCGCTGCCGCCATAGAGGGGCTTTGTGCGAGCCGTCACAAAGTGAGGATTGATGCCGTTTCCCCTCCCCCTTCTGTGCTGAGTGGAGCCAAAGATGGCTTCCACAAAGGTGCCCTTCTTCACTGAGGGTGAGGTGCCGGCAGGCAGAGCTGGGGTACACAGGCCCTCTGCTTCCCTCCCCGAGGTGGCATGTCTGTGCCATCCGGCTGCCTCTGCTCCCCTGCCTTTGTGGAGCAAGCTGGCACTTCATCAGGGTGGGGGTTTGGTGGAGGCCTGGGGAGCAGATCTGCTTCCCTGCAGTGTAGCTGCAGCTGTGTTGGAACCTGCTGTGCAGTGTTTTTTGCGTGCTGGGGAATATTGTCACTTAACCTGGACTTCGCTTCAAAATGGCCTGAGAGAAGCTTGCATCAGCATTCATTATCTCCCAGCTCCTCCCAATGTGTAGTAACGAGTCATCACACTATTGAGAGTGACTTGGAAAAGTTTCAGAAAACGTGCATGAAGAACAGATTGTAATCTCTTTGTTAAATTCATATGCATTTGTTCCATGCTGCACATTTTAGGCAGTGGCCTCTGGATTATTTGCAAGGCATCCGGATGAGCCGGTGGGGCAGCGCGGGCAGCAGTGTGGGGTCTGTTGGGGCTGTGCCGGTGCCTCCAGCGTTCCTGAGGTGGGGTCCTGTGCTCCTTGCCCAACCTGAGGACAGGGAGCCTGCTGGGAGAGGAGGGTGAGCCCCTGCAGCTCAGGCTGCGCTTCCCATCGATGCTTTGGAACCTTGGGCTGTGTCGGGAACAGAGAAGGTTTGCTTTGCTCTGTCCATGCTGGATGGGTGTCCAGATGCCAGAGCAGAGCTCTCCTCTCTGGTTCAGCGATAGTGTTTGCACCATTACTGGTCGCTAGTGTCTGTTGTTTTGGACTTCTCGAGTAGACTGGCTGTTCATGTGACATTATTATTATTTACATAGGGCCCAGACTTGCTCTTTTTTATTGCCTGCAGCACGATGTTTGTTCAGACTGGGCACTGTGAAGTGTAAACCCAGGTCCCACTGGCACCAGCACTCACCTCTGCCTTTTCTAGAAGCAGTAAGTAACCAGCCTTCTACGTGGCCCAGAAACGCTGGGGTTTGATTGCTCTGATGAGGGAATTGAATTAGGCAGTGCTGGTTTAGGGCTTGTCTGGCTGCGCAGCAGTAATGCTTGTTTACACAAAGCACTGCCCTTTTATCTCAGGGTGCGTGGGGGGCGGTTTCCTGGGGCATTCCTGTCTGAAAGCCAGAGAAGACTTGCCCTAACTGGCTGCCTCTGCAGGAGACCACATGCTGAGGCAGTGGCACCTTTCCCTATCCTCCTCCTCCTCAGCAACTTGTTTCAGCACCTCTCTTGTCCTCTCCTCCTGCTTCCTGCAACAGCATCTCTCCGAAATTGGTTGGTCTTAACTGCTTCTGTTCCCTCTGCGTATCTCCCTCCCCTGACGTTCTTGGTGATGTGTCCCTTTTGGAAGATGCTCAGGCCTCCTCAAGGGCTCTGTCTGCTTTGCACCAGCCTACCCTATGCTTCCTCTGTGTTCCCTGGTGTCGAGGCTCCCTGCAGCCAGTGCAGTTCTGCATCCAGCGCCAGAGACATCTGTGCTGCTCTGTGAAAATTGTCTGGCTCTGGCTCTGGGGGGTGTGATGGGACTGAAGACTTGTGGGGGAACCCACAGCATGTCCTAATATCCTTAGTGGATGAGGAGCCTCCCTCTGAAGCCATTAGGAGCAGACTTCTTTCTGCTTAAAATGACAGAGCTGCTTCAACCAGCCCACCTTGGGGGTGAAATTTGTTCTCTGCTTGGGAGGGAAGGCACTGGGTTTTCCCATCGTTGCTAGATGGAGACCAGCCCATGGAAGCAACAAAATGAGTCTCAGAGGCTGCCAGCCCAAATTCCAAAACTGTTTGGCATTGCATAAATGTACCCTCTTATCAAAAGCAAATGAAAGTGCAGAAGGTGTGTCTGGCCTAATCCTGTGTTCACCTTGGCCGTCTGGTGTGTCAGCACAGGCACTGTGGCATGCATGTGGGCTGTTGGTGCTCTGGCTTCTGCTGGGGTGTGCTGCCCAGCAGCTCTTTAATTCTGCTCCTTTCTTCCAGAATCCGTCCATAATGCCTGAGGTGCGAGACCTCTCCGATGCCTTGCCTGACCTGCCGATGGATCCCATCACAGGTGTTGGTGTGGTTGCATCCCGGAGCCGAGCACCGACTGGATATGATGTAGTAAGTAGAGCTGTTTGAGCTGCTGCTGCTAATGCTTGTTTCTGCCCTAATGAGGCTTTACTTTGCTAGGAAACAGCATCTTTTTCAGAGAGAGCTTGACTTCAGATGGTGCTGTGAGAAGTCATTTGGTAGCCAGCTGCCCACCTTTCAGCCCACAGCACTTAGTGATTTCCCTTAGTGGAGGGTTATGGGTGCAATTGTGCACTCCTCTGCCACTCCAGAGGAGCTTAATTACCTGGAGGAGGGATTTTCAGAAACAGCTGGCCACTGTGGCATGCAAATTTAATAATCCTGGTAATATTCATCCTGAAGGAGTCCTAAGTATTGCACAAATTATATCTCTGCATAAATGGATCCCTCATCAGCTGTTTATTCCCAAATATCAACACTGCACAATGATGATGAGAAGCTCCAGAATGGGAAGCAAAGATTTTTGCATCCAGATGAAATTGCAAGGATGATTTTGATGGGCGGAATGCAAACCTCTAAACTAAGGTTTGTCAGGAGACTGGCGGCAGGAAAAGGCGGCTGCATACAGCAGAGATGAATGTGTGAGTGGATAAAGGGAGGTCACTGTTTAACAGCTGCTTGTTCCTTGGATTAGTTGCTGTGTACCCAGCAGCAGGATATTTCTCCCCATAGATTAGTGTCCCAAACTGTGAAATACCAGAAAATGCTGACCTTGAACAGGTCTATGGAGAAAGATTTGACCTGCTTGCCTTTCTATGTGTTCTGCTCCAACTGTGCTACATCACACCTTGGTATGCAGAGCCGCACAGCTTGTGTGGTGGGAGTGGAAACCAGCTGTCTTGAGGCTTTGCTCACAGCTCTTCAGCACTGGATCATTGCATACCTTGTTCAGTGTGAAGGAAGAAAATGGATCAGGCTGATGTGACTGTGGACATGGGCTGTGGGAAGAAGGGGGGGAGTTGTGAAAAGGTGCCTTAAAGAACTGGGAGTTTTCTTGCATTTTCTGCATTTTTCTGGCTGCTCATTACCTGTGTGAGCCAGGCTGTGTAATTAGCTGCTTGCCCTGATAAAGGAGCACGGGACAGTGTGAGTTGTGATAACAGAATTGCATTTTGCCTAAATGGCTGGGCAGAGAGAGTGCTCACCCCAGATAGCCTGTCTGTGGCTTAATGGGAAGCTGCAGCACTAACGCAGTTTAAACTAAACAAGATAAAAGAATCTTCCTGTGGCTTAATCCAATTACGGTGGTGGTGTAATAATGCTGGTGAATGTGGGTCGCTCTCTCCTCAGGGCACAGCGAGGAGCTGCCTTTGCTCTGGTTCTGCTGCCTCCCTCTCTCTTCCCAAAGAGCACTCTCTGCCCCTGCAGCTGGCCCTGGGGCAGCACCTGCTGCCTGCAGTCCTTACCTGAGCGTGGCTGCCTGGGTGCTGCCAGCAGCCCTTGGTGTTCTGTCCCCCTGCAGCACCTGCTGTCACAGGGCCACGCTCGGTGCCGCCCTGCTGTGACAGGACGGTGGCATGCAGGGCTGTGCTTTTCTTGCCTGGGTGTCTGTTAAGGCAGATCAGCCTGTGGGGTAGGAGATTTAAAGGGCATGCTTTCCAAAGGCCCGACTGTGGTAGCAGTAACTCTATTCCAACTGCTGTGCAGCAGACAGATCACCCTGCTCTTGGAGGGGATGAGCTGGGGGCACCTTCCTTACTGTGTGTCACTCTGTCAGGTCCATCTGTTTGTAGCATGTGGGTAAGGAGTGTCTTCCCTCAGCTCCATGAGGAGAAGGACTGTTTCTTGTGCCTGGTGTGCTGTGTGCCCAGTGCTGGGTGCCACTGTGGTCTGTCTCACACGCTCCTTGCCTCTTAGCCAAGGGAGGACTGGGCGAGCTGGGGCTGCAGAGTGCCTGTCCTGCTGCTGGGTTTGCCATGCTCTCTGCCGCTCGCTCCTGTTCCAAGGACACACTGCTCAGGCATGGGGCTGCTTCAAGGGGTACAGGGCATTCCTCCTCGCTTCTGGGAGCCCAGAAGGTGATGCAAAAATCTCGTGTTTATATTGCTCTGTTCTCTCTCCCCATGAGTTTTCTGACAAGTCCGTGCATGTTTGCATTCTCCAGGCTTGGAAAAAGTCTTAAGCATGATGAGGCAGAGCAGAGCACTCAGGGTTCATTGCTGGGGATGTTGCCTGCGACAGTTGCATTTCAGCAACTAGAAGATGGGTTAGAATGGCAGGGCTGTTCCTAAAAAAGGGTGTGGTGTGGGTTGGAGGTTTTTAGATTTATTTATCGTTAAGTTGGACTGTGACAGTGCCAGGCCTCTCTCCAGAGCGTTAACAGTGCCAGTGCAGGGGCCCCTCAGATGCCTTGGCCAGTTATCATCCAACTGCCCTGAGCAGTGAATGATGTCATCGATTGAAGTGATATATGTCCACCTCAAAAATGTGGTGGTGTTGTAAGTCATGTGAAGTTCCTCAAGCTTGCAGAAGTTAGACAAAAAGTTAATTTGACAGCAAGTTGTGTAGCACCAGTTTTGCAGTTGCACATGAATCTGTTGCTGCCTGTTGATTTTTGAGCATCTTAATAAAACTGACTAGCACAAAGAACTCAAACCATATCAGTGAACAAAGTGATGAAATCTAGGTCTAGTCCCTCAAACTATTCCTCACAAGGGCTGGAGTTCAAGCTAATCATCCCTAGCAGTTTTCCCAAGCAGATTGTTTTCTGAATATATTTTCACCAGAACTGATTTACCCGTAGGGGAGGGAGATGCTTGTGAATTTTACATATTCCTAAACTAGCACTCGAGGAAAGAGCTGAATTCAAGGAATTCAAGTAAGCAAAAAATCCCAGGAAAATCTTGTCCTGAAATGTGACTTTAAAAATCAGGCATGTTTCTTTGCAGAGGCCCAAATACAAAAGCTGGGTGTTGTACAAGGGCTTGAGCTGAGCTGGGGCTTGCAAACAGCAGCTGCTGAAATGTGGGGAGCAGCCAGTGCACTTCACTGCTTTGATCAGACCGTGAACACACATCTCTCTCCTGCACTTGCGATAATCAGAGGCCTTGTCAGCACACGGCTCTTGCTTCCTGTGCCCTGGGCAGTCTCCACTCAACTAAACGTGGGTGCAAACAGGGGCAACAAATGTCAGCTCTTTGTTATCAGGCTGCTCTGGGACCAAGGGCTCACTTGGTAAGATTAGACTTGGAAGAGCTGCAGTAGAGCTGTTTGCCCCATCTGAGGGACATTAGGAAAGAAGTTAAGCTGTGCTTCTGTGGAGCTTCAGACCATGCTGGAGTCTCCTCTTGGAAGACATTGGTCAGGTGTTAGTCTGGTGGGGTAATCTTTTTTCTGCTACCCTTCTCCTTGTGTTTGCCGCCTTGTCTCCTCTCTTACTTGACAAGAAACCTTTTGGGGCTGGAGCTCTTACCAGCTGTGTGGGAGAGTGCCCTGCTACTGAGAGCAGAGCCCCTTCCCAGCACAAAGTGCTGCCTCCTGCCCACTTCGTGAATCAGCTCAGAGATCCTTCCTGCTTGTGCCGCTGTCTCATCTGTGCAGGGTCCGGTGCCTGTTCCCTTTCCTTCCATGCGGTGTGCGCTGTCGATTGAACTGGACTTGGGGTTGCATTTGAGATGGATGTTTGCAGAGTGCGTCCTCTCTGCTGCAAAAATCCACCAGTGGCTGGGGCTTTCCTCATCTGCTGGAAGCAGCTTTTTGGCCTGAAGCCAGAATTCCTTGATGGCTTTCTGTGAAAATTGTCTTGAGATGGGGCAGTTTCTGTGCTCTGTTTCCACAGACCCTCACAGCGTGCTTGGTGTGCCCTTGCACGTGGGGCGGTAATGAGAGTTTCAATGTGCTGACTTTTCCAAACTATTGTTTGGAGACTGTAACCCAAGTTACTGTTTCCTCATTAGAGTAGCCTTTGTCAGAGCATCTTTAATCAAGGGGCTCCCGAGAGACAGCATTTTTAGAACTTCCTTTTATACCTCCTCTTGGAAGTTCTTTGTGCTGCACCTTGTGAGGAAACTAATGAGATGCTGTGAGAGTTCGGGCTGCTGTTAATTAGGAGAGGTCTGAGGAAGAAGTACTGTACATACATTAACTTTATCTTAGCTCACGTCTCCTCTCTCCCTCTGTCTCTTCTTTGCAGGTTGCACAAACAGCAGATGGCTTGGATGCTGACCTCTGGAAAGATGGCTTATTTAAATCCAAGGTCACACGGTACCTGTGCTTCACCAGATCATTTTCAAAAGAAAATGTAAGTCGGTTTGCTGAGTATCTGCATGATTTGCATCTGTGCCTGGTATGCTCTTACCCATAAGATGATTCATTTTATGGAGCCAATTATAATTCAAGTAGGCTTTTTGCTGAGTTTGGGTGCGTCAGGAGGCAAACTGCAATGGCAGGATATTTGCATTTTGTCTGTGTTCCTCATGGAAAGAAATTGCTGACGAAATTTGCAATAAAAGCAGCAGAAAGGGAACACTTGAATTTCAGCAGCCTCTCACACTCGTGTTCCTTGCTGCAGCAGTGGACACTGCACACTCATGGTTGTGATGGATTTCTAACCCGAAGTACCATGAGAAAACCTGGGGGTAGTGTTGGTGAAGGAGATGTTAGTTTCTGACTCGTGGGGCATCTTGGATATTTTCTTCCAGGATTAGCTTGCTTTCTTTGTTGTTTTTGCTGCTGATTCTTGAAAATGTGCCCACACTGTGCATATGCTGCTATATTCTTTTAATCTGATCTGACCATTAAGTGTGAGTTGCTTTGTTATTAGTGGCAGTTGTCTGCCCACACTTCTGTGGAGGAGAAGAGACTGTGCAGCGAGGGCCTGATGCATTCTGCTGTGGTTTTGGTTGAGACTACTGTGAAAACTTTCTCTTTTCTGGGGGAACTGTTGGCTTCTGCAATGAATGTACTCCATCTAGTGGGTAATCTTGCCTTTGGTTGTGGTTTGGATGTTCACAGAGACTCAGCTGTCAGGAGCTGGAGGTACCATTTTGTACTTGTGCTTTCACTACAATGGGAACAAAAAAGTGACAGCAGCTTCAGAGACTGCTCATGGGTCCTGACAGGAGAGCCTGGGGCTACCAGTTCCCAGCATTTGACCTTTATTCCATCTGCTTCCCTGCCTGCCTCTAGATATCGCTTCCTGGAGTAGATGGACAATAATTATGCTTTTCATCCTGGAGTACATGCAGTCACAGGAATAACAGCCCCAGAATAGGCAGGGAGGCTATTAAACAGAAAGGTTTCTGCTGATATGAATGTTAGGTGTATCTGTGGCTACCTGAAATGTGATGTTGTCAGAAATAATTACAGTAGGAGCTGCTGGCTGCAGAGACAGTGTAAATATCCTCAGCTGGTGCCTTTTGGGCTTTTGGCAGGAGCCCTGAGCTTGGTGTGATTTGGGAGTACCTTTCTCATATTGATGAGGCATGAATTAAAGCAAGAGCTTCCCCGCCACTCAGCCCTCTCTGGCCACAGGGGATAATGATGTACTGCCCTGTTGAAAACCTCTGAGGGTTAAAGAGTCTTAATTCCCTCATCCAGAAGGAAGGGAGAGGACAGGCTCCTTCTCCCATGGGTGTTTTTTGTGTTAACCAAAACACTGAGAACAAAACACAGAACTTTGTCCTGAAGAACATGCTAATGCAGAGTTAATGCACCTCAGATACCTGGGTTATAGCAGAGCCAGTCTGCAGTGTCTCTTCAGCAGAGTCATCATTCTCAACAGTTTGCAATGTCTGAGGATTATAAGCACGTTGCTGTGTTTGAATCATGGTGAGGAGGCCCTGGATGGTGGGTCTCACGAGCACAGGGGCTTTGTTCCCTTTTCTTCTGTGCATGTGGCAGAGCATCAGTGCTGACTCCCAAGTTCCAGCAGCTAACACACTCCTTGCAGGCACATCTCCTACCTGTCTGCTGCCGATGGAAGAGTGATCGGTGGTTCAGCTGAAAGTTGCCACTGATGTAACACAGCCAGACGGCTTGGATAAATAAAACATGAAAGATGAATCAGCAGCAACCACTTCATCTGCCGTTTGCTGTGCCAGGACCATGTTAACTGACACATACAGGTTTGGCAGCATCCAGCATTGCTGGCTCTGAGACGCCCTGGCCGTGGAGGGTCAGAGGTGTGTGGAGCTGCCTGGCCTCGGCCCCTTTACGTGAGCAAAGGACGTGTGCCACACTCATGTCTAGTGGGACAGGGCTGCAGATGTGCTGGCCCTCCTGCTGAGGAGTTAACTGTAAAATGCAGGACCTCCAAAAAATAAGCACAGACCTGATCTCCCCTTATTTCAGAGCCTGCATATTTAAATATGTTTTTAAATAGTTCAGTGGAATAATCAGAGAGTAGAGGTTTGCCTGAAAAACTCTGCCAGATAAAAACTAAAGGAGGTACTTAGCAGCCAGTAACAGTAAAACTCACTGATAATGGTTTGATGGCTCGGGATGACACTTCTGTTTGTAAGGGCTGTGCAGTAACTGAAATGTGTTGTTCTTCCATACATGAATCCAGATTACTGGCAGCAGTTCTGGCTTTAATGAGAACTGCAGAAAAAATCTGGTCTCTAAACCATTGTGGAGGCTGTCACTTTGAATTGTGCTTTAAGCTCTTCAAGCCTTGATTAATAGGATGAGGCATGAGTTCAGAATTCACATGGACTCCAAATGAAGTTCTTCATTCCAAATGGCCCGTGCTTCTGGAACGTGCTGTTTGGAGCTAGAACCATGTCTGTTCAGTACTAATTAGCTAATGCATGTAATAACTTTGGCTGTGCCTGCATGAGCCATTGTCCTGTGATGCTTTCTGCTGTTACTGTCATGGAAATGTCATGTTGCTGTTGTAGGTGTAGTGTCTAAGAACTGAGGTGACCTGCTCAGTGAATGAGTTGGTGGAGATGATACTTTCAACTGCCATTTTCCAAGGGAGAGAATTTGGTTTTGCTTCCAAGTATCTGGAAGTATGGCAGTAGATGAAGTGTTAAAATCTTGAATGCTGGAAGTTGTCTGGTATGTCCTAGTGAATCATTGTCTGGTTCCTTCAGAGGGGACTATTGCAAGGGTTGGCTTGGTACCTTCTTACCATTTTTAAAGTTGTGCTTGGACAAGGCATCTTGTGGTTCAGCAGGTGGGAAAAGCTGGGTTTGATTCTGGTGACATTGTCATAATCAGCTGTTTCTTTTCTCTCTCCAAAGAGTCATTTAGGCAACGTCTTGGTTGATATGAAGCTCATTGATATCAAGGACACTTTACCTGTGGGCTTCATTCCCATCCAGGAGACCATTGATACACGTGAGTTGATATCTGTTCCTATCTCCTGCTCTGACAGTGCCTTTGTGGTCAGGCAGAGGAGGACTGTGTCCCAAGCAGAGGGTTTCTTTTGGCACTGCAGCTCTCTGGGTTGACATGTGCATGTTTAGGAGCAGCTCTGGGCTGCAGTGAAGCAGTCTTTGGTTTCCCTGGACTCCTCAGGCTGTTTAATGGGACTGCCTGGCTCTCTTCACTCACTTCCTAGAGCCCCCTCACAGCTCTGAGGCAGGAAGAGAAAGTTCATTTTTTCATTTTGAAGTGTGGACTGGGCCAAGCAGGAGCAGAGGAACGTTTACAAATGCAGTGAAAGGAAGGGGCTGTGCTCGTGGTGCTGTGTTCATGCTCGCTCTGCATCTCCCACCATGAACGAATGAGGCCCCGTGTCCTGCGAGGTAGTGCTGAGGGGGTGAGATTTGTTTGTGCTTGCTGAGAGAAGGCACAAGTGCAGTGTCCAGGGGGAATACCATTCTCATTTTTGCAAGGCAGAATCGCTTCACTGCAGCAGTTAAGTGAGCAGTTCCCAAACAGTGCATTTGGCTCCCCTGGGACTCAAGGCAGCGGCTGCTGGAGCCGCATCTGGTGGCAGCCCTGTGCTCTGCAGCGGGCACTGAGGGCGTTGGGCTGGCAGGGGATGAGCCCCGTGGGAGCAGAGTGTGAGGGGATGGCAGGACACCAGCTCTGGTACTCAGTGTGCAGCTGCTGATCACAGCAGGGCTGGCCCTAGTGCATGGCAGTGATGAAATCCAGCCTAGGAATGAGCAGAAAGGGGTTACGTGAGCCTGCTTTGCAGGGAATCTGGGACTGCAGCATGTGACGATGGTTTTTTAGTCGCTGCAGTCTGGTTCTGATTGGAACCTGTTACCTGGAAGTGAAAAGCTCTGCAGCCCATTCCCCTGGGTCACCCCTCAAGAATTCCTGGGCATATGTGGTGTGAGGTAGAGTTATTGGCTTATCCTGCTGGCCCGTGGGAGTGCTGGACCTTACTGCATGCTGCTACAGTTTCTGTGAAAGTCCTGGTGGAAGGGTGTAAGGGGGCTTTGTTACTAATTTGAAATGCATTGGGTTGTCACCCCCCAGTGTCTAAAGCAGAGGCACTGCCTGTACTAAGGAAGCAGTGCACATCTTTGCCTTTATTGGCATGAATGAGCACACTTTGATTGACTGTTTATAATATGTTTACTTAAAATTAACTCTGGCTAAGCATGTGTAACTACTGAATCCAGCTCCTAAACCACATTTTCTAGAGACTGCAGACTCCAGCCAAGTGTGAAAGAGACCACAGACAAAAGCAAATACGCAGCTTTGTACTTGTGGAGAAAGTCAAACAAGAGGCACTGATTTTGTTCAGAGTTAGGTTTGTAGTTACAGGTATCTCTGTGTTCCTTTCAAAGTGGCAGCTGACTTGCAGTAAATATATTTGAAATAGTACTCCTTACTAGGTCCTGAGAAAATTTTCAGGTGTGGAAGCCTTAAAACCCTAGACTCCTAAAATCAGTTTTAGGCACTTCAAACAGAGGCCCTAGTTTTCAAATCAGGATAAGAACTAAACTTCAGGGATGCAGGTATTTACCATCTCTAAAAGTAGCACTGTAACTGCAAGATGCATGCACAAATGCTGTTATTTGCACACCTCACACTGTCTGTACAGTTAGTGATGCTGGTGCAGTGGCACATTCCAGAGGCTGGGATGGATTGCTGTTCTCCCAAGGTGTGGATTATGAAACAGGAGGAGCCACAGAGACAAGGCTGCTTGCCATCTGTTGAAGGGAGAGCATTATTTTAAGTTAGAAGATATTTATTCATATTAAGCTGAAGGGTTTTTATTTTGCAGGCACTTGTTTGTAGTTACTGGCTGTTTCCAGATTTTCATTCAGCATCTGCTTTTTAGATTTTCAGTTTATCAGTAGACTTGTGTCCTGCCTTCCAAGTGCCTGCATCCAAACAGGAACCTCACCTTGCTCACCCTGAGCCTCCCTAGGGTGAGATGGAGCAGTGGTTTCCAAGCATTGTGAATCCGTCTCTGTGTGCCAGTGCCACCTGTGGTCACAGACTGCCCCGGAGCTGGCTGTGGATTGTGTCTGCATGCAGACAGACAGCCTGCAGATACGTGAATTCATTATATAGATAAGCCTTAACTTTGATGGGCTTGAGTTTTACATGATGGATAACACAGAAGCTAGTGGAATTGCTCCGTGACACGTCACAGTGAGGGCTGTGCAGCAGGTTCACTCACTCCCAGAGCACAGGTCAGAGCAGCACAGCTGCCTCGTTGGACCTCTTGGCAGTTTTGCTTTGTAAATCCGGTTTGTCCCTATGAAGAACCAGGGCAAACACGGTGGGAGTATAATTTCCTTGCCTGCTGACTGCATCAGGAGGTGTCACTAATACTTGGGATGTGTGAGGTTTGGGCAGACAGCTCTTACCCTCGACCTCTCTGTGCAGTGGGCTCTGCCTGCCCCTCCTGGTGGAGGTGACTAGTTGGAAGCAATTGGCAGACTGAACTGACTGGTTGTGTCAGTGGCTTCCAGGTACATTCCTAGAGGCGATGCTTGTGAGAGGAATTTATAGATACATCTGTCCAGGCCAGTGAGGCAAACCTTACCTGGGAAGGAGCAAGGGAGTGCGAGAGGTATGAGGAACTGGCAGAGTCACCTGCCATTCGGCACTGTGTGGTGGCATGGGGCACACGTGGGGGCTGATCTCTGCAGGGGGCAGGAGGAGATCTGGTTATTGTGGTGCCTGTAATGCATCTCCTGATGAAACATTCCTCACTGAATGGCACTGCACTGTCTGATTTGCTGCATGTCTGTTTTTTGGCACCAGTTCTTGCCATAATTATCTGCCTAATATTTACAGAGTCAATAAATAACATTATACCCTCATCTTGCATAAAACACACCCTGTGTTCTGCATTGTTTTTCCAGAAGAAATAGCTTTCAGAAAGAAGAGGCTGTGCATTAAATTCATCCCTCGAGATTCCACAGAGGCAGCCATCTGTGATATCCGAATCCTGGGAAGATCTAAACAGGCCCCTCCTCAGTACACATTTATAGGGTAAGTAACCTTCACTCCAAAGCTGTTGTCGTAAATTCAGTTGTACCAAGGCAACACACCCTGTGTTCCTATAATTACTGAGTAGTAGTTTGTAAGAGCTGAAGCTTGTCATTAGAAAAGTCCAAGTAAGTCCAAGTGTTACTGGGTTTAATGTAGGAATTCACTCATCCTCTTTTTTTCAGTTAGACTGGCTCTCACTGACTGAGGTGTTTGTGAAACACATCAGTGCTTGATGTCCATGCATATGTGCAGCATTTGTTTGTAGCACTGATGCCTTCTGTGTTGATTCCCCAGGGAGTTGAACAGCATGGGCATTTGGTACCGGATGGGCAGAGTGCCACGCAACCACGACTCCGCACAGCCCGCGGCTCCTCCTGCCCAGGCACCAGCTTCGACCCCTGCTCCCAACCTGCCAAGGTAGGTTTTCTGCATTCCAGCCATTTCTGCTTGGCGCTGCATGGTGTGTGGTTTCTAACCTTGCCTGGGAAGCCAAGACCAGGGTACTGTATTCTTATGGAATGTTTGTGGCATGATGAAGGAATGTGCTGTTGTTGAAGTATTTGCCTGCTGGAAGTTTCTTTTCCTGTCATTGCGTAAAGACACATGGGTGAAGAAGCTAGAAGAAAGAAAAAGCCTGCAGAGGAAGGAAAACAGCAAACTGCACCTTTCCTTTGCTTCAGACTATGCAGGATGTTGTGGTTTCCAACATGTGCCTGTGGGCCAGCCTGTAAGAGTGGGCCAGAGCTGCAGCCAGGCTGATTGCTCTCCTTGACCAGAAGGAGGGAGAAGGATTCATACAGACTTTATTAGGGAAACAAGTTTTGCACATCTCCAAGATCAGTCCACTCCTGGTTTGAAGTACTGGCTCTTGGATTTTTCTTTTCTTGGACCCGACGCTGAGCTCCAGTCGTGCAGCTGATATGAGCTCATCTTGTGGTGACAGATGGGAGCAGCGCTGCTGGGCAGGGGCTGGCACGCTGTCTGTCCAGGCTGTTTTCCCTGTGCTGTGGACAATATTTGTATGTGTGTATGAATGAATGTGCTGGTGTGTATATTTGCATATGCCAATAGTCCTGTATCGACAGCTAACTTGCTGTATTTCTCCAGGCAAAACCAAGTGGTGTTAAGCTAGCCCAGACAGAGGTTAAACTGAGCACATTGCACTCCTGGCATTCATTCACTGTGAAAGCACAGCACCCAGTGTGAGTCAGGGTCCTGCTGCTGAGGCTCAGGGACTGAGTGGGGCCAGGCCATTCCTGGGGACATCATGTTCCCCATGGGTCCCTGTGTGCTTTTGTCTAATTAGGCGAATATGTATTTTTACACTAGGCATTTGGTACACTGCAAATACCTTTACAGTATTGCAGTAACTATTGAGAGCTAGAATTTTGAAAGAGAGAGAGGAGAGACATTCCAGGGGGATCTAAGGTCATTGTGTACGAAGGTCATTGTATCACATGGGTTGAAATTGCTCACGTCCTTTGGAGTCTTGATTTACAGATAATTTCAGAGTTATGCTGTAAACTGTTGCAAAACGCTCCCTGAAAAGCTATCAGGTGTCTTTTTAAGGCAGGTGTGTACACTTGAGACTTCACCTGTGACCCAGACTGGAATCCACCGTCCTGCAGTGCCTGCTCCAAAGCCTCTGGGTGTTTCTTTCACTGAAAGTTTTGCTTGGTCACCTGCCAAGCCCTGGTACACTGCTTGCTGTTGGGTGCTGTCACGTGTGCTGCAGGCAGAGATGCTTCTCAACAGAGATGGAGGCAAAAGAGATGAAAAGCCAGCAGGTTTTTTGAGATTCCAGCCTGTTCCATGGGGAGCTGAGACATTTTTCTAAAGCTCTGCTGGACACAAGCTAGAGGCCAGCACAGGCCATGTGAGATCAGAAAGATGTCTTGATTTTAAAGCACAGATCTTTTTCTGTCTGCAAGAAATTCCTGTCTGGGCAGATTTTCACAATAAAGAGAAAAATTACCATAGCAAGAGAATGTCAATGGCAGTGCTTAATAACTGAGTGTGGAGGGTCACTTTATGGCTGAGCAGGGAAGGCTGCAGAACAGTGTCAGAGCTGTTGGGAACAGGGCCAAAATTAGAGCTCAGAGCATCAGCGACAGTCTGAAAAGAAGTGTTTACAAGGCTTATATATTTTATAACCTCTTGTTGTACAGTTTATGGTTTACAATGGCTGCAAGGAAATTGGATCAGTTTTGTTTTACTTGCCAAATAAAGCAAATGTCAAAATAGTCAATATAAAATGTATTCTAATTTGGCTGAGTTAAACCAGCCAGTATGCAGTGGAATAATTGAATGTTACATTAATGCCTCCTAGTAAAACCCACCTGTCTGTAGCCAGCTCTACTCTCACACCCCATGCATGATTTACAGGTAACTTTTACACTACCAGCCTGATCATTCAAAGCATCTTTCATGTCTGTTTTTTTTTACTCTGATTATTTATTATCCAATATATTTTTTAAGAAATAGAAATGTATATAAAGGTGCATCCTGCAAATATTTCATTATTACGGGGAACACAGACTACCTGAAAGCCTCTTTTAATACTTTATCAACAATGTGGTGTGTTGCTCAACACAGTGTTTGTGAAAGATTGTAGTCACAAGTAACCTCTTATTTTTATGTCACTGTAGAGAGAGAAGATGACACTGGCAGCCAGTTTGCTGTTTTATTCCATGTAGATATATCCTCACAGGTACAGCAGTGAGTTGTTTTGACGCTGCCTCAGTGCTGAGGGTGAGCAGCGCTGCATGGAGCGCTGTGGAGAGTCTGATGTTGGGCTGGTCACATCTCTCAGCTGCTCTCCTCAGTTGCTGTCTGGCATTATAGAATAATTCTAAATCAAGGTGGTATGCCTGGCTGCTTCAGAACAAGCGGTAATGCTGCACGTAAGCTAAACCAGTAAAACACACCAGTGACTCTCTGCACAACATAATCTTCCAAAATGGAAGAACTTTTTACTGTGGGAGATATTTATTTCTGCACCAGCCCCTCTGATCGGTGGTGTAAAGTGCTGATGGCAGTGGATGGCGGCACATCAGAGCATGGTCATGTGTCAGAGGTGTGACCTCCACAGCTTGCTGCACGTCGGCAGAGCGGCTTGCACTGCTCCTGTCACGGGGTTATGGCTCGCAGTCGGGCTGCACAAGGGGAGGCTTTGTTTGAGTGTTGTGCAGGACTGCATGTGGTATTTTTCAGCCATTTCTTCTCCTTGGTGTTTTCTGCTGCAGGCACCTGGCTTGATGGCTTCTAACAGCAGCCATGGCACATCCTGGTGAGGGTGGCATGCTGTGCTGTGCAGCACAGCCCTGCCATTGTGCAGGCATCAAGCTGCTTTACTTCTTTTCTCTCCAAATTCTGCGATGGCTTCTTGGCACTAATGGCAGCCTGGACAAATGCACTTGAAGTTTCCTGTCCTGCTGCTGAAGGGTGGCTTTTGTAGGCTTCAGTCACACGAGGGAGTTTGATGTAACTTTCCTCGTACCTCTGCTCTGTGCACGAGGCTTGTGCTGCATGGTAGCGTTGCTGTGGGGAGCAGGAAGGTAATCCTCCCCCAGAAGAGGTGCTGGTAACAGCTGACTCACCTGGCCCTTGGCACACTGTTCCTTCACCCAGCCTGTGCATCAAAGGTTGCCAGTGCATGGGTGGGGATTGGAGAACAAGTGTTTGAGCAGTGTCTCTGGCCTCAGCCCTGCCATTGCTCAGGCTCTGTTGGAGTAGGCTGGAGCGGGATTTGTGGGTGATGTTCTCCTCTTTGAGTGCAGGTCCAGCATTTTGGGAGCAACCTCAAGACATTTTGCCTTGCAGCTGCTTGTGCAGTGGCTTCATCCCAGCTGCAGTGCTCGGAGCACTGGGTGGCTTCTGTGGCTAGGGAGCGCATTCCTTCAGGAGCCTCTGCCACTGTCACTCAAACAGCCCGCTCACAATTTGTCAGCTGCAAGCAAGATGTCAGTCAGTGCTGCCGAAGTGTGTTTTACAGTGACAGACATAATTGCACTTAACTTTTTGCGTGGATGTTATCAATCTGTGATGGATACTTTGGGAAATGGAGCACTCTGATTGCAGATGATGTGTCACAGGCGTTTAATCTCCCTCTTGGAGAGACTTGGGATTCAGTCACAACTTTTATTTGTTGATGTCAGGTTTTGAAAATGTAGATTTGCACTGACCCTGAGAATCATTCAGTCATTTGGTTTGTGAAGCTGTCATCCAAAAGGTTAATGGCTTACCTGGGAGAGGAGAGCAGAGGGAAGATCTGGCTGCAATCTACTTGAATTCCTCTCCTGTGCTAGCACAGGCGGTTGGTGTGCGGGTTCAGAGGGGCAGAGCTCCGCCTGTGCAGCAGATGTGCCGGGCTGCCCTGGCTGGAGGGAGCTGCAGGCGGGTGCTGGTCCCACAGCAACTCCTGTGTGGCCACAGGGACACGTGCTGGCCTGTCCAGGGGAGGTGGTGGTTCCTCTGGACTCTGTCCCAGTCCAGACAGCCTCTCCCTGCTCCTGCCTCCTCCCAGCATGCAGCCACTGTGCTTTGGCTCTTGCCTGACGCCTGTGGCTGAAAACCGACTGAAACAGCTCAGCCCTGGCAGCTCTGGGTCCCTCCTTCCCTCCCTGCATGGAGCAGGTCTGTCTGTGCCACCAAGTGCTCAGCTCTTCCAACACTGCTCTGGCAGAGCACTACACCCGCGAAATGCCACTTTGGCTTTCATTAGTAGGTAGCCATTGCTCTGCTTAAATCCCTGGAATAAGAGCAAAATGTGTGAATTTTCCTCCTGAGCTCCAAATTACTTTTTCATTAGTTATGCTGCCCCTCCTTAGAAAAAGGAAAATATTTGCTACTCTTCTCTGCTCCCAGTAGGGCTTCATGTTGAGGAATGTAAGTGTTTCCTTGCTAGGCAGAGAAGTCTGATTTTTCAAATTGATTTATTAAGGGTGTTTGAAGTTGGTGGTGTAAGCTTGGGAGGGATCAGTGTGTGGCTTTCTGCTACAGGCTGATGATGTGCAGTTGTGGCAGGTCATCAAAGCAGCACCAACCAGAAGACCTATAAGATCAAGTAAAAAATACAATATAGTAATTATATTAATTATTACATGTTGAGTATATTACTTGGCTGGAATGCTCAAATCACTTGCATCACGAAACACGGCACAACATTCCTAGTTTTTAAATTACATACTTACCAGAAGCCAAGGATGGCATAAGGGCTGAGGTCACATCTCAGCAGCAATGGATTAAAAACCCTATGAGACTGAAACAGTAAGTTGAAGCCTGGAGGAAGTGTTTCTATGGACGCTCTCCGATGGGGATGGTAAGAAGTGAAATGTAAAGATGAAATGTCCATGATGCATACAGGCTGTGCAGATGTGAACATGATGGTTTGGGTGGCTAAGCAGGGTTGGCACACATTTCTCCAGAGTCTGGTTCCCATAAAGGATTTGTTATGAAACGGCACTGACCGTGTGGCTTGCGTCCAGCTCAGCTGGATGAAGACGTGCAAAAATTGGTCACAGTCCAGTATGTTTTAGTGGTAGAAAATGGTGATTAGGAAAAAATGTTTAAACAATATAGTTGGTTTCCAGGCACAAGAGTCCCTTGCAGCAGCTGAGAAGGAAAGCCATGAACTGTAGTTAGAATGATCCTGATTTATTTAGTTGATACTGAGGATGCATTGAAAAATTTGGGGAGTGCTCTAAGTGAAGAGTTGTTTTTCTTTATAGAGCCCTATGCTTGCTGTGTTGCATTATTCCTGGAGGCATGTTTTTCTGGGGCATAGCATAGGGTCCTTAAGTCCAAACCAAAGGTATCCACTTGGAGAAGCTGTACTCTGGGTTTTTAAATAAGCCCTGCAGGGGTATTGATCATTTTTTCCTAAAAGTTATGTGTTGTCTGTTATTTACTATGATCTCTGTCACTGCTGATTTGTAATCTGCACTTTCACCCTGAAGTGCATGTGGTTGTGTTCAGATATTTCCTTCTTTAAATCAGTCACTTTCACCATTTTCCAAAACACTTCTTGAGTTTATTGCTTTTAGTAAAGTGTTTGGACTGTCATTATTTATTACTGGCAAAGTGCTGACAATGTGCTCTTCCCAAATGAGTCTTTATGTGGAATATTTGTTTAGCAGGTTTTGCAGGGGAAGCGTTGATGTGCCCGTGGGCCAGGTCTGGCTGTAGCACCCAGGAGCTGTGAGGTCTGCTCGGGCAGGAGCCTCCCATCACCCCCTGCCCCCTGGGAGGGGCTTCTCTTCGAGAGGGGCTTTGCGTTGTGCACGTGAGCCTGGGCTTTGTTGTGCTGATTAATTTGACAGAATTTAAAATCCTAACCGAGGAAGCTTGCACCGCGTGTAATTTATCTTGTTGGAGTATTTCTGCTGTTTGGCAATTTTTCCCTACTGCTTCATTATCTGAAAACTCCTGACTCTGGAGAGCAGCTCGTGAAGGATGTGGAAGCCACACGCTTCCCGCCGCAGCCTCCCGAGACACGGCGCTGCTCAGCTGAGACAACCACTTCATAAGCACTTCGTGCTTGCAGTGCGAGCTCTCAGTTCTTTGATGCAGCCTCTGCCTAGAAGGATTTAATGGGCTGCAGCTCAGACTTCCAAGCAGTGTATATTAAACTTGTTGGGTTTCTTCTGTTGTTTGGCAGCTGCTCTGTCCTAGTTATTCAAGTCCTCTGATCTGAATTAATCCCCGTGCAGAGGAAGCTGCAGGAGCTTCGTTCTGCATTAGGCCCAACCATTTTGGATTGCCGGTCTGCAGGAGATCCTGTGCACTCCTGAGCATCCCTGGGGTGTGTGTGTACAGCCAGTGGCTGCTCTTGTTTGACAGGGGAGCGCGACATCACCCCTCCATCATCGTCCTGGCATGGGTGTTTGGGGAGAGGAACACATGGAGGCACGAGCTGCCTTCCTCCCTTCCTACAGCTGGGAGAGTTAAACGGGCAGATCTGAATGTGGAAAGAATTGCTTATTCCCTTTTTCATTCTCTCTTGCATTTGGGCTTTTATAAAACCTGAATCTGGCACCCCCAGTTCTCATTGACTTTTAGGAAACAGGATATTTAAGTAGCTTGGAATGAGATGAAATGCTTGCAAAGCCCATATGTTGCTTGTTTTAGGGAAAGGGTCAGGAAGGTTTTAGAAAGTATTTAAGTATTTGGTTTACACGATTAGAATAGATTGTCTGGAATGAAGTCCATTACCCGAGGTGATTTTTGCCTCGCCGTTTTGGTTTTCATTGCAGTTTTTTGGAGTATGAGGTAGGTGTTCTGGCATTGCAGCACCCCAGCACACTCAAAGTTAAGGGCTGTGAATAAATAGTGTAGCTGGGATCTGGCCACTGCCAGAACCACGGATACCTGCTGGGCTGCGAGCTGCAGTCTGGGAAATGCCTCCTGGTAGAGCAGGTGATTGCCAAGTCCTCTGATGCCAGTCTGTGGAATCCCAGCAGCTCCTTTTTTAGAAATGGGCCTTTTCCAGTCTCCGTAGGCAAAGCTTTCAAGTTGAATTACATTTCTTGAGAGCTGCAGCCTGATACTAACTCATTTTAGGTGTGTTCTCAGCCTTCTACAGCTTGGAATTTAATTGTTCTGTCCTGAGTTTTTCATGAGGTGTGATCCTTCCATGTTCATTGATTATGGAAAATAAGGTCCTTTTTTTTTTGGAAGGTATTCCCATGAGACTGGGGGTTTTTCTGTTCTGAAGGTCATTGTGAAAAAAGCAAACTTTGCTGTGTGTTGGTCCAGGTGCTGCTCTGGGTGCCACACTTGTACCGCCCCAGACCGTCACTGCCGGGTCCAAAGCCCATCTTCCCGTTGGGCTTTTGCTGTGCATTGTTGATACTTTTATGTGAATTATGAAGCATCCTTTGATATCTGGCATTTCCCCTTGTGATCCTCTGTTCCTTTTTATGAGTACTTGCCTCCTCACTTCAAAAGCAGTTCATCACCTTCCCGCAGACAGTTCTTAACCGGTTTGGAACTGTCAGGCATTCCTGGGCCTGTTTTATGTGAGTTACTCTCCAAAAACATTCAGAAAGTGGCTATAATGTGAACAGACCTCAAATCTCCTTCGCCTGCACGTGAAGGATCTCCTCATTGCATTCTGACTTGTTCTGTGGACTTACTGACTGAAAGAGCAGCTGAAATTAAGAGAGTGATTAAACCTGCCCTGTCCTGAGCTGCTGCGGTGGGTTCATCCTAAATTGTCTGGAAGTTATTGTATGCTGGAAAAAAATATGTTTGGCATTGAGGCAGTGCTGAAGCAGTGTAGGTTTGACTTCAGCTGCAGAGGGACATCCTGGAGCCCCGTGCTTGGCCTCGCTGGAACCATCCAGTCCTTCTGCAGCACCAAATCAACTCATCACTTTCTTCTGTAGAGGAGGAAAGCTTCTTCTGGTGACAGTTCAAAAGGAAGATAATTGGCATGGGGGTAGTTAATGCAAGTTGCCATTCCTTAACATCAGAGATTCACTAAAATACTAATAATTACTGTTAATATCTTCCAGTGGAAACTTTCTGAGTAAACGAGCACTGGTTGAGGCAGCATTTAACGGCCACCGCTGGCATGATCAGAATGCAAATAAGTGTTATTAGCCTAATGATTTTGCTGTCACCACGGTGTGCAGCAGTAGTGTTGTGAATATGTCATGCAGTACCCGTGAATTTGGAAAGTGTGTCAAAACACAACTTCAATTAGTTTGCTCTAATTATGGCTCTAGAGAGTTCATAACTATATATCACTCCTCATTAAAAGAGATTTTCTTGTATGGATTAATACAGCACATAAAGGGGTGTTGGAGCAATCGGAGGCAGGGCTGTGCAGAGGGAGGATGCCCATGGGATGCTGGGAGGTGCGGCAGGTCTAGAGCAGTGCCAGGGTCCAGCTCCATCCCGCGAGCTCCTGGTGCAGGATCAGGGCTGGGATCCCTCCCAGGCAGGAGTGGGAGGCTGTGCCAGGCCAGCTGTGGGTGGCAGCTTCAGTGTCCCTCAGCACAGGAGCCTGTTGGATGCTTTTGGACGGGCTCTTCAATTGAAAATAATCAAACCAATACTAAACTTGAACAACAACAAAATCCAAACCGCAGAAGCCCTGGGAGGAACCACACTTGCTGCTAAAATAGAGATGTGGCCTGAAGGCTTTGCTCTGGTAAAGGCCAAGGAACACAGGCAGTCAGAAGCCTGTGCCAGCCTGGCCTCTGCAGAGAAGCCCTTTGGGATGCCATGCCCCCTTCCCAGGATATTTATAGTGGCCTTTACATACTGTCTTGTCACATTGTCTGAGCATGTTCCAGCTCTGCAAAACAGCAAAAAGATTGTTGTGCTCACAGGTGAGAAGTTGTGGAAGGGTTAAAGTAGTAATTGTTTAAATCTTTTAGGCTTTCCTCCCAGTTCTGAGGTAATTTGATGAAGAACTTCACCCTAATTAAATATTCAAATTAGGAATAAGTGTCAGTATGGCTTCCCATTGCCTGGAATGATGATTAATTGTATTCAAAACTCTAGTGGCCGCTGTAATCTAAACCAAACCGTTGTTCTTGATTATTTGTGCAACACATTTACCATGTTTTTGTTTTAAAATTTAAACTAGTAATTGATTTGCCATATGCCGCAGAGCTGCACATACTTCCACGATATGTGTTTAGGAACTTGGGGACTTTGTAATTGGGGTTTTCTTGCTTTTCAGTGGCAGCCTCTTTTTTTTGTCTTCTACAATGCAAAATGATTTGGCTCTCACAACACATAAGGAAAATGCATTATGCAATCAACTTTGTAGGTATAAGTTATATTGATCCTGGCCAAAGTTTGCATTAATTTAAAATAAATTGGGCTTTGTTTCCCATTTCTCCCTACGATGTCATGCTTTCATAAAAGGACAGGGGGAAGGAGAGACCTGATTTCCATCCAGCAGTCTCTGCCCTGTCTTATGGTCTTGCAGCTTATGTTCTTCTTGGAGATATTTCTCTGGCTGTCCACATGCAGCTCAGTGGGAGTGATGGAATGCCCAGTTGTCCTCCTGCAGGAATGGCAAGTGGCCCCCAGGGTGGGGATGCTGGCCCTCGTTACAGCCACAGTCAAGCCCCTGGTGTCAAGGCTGGGCTGGCACTCCTCACCAGCCCCACGGGCAGTGCTGGGAGTGCTGAGGGCAGCTCTACCTGTGTGCACTGCCCGTCACCTTCATCTGCCTCTGCCACCCCAGGGTTCCTCAGCATGTCTGAACATCCATCCATGTTAACTGGAGAGCAGAGGGGTTCCCTGTGGAGCTGGGCACGCCTGCTGCCGCTGCAGTCATGTGTGTGTGGTCGGTTCCTGGGCAGGCGAGCGATTCGTTTTCATTGCACGCGTGGCACGTGCGCGCCCTCCATCTGGTGTGTGTGTGAGCTGCCTGGCACGGGGGGACCGGCTGGGGCTGTGGTGCAGGGATTTTGCTGCAAGCAAAGGACTCAAAACTGTGCTGGAAAGCTGCTGCCTGCGTTCTGGAGCCGAGGGCTGTGTCGTGGTGCTCGGGCAGTGCTGCCTGGAGCCGGCTGTGGGACAGTCCCTGCAGTCTCCTGGCTGAGGGCACGTGCCCTAGCGTGGCAGTGCAGGAGGGCTGTCCGGAGGGCAGGGGATCAGCCTCTCCTGCAGCACGAGCTGGTACAAACTTCTAAAGAATACTCTCCTTAGAAATGGCCCTTTTAAGTAGATCTGCTTTGTTTGCTTCCAGAACAATTCCTGCTGTTCTGTTTGTGGTGAAGAAAGCAGTCCCCCCACAGACCAGAGAAATTCAAAGTCTTTCTATTGGCTGTTTTGGTGCCTTGGAAAGTATTTTTGGATACTGCTATTAAAAACCAAATGAAAAGTGTGTCATGCCTACAGGCAGTGGTCTCCTGTTTTAAAGTGTGTTCATGACAAACCTCCTTTGGAGACTCTCATGTGGATTGTGTTTTAAACAGCAAACCGATAGCCAAATTCAAATATATTTTCACACCATCTTTTTTTGGTTAGAAATAGCTTTGGGGAGCACAAGCAAACTCAGACTGATGTTTGCTTTTTCTTGTTTTATCTGTGCTGTTCACCATCAGCTGCATCGAGGGCTAAAAATACATAGTTCTTCCCAAAATGTGTCTTATTTTTAAAGACAAATAACTTCCAGATGATTCATGTGGTAGATAAAACCTGCTGGCTGAGGACGTGAGTTTGATGCTCTGCTGGAGACTACACAGGGCCCTGTCTCACACGAAGGGACTCCAGGAGGGCACAAAGGTCACCTGGATCTCCCTCTGGCAGGAGGGTGATGCCAAGGGTCTGCCTGTGCCCAGGAGCTCTCGCTCAGGTGAGGTGGGAGCTGCTGCCTCGTGCTGCACTGAACCCCTCTGAGAAGAGGGAGCCGCTTCATTATGTGTGGCAACACAGTCCAGAAGATTAATGGTAACATTTTATTAAAATTCACACAGACTTGGGATCTGCATTAGAAAAATACAGATTTTAATTGAAAGGGAAAAGCCATGTGGGCTGTTCCTGGGTGCTGGCTTGAGTGGAGCTGCTGTGCCTGGCCAGGGGCAAATGCCCTGCTCAGGGTGGATGCCCTGCCAGGGCTGGATGCTCCATAGGGGTGAATGGTGACCATTGCAGCCCTCAGTTTTTGGCTGAGCCCAGTGCTCAGTGGGGTGGAGGAGGCTGATCTTGGGTGTAGACAGTTTGCAGACAGTTTTGGAAGCAATGTTAATATCAATATTAGCTGTTTAACCTGATTGGAGTCGTTAGGTTGGAGCGAGTTGACAGCAGCAGCGTTTTCTGCTCTGTAGTAACATCATCCCCATTTCCCCTCTCTTTCCCTCAGGCACATCTCACTGACACTCCCAGCCAGCTTTCGGGGCAAGAGTCACAGCAGCCGCCTGGACCTGGAGCACCAGCACTCCAACCTGTACGCAATCTCAGGTGAGCTGCCACGGCTTCTTTGCTCTTGTGGAATCAGAAGTGTAAACAAGTACAGCAAACCTGCACGTGCAAACAGCCAGGTGTGTGGTACCCGTGGAACAACATCAGCTTTTGATCAGTGCCATTTAATAGTTGAGAGCAGCCGGGGTGCAGAGAGACCCCAGGCAGGCGTTGCCAGCAGGAGGTCTTACTGATCCCCAGAGTGTGGTCTGGGATCAAAGCTGTGTTCATGGACCAAAGCAAAGGGACTTTTGGTTCTGCAGAGTAAAAAGTGCTGGGTGCAACTGTGGCCCAGGAGTGTGTCTCACCCACCCCTTCTCTTAGGGGCTGGCTCGTGTGCTGTGCTTTGGCTGGGTATTGCTGAGGTGCAGCAGTTTTCCTTGGAGTTTTTTTTTTTTTTTTTTTTTTTGAGTACTAATACACCTGAACAAATATTGTGACAGGCATGGAAAAATTGCACTTAGCCACGTTTTCTCTTTGTTATGTTTTTTTTGAAAGGGAAAAAAAATATTGCCTTTAAACCTGACTCCATCAAAATGTAATGAAAGTCCAGTCACTTCTTCTGGCTGAAGGAGATTTTAGGACAGTTTGGAAACCCAGAAAAAAGAGCAGTGGATTCACTTGACTGGGCAGTAGGTACTGCTTGTGCATAATCAGGGAAGAGAAGATGACAAAAATGTGCCATTCACAGGCTCTTGCTATTAATAGTGAGTGACACTTGTAACATGGGAACATGACATTAATTCATGTACCATAATCAAAGGGTTATTTAAAAGGTAATCTCTGCCTGAAACTGCAGCTTCGGGTTCCTAAAGAGGTAGAATATAACAATTGCATAATTCTTGTCAGTCCTTGTTTTTCTTGTTACTCTCCTGCCCTAATAGGCTTGGAAATGTAAGGGAAGGCATGTTCCTGTGTTCACATGAGACAATCCTGCATGGGGATGGGAAGCTGTGCTTCCTCTCCTGGGAAAGCACCCAGTGCCCCAACAGCAGCAGCTCCATGTGGGTGTTACTGCGAGAGACCCTGCCCCAGGATGTGCAGGCTCTGCTCACTGTGCAGCCTGAGGAGCCCTTTGCAAAGAGCCTGAACACTTTACCAGATCACTACAGCCAGAACACAAAACAGGCCTGTGGAACTGGATAGGGCATTAGTTCTCCATGTTTGCATGAGCACATTTCAAAGCATATAACTCTTATTTTTCCTCCAATTGCACATTCTCCTCCTGAAATGCTGTTATATGAGTTCTGCATATGCTGTAATGGCTATTGCAGCTGTGAGCCCTTTCCAAAGAAAGAGTCTTGTCATATGAAACATCCTGTGCATTGGCAGGATCTTCACGCACAGCTCCTGACCATGGCTGCCTTGTCAGCAGCTGCGATGAGGTGCTGTGACAATTCCCTTTGTGTGCTTAAACCTTGCCGAGGTGGATTAGCCCCAGACGGTGCTGTGGAAGCCATTCCCAAGTTTCCTGTTCCGTTGGTGTCGTGTGCAGCCAGTCCAGTCTATCCGCAGTGCTCCCTGCAGTGCCATGGCAACGGGAGATTTAGGAGCGCCCGCCGGAGCTGCAGGCCGAGCTGTGCCAGGCTGTGCTGTGCCAGGCCGTGCTGTGCCAGGCCGTGCTGTGCCAGGCCGTGCTGTGCCAGGCTGCATTTTGCTGGGGTGGGGTCCCTGCCGGGGAGGGATGGGTGTGTGGGAGATGTGGGCAGCAGTGGCGAGTGGCCGGCGTGGTGGGCGAGGGGACACGGGTCTCTGGCAGGCACAGGATTCCTCTCTGCCTGCCTGGCAGACAGGCCTGTGGTCTCCCTCTCTTGGCTCCCAGGACAGTGGAGTGGCTTCTGGGGCTGGTGAGAGAAACAAAAGGCTTTAAGAACAGTCTCTTCCAATTCTGGTATTGCCTTAGTCTGTGGTGGGCACAGGAGGAGCTGCTCGGGAAGGGAGGGCCGGAATGAGGAGCCACAGCATGGTCTTGCTTTGCTCTCTGTAGACACCCAGGATTTTCTCAGCAGTCGAAGAAAACAACATTTTAAGCTGGGGTTCAGCATGTTTGTGGAAGGTGTCATGTGTTTTGGTTGTTGATCCTACTCTCTTATTTCAAATACATTTTGGCAGAATGACCGTATCCTTGCTGGAACTGCCCATTACCCCTTGGGCTGTGTAATGCAGTTGTTGTTTGCACAAAACTGGAATCAAGGAAAAAACAGTCCTGCAAGCAACAATTACAGTTTTTAACCAGTGTTTTGTCATTGCCAGTCTTGGCAACAAGACACTGGGTGACCAGAAATTTAAGGAGACTTCTCTTGGCACAGTAAACTAGTCAGTCAGTCCCTGACAGGGTGCAGATAGGGAAGCACTGCCCACACGCCACAGCAGGAGCCTGTCAAGCGCGATGGCAGTGTAGCACTGGCACTGCTGGCGTCATCCTTGTGCCCAGCACCTTCGCTGCTCCCACTCCGTGCCACACACCGCAGACCAAAAGGCAGAACTAGTTAATGTGCGGAAGGTCTGTGGGTGCTGCTGTGAGCAGGGTGCTGAGGAGCTGACAGGTTTAATGTGCATGCTGGGACAGGCAGCTGCTGGAAGAAGAATGCCTCGCTCCAGACAGACCTGTCGACAGACACAGCTCAGTATTTCACAGCACAGTCTTTTCTTGTGGCCTTCAGCTTAATTAAGATGTTGTTGTGACTACATACTGCCTTCATTTCAGACTTAAGCATCTTCTGCCTGCATATTGCTTTGGCTTATCAGAGGCACAAGGACAGTGAGGGAGAGGCAGCCCTTGCAGGCAGGCACAGATAATAACATACAGGGAAAATTCCTGAATGAAGTGAAAAATTATTTATAATAATGGTACTCAAATAGAAGGGAAATAAGTCACTCTAAGGGTATATAAATTTTTATGATAGTGTATAAACAGCCATAGCTTGCCTTGTCTCCCATCTATCCCTGCAGAGAATGAGGGCAACATCTAGCATAAAGAAAAATATAATAAGAAAATGAAGAAATGAATGGGAAGAGCTGGAGGATTGATCACCCAGTGTATTTGTATATCCTGATGTAAAAGGTGCTGCTGACAGGTGGCCAGGTTTCTTCTGTATAAAACCATGTGTGTGCTGTCAGGGTGGTGTGAGCAGCCTTGTTTCGATTGATGAATTGCCTGCTTTCTTGATTAAACCTTCCGTCACTTACGAAACAAAAAGCCTGTGTTTCGATGGCAGAGTGGGACATGTCAAAAAAATCTGTCTGCTTTACCTTTGTGCAGATGTTGGGCACAGACTGCCACATGTATTATTAAAATGAATGTGGCATTTACTGTGCATTATTTCTTTCCTGGGAGAAGGGACCTGTAAATTATATGCTAATAATAAGCTTTAACCCTTTCAGGAACCTGGAGATTTAGGAATGCAGATATTCCTGCAGGCCTCACTAACTGAATGGGCTCTAACACCACTTCAGTGTGAAGTAACTAAGCATTGGCTTCCAGCACAGTGTGCTGGTGCCTCTCGGGATCTTGCCTCCCAGAAGTTTTCTGCTCTGTAAGTGCCACTGAAACGGAAACCTTCTGGATTACAAAATCTTACCTTAAGAAATGAATGATGTTAGCTTGACACACTGATACACCATTCCTAAATTTGGTACCTCAGGTTATGTTAATCCATAGAAATAAAGCAGGATCCAGAAACACAGATTATTTGCACTGTATAAAAGTTAGCTGAAGTGGTTTTTAAAATATGCTTAAGAATCTCCCACCACTCAGAGCATTCTCAGTTGAGTTTGAGACCCTGCTGAGCTGCAGGTGAAAGTTTTCATTCTCTTTCAGAGGAAAAAAGCCATGTCCTCTGAGTTGGAGCTTAGATGTCACATCCCAAAGCATCCCACGTTTTATGCACTGATAAAGCAGTGTCCGTGCTGTGATCAAGGCTGCAGCACCAGCCGTTCACTTGCTGAGGAACGTCGGGTTTTGGAGCACTCATTTGATGCAGCGATGTTTTTGCATATATTTCTTACCTTAAAGGTACTATTATGTGGTTGCCTTTACCACATGGTCAACACAATTACTTGTGTGAGCATTTTGCTGTGAGAAGCTGGGCTGAGCACCAGGGAGGGGAAGCACGGCCGGCTGCCAGCATAGCATGGTGCTGGCTGGAGCTGTGTGCCAGCATGCCACAGAGGAGGAGGTTTCCATGGGCAGCTCTTACAGGTGCCACTTCCTCCACAGCTCTCCCTTGTTTATTTTGGATTCACACCCCAGTATTTATTACCTTAAGGAGGTAAATATTTACTTAAATGGGTGTTTATTATATTTAATATATAAATATTTCTTTATTATCTTTAATATTTACTTCCCTCTTTAAGACACTTTCTATAAAGGTCAGAGCAAACTGGTCTGAGGAGTTGGAGAGGGAAGCAGTTACAAGTGGATGCTCCAGTCCAAGTTCCACCTGCTGGGTCGCACAGGTGAATATTTGCAGCAGCAGGCCCTGGGGCAAGGCCCTGCTGGTGAGGGGGCAGAGAGGCTCAGCCTGGCCAAGGCACGGGGGTGAGGCGAGCCAGGGTCTGGCCATGGCATGAGGGCAAGCCGAGCTGGGGTCCATCTGCAAGGATGGGCTGCTCCTGCAGGCACTGCAGTGAGCTTGGGCGTTCACCCTGCACTGATTTCTAATCCAGCTCTCTGGAGGCAGCAGAGAGTAGAAACTGGTGTTAATGATCTGAAAAACGTCAAAGCCAGTGGATTCCCAAAAAGGGAAGCAAGTTGCTTTTCCGAGATGGAGGTGGCGGCTCTCAGTGAGACGCAGATGTCGCTTGTCTGGGCAGTGGCGTGGGAAGCGTTTGCTTTGTATGCTGCTCCTGAAGCAGCAGTTTGCTTCCTGATTCCATCTCCTGTTTGCAGTGGCTGACTTGGGAATGTCTAGTGGGATCTATCCTTTTTCTCCCGTTTCTTTTGTAATGACAAAAGTTTCTTTCAGAGGGCTTTCTAGATTTCATTACATTTCAGTGCCCATATGTCAAATTCCTTCTTGTTGCAAAATGCCAGGTTATGTGGCCACACCTGCCACTTCCCTGGATGTCCATTTTCTTTTAAAAGACACTGTATCTTTTTTCTGTGTGTAGGACAGACATTTTAATCAGATGTGAGACATTTATTTTTGCGAACTATTGTTTTCCTTCATCATTTTTGCAGATAATTAAATGGCTCACTTGGCACAGTGTGTCTGCTTCATTAAAAGAGGTAATTTTGAAAAAAAAGAAAAATGCTGGTTTTTGGATCAGTGCACAAGGATTGCTTTTATCTTTGTCATCTGACACAGTTCCTGGTGGTTCTGTGATCCCCTCCAATGTTCAAGGGGTTTGGAATCCCCACTCAGAAGGGGAAGTCTTATGCTACATCTTACTGTTGGTCACCATCCCTTCATTACGTTCTTGGCACTTCTTAAGAGTAGAAGCGGAACTAAATTTATATTTTGTGACACTGAATTTTAATCAGGATGGTCCAAAAACCAGACAAGTTGTGACACAGGCTTTATTCTGCACTGAAACCTCTTTACTGAAGCTGAGATTAAAGTCAGCCTGTTCTTTACCTTATTGCAATTTTCAGTCTTTGGACTAAGAGACCTGGATAATCTTCCAAATATAAAAGGTCCTATTAATATCCAGCAGTTCAGGGAGGCTGGAGTCTCATGTAAAATGCTGCAGCTGCGTATTTCAGAAAGGGAAGTGTGCTACTTAATACTGTATTTAATGAGATTCAGAAAATATCTTTGTTATTAAATTAGCGCATCCATGGTGTACAGAACCTTGGTGTCCTGTGGCAGTGCCCTCTCCATGTTATCTGGGCTGTGCTGGGCCAGCAGCCCCAAACAGGGATGGTGGAGCCGTGAATTCTCCCGCTGGTGTCTTTTCTCAGACGTGCTTTTTTGATGAACGTGTTGTTGCCCAAAGTACTGCTTTCATTGTCTTCCTCACCTTAGTGTCGTGTGCCTGTATGGGAGGTGAAGGCCCTGGCTGGGCACTGTCCTGCTGGCATGGGGAGTGGCGTGCAGGCATCACTGGTGTTCCTCAGCTCACACATCACCTTCCCAGGAGGCTGCTCAGTCTCTGAGCAGGATTATCAAGCTGTAACCCACCCCGTGGCGGGGCAGTGGCACATGCAGGACACAGCTGCGTGTAGCAGCTGGAGTGGGGTGTGATGGAGAGAGGGTGATGGCAAGGCGACTGCACCGCTGGCATGGAGCCCCCCAGACAGGGGTGCCCTTGCTCCACATACCCCACAGCAGTGGCTGAAGGCTGGTGGCTGCCAGAGGAGGGTCACAGAATCACAGAATATTCTTAGTTGGAAGGGACCACAAGGATCATCGAGTCCAACTCTAAGGCCATATGGGGATCAAACCCACAGCCTTAGTGTTATTAGCACCACGCTCTAACCAGCTGAGCTAATCTCAGGATGAGGTGGCAGGACTCGTGCCATTGCTGTGGAGCACAACCTTGGGGCGGGCTGCACTGTGTTTGTTTTGCTTTGCCGAGAGTCAGAGTTTAATTTTTTTTATAAAGGAAGATGCTCGGAGGTTTGGATATTTAAACAGTTATTAACCGAATGACAATTAACAGATTGCAGAGACAGATTTTCTTTTCAAAACCTCCGAAATTGAGTACAGTTTGCAAAACTATCACGGCATAGTAATGACAATGAATTTTGATTTCCCGGAACTGATATTAGACTCCTTATTAAACTATGTGCATCTGCTTTTAATTTACTCCAAATAATTGGAAAATGCAATGAAGCTTTCCAATTAAAGCACGGCTTTATGCTGTTTAATAATACCCTCATAATATTATAGCTTATGAAGTGACAGGTGAGTTGGTGTATGAATAAAACATAAAGGCAGCAATAAGGGACAGAAAACCAGAGACAGTTGTTGGGGATTTTAAATGCTGGATGTAATTTGCATATATTAATCTCTTCTTTTCAGCCTTATCAGGCGTTCTTCAGTATTTGAAGTTAAAATAGCATTGACAGGCGGGAGTACGCTTAGTTTTTTCAAGGATTTATTACTTGTATAATTTCTGATCTTTAATAAGCAGATATGACTGATCCTCATAGTTCTATAGAAATTGGTTAATTGTTCCAGATGGCGTATACTGATTATGCAAAATTACTTTTCACACCATTTTTTTTTTCTGATGGAGTTTGGAGTAAAATTAAATTTTTTATAGCCTTCTTATCATGCTGTTTTACAGTGGGTTTTGCACAGAAGTTGAATTTAATCTACTATATTACATTGACCAGCACAGTTATTCTAATGTAGCATTCTGTGATTTGACAAAGAATAATAGAACACGTTGCTCATTGTGCATTTCTGTGCTCCTAATAAAAAGGAGTTGCAGTGCAGCAAACCAGGCTGTTATTTATGAAGAATGCTTAATTTGCACAGTTAAAAATGCAAAATTGTTACACTGAGTTGTTCACTCTTTTGGATAGAAGACTTGGGTAGAACAAATGAAAATAGTCTTGTTGCTACAGATTCCATCTAATAAAGCAGGAGTTTTTAAATGCCTGGTGTGGCTGGGCGAGAGGGTACTGGGAGGAGCAGCCATCCAGGCAGCACACTCCGGCTCTGAGCAGGAGATGTCAGTGGTGTTTTCCCTGATTATCATCATCTGGATTTCTCTATGGCATCATTTCATAATTGAAAACATTTATAAAGGTTGTTGGGCTTCATTTATCTAATGAAAAGCTGTTTATACAAAATAAACCGCACATAAAGCCCTCTTGCTAATAAGTTTATTGTAATTTGTAGTGGCAGTGACTCAGTTGTTGGAGGAGGTGTCCCATGGCCTGGCTGTCCTGGCCACGGGCATGCTGTGGGCAGGGGCTGCCGCTGGAGCCGCAGGTTTATCCAGCACTAACGTCAGGCTCTGGTTAATTCTGGCGTGTCCTGCCCCTCGTGGGCCGTGGGCAGAGGTGTGCAGAGCCAGGGTCCTGCCTGGCCTTGGGTCAGGCTCCATCCTGGGGACTGCGCTGCCACCACCCCTCAACCTCCAGGGAGGAGCCGAAGGACTAGTGGGGGCGAGCCCGAGGCATCTTAGTGATCTTTGAAAAGCAGAACAGCAAATGTTTAAAAAATGACCTTGTGGTTAATGGAATTAAAATCCCCAATTAAATTAGAAAAGTGGGGACACAGTAAATGGACTTTTAGGAAGAGTGTGTGTTTTTAACTCAATAGAAAAAAAGACAAGTAATTAACTCAGCCGTTAGAAAGCTCAGAATTTCTCCCATCTCCTGTGGAACTGGAAACTTGTTTAGTGTATACTCAAATATTCATATAGATACGAATAATATATATGGAGACAACTAATGGTATAAATCAGAAATGATTAGAAAATATTTGTTCTAATGAAGTAATAATTTGGTGGTAATGCTTTTCATCAGTGCAGCTTAAGGCTACATTAAGTGGACAGACTTTATAAGGATTCTCTAATTTTAATCTTCAAAATGCTATCCAATGTCTCATTAAGACTTGCATATAATGTATCTTAAGTACAGTCATTAAATATAGTTTAGGGAGATGTATGTTCAGATATTGCTTAAAGATGTTTTAATAGGCCCATTTACTCTGATGATATTAATGAGCTCTTAACACATATTAAGCTTCTAAAACTAGTGATGTCCTCTCACAGTGAGCAAATCAACACAGGAATTGGATGCTCCAGCAAAGCTGGTTTTCTATGGACTCTTCAGGCCCCCTCTCCCTCCCTTTAGCTCTGGCAGTGTGGGGCTGTGTCCCTGCTCCTCGTGGGGCTGTGTCCCTGCTCCTGGTGGGGCTGTGACCCTGCTCCTGGTGGGGCTGTGTCCCTGCTCCTGGTGGGGCTGTGTCCCTGCTCCTGGTGGGGCTGTGTCCCTGCTCCTGGTGGGGCTGTGTCCCTGCTCCTCGTGGGGCTGTGTCCCTGCTCCTGGTGGGGCTGTGTCCCTGCTCCTGGTGGGGCTGTGTCCCTGCTCCTGGTGGGGCTGTGTCCCTGCTCCTGGTGGGGCTGTGTCCCTGCTCCTCGTGGGGCTGTGTCCCTGCTCCTCGTGGGGCTGTGTCCCTGCTCCTCGTGGGGCTGTGTCCCTGCTCCTCGTGGGGCTGTGTCCCTGCTCCTGGTGGGGCTGTGTCCCTGCTCCTGGTGTGTCCCATGGGTGTGCAGGGGTTTTGTGGGGTGGCTGCTGTGCATGGTTCAGAGCTGTGGGCTGGGAACAGGCTGGGCCTGTCGGTGTCTGTGCCGTATTACACACATTTGGCTGCATATCTATTAAAATAAACAAATCATAGTTTAAGGAAAGAGCCAAATAGAGTCACGTGTTTAGATAAATTCTGCTTTTTGATCATCTTAAGTGAAGATGCAAGAGCCATAATTAAGATAATAAAAACTGCTTGTTCTCTATTGTCTCTTCAGTTTCAACTCAAAAAGTTATTGCAAAGAAAATTCTCTGGTTTCATCACTCAGCTCCTCTTAACAAATCCTTCTGAGTTCAGAGACTTTTGTAATTACTAAATTGGTTTGTTAGGAGGAGATAATAGCAAATTTCTTTTTTTCATAATTGGACATTTCTTCCCTGTAGGCTAATGCAGGAGCGGCACTCACATACACAATAAGCCGTGCTTTTGAAAAGCTGTAACTAGCTAATAAGTGCCGTGGTGTCAATGGAGAGTAATGGTGTGCTGATTAGCATAATTAATGACAAATGGTGGTGCAGAGCGGGTGGATTGGTTTTGCCGATGATGAATGCGCCGTGCCAAGGCCGAGCCCTGCCAGGGCGGCTCGGCAGGCTGGCAGCGCTGCCCCTCGTGCCCGCCGCCGCTGCCCACCATCCCGGGGCTCCGTGCCACCGGCCACGTGCCCAGATGGCTCTGCAGGGCAGCTCCAGTGCCCCTGGTGTGGCCGGGCAGCACGGCGTGTCCCCACTGCGCTGGCACCAGCGGGAGAGGAGCCAGGGACGAGCCATCCTCTGGAGGGCTGGAGGGCCGCGCCAGGCGCTGGCCGTGCTAGACGGGCACATTTCCCTGTGACTTGATTAATCGGGGCTCATTTGCATTCACAAATGAGACTGATAAAAATGGAGTTACCTTTTCACCTTTAAGGGGGAGGTGGGATTATTTCTAGGTTGTCTCTTTTTTAAGTGATAAGTAACTCTTTTACCAATAAGGATGAAAATACTTAATTTACATTAGCAAAAGAAGCTAATTATTATATAGTTAATTAGCATCTGGAAATGAGGATTATCTTAATTACAAAGCACAGTTTCCTTAATAGCTACAAAACTGTAAGTTTGATCTGTGTGGAGATTAGTGACTATTATTATGTAATTACTGATCATATTAACGGTGCAATGTATTTTGATATCATTTGCATATGCAAATGAAATTTACCTGATAGAAATGTGTGGCTCCAGTAATGACTCTGAACACTTAAAAATTAAATCCCATTAGGAGATCTGGATCCAGAGTTGCTGTGCAGTGGCACAGTGGATCTCCTCCTGCAGAGGAGCTTTTGCCTCAGCAGAGCCGTGGGTCTGTCTGGCGGCTGGGAGGAGAAAGGCACGTCCCTTGGCTTTTCAGCCCCCAGTCCTCAGTGCCAGGTACAGGCTCCCACAGCCGGGCAGTGCCCATGCCCTGTGCTGTCCTCTCCAGCGCTGAAGGCCTCAGCTTTGTGTCCGTGTTAGGGCTCTCCTCGCTGGATGAGTGTTCCATGGGATGGTGGGAGCACACTCTGCATCAGTGAGCTCCAGGGTAGGAGATGGGTGTCCCATGTCCTTCCTAGCCACGTGCCTTATGAATTTCTTCTTTGCACTAACCTTCAGGGATGCCTGGGGAATGGAGAGCATGGTGTTCTAGGGCAGCTGATTGGGATTCTTTCCCCTGCTTCTACTGGAAACACAGAGCTGCCTGCGTGTTAAAAATAACTCAAGCCCTTTAAACCAAAACCATATAAAGAGAGGATGCCATGCCATGCACCCTTGTCTCCCCTGGGAGCCCTGTGGGACAGATGTTGGTCACTTGGTGCACAGCTGGAGGGCACGGGGTGCTGCTGGGCAGGATCACAGTGTTGTTGTACACGTGAGCATCTTCCCCTGGCTGGTGACCTGGCTGCTGTCCAGAGAGCATGGGGAGCCCAGAACCCTGATGGTGGCAACAAATCCCACCCCACACTGTAGGTGGCTTAGCAAAGGAAATTCAAAGCTTCCAGGGCCAGACGTTGCAACGAAATGCAGCGTGTGGCTTTAATACCCCCTGCTCCTACCCTGCAGCACTGAAATGACTGAAGAGCGAAACATCCCCGTGCTGGGAGGAAGCCGCATTACCCAATGGGGTGTTTCTCTCATCAAGCAGCAGAAATTTCCAGCCACCGGCAAGGGAACACTGCAGCCATTGTGGGGCTACCCGAGATGCTTTTTGCGAGTGCTGCTCCAGCCTGCGCCGCCCGGCCGCTGCGGCAGACAGACATTACATGTTTAATGACTTCCAAGGAGTCTGTCATTACAGCCAGAGCTGAAAGCAACGGAAAAGCATCTGCGTTTCTCTTCAGCGAGTGGCTGTGCGCTGAGGCTGGAGGAGAGCCTGCCTTCTCCTCCCTTTGCCTTCCTTCACCTCCCCGTGCCTGAGCTGGCCCTGCCCTGGCTCTGCTGCAGCCCCGCGCCAGTGCCCTGGTTTGTATCTGCTCTGCTCTAATTAATTAAGGGTTGTTGCTTGGAAGTAGCACATGCTAAGGTGTGATCTTTGAAGTTTAGTGTGGTGCAGAGACTTCAAAGGGGACATTTTATTAAAAAATAATAAAATCAAGAGCTCCTAAACACTTGCAATTTGAAGAGCTTGTTTGAAGTCTCTCCATGTTCTCTGGTGCTGTTGGAGCCACAGTGCTGAGGTGCTCCTTAGCTGTCACCATGCAGTACTTAACCCTCACTTTATTTAAAAGAAGAAAATAATCAAAACCAGGAGTATTTTCTCAAGTGTTTTCATGGCTTGATCTTAGCAGTAAAGAACTAATTGTGCCATGTCATGAGCTGTGCAGGAAGCAGAGAAAATCAAGGCTGACAATCAAATTAGCAAAAATGAAAATTTAGTCCAGGTCTGTTTTTTTAATCAAAGTCATTTCAAGATGAACAGGAAAGCTGTAAACCTTTCCCAAGGCAGAGGTTTCCTTGTCCAGCCCTGCTCCCCCACTCCCTGCACCAGGCATTGGGTGGTTTTGTGCTGCTGCCTGGCCAGACCTGGACAGCAGGCACAGGGCTGGGGTGTTCCCAGCTGGCTGTGCCCCCCTGCCTTGCTGCCCCATGACTGCTGCAGGAGGTGCTCATGAGTCTCATGAGCTTGGGCGTGTGTCTTGGGCACGGATGGAAGCCAGAGCTGTGTGTGCTTGGCAGGGGCTGGAAAGGGGTACCAAGGGAGGTGTCCCTGCCAGTGCCCACCCGCCACTGGGCTCCATGATGGGGGCAGCAGCCTCTTCTGGGGGGGCTCCCTCAGTGCCCACACCTGACAGGGACTCGTGTGCCCCTCCAGCCTGACCAGGGGTCCCCTCCAAGCAATGCCATGCCCGTGCTCTCTGCCGACCGCTGCTTCTCAACCTGCTTCCGTGTTCCTCTGGTGCCATTTAGCTGAAAATCAAGTCTTCTCTAAGCAGGGAAACTCATTTTTATGGTGTTGCTGTGTGCTGGTTTATGAGATATTCATCTTGGTAAAACATGAACACTCTGCTAGCTCTCAGGTCTGGGGAAAATCTGAACAATTCTGCAGCATTAGAGAAAGGTCTGTCTAAAATCTAAGATCATTGAAATTTTAAAGGTGGCAGCAGCACATTCAGCGTTAGTTTTTTTTGTTGCTTTGGATTAACAGTGCTTTGTGTTCAAAGTCATGCAGAAAAATGTTTTGCAAGGGATTTATTTATTTAAATATTTTTAATATCAGCAGTCAGAAATTCAAGTGTAAAAGGCTATGCAAAAACAGCAATAAAGAAATATAAAGCTGTAAAAGCTTATGGTGAGAATTTAATGCAGAAACAGCTGTTATTTCCTTGGGAGTTGAGGTATATAAACTCTTTCGTGGCTGCATATCCCCACAATCATGGTGTGAGGAATTAGCACTCACTGCAGTGTGCAAACGGAGCCCGCCAGGCTCTGAGGCAGCGATTCATCTGTACCCAGGAGCTAAATATGACAATGTTAGCATTTTTCATTTCCCTGACGTTACCATTAATAAAGCAATGATCCAAAAGAAGCTTTGCTGAGTCTGTTCTTTATGCTTCCATCACTCACAACTAGATAATTTCACACAGGATCGTTTTTAAATTAAATGACGATAAAAGCGCTCTGCTGTCCTGTGCTCACTAGTTCATAGAAGTCTATCAAGTCATTAATATGTCATGACAAACTGCGAGTTGCTTACTAGAGTAATTAATTATTTGCATAAATAACAGGTTGAACTTCGTGCTTTGAACCGTAATGACACGTGCATCACATCATGGACATCCTGGAACCTCTGGCAGAGGTCATGGGAGAGCGAGGGCTGAGCTGGCACGCAGGCAGTCCCGTCCTCACATGCTTCCAGCGGGCAGGAGCTTGGAAGCTTTTGTGTTCCCAAGTTCTTCATTGATGGCTGCATCAAGAGAGCATCTGATCTTTGGAGTTTCAGTGAACAATTATACAGATTTTCATAATCACCATTAATCACCACATATTTTTCAAGATAATTACAGCAACTATTATTTAGATTTCTCTTTTATGTGCGCATTGTAGAAAAGAACAAGTGCTTATTACGCTGGGTAGAGAACTACAGTCTGAAGTTCTTTGTCATCCAGAAACTCATTATGTTAGCTGATGCTGCCTGTGAAAGTTCGTCAGCATGTTCAAATTAGGGTAGCATTGGCAGGTCTGATTATTTAAATCTGGTAGCTTTGCTAAAAATATAGTTATTCAAGAAAGATGAATTACTAATTTGACAACTGAGATTTAGTTGGAGTCTGTAGCACAGAAGGCAGTATCTCTTGAGTGCTTAGAGGAGGGTGACGGTACTTTTTCAGATTAAAGAGAGAATTTCTAAGCGAACTAACAAGTTGATTTATAGACCATGCTTTGGTGTCCTCCCTGAGGGAGCCTTAGAGCAAGTCTTGGTAAATTACTTAAAGTAGCCACCAGGTAAAAAAGTTGGTTGTGCATTTCAGTGGTCCTGCACCCACAGAGGGGCCCTCACTGAGTTATCCATCCACCTCCTGGCTGCTGTTGGGAATTCGTGGGAACATCGTCCTTCAGGGCTGGGGTTTAGGAGTGTGGTTATGGCTGCTGGCTCCTTTTAACCCTTTATCTGATTTCAGTGCCTGAGCTTATCAGCTGTGACCCTCAGGGAGAAGCCAATCCTGGGAGGCAGCAAATAGCCATTGGAAAGAGTTTTCCTTCTGAAATCCCATTTTATTTTGTTCCATTTGGAGGGAGAAGAGCGCAGGCACCTCCCTCACCTGTTGCAGGTGCTGTGGGTATAGTGGCATGGGGAGAACTGCTGGGTTCAGCCCCTGGGTGGGGGGCCCCAGTGGGTGGGTGTCCTTCTGGCAGTGAGGCTTTGTGGGGCAAGGGCAGCTCTGCCTACCTGTGCAAGGAGGCTTTAACCTGCAAGGTGCTGGATACCCAGTCAGGCTCCAAGATGATGATGGGAGCTCTTTCCTGCTGTTGCTGGAGCTGCCTGGCCCTGGAGATCATCATGACTGCCCCTCTCCTGCAAGTCTCCATGAGCTGCTGTGGGAATTAGGCCTGAATTGAAATCTTCATGAATGTGAAAAAACATCTTGGGCAGCAGCAGCGATGGGTGTCTCATCCTGTGTGCAGGGCAGCAGGCGGTCCTTCCCCCAGAGTGTTCGCTTTGTCCAGGGCCTTTGCTCAGCCTGGGATCAGAAGTGAGGGAGGAGAGATGCTCCCCAAGCATCTCAGGGAGTCCCCACTGCCTGCCTGCAGCCCCTTGGGTACCCAAGGGCTCCAGGAGCCCGGTTGGGCCACGGTTCGAAGTGGGGCTCTTGCCCTTTCGGCACTGGGGCAGGTAGAGGCAGCGGCCGCCTGGGCCTTGTTTCTGTAAAGTTTCCAGAACTGGTGGTGTTTAAACCCTCGTGACTCTGGTGCCTGGCTGTGAAAGGAGCCACTGAATGCACGCCTTGTTTTCTGCTTTCTGCCTTTAATGCATTTTAGCAGCAGGCTGGTGACGGGCCTGACACGCCGGCTCCTGCGCTCAGGGAGCGCAGCATTAATAACACACTTCCATGCATCATGCCATTTTTAAGCATGATCGTTATGATAAAGGGCATATACTTAATTACAGGCCTGCTTAATTACAGCTCTGTTGAAGCTCGTTTGTTTAGGAGAGTGCTAATTGCGCTGCTGAGCCTTTGGCTCACCCTGCTTTCATCTGCTGCCTCGCTCCGTAGTCCTGAGCTCGGGGCTGAGCGCGCGGCCGAGGGACGGGGGTGGCTCTGGGGGCTGTGGGGATGCCTTGCTTGTGGCTCAGGCTTTAGATTACTTTACAAAAGCCGGCGTGTGGCTGATCAAAGCGTGTTTCTGTCGGATAACAAATGCAGATGGTCTTCCAGGTTTAAAACTTCCTGGATTTGGTGATGCTGCTTTTCATCTGTTTCCTTTTGTTTCCCTTCGTGCTGTGGCTGCCACACAGCACCCTTGATAGCAAAATACTCCGTTGGAGAGGGTGTTTAAGTCAAAAATAGACAAAGCAAATGTAAAAAGCTTAAGTATTCTTAAATGGTCCTTGTTAAGTCACTAACATGGTAACTGAGTGGTGCTGGTAGAAGTTACAAATTGCAAGCGGAGGAATGTTGAATTCATAGGCCCAGATCCTTTCTGAAAGGAAACCCTATTTGAGGATCACACTGGGGCATTTCATGGCTTAAATTTGAAGTTTTTATTTCTTTTAGAGCTGAAATTTAAAGACTTCAAATGTTAAAGGTGTTAGTGCAATAAAAGGGGTATATCTGGGGTGTGCACTGCTTTAGAAATATGCCCTTTGCAGTCTTGTGTGCAAATTGCTGAGTTATATGTTTTAAAAATAAGTGTCTCCCTTGTGCTGCCACATCTCATGGCAGGCTACCTCTGATGTCTCCAAGGTGGTGATAGCAAACACACTGAACACCATTGCACTAAGATGAATATACAAGACAATAAAAAGGCAAACAGTGCTCTGAGTACCGTTAAGGTTGTGCTGCAGAGAGAGCTGAAGGCAGTGACATGAGGCTGTGCCACGTGCTGCCATGTCCTCACAGATGTCCTTGTATTCCACTGGTTTCTATCCTTCAGTTGTTGTGTGCAAGTGTTTGAGCTCCATTGCTCACCGTTGAGTTTGCACTGGCAGCAGCCAGGCTGGGGAGGGTACTTGGCCCCAGGTGTTTGTCATCATCCTGCCCAGGTGGTAGCACTTACTGCCTGGTACACAGGTGGTGGTACTGACTGCTGGGGGGGGTACAAGTTCCCTGAACCAGCTGTTCCTTATTTTCTTGCTCAGACACCACCCAGTGTGCTCAGCTGCTTCAGTGAGGAGGTGGTAAATAGATGTGTGTCCTCCTTCCAGTTTCAAATACTGTCCTGCTTTGGCAGCTGAATGAAATTGGAAAATGCAAAGTTGACACCATGAAATTGTATATGGATAGAGCAGGGAAGATTCGTTGGATTCCTGGTTTGGTAGGGACTGACCCAGCTATGTCTTAAATGGAAAGAAACCACTGGCAGGTTAGAGGGAAGAAAAGGCTGGCAGTAACATCTAGGAGCAATCAGTCATGTGTCAGTGCTGTGAATACTTGATCTGTCACTGGGAATGTGAGAAGTTGCATGTCAGAAATCAGCTGGAAATGTGACGTGATGTCTTGTCCCTTTCAGCAATGGATGGAGTGCCTTTTATGATTTCAGAGAAGTTTGCCTGTGCTCCTGAAGGGGTGAGTTGCCTTTGTTGTTCTCCCGGTGTCTGAAATTCATTGTTTCATGGAAAGTGGTCACAAAACATCAACAATATTACCTGCTTCTGGAAGCTTTTCTGTTGAGGGGCCAAATATATACCCAGTGCTTGAGATGGGCTGAGGTTGCACGTCACAATAGTTGCCCATTTGGTGGGAAGGGCTTTTACCAGATCACTTCTAGAACTGAATTGTCCTGGGATTGGAAGATTTATTGCCATCAGAAAAAGGAATGGCAGTGGGACTCCCTGGTGCTGGAATCATTTCTAATTTCTTAGCACAGATTGTAAAGAAAGCTGCAGATGTGGAGTTCTCCTGGATTTAACCTGCCATGGGGGTGGCATAGTGCCATCAGCTTTACTACTTCCTGCTGGCACCCCAGAAGTTCAGGGCAGTGGTAGTGGCAGGGTGCACCCCAGTGCCTGGCTGTGGGCTGGGGAGGGCACCGGGCACTGCCTGTTCGGTGCCAGGCACTGCAGGGCCACCACAGCAGAGCGTGCCGCCCAGAGCACGGCCAGGGTGGAAATCCTTCTGGGTTCAGAATAACCTTTGAGTGTCACTTGGCCAGGACTTGTTAAAGTTTATGATCCAGAGCTCAAAGTTCAGCATCCCACTACCAGTTCTGAATCCATCCGATGCTAAACCAGTATCTCTTTAGAAAACAATTTGCAAGAAGCTGTTAAACCATCAGCTGTGTCTGATTTTTCAGTAGTGCTCTGGTTTTCTCCTTTCCTCTTCCTGCTGACAGGGGGTTTTGCACAACCCTGGCTTTCTGAAAGGGTTGTATATGGGCCTTTATTCCCAGAAAGATGGAGTCCCTGCTGTGAGGACAAATGCAGAGAGATTAGGTTGTGCTAATCCTCCCCGCGGATCCTTTAGACACCATTGCCACCATATGGTCACTTTGGTCGAGGCTTCCCGCAGCCCGTGCCTCTCACACCTCGATGCTGCTGCTGTAGAAGTCCATGGGGTGTTACAGACTGGGTCCCACAAATGGGAGGTGGTGGCAGATCCACCTCTGACGTGGAGATGAGTGTCGGCTGTCACGCTGAGGGAAAAGGTGTTGGAGCTGTTGGCCACAACCTGCCGTCTGCTGCTTCGCTCTCCTGGTGCAATGAGGAGCAGGGCCATCCCTGTGTTCACAGATGGTGCCTCTAAATCTCTGGTGATAGAGTGTTTGCTGACTTTAAACAAAACAAACCCAAAACAACAACCACCACCACCACCACCCACCTAAATTTGACATTGTTTCTTTCTTGCCAGATGCAGCCAGTTGATCTCTTGGGCATCACAATCAAAACTCTTGCAGAAATCGAAAAGGAGGTAAGTAGTACCCTCCAGCACTGAGCAAGTCACAAGAGCTGTGCTTACTTTGTTGTAAGATACCTTCCCTTATGGAAAAGGCTTTTCTTGTCATTCCCAAATCACTGAGAGGGGAAAAAGTCAAGAGGTATGCTCAGGATCAGGGATGTCCTCTGTGATCTGTACTGAGTGAAGATGCTTTAGGTGGTGCACCTAATGGCAAAGTTTAAGGCCCTCTGTTTAATTCCATGTATCTGTCTTGGTTAACCTTTCTTTCTCATGTATTAACAACACATAGTGCAAGCAGGACACTGTTAGGTGCCTCTTGTGTGTCAGGAAGGTAAATGGACTTGACTCAGCAATATCAGGTGAACACCTTCATCAGTTTTCAGTGTGGTGATGCTGATAAGTTGTTGTCAGGGGAACTGGGCTGCATTTCAGTGGGTGTGAGTGTTTGAGGAGCTATGGGAGGAGGCAGCCACCAAACCAGGGGTGGTCCCAAGGGAGCATTTTGTCACATGGTGCTGAGGAGCTGCCTGCTCTGCAAAGGTGCCCTTGCAGCTGAAGTCTGGGACCAGTTGTGACTCCAGTTGCCTAAATCCATCCTCTTCTGCCTGGAAGTTTTGTCTGAGTACAAGAAGGTGATTGGTTGCCAGAGCTTTTGCAGGCACGCAGTGGGCCTGCACTGGCGGCTCTGGAGATGCTGCCTGACAGGGGCAATGGCTGACAGAAGCACCCGTTGCCTCAGGTGCTGCTGTCCTACCACGTGGCACATGTGCCATGGCTCTGCTCTGGACTGCCTACATCTGTCAGGAGGAGCCCTGGGAGCCTGGTGTGCTCAGAGCTGGCAGCCCCTCTGCGTGCCTGCCTCCTTCCTCGCTCTTGCTGGGAGCTGGCCAGGGAGCAGATGGTCCTTTTGGCCCAAGGGGAATCAAAGTGGCTCTGGATTTGCTTCTGCAGCATCTCTGTGTGTTGCCTGGTGTGGAAGAGGTCTGGCAGCTCGGGGGCTGCCTGGAGGGCTGGGCTGTGCAGCCCTGCCTGAGCCCTCAAAGGGCTGTGGAATGCAGGGACACCAGCATTGGAATGGTTTGTGTGGGCCAGGGAAGAGAGGCTGATACCTGCCGGCTCTGCCACAGCTCTTGCTCCATCATAGGCTGTGTGCATTCCAGAGTAATGAAAAATATGTTTATGCAGCCCATATTCCTTGATGAAGCATCTTGTCTGCACATAGAGAGCTACACATATAAATATTGTGAATTTCAGCATGGCTTTATTTCCCTTGCAAGCAATAGCACCATTACAGCAAATCTTCTGGATTTCCAAAGCAGCCAGAACATTCTCCCTGGAGCAAGATGCCTTGCAAAAAATATTCCCAAAGAATTCCAAGAGTTATTGTTCTCTGTTGCCACATTTGCAGATGTATGCACCCATCCTCCAAGCTGCAGGCAGCTGAGTGACAGGACTCCACCCTGTCAGGAAAATAATGGAAATAGGCACAAATCCTGAACTGCACCCGGGCTGCTCTCATTGCTCCAGGATGGCACATCCATGCCCAGGGCATTGCATGGAGGTCTGGGGTATGAAGCCGTGCTGAAGCACAGGTTTAAGCGGTGCATGCTGTTGTTCATGGCTGTTGTGGTGGATGTGGGATGGACAGCAGAGAAGCAGAGCCCTGGCAGCGCTGCTGCCAGCTCTCCCTGCGGGGCTGTGGGGCTTTGTCCTCACTGTTCCTGCCTGTCCTGGCTGGGGGAGCATCCCCAAGCAGGCACCTGGGCAGGTGCAGGTGACAGGAAGGGTGCTGGCACTGTCACTGCAGCTCCACGGTGGGGGCTGAGGTGCCCGTGGCTGTGGCAGGGAGCGCAGTGGTCCGGCCACTCGTGGGGTGCATCTCGTCTTCCTTTGAGCTTGGTGTGGAGTGAAAAGTCTAGAGAGAGTCTAATTAGTAAAGCAAGCATCCAATACTCATCACTCCTTTTAAACTGACAGGGAAGGCAGTTTATTTAACCACTGAATTGCTACAAGTTATCATGGGCTGCTCTTCGCAAATATATTTAATGAAGAAGTTGTAAATCTAAAAGAGCTTAAAATTTTAATTTTCCACAGCAATATTTTTTCTTGTTCGCATGTTTGTAGGCAATTCTCCAGAGTGCAGTCACATGAAATGTTTTTTAAATGAACATATTTACTAACTGGCATGATTTCAGTTTTTAAAACATTGGTTCCAGCAATTAGGAGTTTCCTCAGTTCCCCAATGACTGGAGAGATTCGTCTTGATTATAATTGCTCTTAGCCACGCATATCTAATTTGTGTCTTTTTAAGTGTTAATTAGTAAACAGTTTGAGCTGACATCTTTATGCGTTTGGGTGTTGAAAAATGACGCCTATTGCGAACGGCGCGAGGGGGCGTCGCGACAGGGAGGTGCGGCCGGGGGGTGACGGGCACTGCTCCCGGGACAGCCCCCCGAGTCCCGGGACAGCCCCGGTACATCTCCCGGTTCATCTCCCGTACAACCCCCAGTACATTCCCCCCTCCCGTTCCCCTCCCGTTCCCGCCCCGTTCCCGCCCCGTGGCGCCGCCCGGCCCTGCCCGGCGCGAAGCTGTGGCGCCCCCTGCCGGCCCCGTCCACCGGGATGGGCCCGGGCCCGGGATGGGCTCGGCGGGGCCGGGATGGGCTCGGCGGGGCCCGGGATGGGCTCGGCGGGGCCCGGGATGGGCTCGGCGGGGCCGGCCCGTGTGCTCCGGAGGAGCGGGACCCCCGCAGCTCGGCTGAGTTGGGAAGCAGAGGCAGCGCACTCCTGGCACAGCCCCGGCACAACTGCCATGGACCTGGCAAAGCCCCGGCACAACTGGCACAGCCCTGGCACAGCCCCAGCATAGCCCTGGTGCAATTGGTACAGCTCCGGCAGGCCAGGCCCCAGCACAGCTTCTGGTTCCCAGGGTCACCTCGCTGGCAGTGTGTCGGTGCCCTTGGGTGGCTGGCAGGGAGTGGTCCAAGGCCACGGGGAGACGAGCTTGTGACATTCCAAGGGCCACAGATGGGAGATGGGGGGAGCGGCAGTCCCTACATGAGGCCGTTGCAGTGGGTGTGCGGTCACAGGCAGCTCCTGCCCTGGCAGCGCCATTGCACGGCACTGCTTCGACCACCCACCCACCATGGGCGGGCCACTGCCACTTGGGCCTCTCCTGGGGTGCCCCGGGGTGGCCCAGGACCTGCAGGGTGCTGCCCACAGCATGCCACGAGATGGCACTGCTACAGTGCACGCCAGGCGCTTCATCACCTGGGCTCCATGGCTGCTGGGGCTGTCCCTCAGTTGCAGGGGTGTCCCTGGGCTGCAGTGACATCGTGGGAGTGCAGGGCTGTGTATATAGAAATTTTCAACAACCTTGTCAAACTGAAAATGTTAATTTTCATGGTACTGGCTTGTGTATAAAACCTGCCAAGGGGAATCTTTCTGACTAGCTGTTTTATGTACAGGATGAGTGCGGTCATGTTTGTGTTAATGGTGGGTTTTGAGGGAGGGGATAGATCCTACCTGGGGCGGTCACTGCTGTGGAGTCAGGTGATGCCAGCAGGCTCACCATGTATGGCCCTGCTTGGGCCAGCTGCTGCCAGGCCCAGTTTTTACCACATTTTTCTGCTCCTTGTATCGTCCCACCCTAGGCAGGAGCAGTGTGGCTGCACGGCCACATGCCCTGGCCTGGGCTGCGTGGGTTGGTGCCCCAAGGTTCTCTCTCTCTGCTTTACCCTGCAGTACGACTACAGCTTCCGGACGGAGCAGAGCGCGGCAGCCCGCCTGCCGCCCAGCCCCACCCGCTGCCCGCCGGTCCCGCCATCCTGAGGGGCCATGGGCGCCGGAGCGGGCGTGTGCGTGCATACTACTGAGCGGGACACGGCACACGGTGCTGGGACCCTCCTGGCAGACCTTCGTGCGCCCGGCCACCACCCTGCGCTGCACCACCCTTCGCACACGCCACTCCACACGCTGGGACTGCGCGACCCTTCGGCAGCTGCACCCACACACACTGCACACCCCTCTCCATGTGAGTACAGGACTGGGAGCCTTGGTCATCCCCACTCTGTAACCCTGCTGCAGGACAGGCACAGAATCCGGAGCTGTAGCAAACACAGCTGGGAGCTCACAGACCATCAAGAACTCTCAGCCCTAAATGGAACAGTAAAAGGCATGGCCGGGTAACGCTGCCCAAGCTGCTGTGGAACCGATCGGCTCTCGACGCCTTGCAGCGGGAGGTCCCTGCGGGGCTCGGTCCGGTGGCAGTACCGAGCTGCAGCAGGTGCCTCATCCCCCTACCAAGGTCTGGGCACAGCAGTTGTGCCACAGCCAGGATCAGTTCCCCCCCATACACCCACAATAGTCATTGGATTTGCTGGAGCTGGGGGAGCTGGGGCCACTGGCTCATGCCTGTCTTGGGCTCTCCCTGGGCACTGGCAGGGCAGGCAGAGTGCCAAGGTGAAGCATCTCTGCTTTGCACAGGGTGTCGTTGTGTCCATCCGGATCTAGACCAACAAACATCCTGTGTTTCTTCCCATCTGGATGCTGGCAGCACCACGCTGGCAGACCCCGGCAGCACCCTGCTGACCCGGCCAAGCTGCCTGTGGAGCCAGGACCTTGCTGACAACTGGGATGCCATCACCTGCCAGTCACTTGAAACAATTCTCTAACGTGCCCTGCTAGCTGCTAAAATAAAAGAGATGTGCCTGTTCCCTGGGCGCTCGTAGGGAAGGACTGAACTCTGACATGACGCAGGATGAGAGTGGGATGCATTAAACCCTGACCTCAGCCCCCTGCGATCACTGACCTGGGCTCACTCCTGAGCCAAATGCATGTCTTGGAGAAGTCCGTTGCTGTAATAAGTTATTTACAAGTGCCCATCTGACTCCATGCTGCTCTTTTAAGTCTCTGCTGTAAAACAAAGCTACATCATGGCAGCAAAATGGCAATTTTTGAGTAAGTGTTAAAACATACAATTTTTTATATTGTAAAACAGTGATTTCCTGACGCCACTGAAATGCAATTGCCATGGTAACAGTAACAGTGTTGTCTCTCTCAGCCTGGGTCATATGTGTGCCCCAACCCGCTTTGCACTGCCTTGGATTGATCTGGCATTTGCTAGTTGCACAGAATGGTGACTAATAGCAGGTTTTGTACTGTCAGCTTCTATTTTTTATTTGTACATATGTAAAATATTTCTTGTCCAAAGATTCATTTTTGGTTTTAAGGCACCACACCGTAGTGCTGGGATAATGAGCACAAAATACTGTAACATTTGAGACAAACCAAGTCTAAATCTTTGCTTTAGCTGCTTCCAATCAGGTAAATAATTTTCTGGAGCTGCCTCTGTAGAGCAGCCATGTGGTTGGAGAGCAGAGGCCAGTTTGGCTGTGTTAGTTTTGGGCAAAAGACTTAAGGCTGTGCCATTTGCACCAGCTCTGGAGCCTTGTGTGACCCCCTGGAAGTGCTCGTTTACTTGGAGGTTGCAGCAACATTTTTAGTTGTTATTTATCCTGCAGGAAAGAAAAGCCAGACCTCACTGCCAGGCTTCACAAAGGCCAGATTGATGATGCCGACATCGACAAATGAACATACCATGGCAGCCTGGTCATTTGGCTCAGGTTCACTTGAAGTTCAAATCCACTCCACGCTGTAGTGCTGTACCCATCTCATCCATCTCTTGTCTGTCTGTTTTTCTGCTTGTAATTTGTTCTGTAGTTTTCTGTGACATCCATTTATAGCTTCTCCTGTGGCTCAGTGGTCACGGCAGGTAGGCAGGAGCTGTCTGCAGCGGTGCATTCCTCGTAGCTTTGGGATGAGAGCTGACCTTCCCTGTTCCCAGTGCTGTGGGCTGGTGCAGAGCAGCCAGAACCATCTGCAGAGCTCCAGGGGCAGTGCCTGCAAGTGAGAGATGGAGAGACCACTGCCAGGAGCCCTTCCTCAAGCTGCCTCTGTCCGTGTGAGGGCAGGGCTGCCTGCACAGCAGCCAGGGGGCTCGGCGAGGAGTGGGTGCTGAGAGCTGCCAAGCCCTGCACTCGGTGCCACACTCCCAGGTATGTCTGGGAAAATGGGTGCAGAGCCTCGAGTCCCTTCTGTGAGATTTAGCTTAGAGATCAGATCGATGCTTTAATGTTTTAACCGTTAGGAGATAGTGAGCTCAGCCTGTTCTGCAGTGACCTACAGGAGACACTGGGTGCTTGAAACACTGGCGGGACATGCAGCTGGGACAGGCATCTATATCTTAAGGATATATTTGTAGTTCCTTCTTCTCTGACATTGGGCCAGCAGAGCTGCTTAGGGGTGCACCTGTGAAGAACCTCGAGAGGTGAGTTTGCTGTGCACAGTGCAATCCTGCACCGTAGCAGTGCAGGGACACCCTGTTCCAAATGCATGGCAGGACAGGTGCATTTCCTCTGGGGCAAATGGGGCAAATGCAGTCAAGGTGTTTTGAGCAAGAAGCTGCAGCTGCTGAGAGCCAGCTGAGCTCTCAGCCCTGCTAACCACAGGCTGGAAAACTGGGCAATTCCAAAAGGGAGAGGGCTCGGAGCCACTGCTTGAAAGCACAGCGAGACACACAGTGCAGGGTGGTTGACTGTGTCAACTTCACAGTCCACTGATCAGAGGAAGTTTTTTCATTGCACCGCTGAGTTCCCAAGATCCACAGTGCCGGGTCAGCCTTTCCATGGGCAGGTTTTATTGGCTGTTCTATAACTTTTGTACTCGCAGCAGCTCATTGCAAGGCTGGTCCTTGCATCCTCGCAGTGAGTCCTCCACACTGGCATGTACCATTGCCAGTATGAGCATCTCTCTGCATCTTCCTCCCTGTCCAAAATGCGACTCTGGAAGCATTGGCCTAGGCAATAAATGTTCAGGGAGCCTGATGTGGCTGTTGTCTGGCTGTGGAGAAGTCTTCTGGAGCATAAGGGGAGGGGATGAGTCAGTGGAAAGCAACAGAAGTGGATTTGCAGAGCTTTACCAGATGTGCTTGGCTACCTTGCCTGAATTTATAGAACAAAACTGGTCTGTAGGTAGTTCAGTCTTGTGGCTGATAGAGAAGTTAGTTTGCCAAATTATCATACATCTGCAACAGAGACAGAAAAGCAGCAATAAGGAGTTTGCTTACTGTAAAATACACCTTCTGATGTGAGTTTGTAGTGACGTGCTGCCTCCTGGATTCCTCACAGCAAGAAGCTGGTCATGTGCCAAGGTGACTTGTGCCCACCCAGGCCGGGCTGTGCTGTCTGCTGTGTTAACCATAGAAAGGCAAGAAATTAGAACAGGAAGTGATGTAGAGTGTGAACTTTGTGATAAAATTCAAGTGTGAACAGTTGTAGCGGGTGTCCCCCCTGTGGGAGCACCTCGTAGCCTTAGTTCCATAGGAGTAAACTTTGTCAGACTTTCCCTGTGACTGTCCCTGCGTGTGCCTGCCGTGTTTGTCAGAGGATCCCTGGGAGCCTCCTGTGCAGTGAGAAGTTGCTGGTAGTCTGTAGCCTTGGGCTTGTTTGGTTTCACACCCACCACTGCCCCCTCAGCGTTCTGAGCTCTCCAGACTGAACGTGCACACCTCTGAGCCTGGAGAATTCCTGGCACGGTCAGGCACGTGCCAGGCAGATGCTAGTGGCGAGGGCACACATCTGCTGACCTGGGAACCTCCTCCTCCATGGGGCCCTGAGATCTCCTGGAGGGAGGGAAAGCAGGATGTGGTGCCTGCAGAGCTGACTGGTCCCATGTTGGCCCTCACCTCCCTGCTGCCCCCGGGGTGACATGGGGTCTGTCTCCCCAGATGTGCCCGTGGCCCCTCCCGTGGCAGCCCCAGGAGCCCAGAGAGGTCTTCCCACTGCTCCTGAAGGGCAGACGCATCTTGCTACATCCAGATAATTAATTACCTCAGCCTTGGAGCCTTGACTAACAGCCGGGAATCCCTCCCAGCAGTGGGGATCCTGGCAGCGGGGCAGCCCAGCCCTGCTGGTGTCAGTCATCCCAACCCAGCTGACCCTGGCTGTGGTGCAGGGAGGAGGGGAGGCTGCTCCCCTGCTCACAAACAAGCTCAGTGAGGTGCTGCTCAGTTCATTCACTACAGGGAAACCAAACACTTTGGATATTCTGGTCATTTGTTATGAAATTGTTTCCTAACAGCAACAGATTTAAATGTCATCATGCAAATGGCAGAGAGGAACCTTTTATGCAGTTGCAAAGTGGTTTTCTAAGATGGTTGGGTTATTGAAAGTGATTTTACTGTGCATTAATCTTATGAATGTTACTATGTTTTATATTTATTTTAGATGACCCTCCTGTATTTTACAAAGGGAAGTTATTCTGTGATAACTCTGTCTGTATTCTTAATATAATTTGTTAAATGAAACTTGTTTTAATCAGTTGATTCTCTGTCCTTTGTGTTTTAATTTTCTGACTGAAATAGCTACCTGGATTGGAATGGTGAACTGTGGGGGTGGCAGCACGATCCCCAGTAGGGAACATGCTCTTGTTTTGAGTTTTTTTGTTCTTGGAAATTGGATATAAAAAGCCTTGGAAAATCTGTCTAAAATGTCTCGCTCCAAAGGTATGCTGCAAAGTCAAAAATAGAAATCAACCCAGCTCAATTAAAGTGTTTTATGGGGCAAGACAGGGCAAAACCTGGCAAAATCAGTACCTGGCACAGGGCTGGTGCCCGTGGCAGTGAGGGCAGCACTCGGCTTGGGGCAGTGCCCATCCCATCAGCTGTGCCAGTGGCCACATGGTCTGGGCTGTGGTGGCCGCACTGGCATCGCTGTGGGCAGGCTGGCACCCCCAGGGGAATAGGCTGCTCAGCCAGGGAGAGGCCAGTACCACACCACTACACTGAAAATTCTTATCCTTTATGCTAAATTATCCTTCTGAACTTGACCCGAGCTGGTGGTGCACAATCTGACCTCTGGCATCTTCTCACCCCAGCCAATATTTCTGTTTCACTTATTTTGAGTGGTCTTTGAATTAAGGGAGATTAATACCCAAGTTCCCGACATTCTCTTCAGGCACATGTTTTTATAACCTTTTGAAAGCGGTTCCACTTGTTCCACCACAAACTAAGCAGCAGCGTCTCGGAGCTGCCGTGGGAGCCGTCAGTGGCACCTGATTGAATGTCCCGGCTGGGGGGAGGTGGTGTGGGGAGGACAGAAACCAGAGTGGGCCGATCCCACGCCAGCCTGTGGCTTCCTGGGCTGGCAGGTGGGCACAGAGCTGCCCAGAGCCATCATTGTGCTGGTGGGGCCTGCGAGCATCTCCATCCCCTGTGCCTCATCAGCTGCTGCACCAGCGTGGGCTCAGCCCTGTGACACTGTGGGGCTGCAGCCCCGGTGTCTGGGAGTGCTGCTGAGCTTCCAGGCCTGCCAGCAAGGAGGAGCCTCATCCCCCACCATCGGGGTGGGACAGGAGCTGCTCACATCATCCATCATTCACAGAATTGGGTTTCTAAGGAAAATTTCTAATTTCTTCTGCTCTGCTTAGTGTTTTCAGCCGTGGGAGCGGCCATTCCTTTCCAGCGAGGTGCTTCCTGGCCATTCCTGCCCCCAAGGGAATCCTCCCAGTGCCCGAGGGGAGCAGCCCATGCAGGACTGGAGTTGGCTGGTGTGGTCCTGCAGCATCAGAGGGTTGTGTTGGGCTTTGTGTGCCAGTGGCTTTGCTGATGTTTGTTTTCTTTTTTCCTCTACCTCCTACAGCTTTAAAAATTAACTTGCCTGGGGAGTTTCTTAAAATCCTTTCCTTTCTCTGGAATGATGGATAAGCCATGTAACTGATTGTCATGGCCCTAGAGAGGATAAACATCTTCTGCAGTTTAAAATAAAACCTCCTCAGTCCTTGGTTAATAAGTGTTGAAAGAAGCACAAACAGAGCTAACATGGGATTTCCATGACTAACAAGATGACCACATCAGTGAATGTTGTTTGGGGTTAAAAATGACTCAGCTTTTGCTTCCCCTGGGTAAGATGTTTTATCCCAGGGCAGGAAAAGCTGCCAACAGCACTTTGAAGCTCTGGCAAACCCAGTGGAGCCGGGATTGTGGACTGGGAAGTGTTTGAATGCCTAGTGGAGAAAACCCTCCTAAACTCAGCTCCATGTGTGTGGATTTCTGGAAGATAAAGGAGCCCACAGCTTCATCCAGCCTGTGCTGACTCTTTTCTTTTCAAAAGCCTTGTCAGATGTTTTCACTTTTCTACTTGCTTTGTTGAAAGATGTAAAAATTTAAGACAACCACAAAGTAAACATTTCAAAACTTTCTATTCTGAAAATTAATGACATTTTCAAAATCCCTCAAATTCCATTCCAGCACTATCAGAAATGAAGATGTTTGGGGTTTTTTTGATTGGCAAATTTTCCAGGCAGGTTTTTGTTTATTGATAACTTCTATTTTTCAAGGAAAATAGATTTATTATTCAGTAGAAACACTAGATAAGTAGATGTCTTGTCAAAATCAAGCAGGTTTTCTTTATTAGAGTGAAATAGTAATGAACTCATCTGCTTCCAATATTTATAAAGAGTAGAGAAGGCCATTAATTCTGCTGCTTGTGAATAAAACCATCTGTGATTTCTTTCCATTTGATGTGTTTTGGTTTTAATATACATTTTTCACAAATAAGTGCAGGGAATTTTTGTGAAAATGTCACATTCAGAATCTCATAAAGAAGGAACGCAAGGAGGGGGAAACGAAATGTTTTGTTAGCTCAGTAATTTCTCACCTTGCACAGAGAGTAAAATTCCTGCCAACTTTAACACATTAGGCGACAGAATTACATGTTCAGCTCTAATGCGATCCATGACATGGAACAAGGCAAACAGAGGATGTTTGGAAGTTTGTTTTCCTTTGGGAATCACACAGCACATTTAACCTAATCTGTCCTGACACTTAAATTATAACATTATGAGCTTCTTCAGGGAAGCAAAATGGTAGATGCCTCTTTTTAAAGCAAAGCAGAAATTAACACAGGCAACACGTCAAGGAGAAAAAGCCCGAACGAACCATCATGTGATTCTGGGGGGAAACAGGCTCTAGGCTGGGGTTTTTCCACCAGAAGTGCTGCAAGTCTTGTGACATACTTCTGCTGAGGGTGAAATTCGACCTCTAGAATTTTAATCGATTAAACCAAAAGCTGAGAGAGTGCCCCAAGTGGGGCCACTTTGTAGTTGGACTTGAGAGTGTGGGATCTTAAATTAAACTGAGTATTCATCCAGCTGCTCTGCCAGGAATTATTTCACAGTCTTCCCACCAACTTGTGCCATGGAGACTGTACTGGATGCACCTTTCCAAAACGGTACCTGTGCAGGTGAAGGAGTTGCTCCCAGCCAGTACAGCCCAATCCACCCTCCAGGGCATCCTCTTTGAGGGATTGGAATGGGGCTGTAAATGCCATCTGCTCACTGAGTGTCACTCAGAAAGTCTGGCTCCAGTTACAGATTTTAAGGCTCAAATTCAGTGTCCATTGTCCAGCAGGATGGAAGGAGGTCCTCCGAGGTTCCTCCAAGTGAAGAAACCTGAAATCAAATAGCAGATGTCCTCACCCAAAGTCCAGAGCTCTGGGTGCTGCAGAGCAGGGCAGGCACTCTCCTGGGGAGGGAGAACTGATGCCAGTTATCTCTGAAAAAATGAGTAATCTGATTGTTTCTCAGCTGCCTGTTGGCAGAGGTAGGAGGGGGCTGCGCCCTTCTCTTGGGTGTTTTCACACCTGTGCCAAGCAGGTGAGCCTGCTCACTGGTTTGCTTATAGCTTATAGTTTTCTAATTTAATCTGGTGTGGAACAAGATAGTAATTGTCCCAAACCTTTTTTTCCACCAAATTGAACAGTGCTGTCAGCTGGACAAAGAAACAAAGTCTGATTTTCAACTTCAGAAAGCTTTACAGACAGTTTCCAGTTTCCAAGCACAGGGCTGTGCTTTGGCTTGAGCTGGGTTTGGGTGGTTTTCTGCAGGCTCCACATTGCTGGCCTGGGGGCTGTGGCTGTGCTGAGTGCTGGGGAGTGTCACCCTCCCCTGGCAATGGACCCTCAGCCCTCCACGGGTCCCCTCCCCTCAGACAGAAGCACCAAAATGTGGGGTTTAAATGGCAATAAGGAAAATACACACTAGATATTAAGGAAACTTCCTAAAGGGGAAGCAGGCAAGGCCCAGGAGTGCAGTGTCCATCAGTCTTTGCCAAATACCTGTTGGGAGCAGGGGAGGTGAGGCTGAACCTCAGCAGTGCCCAACACCACATCCCTCCTCCTGCAGCACTGCCTTCCCTCAGGGAGCACACCAGTGGCTGTTCTACACTCATGGCAAAGGCTTGGGATTTGGGTTGTCTGGGATTGCTGGGAGCTGGGGGAAGGAGCCTCCCAAGTCACTGAAGTGTCAAGCAAACAGGGAGCCTGAGAAGCTGATGTGCCAAAAGGTCATCTCAGGTAAATTCACTGCCAGGGGAACACTCCAACCAGGAGTGTCTGAACACATTCCTTATTCAAAAACCAGGCGAGGAGCCCAGGTGGCTGTTCCTGCCACAGGAGCACAGCGGGAGTTGGTTGTGATGCCTCAGGTGAAATGCAGAGGGCCTGGGGTCGGCAGAGGCAAGTGGAGGGGAAGAGTAAGAGTGACTGGGCTGGCCCCTTGCCAGGGATGGTTGTAGTGGTCGCTATTCTATAGTGACAAATGAGTTCCCCACTGGTTGGGGAAAAGCTGTTGTGTCCGTGGGCTGGGCCAAGGGCCAGCAAAACCCAAGAAGTACGGACTTGGGGAGGTATGAGGATCCTTTCACGAGTGCTGGAGGCCACAGAGATAGCTTCCTGCAACTTATCATTCCCTCAGTTCCACAAAGACTTTCTGCTGTTCCACCCATACATGGGCCTGTTCCCACAGTCCCCAGCAGTCACAGGTGGCAGAAGCCAGTTGATGTACCCAAAGCCCTTAGTGTAAACTTTTCCCCTGTTCTTTTTCTAATTCCTTTTTCTGCTCAAATGCCTAGATATATGAAGCTTTTAGGAACTTAATTATCCTTTAGACTTCTACCTCTTTGTGAAATCTGGTTTAAATCAGTAAAGAAAAGAGTTCAAAGTTATTGGGCAGGACAGGCAGACAGACGAGCACACAGGGATCACAGGAACCTTGTTTTCATAGGAAACTAGATTAAAAAAATCCCACAGCGGTTACCAGCCCCTTCCGTGGCATCCCCCCACCGCCCCACCTCAGTCCTGCACAGAGTGATGCTTGGGGTGGGGGCCTGGGGCACAGGCAGCCTGGATTTGTGCTCTTTGCAAAGGGGAGGGGGCTGGGAACAGATCCTGCCTCCTTCAGCCGGGGTTGGGTGGGCGGTGTCGGTGGCAGCAGCGATTCTGCAGCCTGTCTGCTTTTCCCAGCTGGATGCAGATTCATGACGTCCCTGCTCACTTTGGCATGCAAACCTGTACCTAATTTCTTCTGAAATGGGCCCTGAGGAAGTCAGCAGATGTTATTATTAAAGCATTGAGCATCAGCAGCTCCCAAGATATTGTCAGTCCGTTAATGAGCTGATCAAACTGGGGAAGGCAAGGGCTTTCCCAACTTCTTAATAAGGAAAATAAGACCTCCAAGGTTAAAAGACTTCTTTTAAACTGCACCAAGTTTATAGGTTGCAAAATGTTCTTTAATGAGTTTATTCTTAGAAGGCCCTAAGTGCCCCTGCACAGGAGTGGACATCATCTTAAATGGTCCCGCCAGGACACAGAAGCTCTGGCTTGGTGGGGTTTGCTGGCATTTTGCTCCCCAAGTCTCTTTAACCAGCCTTTTCTGTGCAGCTTCTGCAATTCTTTTGTGAACGTTTCGTGCATCACTACCTGCAGTTCTGCCTTGAGACTCCTGATGATCTGTGAATTATTAGTTTTGCTGTATGAAATTTAAACTGATTTTCCTATCAATGTATTTGTATTTGCACTTTTGCAAACCTTAAATCTCAGCTGTTTCCCAAGGCTTCAGGAGACACCAGATGCACAAGTGAGTCAGAACTACCCTGAATTAAACATCCCTTTCCTTGTCCTCCCTTGCTCTGAGCCTGTCCCTGCAACTGATACCGTTCTCCTAAAAGCAGTGGCTAATGGGGAACCCACTTTGTTGGGTTTTCTCTTAATCCCATACCATCTGGAAGTCTCCTTGGGGTTTTCCACTTGGAGGGAGGTTTAAAATTCAGGCAGTAGTGATAATGGCATTAAATTGGTAACAGGTAAAAATTTAGGAAAAAACATTTACTATTTCTATAGTTCAGCAGAGGAGCATGAGATGATTTAATGGTGCCTTGCCATCACCATCACCGGAGGCAGGTCCAAGCACAAGCTGATACAAACCCTTGTCTTGGGGAGCTTCACTGTACTCAGAATGCAAACAGGTAAACAGCTATCAAACAACGATCAGAGAAGGAGAATACAGAGAAGGCCCCTTTAATCTTTTCCATCTGCTCCTTGGTGCAAGTGTGAAGGGCACATGATGGTGAGTCCCCACAGGGTGCCTGTGTCCTGCAGTCCCTCCAGTCCTCATACAGTGGTGGGCAGCCTGCCCCATGCCTGGGGGACTCCCAGGTGTTCAGCAACGCTTCCTCCTCACTGGGGGTCACTGCACTCACACCCACACTGTGATTTATTCCAGCATGGACATATTTATACCATCTGATAAGCAGTGCACGCTATAAATATGTCCGAGCTCTCCCTTTTGCTATGCACCAGTGAGGAAGGGGCATGTTGTGATAAATTGACCCTGAAATATGGTGCATGTACATGGTTTTAGAGATGGGAAGGATTGGGTCAGTTTGGTGTCTCTCTGTTGCTCAGCTAGTTATTTTTAAGGCATCTGCTGAACTGTGGCTTACAGGGAACATTTCCAGCATTACTGATATTTTTAATCCTAAAGTGTGTCCATTGGCAAAGTGTTATGGACACTTATAAACAAGCAGGCTCTGAACTACATCTCAGCATCAAAGCAGGACTATTCCTCCCCTGCTCTCGCAGCCCTCTGCACCTGCCCTGGTGTGACCAGTGAGGGCAGGGCTCTGCCCTGGAAGGGGAGACACCAGGTCAGTGCTTGCCTGGCCACCTGCTGCTTCCCCCACAGGACAGCAGCACCCTGGGGACAGCCAAGCCCAAAGTCCACCGGCGCTTTTCCATCACCTGCTAGAGACCGCCAGGTGAACCGCAGCATTTCTGACCAGGACCTTTCACGCACATTTGTGGTCAACAAGTGCTCTTTTACTGTCCCAGGTCATTTCTGATGGCTTCCAATGATAATATGGAACAGAGAAATAATAAACCTGAAAAAAGTCAGTAGGGAACAACTCCAGCGCTCTAGAACTGGGTCTTTCATGAGAGAGGATAAAGGGCACTGACACCCGACATGCCAGGGAGTCGCACTGAAACCAGAGTGACCACAGGTAAAGCTGGCCATGTGCAAGGCTGCACAGGCAGGTCCCAGCTGAGGATTAGAGGAGGGACCTGCTGGGTGGCCCTTTCTCATCATTGCCCTCAGGTGTGGGGCCCATCAACAGTCGTTGGCAGAATGGCTGCTTTTGAGCTGCTGCCTCCTGTGTCTTCTCCCAAACCGTGAGTATCAGCTCTATTTTTTCATCTTTCAGAGGAAGTTTATAATTAGGCTGGAATTCTTCAGGCAGAGGCAAAGGCCATGCTGGTTTGGGTTAGATTGTTTTGTTAAATCTTGAGGAAAAACTGTTCTTCATTAAAGAATGTGTGTTGGCTTCCGGAGGAATGGCTGAGGCCTTCCCCTTTTTGGTATCCAGAGCCTTGTGCAGTTCTGAACTTGAATTTCTTTTCTATTTAAAGCTTGTCTTTGCTTTTGTTTTCACAAAATTTGAACTGAGCTAGAGAGGTGCCACAGGCTGTGGGAGCAGGAGCCAGGTCAAGCCTGGTTGGACTGGCTGTGGCTGTATGAGCACTAACTGTGCACAGCAGGGGCTGAGCAGCACAGGAGACTTTGTCAAACAAGTGTTAGAAGGAGAAGGTTCGTTTCCCAAGGAGTTATGAAAGGTTGTTTTCACTGCACAAGGCAGAACAAGAATCTTGGTGGGTGAATTGGATAAGGTGAAGTGGGCTCTGCTGCCTCACGTGTGTGAGGAGCTGGCTGCCCTTTCTCTGATATGCCATCGTCTGTTTGGCTCGTGCCTGAGTTGTGTTTGAGCAGTAATGCTCTGGTGTCCATGGCCAAAGTTACCTCTTTGGATGTGCATTTTAATTTTCTTTTTAAAATGTCTTTCAACTTCAGCAGTGTTCCTCCTAAATTCATCTGGGTTAAAGAGCCACACCTGGCTCTCCGGTAACGAGAGGCCAGTGAGCCGTGTGTGCAGCACAGTCAGCTTTCTGTGGTGTGTGAAATGAGCTGAGGATGCTGGGTCCAGGAGTGTCAGAGGCTCCTGCACAGGATGGATTGCTCTGCTCCTGGCCTCTCGGTCGGGCCCTTGATTTCACTTGTGGTGGTTCCTTTCATGGCTGCCTTTAGCAGGTCACAGATTTCAGGTGGAAAGCTTTCCTGCAAACTGCGTCGTTAAAGGGGCAGAGCAGGAGAGAGAAGTAGGAACGTGGTTGCTGTAAATAGAGAAGTGTCCTTCCTGCCTCTGGCTGGATGATAGACCTGGGGCTGTGGGTGCATCGTTAGTGCTGTCCCTGTGCTACCACAGCTCCAGAGGCACGAGGAGGGAGCGGGTGCTGCTGCCAGGTTGGGCACTGCTGCTGGGACAGCTGGGGCAGGTCCTGCCTTGCTGGCTCCTGTTTACCCCAAAATGGTGCAGTGGTGAAGGTCCAGGCACGAATTCGTTACAATTTTTTTCTCCCAAAATATATCTGAAAGGGTTAAAGTGGCAGCTCTGCACTCTCCTGGTAAAACGCTGGTGGGTTGTGAGTTTGTTCGCTGGGCCACCAAAACCTTGGCAGACGTGAAAGCACTTCATATTACCAAAAAGGACAGCAGATATCAGCTTTTTTTCCGTGTTCACAGAACTTTTGGAAGAAAGAATTTTATGATAAAAAAAAAAAAAAAAAAAAAAAAAAGAAAATACACAGTATTTTTTCTTACCATAACACCAAAAGGAAACTAGTGCAGCTTTGGACAAATTAGAAACAGGCTTGAGTATTAGACTTTACATGGATGGTACTCAGGTATTAATCCATTAAAGTAATCAAAAGAGTTTAAATAAGAATCTGAAGGCTGCAATATATATGTCAATGAACAAGCTGTAAAACTTCCTGAAAAGGTGATTTCAAAGCCATATTGCCCAAGCTTGGCAAATTGCATATTTAATTATTTTGTCAGTCCCTCTTTCTACTCTAATCTTTTGGTGAAATACCTTTAGACATATGAAATCAGTTAAGATAATTAGGGTATGATGGAATTAGGTGTTACTTGATTTTTAAGAAAGATACCATCCTCTGCCTTGGTATAAAATGTGTGCAGACTCCAAAAGCTGGACCATATTGTGATGTTTTCTTTTCTATAAAGATCAAAGGTCTCCAGCCCCTTTCAAGATGTTTGCAGAATTTGTTTCCTAATTATCCCACATTTACTTATTTGTGTGTTGAGACATCAGAGTTAACTCTTTGATTGTAAAGATGAGATGGGACCTTCCTCCAGATGATTGCAGCCAGCAGAGCCTTGCATTTCTAAATTGTTTTTTAGATTACCTAGCTGGTCTAATTCTTAGGTTCTGGTGCAGTTTAGGGCAGAGGAGGTGTTGTGTTTGCTCAATTTTAATACTCCAATCCTCTACAGCAAAGATTTGTTTTTCCTCAGTAAGAGTTTACACCTTCATTAATATCCTTTACAAGTTTACAAACCCTTGGTAAGCAACAGTAAACTATTTAGGCTTTGATTTGTCTGGGAGTTGGAACTGTTTTCACCAAACCTTTATGATCTTTCCATGAGGTGGTGCATGAGTTTCTTCAGCAGAATTTTCTATAAAAGTTTTGAAATTAGAATTTCTTGGCTCACTTCATTGACTTTATTTTTCCCCCATCTAGAGAGATATAAAAGACTGACAAGGAAACCCTAGAAATGTGAAAACAGGCTGTAAGGTTTGCAGTTTCAATTGTGAAGTTACAAAAATAAAGTTGATTAGAATAGCATGAAATCTATAAAATAAAAAGTAAAATGTTTATAGCGGAAGTCTAATATGAAACATTTTTAAACAATGTGTTTTATTTACTTTTTATACATTTCCTTTCTCATATTCTTTTGAACTCTTTTGAATCTTCTCATATGTTTCCTAATTACATTTGCCTCTCTGACTTCTGTCTCTATTTCCTTCAGCACAGAGGGGCTGAGTGTTTGCCTTGGTTTGTGTTTGATTTTTTGATTATTTTTTTTTTTTCCTCTGAAAAGGACACTGCATTAAGCTTTTCTGTGGGAATATTTTCAGCAGCAGCACTGGGATTGAGAGCTTGCAGGGAGATAACGAGGGGTTGTGGGACCCGGCAGCACCTATAAATCCTCTCTTTGAAGATGATCATTCCTACTGTTTGAGCCTTTGAAAGTGCAGCTCAGTCAGAGCTGCAGGAGCGGTGTGGTCTGTCCTGTAAGGTTCTCTTTGCCCTTCTCCCCACGGAGCCCGGCGACGTCGCTTTGCTCCAGGACTGCCATGACCAGCCCTGGTGCCAAATTCTTCACAGGAAATCTTGGGGGTGAAAAGGAGGGGGGGTTGACCAGCAGGAATGGGTATCATTCCCAGCAGAAATCACAGAAATTGCTCTTGGTGGCAGCTCCTCCTTTCCACCCACATAAACTTGCACCTGGGCCAGCATTTTCCAAGATTTTCCAGCAGTACGGTGCTCCCTTATCCGTGTCACGTTCCCAGAGAGCTGCTCTCGGTATCCACCGCCCTCCTCTCGCTGGGGCTCTGCAAGGGAGGGGATTTCCATGTGGGACAGCTCCGGTGGCCCTGGCGTGGCATGCCCTGTGGCACAGCCTGGGGAAGGCTCTAGGAGCTGCTCGAGTGGAAGGAAATACTCCTAGGGCTGTTTTTGGGGGAAAAATTGCTCCAGTGCTGCCTGCTGACAAGTACAATCTTTTTTCCCTTTATGAAATCCTACTGGCCCGTTTGTGGTTCGACACATACACCAGGTCTCAGCACAGGACACAGCTCAGGCTGAGCATGGCCCCTCAAAGCCTGTTAGGAAGGGGAGGGCAGTGAGCTCTGCTGCCCATCATAGTGTCCTCCAGCTCCTGCCTGAGGGGGACAGGGGTTCCTGCCCATGTCTTACTGTGCTCAGAATGAACACCTGCTGATCAGGACTGATCTTGCCTCTCTCCCACCTGGGTTGGGGCCAGCAGAGTCCCCCCAGCAGCCCCCACCACCCATCCTCTCCAGAGGGGGCTGGGACTGCCAGGGATGTGTGTCCCATCTGCCCTTCCCCAGCACCAGGAGGCTTTACCCAAACCCCCTCTTGCTGACCCTCCCTCCCTCACCTGGCTGAACTGGAGGGATGGGACAGCCCTGCCCAGGCAGGATGGGAGCTGTGCCCCCCAGGAGTTGGAGTGCAGAGGGAACAGCCCTTGTGCCCCTTCCCACAGCTCTGTCCCAGCATCCCTGGGCAGGTGGGGTTCTGGCAGGGTCAGGGGCAGGGCCCAACCCAGCAGAGCCTGAGTGTGCACAGCCCCACGGGTGACTGATGTCCTTAAATGCTTGCCTGACTTTTGCAGAACTATTTATTTCTTTGTCATCTTAGCTTAGGTGTTAGGTTACTTGTGTGTTTTTTCCTCTGCCTTTTAAATTCAGGGAGATTTTCTTTAGAATTAACTATTTCAGTCTTTGATCCTAAATTATTTTTTTTTGTTCCTTTTTTCCCCCCCTAGTATTTGTTATTTATCCACACAGGACTCTAAATTTGTCTCTTTCACGCACTTTGATAGGAATGACTTTCTTCTGCCTCAGTAATAAGCACATTATACACTCTTCCTCCCCACCAAGAAGTCAGAATTCATTTCAGTATCGATTTAATTCTTGACTTCAATAACATCACAGCTGAATTTTTTATATTAAAAAAAATGCTCAGAAAGGTGTCGGTGAAAAGTAAATTTTTTTTAATTTAAACATGCACTGAAAATATGTTTCAGATACTAACAGCCGTTAGTATTTCACATGATGCTCTGGACTATGAGTGTATGTCCTTCTGTCTGGGCTAGGCAAAACATTTTTAAGTTCTTAATTTTGCATATGGTTACAATTTTTAAAATACCCATATTTGAAATGAAAAAGGATCTTGGGTATTTTAGTGATAGGCTTGTTAAAGATCAAGAGGTCTCCTATGCACTTTGGTAAAAATTTCAACTGAACTTTGATTTTTAAGTGTCACAGGAGCTTTTGAAACAGTTTGCCCTGTGTTTCACCCAGGAGCTCATCGAGGGGCTGCAGTCCTGCCCTTGGAGCTTCTCCTGGTCCTGCAGCAGAGATGCTGAAGGGTTTCAGACCAATTTGATCCAATCTCATCCTAGAGATTTCTAATCTGAGCTGCTCCAGGTCTCCAGACCCATTTATCTGGCTTCTGGTTGCAATTTTGCCTCAAGACCCCTTTGCTGGGGAACTATGTTTAGAAAGGAAAAAAAAAATATTTTGAGGGAGTGGAAGGAAATATGGAGAGCTTTTACTGAAGAACTTGTGTAAGTTCTGGACTTTGAAACTAAAATCAGAAATTCCTTGAGGACACAAACTCTGTGCTGCCATTCAAGGCAATAGGACAACACAAATTCCCAGCTCCCGAGCAAACACAAAGAAATGGTAAAACAACTGAAACAACAGAGAGTGCAGCACACCCATGGGACACTGCTGCTGGACAGGGAGTTTTCATTCATGCTAATTACAGTGATGAGCAGAACAGCCCTCTGCAGTCAGCATCCTTGGGAAACCATGGACACAGCTCTGTTCAGATAGCTTTTAAATATTGATTCTCAAAGCTAAACAGTTAAGGCACAGCAATGCTAACTGAAAAGTCTAAGATATGTTATTACTGGTAAGAATTAAGTTAAACTTCGTTTTTACTTAATTCTAAACAAATAAATAACATATATCAATTCCATAAAGGATCTTACCCAGATAACTCCTTAGAGAGGAAAAGGAGATGCCATGCTCGGTTCCCTGTCCTTTAGGGTACACTAAATCGATTGCAATTTAGGCTGCAGTTTTAGCCAAAGCAGCAACAAATCTATTTGAGTATATATCGAATTCACCTCGCATTCATTGGCTAAGCTGGTTAAACACAACTGAAAATGCAAGCATTTACCTTGCCGTGCTTAGAGGCAGCGGTGCCCTAGACGGGAGGCTCGGAGCGGTGTCTGGGTGCCCTCGAAGAAGCCCGGGGAGGATTAGGGTGTGCTTAGCCTCTCCTCAGGCAGGTGCACAAACACTTCCCCCTTTTAGGTGCTACCTGCTCTTTACTGGACGTTTATTACAAGTCGATGCAATTTCACAAAGCACCTGCATGCAATAAAACCCTATTACATGTGTGAGGCCTTAAGGAAATTAACGGTTCCTCCCTAGGGATGCATATTTTGTTAAGATGTTTATTACAGATGAAGTGGTCCTGGGGTAAAACATTAACAAGTTGTAGAGTGATAAAAGGAATTTTATCATTTCTCAGTGACATAAATAGGAAGAAACCTTTAACTAAATCTATAAAATTCCTGTTTCCTAATGAATTTGCTTTAACTATTTATTAACTGGATGAACTTATTCAGACCATGACTTAGGTTTTTTCCTTCCTCTGCTCCTTTCCCCTTCGAACCCAAGCAGCAGCAGTCCAGGGCATTGTCTGTTAACTGATGTGAGCCCTGGTGCCCAGAAAAGAACCTTTAGGTCAATAACATTTTTTAAAGAAATTATTAATTTTCCCCTGTGAGTTTAAGGCAGAGCCCTAAAACTCAGCTCACTTGTAATACTGATTCTAGAACTAAATGCAGCATTAAAATTCTGTGTTGTTATAATAACGCTTACTCATGTCACTGAGATTACATATTATATTTTAGGGTTCAGTGCCAGCAATTTATTTTTGGTTACCATTACAAATGCAAATTCTTTTTAACACCATATTAAGAAAGTTTGCTGTGCACCATTATTAGAGATGAAAGCAGAGAACACTGGCTTTGGACTGAGAATGCTCCATCTAATTGAATTATATGAATGTAGTTAAATGTCTACTTCAGAAAGGCCATATTCACTTTCAAGATTAGTTACTCCAAGAGTTAATGGGCTATTTAAGCAACATAGTCCAAGAGCCAAACACAGGTGGGCTGTGTTAATAACTTTATTTAAACCGTTTTTTCCCCTTTTGAGAGGCACAAGCCATCCATTAATGCATTCATTAGAGTTTATGGCATAGTTCTGCTTTTCTCTTAATGACACTATCCAGACTCAAACTTGCTTGGCTAATTTAGCCCAGCTGCCCTTTGCCTCTCAGCAACAGGTCCCTTGTTCTGCGGTCATACAGGCTGAAGTGTCACGATGATTAGTTTTTGGCCATTGCTGCCCTTTGCAATATTGTTTTGTGTTTTCTCTGCATCAGAATTTACTTTTTCTTCAGACTTTTTGCTGAAGGTTTGTGTGCAGCAGCTGTTGGAAAGGGCATGGCAGTGCAGAGGCATTGCCGCCTCACTGCAGCCCTCGCATTCCAATGTGATTGAACATCGTGGTTTATGACTTGACTCTGACCAAACAAGCTCACAGGTTTTAATATCCAGCTCTGCCAAAGGTATTTCTGGCAGTTCCTCACAACTGTGGTATCTGAGCTTGCCTGGATTTTTCAGCTTTAAATCCAGTCCAAAAATGCCTCTTACTGATGTCATTACAGCTGTTAAATGTGGAACTGAGGACAGAAGTGCCTGTTTCCTCCAGTAGCTGCAGCGGAGGTGACCCGTGTTTGTTTAATAATGAATTCCCCGGGTACTAATGAACATCACAACGAATCAGAACGACCAATGCATCACTGGGAGAGGATCGGCCAGGCTGGGTCAAACTCTGCACTGGCAGCTCCTGACAGTTGCAGGGCTATTTTAGAATATTTTATCAGTTTGGGTGTGCATGTCTGATGTTCCTGGGAGTTCTGTGTTAGCTGTTGGCTTCCAATCTGAAATATCGCCTCATAACATTGTACAAACAGTGAAGGTAACCTCGACCATCATGAGATACTGGACCAGCCCCAGTCCGAGGCAGCCCACTGTGATCCTGCCCAGACCTGAGGATCACAGCTCTGCTGAACTGCAGCGACCACAGGGATGGGTGTTCCTAGGTGCTTGCTAACAGATAGGTTCGGGGCGGATAACAGCTTGGAACATTTCTATACCTGTACCTAGAGATAAGTAGCACAGCTTTAACGGGATGTCTTGATGCTGGAGGCATTACAGGCTTCCACTTTTCCTGCAGCTGGCGCAGGAATTCTCACTGCAGACTCTACGCTTGCAAACCGCCGTGTTAACGCCTTTCCCTTCACTGGTCTGTAAAGCGTCACGCGGGCACCTAACGCTGTGTAAATAATAATACTAATAGCCTCTGTTGCCTATCGATCTCTTTCTGCCTGGTTGCGAGTGACGCCGTGCGGCAGGACCTGCCCGGTGGTGGCTGCGCTCGGCAAGTCCTGCCTGGTCAGGGCTGCGCTCAGCAGGTCCTGCCCGGTGGTGGCTGCTCTCAGCAGCCCGGTGGTGTCTGCTCTCAGCAGCGCTGTCCCCGCTGGGAGGGAGGTGTGGGGGGCCGGTGTCCCAGCTGCTGCTGCCCCTTGTGCCAGGACGGTGATGCTGTCAGCCGGAGAGTCCGGCTGGGAGGTGCGTAATTACCGCGCCGGCACTTGGTGACACCTGCCTGTACGACAGCAGCACCGCTGCTCCTCAGAACTAGAAATTGTTTTATAAGTAGCACCAGGGAGAGGCGCTCAGCTTGAATCCCCATCAAAACCCCCATCTTCCCCGCGGCTGCTCCGAGGAAGGAACAGTCAAGTTCTCTAGGGCAGGACACCAGCATTCAGGGGCTCTGGGATTCTGATGAGGTTTCCAGCAGTGAGGAATTAGCAGCCAGGCAAGGTCACCTCAGAAATCCCTCATCTGCTGTCCTGCTGCTGAAGTTACCCGTTTTCTGAGCCTCTGGCTTGCTTACAGCCAGTACCACTCTCTCGATGGTGAGAGATCAGAGCCTCTGTGAGGGCCCTGACTGCAGGGCTGAGTGGTACCAAGGTGGAGTAGGGAGCAGCAACACCAAGGAGAAGTGCAAGGTAGCTGAGTGTGCATGATGTGTTTTGTCACTTCACCGTCTCTGCAGAGCCCCTGTGTTACCAACCTTGTGCCAAAACCAGCTGCACTCCCCACGCAGGGCAGCAAGCACGGCCCTTTCTGTGCTGGCCCAGCCCCACTGCAGGAGGCTGTGCTGGTGCTCAGCCCCACAGGCTGTGGAATGGCAGGCAGGACTTGGGGTACTGGGACTCTCTTACTTGTGGGCATTTATCAGCAGATGTAAAGACAACTTGGGAGGGCACTGTTTGAGCAAAAAGTGTTGAATGGTGATTATAGAGGTTTTTAGTGTTGGTTTGTTTGGTTTGATTGGGTTGGTTGGGGGTTTTTTGTTGTTTGTTTATTTGTTTGGTTTTTAGCTTCTGTGACAGAATTGCATGTTGCAGGCTGTGAGTCTTATTATGACAAATTACCAGTAATCCCTTTCCCTTTCTTAATGGCTTCTTCACTTGATGTCTTTTGGCAGACTTTTTAAAATAATCCTAAGTTCTGTGTGTCTTCTGCAATACTCCTATGATTAATTACCAATCTCAGCAGCTTTGAATGTGAAATCACAGAAATGTGAATGTGAAATGCAGGAAGGGTAGTTGGGTCCCACAAGTACCTACAGTATTTCTGGATGAATTGGAGCAGGATGTTGAAATTGTAACATCTTGTGACCCCAATGCTTTCATCTGCAGGAGCAGTGAAAGAGTTAATGCATTAGTTAAAAAGATTTTTAGTATAGGTCTGAACTGAGGCTGACAATCCATTACTCATAACTCCTCAGAAACCTGTAGCCTAGTTCTTTTCTCTTTCTTTTGTGATTTACAGAATATTACACCAACTGTAAGCACTTTGCAGTTGGCCTTTTATTACACACTCCAAAGTGAAGAATTATGGTTTGGGATTCACAATGAGAGAAGTGTTCTGGTGTTTGTACACCCTTTTCATCTCCTGTGTCCCTGCCTACAGCTCGGCCTTGCTCAGAGCAGGGAGCTGTGGTGTCTGCAGGGGCGAGCACTGCTCAGTGGCTGTGCCAGGGTGCAAACTGCAGGCACAGCACCGGGTCTGGCCACCCTCCATCCAAGCAGGCCAGCTCTGGCCACACCTGAGAGCCCCTTGGATGTCACAGCACGAAGGAAGGGGGGCTTGGAGCACCTTCCAGGGGAGGTTTAGATTAAATAATAGGAAAAATGTCTTCACAGAAAGGGTGGTCAGGCACAGGCTACCCAGGGCAGTGGTGGAGTTACCATCCCTTGAGGGATTTAACACATATATAGCTTTGGCATCTGGGGACATGGATTAGTGGTGGGCTTGGCAGTGCTAAGGGAATGGTTGGCCTGAATGATCTTAGGGGTTTTTTCCAGCCTAAACAATTCTGTGACGTCTTGGTGGTGCTGGAATGAAGGTCCAGCACAGGGCTTTTGCAGTTGTCCCCTTGACCAGGCCCTGAGTGCCCAAGCAGCCCCAAGCAGGGGTGGTTGTGAGCCTGAAGTGTGGTCACCACTTGATTTGATTGACATTAAAGTCCTTTCTCACCAAGGCACAGGCCATTGTGAGGAACACATTTTGGGACTGGACAGAGACCAAAAAGCTCTCTGTCCTGCAGAAGCTGCAACAGAACCTGCTGCCAGCATCCTGTCCTGTGCCAGTGTCAGACAAAGCAGCTGCCCATTGTTGCACACATCAGCTCCTGAAAGAAAATAATTGGAAAGAAAGTTTTTGCAGTTACAGAAACACCTCCATCCTCGGCGTTCACCGGCATGTCTGATGGGCAAACATGTAGTTATTAGGGATGGTACTTCATCCAAAAAGCATTTGGGTGCCATTGCAGCTCTCCTTGGCTCTGGAAGACAACTGCAACCAGAGATAATTTTTCATTATGGACAAGAGAATTATGAGGTACAAATGAGTGTGCACAAGAAAGTTAATAAATTACGGGGGATTAGCATCAGTGATGGGTAGATCTGCTGCGTGCAGCCTTAGCCTGGCAGAACAGGCGTGTTCCTGCATAGTGTTTGTCACAGATCAGAAACACCAGCCCTTTGACAGATGCCACGTAGATCTTCATCTCCAAATTCATCCATCTGAGAAACATCTGTGTGCTTAGGCTGGCAAATCTCAAGGAATGTTCTGCCAAGCAGCCTGCTTCCGCTTTTATAGCTCCGTAATCCTCAGTCCTCCTCTGAAAGGAACAGAAGTGTGCACTGCTCTTCAGGAAAACTGTGTAGGTCCAGGAGAAGTCTGTGAGGAGAAGATTCATGACATGATCAAAAAGCACCCAGGCCTTTTACAGGCAGAGCTCAATAGGTGCTTTAAGCAGCTGTAAATAACAGAGAGGAGTGATGGAGCAGATTAAAGAGCTGAGTGCAGAGTTCTGCAATGGGTTAGAGCAGGGACACACAGCACAGGCTGCTCCCACACGGCCAGGAAGGCCCCAGCCCCTGGGCAGAAGCATCTCTACTCTGGGGATGACATGGACTCTGTGGTCAGGCCAGAGCACAGTGCTTTGGGGTTGGCCGAGGCATCTCATTTTTTGACATTGTGGATTTTTCCCTGGAAATTCACCACAAAATGAACTCCCTTGCAGGATTTTCAGTGTTATGATCCCGAGTATGACACTGCTACTGTCAGTAAGTGTCTGCCCCCAGGCTGATAGCCTAGCCTGTGAAGGTAAACACTCACCTAAAGTACTGAAATCATGTGGAACTCAATTCTGTGTGTGTTAGATCCTGGTTCCAGCTGGCCCAATCTGCTCAGACCAGGTTGTGACTTCCCAAGGCAGAACATCCCATTGCCAAGACCTTTGAAGCTCTGAGGCTCTACTGATAGGACACGTATGCCTGTAGCTCTCTGCTCCGTTGTTTGCACCGTTTGCAAATTGCTGTTTTATTATTTGGGGGAGAAATGTCCCTGTTTCTTTTGCTGAGGGAAAGGTGAGGGACAGGAGAAAATGGGAGCAAAGAAATGGTGTGGGAAAGTTACAGCTGCTCAATGTGCAGCTTCTGTCTGTTCAGGGTGTCCTTGAGGAAGGTCTGTGTGGATACATGAGCCAGCAGCGTGCCCAGGTGGCCAAGGTCAGTGCCATCCTGGCCTGTATCAGGAACAGGGTGGCCAGCCAGTCCAGGGAAGTGATTCTTCCACTTTGGAATGGGCTGTCCAGGGAGGTAGTGGAGTCAGTCTTCCTGGAGATGTTTAAGAAAAGACTGGATGTGACACTTAGTGACATGATCTAGTTGACAAGGTGATCTTAGGTCTTAGGTTGGACTCAGTGATCTCAGAGATCTCTTCCAACCTAGTTGATTCTGTGATTCTTTGTGTGATACAGCACAAATGCTTCTATTTATTGCTTTTGTATCAGTTTGGTTCAGCTTTCTTCAGCAACATTTATGCTATTGAGAGATTAGTCTCAGACCCTTTCCTGCTGGCAGGACAACTGTGCAGATATGCTCTTAGAAATGTCACAGGGAATGAGGCTGCTCTTCCCAGTGCAGGGGGGATTCCTGGTGCACCTGTCCTTGTGTACAGTGAAACAGAGAGAGAACTGAACCCACAAGGAGGCATCGAGTCAGCCTCAGGCTTCCATTGGTGCCTTTTTTTTGGAAAGGTAGTTATGCAGCTCTGCAGGATGCACAAGCACAGACAAACAGGCCAGCAGGAACCTCATGGCAGCCAGATGTGTGTGAGCAAACTGTGTCTGCAGAGAGGCACAGGTGGGAAGGAGAGGCTGAGCTGGGCTTACTGGGGAAGGGAGTTATTTAACCACGAGCGTGTTTTCCAAGAAGCCTCTAATTTTGGTGCATAGCATCTTGGGAATCCAAAGAGATCATCTTGGATCCTAATTCCCAGCGACGCCAGCAGCACAAAGGCCAGTGTACAAGAGTGCTGGGACAGATGTGGGACCGGGGTGTTTGCTATTTTGCCAGAGCAAAGGCATCTGCTATCACTCACCTCCTCTGTGGCTGTAGGTCTCAGGCCCTCAGAGGGGACACTGCCTCTGCCCCTGAGCCTGCCCAGCCCATCTGGGAGCTGCAGGAATGGTGTCAGTGGGGAGGAGAAGAGGCATGAGCAACAGCACAGACATTGCTCCCCATGTGCTCTACAGCAGGTCTGTGATTGTCCCCATGTTCTGGCTTTTCTCCTTCCCGCTCGTGGCCTGTGGGTGAATTCCTGGAACAGCAGTTCCCTCCTGCGCCTCCACCCTTTGGAGTTACCAGCTCCTACAGCTGTTATAAAACAAGGTTCATTTCCCCAGGGAATTTTGAATTTGGAGCAATTCTGGGAAGTCTCTGGATTTTGCATACAGTCTGCAGCAGTCACTAGATATTTCTTTATGGGTTTGTTTTTTGTTTTATTTTGAGAGAAACCTTTGGAGGAGTATTAGTCGCCTAGGGGCTGCCCCAATTTTTTCCATTTGTGCAGAATATTGATGGGGAGGGGCAGAGACACCCATAGCACCCTCAGGGCTAAAGATCTTTCATAGGAAATTGTATTTTTCAGACAGATGAAAGCAGATCCTTTTCATTTTTTTGTTAGTGCACGCAAGGAGCAAAGTGCTGCTCAGGTGTGCTGATGCTACCCCTTGGGTCCAGTCTCAGTGGAGCTGGCTTGCAGCTACTCTGGAAATGAAATGTTAGAGAATAGCAGAATCCCTTTGTTTGTCATGAAGTATCTCCTGCAAACGAGTCCCAGCAGGCTGGGGCACAGCGGGGTTCTCAGCTGTCCTGGGGAGGACACGGGCACAGGCCATGGTGGGGCCCAGCCCCTCTGATGGAGAGCCTGCCTGGCACCAGCTCACCCGCAGCTGCCCCCAGTGCTGAGGCCACAGCCCCTCACCACCTTCTGGACTGGCAGCTCTGATCCTTGCCCACATCCATGCTTCTGTAGCCTGCTCTTCTCTCTCCTCCTGCCAACAAAGGAGGCAGAGTGTTTGCTTAACATTTGAGGGCATGATTTATAAACAACCCTTAATGCGCCTTTTAACCTCTTTTTTCATTGTTTAAATTTCAAATTTTTTGGATGCAAATTCCTTAAATCAGTTCAATATGCTTTGAAGGGCTTTGCTAGAATTTGGGATGAATTGTTTCCAAATGGAAACACACCACCAAAAAAAGCATGTCTGTGATGTTGATTGACTCTCCACTGTGTGCATACCCTTAAAAAACTGAACTGTTTCCAATACTCAGACACCTCAGTTTGGCAGTGGTTTGGGTATAGGCACAAAAAAAGGCAGAATATTAGGTATTATACCTAGGACCTCACAAAGGATTGCCTCTGGATTTAAATGGGATTCCTGTGAAGCTATGCAGAACTTTGCTGATGAAACTGGAAACCTGGAGAACCAATGTGAGGTTTGGTGAATCTGTGTGAGATTTGGTACAACCCAAGTGGCTGTGAGATTTTTGGATGGGAACCAGGCAAAATTCACTGATTTCACCTGATAATTTTTGACAGTTTTGCAGGGTTTTTAACTTGATACACAAAACCAAATCTGAAGGCCTTGGATTTCCCTTTTTGAATGAGGCAGACTGAGAACCAGTAATTTGAGGATTGGGCTGTTCCTCCTTGAAGGACCTGTGATGATCTCTGCTGGCTTGAGCTGCCCCAAGCTGGCTTCCACACCCAGCCACACCAGCCACACCAGGCTGGTGACTTATTTCTTCACTGTCCTGTGCCAGCTCAGTGCAGTCCCAAGTTCTTGTTGAAACAAAAAAAAAAGTTAAAAGAGAACATAAAATTTACACCTAAACACCATAAAACTGCAAGATTTGCTCTAATGAAGTTTTACTGAAGTGAATTTCTCTTAATTTATCTAAAGTAAAATGTCATAGGTGTGATTTTTTAACAGTTGCATTACGACCAGAGTAACAGAGATAAGTTGAAGTCTTGTCCAAAAGCCGCTCTCTTGAGTAACAAAGTGCTTTCAGCAGGACCACCATGTCTGGTCCCCTTGTTGGGCTGCTGACCTTTCCTCTCCTTTCTCAGAGCACTTGCCCCTGCACTGTGTGCAGAAAGACTCTTCCCCAGGGCAGGGAACTCTGGGGAGAAGGCGCAGAGAAATTCAGAAGGAAGTGGAAAGAGAACTCTGTCTCATGTCTTTCCTCTTTTCACGAGGAAAACCGTGTAATGAAAAGAATTATTTTTCTGTTGATGGTTTGCTTTTAAAAATCAGAGAAATAGCAGCTACTCTTTCCTCCATTTCTTCCTATTTAAGGCTACTTTACTGGAGTGGAAAGGGAGAACTAGACGCATGAAAATGCAAAACTGAAATGACTGCAGCATTGCAAGGAATGTGAGCTGGGGATTTCACAGTAATGTTTTGTTGAAATCTGAATGTTCCTTTGAGTAATTGTTATAAAATGATACGATGTCTTAACAACAACAACAACAAGAAGGAAAGGCAAACTAGTGAAACAAAGTTTCAACAAATCCTATCTGTCATGCAGCATTAGGAGAGAGAGTACATCAAGTGTAGTGAAACAAGACAAAACTGGAATAAAGTGACCATTTTTTGGAAAAAGTAATTCAGCTTTTCTGCAGATAGGCAAACACTGCCTTCTGGGAAGTGTCTAGTCCAGAGGAGGTGCAGGTTCACCTTAATGCAAGTGTTCCTTGTACAGGTCAGTGCAGAAAAGGGCAGCAGTGAAATCTCAGGCTCCATTGCCCAAATCATCTTTTCTGAGGATAAAACACATGATAATGGAGAGGCTGAGGGGGGTTTTCTGTACCCTAAAAGCTCCTATGTCAGATTTTAACATCTGAAACTTCATAGACTTCAAGGCTTCATTGTTCATGTTTCACCCAACTGAAATAGCTTTAAAAACCTCTGTATTCTGCTAAGGCAAATGGTTTGCAATGCTCTGTATCCCCTGGCTCACAGCAGCTGCCCTGGTGATACTGGGGTGCAGGGTGGCCCTTTGTGGGGCAGGAGAGAGCCTGTTTTTCCAGCTGTGTTTCTGTACAAAGTTCAGCTGGATGGCTGGAGTGAGCTGAGGGTGGCTCACACTGTGCTTTCCTGGGAGCCTGAGCACCTCTGCTCTGAACCGGCAGGACGTGAAACACCTCTCGCCTTTTATTCCTTCTTGTGTTCTGTCAGAGGAATATCTAATATTCTTATTTTACCCAGAGAAGGAAGTTGTGGTTTAGTAGTACAAACACTGTGAGCACGCTAAAGAAATGCCAAAAACATTTAAAACACATGTATGATCCCCTGTTAGTTTAGGCTCAGTTTGAAGCATGTCAGAATGCTGCTCAGGTCATTGGCTGCACCCACATGTAATCTCCCCTGGTTTTACTCCTGTGCTCTCAGTTTAATGAAAACCTCCTGAGGTCATGGTGCCCACGCTCCGTGGCTGGGGGAGTCACACACCCCTCGGGCTCGTCCTTGCCCAGCTCAGGATCTGGTCATGGTGAGGGTGGCGAGTGCCAGGCTGGGGCATGGGGTGGTCACTGCCTGGCCTCAGAGAGCCACTAATCAGTGGGTGTCATGATGCTGGGCTGGGTCTGTTACTGTATCTGTGCCTTTGATTTTAAAAGCCTCTGATGTGAAATCCAGACTCCAGGCCAAATTCTGCCTGTCTCAACTTTTTAATATCTCTCTTTTTTTTAATAGGTTTTTAAAATGGACAAAATAAGCTTTTAAAGTGTATTTACTACATAAATTATTCAACCCTCAATGGCACAGTTATCTCCCACTCATCCTATCACAGCACTTCTCACAACTAGACTGTATGTTCAGATTTCAAACTGATTCCCCAGTGCCACCAGGACCCAAATGATCAGGCAGCAGAAGAATCTGGCCCACCATAACAGACTAAAATGTTTCTTTCCCTATACAAAACTGTTAACAACTGTCTGTTATTTTGATGGAGTATAAAATCCATTTGCATTGTAAGTGCTGATGTATCATGGCACATGTGCTGCACTGCAGGGAACGAAGGCATCCTATAGATTGTCCTGTCATTCCTTGCTGGGAAGGAGAGCACACTGGATGTGCTATACCAGAGCAGAACATACATTTGTATATTTTACAGACCAAAGTCCAAAACATCACCTGCTCCTGCAGCAGTCTTTTCTTTGGATTTCATGGTGCATTGGTACATACTGTCCACTCTTTTCATGTCACTGAGCCAAACCATCAGGAAAGCATCTGGGCAGAACGGCTCATCCCCTGGCATGCAGACTATGCACATGGGAGAAGATGCTGAGGAAAAAGAAAAAAAAGCTGGAATTTCCAGTCATGAGCCTGAAGCAGTCTTGCAGAATGAGTGGTCTAAGGAAGCACAGAGCAGGCAGCCTGGTGTTCTGGGGTTCATGCAGTCACTCCATCCTCTTGCCCAAACATTGGCTGCACATCATCATCTGAGGGTGCATCATCAGGGCATTCAAGGCAGAAGAACTTGGGGAATTTGCTCCTCCTATTTCCTCTTGTTCCCCCGTGACTTTGTACATTTTGTCTCTTCTTAGTCTCATGGTTGGATCCTAACAAGATCTTGGGTGGGGAAAAGGCCCAGTTCAGTCAGGCTAGGGCAGCATTAATCAAACCAGCTACAGATGCTCCATTCTCTGTGGTTTGACAAGGCAAACTGTAGGCAAAGAAATACAAACTTTCTTTCAAATCTCAGAAGGGAATCACCTCTGAGGCCCAGGAACATCCTGCAGGTGTGTGCGTGGCAGGAGGCTGTTTTTCCAAGCTCCCACCCCCACCACAGGCACTCCTGGGGTCCTGTGCTGTCCCAAGTAGAGTGGGAAGAAGGAGAGGCAGCCAAAGCCCTTGCTGTCCTTGCTGCCAATCATGCCCTCAGTGATTTACCTGCTCCCTGTTACTGCCTGCTGCACTGAATTGCTTTTTCCTACAGTTTATTGCCTTCCTACTTTCTCCTGTGCCCCGAGCTTCAGGAACAGAGGAACAGCCTGAATTTGGCCAGGATTTAAGAGATACTAGAGCATCTCTGCTTTGGCTGTTGACATGTTTCCAACCTGGAATAATTAGGAAGTATCAAGCATCTTGGAAAGCAGTTGACTCCCATTAGATTTTTTTGCCTGATCTCCAAGCCAAAGGAATCGAGTAAGATGTGGTGATGTTGGGGAATGTTTATACAAACCAGACTTGCCCTTCTCGCACGCTGTATACATGAATGCATTACAGCACTAATCTTTCAGCAGACATCTCAATAAGTAGCCTCAAGTGTATGAAATAATTAAACCCTCCTTATCTCCCTGGTAAATCCTTCTGGTTTTTTCCATTCTGCTGTTCCTCTCCTCCTGAGCTGTCTCACTGACACTGGCAGGATTTCTGAGTGATCACAGACCCTTGTGCATGCAGTGGGACTGGCTGCACTTGTGTGACCATCTCTTCCGTGTGCTGTGTCATTGCCATGCTCCAGCTTTGCACAGGTGCTGGATAATTCTAGGTAAGGGGCCGGGAGGTGGTAGTATGAGCTGTGACCCCAGGAGTCACAGGGTGCTGAAAAAGCCCAAGACTGCACTCTGGGTGCTGTATCCAAGCACTGCATCCTCCCATGGGGCTGCAGGGGCGGTACGAGGTTGTTAAGCTGTTGCTGAGGCCATTTCCCAGGTTCTGGGTAATGCTGGTGACAGATATACGTGGCAGATGCTCAGCTTCAAGAAGCCTCTTGCTTGGTTCTTCTTTGGTGGTGGGACCTACTACACAGCCTGGGTACAAGGCAGGCTCTCCAAGCAGCAGGGAGGTGGGTTATGAGTTATAGCCAAAACACCCTGAGCTTGGGACAGTCTCAGTCCAAGGCACAGAAGTGCAGATGGAGGTTCAGTCTCTCCCCAAGTTGGTTGCAGCATACCTGGAGGCAGCCCATTATGGTTCTCACACCTTTCAGGTCGTGACAAGAAATGCAAGTGTTTTGAGCTTTCTCTCTGTCACATATATAGGACATTTGTGTGATGCAATTAATTGTGCCCAGAGTGCAAATATCCAAGAGGAAATAAATAGTTTTAAAGGTGCATAATGTCTGGGAAGTGTGTGCCGAGCGCTGAGCTCTGGGGAGCAGCTTGATTTCCTGAATGCATTTTGAACCTACCACTTCTGACAGGTCTCAGTGTTTCTCAAAGCCATTTGCCCATCAGTTACAGAACCCACTTCAAGCCTAAAATAAGGTTACCAATGTTTTCTAGTATTTTTTTATTAACCACCTCCACCATCTTGTAATTTAAAGCACCTGTCCATTTAAATTTTCCTCCTGACGTACTAAATAACCCTGCATGATACATACAGTGAAACTAATAGCTTTTAGAAGATGTTGTTGAAAACTAGCTTACGAAAAGTGAGTCGAATGAGCCGCACTGCAGGAAATCCTTTTCAAAGCCCCTGGAAAACTGAGCTGGAACACCTCTCTGGTTCAGCATATGGGGCTGAATTTTTAAAGCGTTACCACTTACTTCGCACTTGAAAATAAGGACTGTCTTGTGATTTCTCAGCATTGTTGGTGTCACTGTGCAGCCCTTCCCATAGCATTTTTGAGGAATGCCAGAGGCTTTGTATGCCCATGTGCATGGCACACCCAGGAGCACTTGCCCACTGAAGACATCCATGCAAAGACACTGTCCACGGCCCTCTGCTTCACCTGGTCTTGTTCTTACAGAAGTTGAAAGCACTGGCTTTTGCCACGGAGTAGTGAGTAGATTGGCTTCCAGCCTGAGCAGGGGCAGCTCTGTGCCTTTACTGCTCTGACCACTTTAGTGTCTGTGAACCCTAAAGTGTGAACCTGGCACGGGGGTGCAGGCACCCAGTGAGGGCACGGGCAGCGCAGGGGCCCGGTGAGATGGCAGGTGCTTGTGGTGCTCTGGCTGCTTTCAAAGGAGGTTTCTGAGGTCTCCTGAAGCTGGGAATGGCAGTGCCAGCACGGATGTGTGAAAGGTGTAACTGCAGCCCCAGCTGGGAGGCAGCTGGCTGGGCATGCTGCCTGTACCTGGGGCAGAGGGGCTTGTGTCTGGCTCTGGGGGCAGGCAGGGGTGACGCTGCTGCTGATGAGACCCTTGGTCTCTCAGAGTGATCTGCTGAGCAGGGTGGCTTTGTCAGCTATGGATGTGAGTGATGGGGCTTTGCAGGCCCATCCTCTGGCCAGTGCCACTGCTTAGGGGACAGAGCCCTGGCAGCTGCACTTCCCTTCTTGGGAGCAGCTGGAGAGGGACAAGCCCTGGGAGTGCTGACAGTGCTGCAGGATCTCCCCAGGCACAGGGTGGCCTGGAGCTGCCGTGGGGACAGTGATAGCCTGACTGTGACCGACTGACAGGGGCAGAATTCCCAGGCAGAGGAGAAAGCCCTCCTTTTCAGAACATGTGTACAAACAAACTGTCACCAACCCAGAGCCATGTGAGGCTTCCACTGCTGTCAGGCCCATAGTGTCCCCACGGTGTCCCCACAGCCACCAGCAGCTGTGAGCATGGGTGTGCCCCTGCCTGTGGGGCTGCAGCAGGAGTTCCCCTGGGTCCCTGCATGGAGCTGATCAGATGCCCCAGAAAATGCTGGCTCCTGTCAGTGGGAGGCACATGCAAAGCATGCAAAGGGACTTGTTTCTGTCTTTTCTATTCATAATTTAGTGTGAAAAAAAAAATAATGTGTTTATTTATGCTGACATTTTCCTAATGAAGACTTTCTTTTTGAATTGACAAAAAACACTTTGGCTGGTTTCTAGCTATTTGAGGTGCTATCTGGGACCTTTGCTATATAACAGCCCAGAACAGATTAAGACTTTACTGACAAGTCACATAGAACAGATGTAAAGTGAGCCTTTTATTTTATACACCTTTAGAGAAACTTTCACAGGGGGATTCTTTATTTATTCATGTTTTTCATATGGAAAATTGGACACAGGGAGAAGTAGAGGCTTGATTTCTTCTGAACTAGAGGAGTTTGACAGAGACTCACACCATATAGGCATTCCCTTGAATTGGCCACACCATGTTTCATTTAATTTTCTTGTTTGGCTGCTTGTCTTTGCCACCAGTCCCCAGCAGTGCCACATCCAGCGGGGGCTCCTTGGCAGAGCATTGTAGCCTTATGCCACCAGAAGGGCTGTGACAGCTGGGACTGGGAGATCACCAGTCACCCAAGATGGACCATGGTGCTAAAAACACCGAGTTCATGAGTTTGATCCTTGTATGGGCTATTTGCTTTAGGAGTTGGACTTAATGATGTTTGTGGCTCCCTTCCAACTCAGAATATTCTGTGATTTCATGCTCAGATGGTGCTGAGCTCCAAAGATGGCTGGCAGCCATCCACATCCACAGCTGAGGCTTTCTGTTTTTTCGTGGAAAGCCACCTCTCCTGACGGCTGGTCAGGCGTCATTATCTACATCCTGCAAGAGCTTGCCACAGGCCTCTGAGATTTGTCATAGTGAGTAAGAAAAAGATAGTTCAAGAGCTAGGTAATGATGTGCACTGAGAATTGGAGACTGCAGAGATAAAAGGCAACTAGTAGCAAAGCATAAAGACTGACACCACTTAAAAGGGCAGGAGAAGTAAAATGGCTAGACACATCATAGCCCTAATGGGAAACACATGAGAGATGCTGATCAGAGAATGCTGGCAAACAGATGAGATCTCTGGGAAAAAAAAAAAAAAAAAAAAAAAAAAAAAAAAAAAAAAAAAAAAAAAGGAGGAAACAGAAAACAAGATAGAAAGATAAAATTTCAAAGTGAGCCCTAAATGGGTAGCATTTCCAGCTAATAGGAAGACCTGTGGTGATTTTGCCAAGTAGTACATGGAGAAGCTGATGATCATTAGCATCTTGATAAATTTATTATCAGACTATTTAGTCCTGTCAATCTGAATTCACTCCAAGAGACTAGATATGGTTTGTGATGTGCGTAAAAGCAGTGAATCCCGAAAACAACTGATCCTCATTGTCTGCATCTCCATATACTAAACACTCAGAAGTTAACAGTATGACAGGCATGAGAGCAGCCACCACCAGCATTGGGTCTGCAGCTCTGTCACCTCCCTCCATCTTATCCCAGCACCTCCTGTGTCCCCCCACAGGGCTGACCATCCCACAGGATTGCCCACTGCCTCCTGATACAGATGGGGAGTAACAGACCAGCTCCCTGCTCTGTGCCTCAGCTTCCTACCTGTTGCACAGCTTCTGGGAAAAGCACTTTTAAATGCCCACCCTGCACACATGGAGCACAGAGAGGGTCAGCAGCAGTGAGCTGGAGGCATGTCCATGGCCCCCAGCATTGCTGTGAGGACGTACGTGCTGCTGGCAGGAGCTGTGACCTGCAAAAGCTGCATCTTTACAGCCCCAGCTGAACAGGGAGGGCAGCCTTGCTCCACACACAGAGCCACTGAACCCCGTGGAGAGAGAAAACCAAATTTCCACAGTCCTGTCTGCTCCTGCCACCACCTGGAGAGCTGCTCTGCATTTCCCCCATCACTCTCTGAAGGATTTGCAGGCTCTGAATCTATGCTGAAGTCCTCCATGAGGCAGGGAGTCACTAACTTGTCAGACACAATAAAAGCACAGAAGTTCAGTGAGAGCTGAAGAGCTGGCTGTCCCAGAGGCAGCAGGGCTGCAACAGCACACCCTGCATCCTGGATACATCACAACCAAGGCAGAGCTCTGGGGAGGATTCACTCATTTGCTTTATGGAGCTCCATATACCTTGATTTTTTTAAAAAAAGTTAATTATTCATGCCTCAAACCATGTTTTTGCAGCAAGGCTTTGCCACATTCTGAAACTAAAAATAATCTTCTTACATTTTTAATCCGGCTTTGTTATGAATGGCAGATGCTTGAAACCAAAGTGAAAATCATCATCAGTTGTATTTATTGGCTAAATTCCTGCAACACTCAAGGCTTGGGAAAAATCAAACACATTTGACAGCTGGTAGAATGAAAGGAAAGGATAAATCTTACCCTGACAGCATGCACCATATTTATCATAAGCTGCTAAACTCAGAGAAGCATCAGCCTTCCCCCAGAATGCCATCACTGCTGTAACACGGCCCCAGAGTTAATGCACAGCTGTCAGGCAAAGAGGCATCTCTGTGGATGCTGCAGTGCCCGTGGTTTGCCAGTGCTGCTCTGCCCAGGTGCTGTGGTGTGGGGGCACAGCTGCACTCCCTGGGCTGGAGGGGAGAGGGAGCAGGGGTTTGTGTCTCAGCTCTGACTCCCCAGCAGAGCTGTAGCTGCTCTGGACGCTCCAGGGCAGCGCTCCCAGTCTCACTCACCCTTCCCAAACAAGGCTGGCAACCTGTGCCAAGAGGTGGCACAGAGGTGCTGGAGACGTGGAGAGCTCCTGAATTCTCATCAGCTTCTCATCTGACAGCAAGCTACTCGTGCTGTCTGTCGATAAATGCCTGATAGACATGAGCACTTGGTGGCTTCCAGAGCAGAGGTGTTGCTGCTTGCTTCAGCTGCCACGTGTGTGAGGCAGAAGCCCCACGTGCTGCAGAGCAGGCTGTGGCAGGGCTGGAGGGGCTGCAGGGCCGGAGCAGCCAGGGCCATGCCTGGACACAGTGGTGGACCCTGCAGCCCTCTGGGAAACAGGGAACTGTTGGTATCTCTTCCATCAGGGCAGCAAGATGATTTCCCAGTAATTTAAGTACAGAAAGATAAAGTTTCAGCTAACTTGTTAACCTGATTGGTGAGCACTAATTCCAGTGTCACATTTCACCCCCAAATAATTGGGGAATTGTGATTTGCATTCATTCCCTCTTCGCCTGTGGGTCAGAGGTCCAAGGCATGTCCTACAGCATTTGAACAGCTGGTTTGAGGTAATGGTAATACGTCAGTACCTCAGAGTCACCCAGGCAGGTTACATCACCCTGGGTGACCCTTCCATCCCACCTCAAAAGCATGATGTGGCCTCAGCGTTCATTTCTTACCACAAACAGTTATGGGACTCTATAAAACATTTGCAAACTTTCTGCTGATACGTGTTTTATGGGCTTATATTCCTTGAAGACTATCTGTAAAATTCATTCCCAAAAAGAACACTGAAAAAAAAAAAATCTGAAATAGAAATGTGTGAGTTACAGAAAAATCTCATCCTACTACCAGAAGTTTGCAGATTATTATTTTGGTCAGTTTTCATTTGATTTCATATGATGCAGATTTATTAAGTTACAATTAAATATTAGGGGAAAATAATTCTGCAAATGAGTGATATACTTTTCTGATAACCCCATGATCTGTATCTATAACAATTAGTATGTTAAAATTTAAGTATTATATTTTCTTTCTACTGAACGTAATCAACCCCAAATTATATTATCTTTCACAAAATAAAATCTCTCTGCAAAGGGCAGCACAAGTGGCTAACCTTGTCTCATTCAAAAATTAAGTACAACTTCACTAAAAATCAATCCCAGCTTTTCCAAGTAGAAAATACATTATTTCCCCAAGCATCAGCACTGCTGAGTTGCCAGTGGGTTGAGAAGAACATGATCTACTAAAAACCCAAGAAAGTGTCTGACAGTTTTAGGGGTTCACAGAAGAGCCTGGTCTTTGTGTAACTAACACGACCAGAAGCGAGAGACCAGCACCATCCTTTTTCACAAACTGCTTTCCTCTGGCCCTGTTTTATGAATTTCCCCACCAAATTACTTTTGATCCCCCATTTCTTTCCCCCCATGTTTGCATGGTGCAGAGGGAGTGACATTCCAGCCTGCTCTGGGAGCTCCCATGTCTGCAGAGAAGGACGAGGCTCAGGGCAGGTAGTGGAGATGCATCAGGCTGTATTATCAACTGTTTACTTAAACTACCAGCAGAAGTTATCTGAATACTCTGGCAGCTTTCTGAAGTCAGCAGTTTTCCCACATCTATGTCTTTCATACATATATATGTATTTTTTTCCCATGTTACTCGGTTTGCTTCTCAATCATCTGAGCCTCTGCATTCCAGGGTTTCCTGCCTAGATAATTCTTTTCTTTGTGAGGGGCAACAAAAGAATTATTTTAAAGCCTGTATTTTAATCAAACTTTTGTTTCTACTCCCTTTGGGATACATGTTAAGAGTCACATGAGTTAAGACTAACACTGATTAAACGTAAATATGGGCTGTAGTAGAACTCTTCCTGATTCTGGGACTCCTGTTCAGGAGCAGCAGCTTCATGTCTGACCCTTCCCTGTCCCTGCTGCTGCTTGCCCTCCAGACCTGTGGCTGGAGGCCATGGCTGGAAAAGGCAGAGGAGACCCTTGCTGGGCATCCTCCCCACCATGGGTGCCCACACTGGCCTGTGCTGGCAGGAGGCTTCTGCCAGGGGAGGGCAGGTTCGATGGGCAGAGATGATGAGGGATGTTGGAGTCAGTCACCCACATTCTGGAGTGTGCCAGGTCAGCTGGGTGGGCCTGGGGGAGCTGCATCTCCCTGCCAGTCTCCTTCTGTTTGCAGAGTGGTGCTTTATGCAGAGCTGTAGTGTAGACAATGTGTAAACTGTTGGGAAAGAAGAAAATGATTTTGGGTTGAGCGCCTTGTCTGAACTTTGTCCTTTTCTCAAGGAAAAGAAAATATTATTTCACCTTTTAAAGAGCCACACATAATAAGAGGCAAAATGTCAAGACCAGTGTTGATATAAACCCTCAAGGAAAACAAACATCTATGTGACTTCTCCAAAAGGTCTCACTTCCTCACCCCTCTCCCCTAGTTTAAACAGATTCAGTAACTGAGGAGGAAGCAGGGAGGGAGGGTTCTTCTCTGGTCACTGTTGAAGGTCCTGTGCATGGACACAGTTCCACAGGTCTGGGCCCAGAGACAGCACCTTGCTGGGGACAAGTTCAAGCTCTTCCAAAGCCATTCAGCAGTTAGCCTGAAATATGAAATTCCCAATGACAGTGTTGTTACCAGAGAGCACAGACACAGTAATTCCTACCCACAGCAGCAATTACTGTCACATGGTGCTACACAAAGTACAGAAATTAATAATTAAAAGCCTTGAAGAGGCTTCAGAAGAGCTGTGTTAGTATGCACATCAGAACCAGGATAAATCACAAGCAATTCAGAAGTATATTTGCAGGTTCACTCATAACCATCATGGTATTTGGAGTCCCTTTGGGAGCAATAAATGACAGAGAGTCCATGTTATAAAAATAAACATGAACTTAAGTGGCAAGGATTCATTTAAACCAAAAGGGAAAAGACTTTCCTACTTACAGTATCAGTTTAACATAAGTAGAGTAAGTTTTACCTGGGAGTATGTGCCCCAGGCTGGGAGGAAGGGATCATAGCAGAGGGAACTGGTTGACATTCGCTGCTTAACCTCAAAGGTGTTTGCCCCAATAACAGCCATGGGTTTTTAACTAAATTCTGCAAAATATGAGCCTCAAAATGATGTTCCAAAGTGAAAATAAAAGGCAAAATGCAGCTGTTTGTCCCATGACACTTTTATTCAGTCTTTTCTTAAATAAGTGACTATTATTCCCCTCTGTACACAGGTGTCATAGGATTCAGTATTGCTTTTAGAGCCCTTGCTTCACGAGCCCTTGGGCTATGTGGGACTCCTTGCACTGAGATTTCAATTCTTGTGCTCACAGCTCAGAACTGACAGTGCCACTTGAGGTGCTCCAAGAGCAGGAAGCAAACTCAAACTTTATTTATTGATATTAATGGTTTTAAGGCACCTGAGTGGATTTTAAGAACCCGGTTTTGAAGCTTTATTCTGAATAAGGAATTCAGCATTTTGCCCTCAAAATGTTCAAGTTTAAATGATGACAGGCCTTTCCAATCCGACACGCCTTTTTTTTTTTTTTCCTGTGGTAACAAACAAGCTTAGAATGTCCTTCTGCACAGACTAACAAAATGCCAATAATCAAACAATCCAAAGTGTTCATTCAGCCAAACCAAATGTGAAATGCCCTTGCCCCTCTGCTCAGCTGGCACTGGGAGAGGGCATGGCATGGCTCTGTGCTGAGGCTCTTGGCACAACGGCCAAGGGACTCAGAAGAGTCTGCAGCAGAGTGCCAGCACTGGTGGAAGCAGACTTGTATCACCACTCAGGAAAATTACCCAGAGGCTTGAGCGAACAAGCCTTTCCCTGACAAACCAGCTCCCAAGGCAGCCCACCCCACCCAGTGGGAATGCTGCCTGGGTGAGGGCTACCAGCCTTGGCCTCCCTGTTTGCTCTTTCTGCCCACAAACACCGCCCGTTCTCTGATCTTAACTGCCTCTCACTTCTGATGTCGGCTCCTCCTTACAGGCTCCGTTTCAATTAGCTCCCTAAATAAATACAATTTTGATGTGTGGTCTCATGGTGGGTTATTAAACTGGCTCCAAAATGCTTTTCACCGAGAAGCAGCTCACTTTCCACTGAGTTATCCTACCCTGTAATCCACTTCACACTTCTGATGTAAAAACGCCGCAGGGTAAACACAAACAAGCACTTGTCTTTCGCTTGATAGCAGATTTTTGCCTAATCTCTTGAAGAATTAACCTTTAAACGATTCTTGGTGGCAGGCGGAACTGTGCTGGTGCCTCAGCCGTGTGCAATCTGCGGAGGCAGCAGTAGATGGAGCCAAGAGAGAAAAGAAAGGTTTGAGGGTTGCAGCGTTTCTCCCACGGTGCAGGTTTAACACTTGACTTGACCCTATTAGGAAAAAATTTCTCATTTAGTTCCTCATACTTTGAAGGTAATAAAGGGAATAATTATGCATAGCACTGCCAGCACGATATCCAGTGGAAAACGGTGACTTTTGGAAAAGTAAAGACTTGGAGGCAGTTTAGGGGTGAAGTATACAGGGGAAGGGAGAGAGAATAGTTGTATTATTTTTCTGGCAAGTGATAGATGAGAGTAATCTGGGAGGGTGGCGATAGGGTTCTGAGCACCAAAATATTTCTTCCTCTTCAGTGAGCCCTGGAAAGTTATTCAGCTGGGCAGGAATTATCCTCAGCATCCCCGAGGATGCACTCGGAATGTTGCTGACTGGGTGGCAGATTTAAAGAGAGAGTACAGCATTGGTGCCATCACCCTCTGTCCAGGCCTTCCCCACAGATACTGCCTTCTCAGCAGCAATAGCAGGAGGTACATGGCAGGTGGCATTCGTGTTCTGTAATGGACTGGCATGAGCTTGTTCTGGGGCTCTCTGGTCTGAACAAACTGGGGCTGGTGCAGCATTCTGTAACCATGGGCTGTACCTTTCCCCCAGCCACAGAGGTGGGGTATGCTCAGCGAAGTCTGCTGCAAAATGTTTGAGCTGTGCACAGCAGGCTCTGAGAACTCTTGGTCCTACTTGCATCAGTGAAGATGATCACATGCAAATTCATGCTCAAGAGTCATCCATAATTTTTGTCACATTCTCTGATGTCTGACAGTCTTTTCCAACCTGATGGCAGTGATTTTATTAGACTGTGCCTTCTTGACAGTGCTGTCAATTTGGTGTATTGACCACATCAGAGGGGAACGCAGAGGAGCCCCTGACACTGCAGTGCAAGGTGTGATATAGAGAATGCAAGGATTAAAGCAAGAAAAGTATGAGTCTTGTGCTTCTTTCTGCTACAATCTAACAGTGACAGTCTGGGAGGAGATCGTATTATAATTGCTAGAAAAACACAGGATATTTGCATTCTGCACACTGAGTAACCTGTACATCAGTACCTGTTGCACCAAAACAAAAGGCCACATCCACGATGACCAGCAGACTGCTTCATTAAGAAAGGTGTTGGAACAGTAACATTTTGCCCCAAGGACATTCTAGAATATGTGCTGATTCACTGTAAGCAAGCTAATTCCACATTTGGGGGAAAAAAATCTTTACTTACAGGAGAAATAAAAAAAACCCTCAAGTCAAGTGCTCACAAAAGCCTTTGGTTTTGGTGCAGGATAGTTAGCAGCTGACCTGATGGTTCTGCAGAGCTGTGCAGCTCGCTGTGCCTCGCTGTGCCTCGCTGAGGGAGCAGAGCCATCCTCCCACCCAGGGCTGTCCTGTCTTGCACTGACTACTCTGGCTTGGCCAATCTCAGAGCTTGGGGATTGGGGCAGGTGAACATCCAGGTCAGAGCTCAGCAAAGCCAGTGGGAGTGTTTGTCCCTACCACCCTGGTGACCTTGTGCCAGGCAGAACTTCTCTTGGCCCTGGGAGCAGGGGATGGCTGGCCAGGGCAGGGCAGGGACCATCAGAACCTGCTTGCCTTGAGCAGCTCAAGCAGGTTAAGTAAGGGACTATTACTGGAGCTGAAACAAAAAAGGGTGAAGGAGACTATATCAAACCCTCCCTGCAACTCTGAGAAACTATTTCTTTGTTTAATGTCTTTGATTGGGTTTAACTCATGCTGAATTTTGCTCTGTGAGGATGCTGTTTGTTTGGAAGTTGCTGCATTCTAGTGGGCAGCAAACACATCTGTGTGTGCTCCAGGTTCTCTTGAACATCTTGTGGTGAAAGGTGATGGAGAAAGACAAGACATAATTTAGTCCAGTTCTTTTTGTTTTCTGCATTTGTTTTATTTTCAGCATCTGAGGCTTACCATATTTACCAGGAATGCTTTGTATGGGGAAAATGGAGAAAGACAAATCGCTTAACATTATTCCAAGCTTTCTCTGCTATTACTTGCCATTCTCCCTTTCTGGGGCTGCACTGGATGTGACAAGGCCAGCTTCACTCTGGAGGTGGGACACTTGAGGCAGAGGTTGTGTGAGTTTAATTCTCACACAACACTTTTAGTGCATGACCAAAGGTACTGACAGATCCAAAGGAGATGAATCAGATGTTTTTAAGAGGTACAGAGAGTGTACAATCTGCTCAGCTTAATGAATTCTTGAAGCAGAATTCAGAGGGGTGTGGAGGGCTTCTTGGTAGCAGGCAATCTGGGGGAGGAGAAGAGCATGGCAGCAGGAGGATGGATATGTGCTCTCCCTCCACAGAGCCCTGGGCAGGTGGCTGGGAAGGGCTGGCTGTGCCTCAGCTTCCCCATGCCCCTTCTCCACATGCTGCGACCATTGCAGAAACAGCACCAAATGAGTAAGATCTTTTCACACAAACAGGGAAGAATTCTGAAGATATGCTATTTCTCTAAAAGTATTCAGAGGGTGAATAAAAAGAGTAGAAGTGTGGTTTTAAAAAGCCTCTAAAACTCTAGCCTTTTTTACAGTCCATTACTACAAACACATTGTGCCTATGGTGCTCCAATGTTAATCAGTCAATGCAACTGGCAGACAAATCAATGCTTTACTGTTTTAAGTATCCAAATGTTCTACTCCTAGCATATAAATATTAAATCCTAGTAAGAAATCTTGTCAGATCTATTTGATTTCAACTGTATTGTATTGTTGTTAAATGAAATGAACACTATATTTAAATTTATTCTCCTTGCAGTTCCTTTGTTCAGCTTTATTTTGATTTCTTTCAAAAGACAAAGAGAAAAGCACATCCATCATATGCAGCATGCTACAGCCAAAACAAATGCACATCAAATAAGTTTATTTAAGCAGATGTGCTCATAAAATATTAACAAGACAACAAATAATTACAGGAAAAGGCTAAAGTCCAACTCTGTATGGAGCCCAAAGGTCTGAGTTCTATTTAAGACAGAGATCAAATAAAATATGCACTGACAGCGTAACACCAAGTCTTCTATCAGCAGTGATGCAGCCATTGTTTTCAAGGCAAATAAACTTTAACGTGCCAGTGGAGTTGTATCCAAATCACATAAAATGTCCAGCCACAGAACATGTTGAATAGACTAAAATGGGATTTATGGTTCAAAATATTATCCTAGTGCAGATTTGTTTATTTCCACTCCCATTTTGACACAGGGACTAAATATCTTATGACATAATGGTGCTTCAAATGTTGGTGTTTCTGCTCCAGGGAAAAAAAACAGCCTTGCTCTTTGCCGACTGATTGCCTTCATTTACCTAAATCAGTCCACAGGTGATGCAGACCCTTTGGGATCCCACATGGGATTCCTCCTCAGGCAGCTGATGGACCATTGGCTCCCTGGATGTGACCTGTGAGAGTCTTGGTGACACAGATGCAGCCCCACGACAAGCAGAGAGAGGGCTGAGGCTTTGAGGAGGGGGTGGCTGCAGGACTTGGGCTGCCTGTGCCTCTTGTCATGCCTGCACGGTAGCACTGCTGGTCAGCAATGCCGGTCAGCACTGCTTGTTACCTCTGGAAAGGATTTGAATGCTCTTCCCTCGGCAGAGCTCAGCTCTCCTCCCCCACGGTCTGCAGGTGCCCTCCGAGCCAGCAGAGCAGTGTGTGCTCTCACGGGCACAGAAAGGACAGGACCCTGGCATCTCCCTGCTTGTGGGTGCGCTGGGATGTGAAGTGCCTGAAGCTGGGAAGGGACAGAATCCCTGCCCCGGGAATGCAGGTGTGAATGGTGGTTCTGGCTCCAGGGTCCCCTTTCCTCTCAGTCTGTGCAGAATACACATGGGATGCTCAGCAGACAGAAGTGTGGCTTTTCCCTGCATAAAGGCGCACCCCAAACAATGTTTTAAGGTTAAAAAAGTCCTTTCTTTTTCTTCCTGAGAAGAAAAACTTATAAATATGACCAGAAAGGACCCTCTGCTTTAGTAACTAGGAATGAAAATAAATGATGCTTTCATATCCCGTGCTTTTAAACTGCACTTGTGAGCTCTCTAAAGCTCAGTGATGCACTTCGAGCACCTTGGCTTAGTGCTACTGGAACCAGCTTCCCCCCGTTGATTATTTTATTCCTATTATTTCATTAACAACAAGCAGTATTCCTGCCTCCACCTGCTGGAGATTTGCGTGTCTTGGTGTGTCATGCAAGAGAAATTCAGGTAACATCTTGCTTTTCATTCCAAATTATGGATCCAACAGATACGATTTGCATGTAGTAGTGTCTGAAATATTGCAGGTTGGTGTTGTAGCATGGTGACCAGAATATATGTGTCGGCAGATGCTTAAGTATTTCACTGTAGTGAAACCAATCATGAAATGCATCTCTTTTTTTTTCTCTTTTTTTTTTTTTTTTTTTAAATTTTTTTTTAAAGATGCTTACATGATTCTATATAATTTTAGATTATATAAACAAGGTTTAAATTGTTTTCCCTGGACGCTGTTCGGATTAGAACAGCAATTTCAGAGGTGAAAGTCCTGTAATTAATACAGCATGCCAATCAAATCCCATCAGTGAAACACATTTCATTAATATTTGCTTTTTTACTGTTAGGCACGTTATAAACATTTTAGCAGTTCACATCTGTCTCTCATAGAACAATTGTAATTGAAATGAAAATGATATTTTTTCCAAGGTAATAGTATTTTAGAAGCACACATTCTTTCTGTGTATCTCAGAGCACTGAAAACTTTGTTTAGCCACCAATACCAACCACTCTGTATGTCTTTCATTTGCCACAAGGAATCAAAATGTTACCCTGAAAATTCTTCTTCATCTTTACTATGTTTTGCCTTCTAAACCTCCTGCTATGGCAGCAGCAATGTTTTAGGACTTCACAACAAAATAATAATGTGCAACCTTTCTCCATCTTCTTTGTGGAATTGAGCTTGAAATTCAAAGTCTAGCTGGCTTCACAACTGTCTTTTCACATTCAACAGCAGCATTTTGATGTCTTTCCAATAACTTATATTAATGTATCTTACTAATATTTTATTTTAGTATAATATTTTACTAATTAGCCACACTTTTTCTTAGCATCCTTGACTTCACAAAGGCAGGGAAAATATTCCCGAGCGTAAAAGGTGTCAGAAACTAAATTCTAAAGGCACTGCGGGCTGTCTGTGTGTGCTGGTGGCTGGGAACCAGCTCAGGGAGGAACCCTGCCCTCAGTGTGCTCTGCGGGGAGATTCCTCCGTGCGAGAGAGGGAACCTGAGTGTGTGACCCCTCATCCTTCACCAACTTTCACAGCTAAGGAAAACATGACGTGGGAGCCCCTTTAACGGGCTGCATTGGCCTCCAGAGTAATCTTATAACCTGTTATATAAAAAAACATCAACATACTCGGTCTTCCCCTACGTTTATAAGCAATGGGTTTATTCCTTGACACTAGTAAAAATTAAGACCGAGGCGCTGGTGTGCTGTTGATATTTAAGAATCCGGGCTCAGTGTCTGTCTCAGCAAATCCTGGCTCTGTCGCCGGGGCGAGACCGGAGCTGCCCCAGGGTTCCGCACCGCCGGCCGGGGCTCTGCGGCACAGGAGAAGTCATGGGGGAAGGCACGGAGCCCTCACCGGGAGGGGAGCAGGCCGGGTCTCTCTTGCCTTTCCTTCTCTTAATTCCCCTTCCGAGGCGGGCGGAGCGGTGCAGAGGTGCGGGGAGCAGAGAGTCTGCTCTGCTGTGGTGCCCCGCTGCCTCAATCGTATTGCTGCAGCCAGAATCAGGAGTGTAAATGCATTTATTGATCAGTTTATATGACAGGCTATTTGGGGTTGGGGGTTGTTTTTGTTTTGTTTTCTAAAGCGGGCTTAAGCATCGATGCGGGCTGAGCACACTCAGCGAGCGAAACTCGTTCTACGTAGGCAAGTGACTGAACAAATGGCAATTTGTGCCATGGAACTCGCTGCTTCTAAAGTATAAGATCATCACCGGGGCCGGGCTGGGGGGGTTGATATGCTGACCCCGAGCTTTCAGGTGACCGAGACTGCAAACGAATTTGTTCACATCTGCAGGGGTCACATCGAAATTCACACTTTGAAGTTCTCCATCCACTGTTTTTCTCTCTTTATAGTCCCTTTTCGCCAAGGTTGGAGTGGTGCTCCAATCAGTGGTAGATGTGACCGTTTCGGTACGCGTGTGTCGGATAACCTGGCTGTTCCCGGGGAACACCTTTCCATGTGTTATGCAAATACTGAACTTCGGAAAGACCCAGGGAATCTCTACGGGAAGAGCAAAGGAGAGACTGGAGTAGGAACGGGGACCCAGCTCTGTCGCCCTCTGACTCTTTCCCCCCGTTTTTCACACGTGGAACTACGAGACATCAAAAGCCTTCAACTGAGGCAGAATCGGGCACCGCGACTCCAGCGAAAACCATGCAGGTTCCTCGCTTTGAGAGGAGCGAGTCTGTGGTGCGGGGAGGGGGGCAAGATGGGCTCATCTGTCCTTAACTAACTGAGGCTAAGGGTGAAAGTGTTTATTGTCCGTGATAACCTCTGAGCCGAGGAATCAGAGGGGTTATTTAGGAAAACACCTTGGGAGGGGTTATTTAGGAAAACACCTTGGGAAGGGATTCCTCGTCAATCCAATGCCACAGCTGAAATTTACGTTTTGAGATAAATATAAATAGTAAGCAATAATTAAGGCTTATTAATAATAGGAGAGAAAAATTAGCCGTGTTTCTCCAGGCCCGCCGGTGTCCCGGAACGGAGCAGGAGTGCGGGCAGCAGCGGGGGCAGCGGCTGAGGGGCGATGGGAGCCTCAAAGGGCTGCTCCAGGTTTCGCCTTGCCAGCACTCAACACGTCAGATAAGGCAGACATGCAAGAAAAGGCGAGAGGACAAGGAAACTTTGCCAGGAGAGCCTGTAGCCTCGTGTGCATCTCCCGAGCGATCAGCAGGTGAGGAATCCCACGCTGGGAATTGCATCACACACCGCTCGGCGTGACAAGCTACCAGGCGCGAGCAGGAGGGTCTGAGGGGAGCGGGGCAGGAGCAGCCCTCGGGACGAGTAGACTGGTAGAGTGGGGGGGAGAGGGAGGGCGGCCTCCCCCGGCTCCCCTCAGCCTCTCGGAGGTTGTTCAGCGTCACCCCGCTTTCCGCCAGGCACGCAAGCTGCAGCGTTTCGCTTCTCTGTTGTACCGCGTGTACTTGGAGTTCCAAAGCAAATCCTTCCACTCCTGCATTCCTCAATGACAGCGCAATAATCGTTAATACAAACCAGAGCGGAGCGCTCCGCTCAGGGCAGCGCTGCTTATTCGCGCGGCTTCTGATATTTCCCATTTTACATGATCGTTCTGTACTGACAAAGTCAGCTCAGGAGAGCCTCAACAGCCATTGCAACTCCGTCACCCCCGACTGCAGCTCCTGCTGTTCATATCTTTACTTAAGAGCGATGCCGTCTGCAGATAGAGCCCTCTCCGCTCTTCTCTTCCTCCCAAACGCGTTGTTTTTCATGTCTCTCTTCAAGAAGCGCCGGGATAGCTCTCGGAGGCCCCGGTGGGATGGAAAGAGGGTCAGGGCGGCCGCGGCCCGCGGTCCCCTCGGCACGGCGGGGGGAAACGTTAATCATAACGGAGAGGCCTCCCAGCACCAGCAGGAAACGATTTCTCGTTGTTTTAATTTTTTACCCCCTCAAAATCGAGTTGTATTAAAGTTCCTCGATTAAACCTACGGAAATGATTCCGCAGCGCCTCGGAAAAGCAGAGGAGCGGCGAGCTCCCTTCGCCTCCGAGGAGCTGGCCTCTCTGACGGGAACCGCTTCCACCCGTCTAGAGGTCCCACCGCTCTCGCCAGCCGGGCGCTCCTGCCGCCGCCCCAGCCCGCCGCCCTCCAGCGCAAATTGGCGCAGGCAGCCCGCCCGCAGCAGGAGCAGGAGATGCCGCTCGGGGAGCGGCAGGTCCCGCGGGTGCCGAAATGGCTCCCGCCCGTTTCGCGGCGCCGCCCGCCCGGCGCTTTGCGCTCGCCGGTTCCCCCCGACAGCCCTGGCCCAGTGCCCCCGCCCGGGCTGCTCCACGCACCTGACAATTCTCGGGAGAAAAAAGCGGAAAATCGGGGTGGCCGCGTCCTTTCCCGTCCCTCTGTCTCACCGCACCGCTCACACCGGCGCGGTAATCGCGGCTTTGCCGAGCTGGTCTCTGCGGGAGCGCGTCCCGCCGGCAGCGACAGCCCCGGGCCAAGCAGCTCCCGGACCCGCTCACTGGGGCTCTCGGCCTCTGCCCGAGCTGCTTGGGCACCTGCCATATGGTGGCGCGGGGGAGGCCACCGATTCGGGCACGGCCTCTGCCGCGCCGGCCCAGTCCACTCCCCGGGAGCGATGGGGCCCCGCCAGACCCCTGGGGGCGCCTCAGGGGCTGCCGAACCCCGCGACCTCGGCGGGGGCCCCGAGGGGTCTTGCGGGCCACACGGCTGGGGGCTGCAGCCGCCCCCGTCCCGCTCCGGTCGGCGGGGCCGGTGCAGAGGCCCCGCAGATGAAAGGCTGCGCTCGCAGGCGTGCCCCGCGCCGGCAGGTCCTGTCCCCCCCGCTTTCCCCCCGCGGGTGCACATGTCAGAGTTCATAGACCTGGCTGCTGCCTTTTACAACACTGAGCTGTAAAAGAGCGGATATTAAACCCGTATAATGGATCCAGCTCCAAGGAGAGGTTAAATTTCCCAGTGAAACGAAGGTATTTGCCCTGAACTGGGAAAAGACACCCCCCAGCACCCATGCTGGGAAACCCGGGGAGCCGTCAGAGATTGGCGGTAAACTCTGCCCCCAGCCTCGCACCTGGCATCGGTCGCCGCGGGGGCACATGTGCGCGACACGCTGCTGCCAGACAGGGCTCGGCCCGCCCGCCCCGTTGGGTCTCTGACCCCGGGAGCCCCTGGAGAGTGAGCGACCGGAGCGAAAGCACTTGCCTTCGGACCGAGCCGGGCCTGAGCTGAGTGTCTGCCATTGCTGCCACGGGGCCTCTGCTGCCTGCTCAGACCGCTGGACCATGGGGCTCAGGGCGGGTGAGGGACAGGGCTGCTCCGGTAATACGGGCCGTGCTAGAGCCGGGCGAGCAGCGGCGAGAGCCGGGGACTTGGTCAGGCCGAGGCGCAGCCCTTATCACAGGCGCAGCCACTGCGCGTTGTGCCCGGCTCCATAGGAGCCGCGGGGACAGCGCGGAGCCGCAGCGGGTGCCTGGCGGCGGAACGGCTCCTCACCGGAGCAGCTCCACCCCGCAGGGCCTTGGTGCCGGCTCAGGTCCTGCGAATCCGTCGGGCGGGCTGGGAGCTTAAGATCTCCATTCTCTGAAGCCGCCCGGCCGGGCTCTCCGCCGGCGGAGGGTATGCGAAGCCCGAGCCTGTCTGCCGCGCTGCCCTCAAAAATCTATTTAGGGAAGATGAAGGCGCATGCAAATGCGTGGCGCCTCCTCGCCTGTGCCTTTAATCATGGTAAATTGGCTCCCGTTCCTCCAGGCCCCCCGAAAAGGCGCACGGGGCGGCACCGCATCGTGGCGGGGCTGGGACTCCCAGCGCCGCTCGGCACCCGCTGCTCCCCGGGGCTTTCCGGCTTTTCGGCGCGGCCCCGGCGCCCTGCCTGATCCGCCTCTCTCAGCAATTTTCCTACCCAAATGCTGCCGTGACGGGAACAGAGCGCAGAGATAGCATCGGGCGGCCTATATCAAAGAGATCTTGCTTAATTAAAATACCGGCTCGGTGCTCGCCGCTTTTCACGCGGCGTGGCCTCCGACCGCGTTCTGCCGGATACCGCCGGCTCCACCTCCCCCATCGGCCGCTCTGGCCGGCCCCGGTCACCTGCTCCGTGAGGCCGCCGGGCTAACAGGGTCCCTTCCCGGGGCTAGGGCCCAGGCGGTTGGTGGACGGGCCGGTCCCAGTAGGGCGGCTGCGGTGCACGGGGAGGCTCCGCGTGGTTCACGAAGCATTTGTTTGCGCTACTGAGCAACAGCCCGATAATTTATTGTTATTGTTATTGGTAACTACACTTCGCAGCTCGTTCGCATCCATCCTTCCGAGGAGGGGAGCGTGGGTTGGATCAGTTGCTTCCATGCGTGGCCGGCGGCGGCTCCTCCCGGGCCGGAGCCGCTCCGCTGGGGCTACCGAGCCAGCGGGGACAAGTAGTGGGACTGCCCCGCACGGAGGCCGGGGGCAGAGGCCTGGCGACAGGGAGGCCGCCGGAGGCTCCGTCAGAGCTGCGGGCTGCAGAGCCGGTCTGGGGAGCGCCCAGTTCTGGGGAGCATGGGGCAATCGGCAGCGAGTCCGCCAGAGGGGCGCTCGCCAGTCTCTGTGGCGGTGCCGAACCTCGGCAGCTGCCCGCCGTGCCAGCGGCCCCGTGCCCCGGCGCTCCCTGAGTGCTCCTGCCGAGAGCTTTTTTCCGTGCACCGATGCTTCGGCGTTCGGCTGGCGAGCGGAGAACGTCGGGGCTTCGCAGGGCAGCGAGGTGCAGAATCCAGCTGTGGGTGGAGAAAAACAGGACAAAGTGAGCCGGTGATCCCCTCGGTTCTCCCCCCTCGCCCCGCCGCCGAGGTGCTGCAGAGTCGGGGCCGGCGGCAGCGCACGGCGAGGCGGCAGGCCGGTCCGCCCCGCCCAGGGTCGGGAACCGCCGCCGTCTCCGCGCTGGGCAGCACCCGGGCCGGTCGACCCTGCTCCCCTCGGCCCCGCCGCTCGCCCCGGCTGACCCCGCGCCCGCGGAGCCCCGGCCGTGCCGCCGCACGCCGGCAGGGGGCAGGCTGTGCCCGAGCCCCGCGCACCGGGCACCGGGCCCTGCCGAGCGGGGTCAGCCGGGCCGGGCAGCGCCGTCACCGCCGCCCCGCCCGGGGGCACCCCCGCACCTCTCGGGGCAGCCCCGCCGCACGGCTGGACCGCACGGCGGGCACCACACCGCGGGTCGCCCCCGCCTAACCGCGGGAGCGGGCGGTGCGCGTGGGTATCGGGAAAAATCCGCGTGCAGGCACCCGAGAACGCGCTTGGGCAGAAATGGGGCGTGCGGCAGCCAGAGTGCACAGACGCGTACCCGCTGGGCCCGCACGCTTACGCGTAAAACGCCCGGCGCCACCTCGTGCCAAGACACCCGCGGCCCCCCCGGCTCCCGCGCCGTTCTGTCCCGCACACCGCCGGGGTCCCGCTGCGCTCCCCGTAGCGCCGGCTACCCGCGTGCGTGTGCACCGGGGCGGCACCGACGGGCGAGGAGCGGGGATCGGGCGGCTCGTCCCGGCGGCCGGCGGAGATTTGGTGCAGCGGGCTCGGCTGTTTAACTGTTCGTTAAACCGGTGCTTCCTCCTCCTGCCTCTTTTGGAAAGGGCAGGATTGGGACCTGCTGCGTTTCTTGTTCGACTCTCAAAATTAACCCAAAACAAGGAGATGTGCCTTGCAAATAAACGGAGAATTCGAAGGAAGCCGCGGGGAGGTGGGGCTGTGTTAGTCTGGTTTGGGTTTATTTCTGTGATGGTTTTGAGCGTGGGTGTTTTAATTGCATTTTGTTTTTCTTTAAAAGCATCACATAAACCGATATAACACCTCATCGAATTGTTCTCAGGGCAGAAGCGGGGATAACATTTACCCGGCGCAGTGTTCGTACACACACACAGCAAGAAGCAATTTGGTGTGATATTTGCGAGTAAAAACCCAGGAACAAAGCTGGAATTACTGCTGCGGCTGCGGGGCTAGGGACTCCCGCTCCGCTTCACAGTCCCGTCACTTAGAGCTGCCTTTTGGCTGGGTTTTGGGTTTTCTTCTTTTCGTTCTTCTTTTTATAATGAGAATTTACGAAAACTCCTGCGGAAACGGGGGCTCTAATTTTCCTCGTAACTGTGGAAGATAATTTGACGGAAACCCTCTGTGATGGAGAACTTTGAATCCTTAAGAGAAAATAGGAAGGGAACATAAAATATTAATGTGAACGAGCAGCTTTTTTGCCGCTGATTGAACTCTGAAATTTTAGCAGCCTTTATCTTGATCTCAGAATTAAATAATCATATATTATTTTTTCAGCATTAGCCACAAAGATTTTCAGATTTGTACTCTCCAGAACAAAAACCAAATAAACTCTATTACTAAAAACCCTTTCCAAAATATTTAACTAAAACGTAGTCACGAATTTCTTTCAGAGATTTTTGCATACGAAAACGGCATAAAAAGAGGCTTTATATTAAGACCCCCAAAAAAGAAGCATTAAGTAATTCAAGTTAACACTTGCCCTGCTTATTATGTATCAATATTTTGGGAGCATTACAAAATAAACTCTTTCGTTTGGCAGGGTCATGGCATATCACCGGTCACATTAAGAATCTCCGCACGGAATCCTTTCGGGATTTTCATTTCCTCAGATTTAGATCTTTAACGGTATCAGATAGAAAAAGACACCAAAACAAACAAACAGGAAAAAAAAAAACCCACAACACAAAACAGAAAAACCAAAACACAACTCCCTAAAAAAAAAAAAATAAATAAAATCACCAAACCAAAAAACCAAAATCGAAAGGGAGGCGGTGGCGCGGAGTCCGGCGCTCCGGGCGCACGGGCAGGCTAGTGGAGATCGCTTTTCCCGTCAGTTTTGTTTCCTCAGAGGGAATCAAAGTGTCGAGTTCGGACAGGGCTGTCCGGCACCCACATCGGGTGTGTGAACTCTCATACTGCGCTCCGCACCGAGTCCCTGCGCGTTCAAACGCGTTAGCGGCCAACCCGAGCGAGCAGCGCTGCCACAGGAGCGGGCGCGGGGTCTCCGCCGAGGAAGCATCCGCAGCCCTCAGGCCGCTGCTCCGCCCGAGCTCTCCCGCCCGCAGCCCCGCCGCGACGGTTCGGAGACGCCTTTCAGAGGCGCAACCCCCGCACCCCGTTCCCCGTCCCCGCCGGGGCCGGTTGCGCCGCCGCCGTCCGCGGGACAGATCCGCGTCCCCGCCGGGGCCGGAGGGAGGGTCCCGCCGCCACCTGCCCTGGCCCGGCGCTGGACGCGCGCTGCTACCTACCCCGGACAGGGCAGGAGCCAGGAGCCGCCGTCGGGCCGGGAGCGGCGCGGGGAGCGGACCGGGGAGCGGAGCAGCCGGGGCCCCGCTCCACCGCCACCCTCGACCGAGATCGTTCTCCCCTTCCCCGGCCCGCGGGGGCGCGCCCCGGGCCCGCAGTGCCCGAACCTCTCGGCGGTTCCGGGGTGCGCGGAGCTGTCCGCCCCGCGCCCCGGGCGCCGCCGCGCGTCGGGGGCCGCAGGGGCCCGGCGGGGCCGGGGCACTATTTGACGTCGAGGAGACGGATCACCGCGGCGCAGCGATACGGAGCGCACCAATGGAGTTCAAATGTCAGCAAGTTTGAGGAGGGGTGAGGCGCCGGGGGGTGTGTTCCTCCGCGGCGGCCCCTGCTCTAAACGGCGCGGCTCCTCGGGCCGCCGCACGGCTCAGGGGCTGGGAGCGCCGGGAGCTCCGTGCCCCGCCCGGCCCGCCGCGCCCGCGCTCCGCCCGTCCCGGCCCGCCCCGGGAGGGCCCTCTGCGCCGCGCAGGGCGTGGGTCCGGCGAGCAGGTGACACCGCGGCTGCCCGGCGCCGTGTGCGCGGCATGTGCGCGCCCGTGTAGCGGGGCGGCCCCATGGGCGGCGGCGCCGGCTCCTGCCTCTGCCCCCCGTCTCTGGAAGCCTGGGCAGGAAACGCTCCTCATGTCTCTCAGATAAAAATAAAAGCGACTCCATCCTCCCGGCCGCAGAGTGTCCCCGCGCCCGGCCCGACGCGGGGCTGAGCCGGCCCCGCCGCCCGGCAGCGCCTCGCCCCGCCGCCCAGAGCGCCGGGCCGCGCCGCCGCCCATGGACATCGCGACGGGTCCTGAGTCCTTGGAGAGGTGCTTCCCGCGGGGCCCGCCGGACTGCGCCAAGATGCTGGACGGTATTAAAATGGAAGACCACCCCCTGCGTTCGGGGCCGGCCACGCTGGGAGTGCTGCTGGGTGAGTTGCCGGTCGCTTCTCGGCTATGCCGAAAGCGGCCCCCGCGCTCCGCTCGGTACCCGGGGCTGCGGTCCGAGGGGCCTGGGCTGATGTAGGCTGTAGCCGCTCAGTCCCAGACCGGCGCCGGGCGCGGGACTGTCTCGCCGCGTGTGCGGGACACGGTGCCGGCGGCAGCCGTCGAGCTCGGTCTCGCCGAGCGGCTGGGCCGGGCGGGCTGGGCTGCCCGGGAGCGAGGCTGGGGAGCGGGGCCAGGTTGTGTCGGGTCTGGGAGCGGGGCCGGGTCGGGACCAGAGCCGGCACTTGACGCCGTCGTCTGCCGTTGCAGGGTCGGAGTGCCAGCACCAGGCCGTCTGCGAGGGCTGCCAGCGGCCCATCTCGGACCGGTTCCTGATGCGGGTGAACGAGTCCTCCTGGCACGAGGAGTGCCTACAGTGCGCCGCTTGCCAGCAGGCGCTTACCACCAGCTGCTACTTCCGGGACCGCAAGCTCTACTGCAAGCAGGACTACCAACAGTAAGGGCGCGGGGGGCGACGGGGGTCCCGCCGGGGCAGCCCGGCCCAGCCCGGGGTGCGCTGCGGGTTGCGAGCGTGTTCCCGATCGGGCCGAGCCCGGCGGAGAGGAGCAGCCCCGCGCCGGGGCCCACGGCTACAGGGTGGCTGCTCTGGCGAGCGGGGACCCCGGTGCAGGCGGCGCGGCGGGCACGGACGGGACCGGAGACACCAAGCCGCGCGGGAAGGGCGCTGCCCCCCAGCCCACTGCGGTCTGGGACCCTGCGGCGCCGCGCCCGGAGCCGCCCCGCGGATCCCTCCTGCCCGAGGCGAGCCCCGGCCCGCGGCCGTCCCAGCGCCGCCCGGCCCGCGGGGCACCCGCTGGCACTGCCCGGCGGCGGGGCCGGGGGCTCGGCGGGGCCGTCGGTGCGGTGCCGCGGGCCGGCCCGGCGGGGCCCGGCCGAGAGACCAGCGCAGCAGCGGGAAGAGCCCGGAGCTGAGCTCGGCGCTGGCCCCGGCGCTGCCCGCTCGCTCTGTTATTCCGGCTTTATCCCCAAATGTCAGGCGCTGTCGGGAGCGGCCCCCGCCGCGGCGCGGCCCCGCGCGGGGACAGAGCCCGGCCCCGCGCCGGGCCGCCCTCCCCAGCAGAAGCCTACTTCATGCTTGTCACCGAAATTGAGGATCCTTTTTGTGCCGGGAGGGGGGCGAACATGGGCACTTCAATCACTAGGACATAATATGGCTCTGCTAGAAGTCTGGCAACAAACAAAGAACAACAACTATTGGTTTGCATCAACTTTTGTCAGGCATTCAGCAGGCTTCCAGAAAGGCCTGAAGTGGCTTAGTGGCAACAATGTGCATTTCATAGCTACAGCATGAAAATCCATCTCCATGGAAACGGGTAGTAAATGCTAACATGACATGCTGAGTATAAATATTGTGAGGGTTATAACTCTTGTATAAATGGCCCAGATAAATGTCCCCCTGTTTAGGAATTACAACAAAACACGTTATTTCATTCTGCAGCCCTCACCAACTCCCAGAGATTCCTCCATGGCCCGGGCGCTGCACATGGAATAACCCAGAGCTTGCCCGTGGGCCACTGCCGTCCCAGCCTCATGAGGCAGGGAGCACGTCCACAGGCTTTACCTTTTCCTTTTACACAAAATAAACCACCCAGTGGTAGCTGTAGTTGTAGATCAGTGAAACTTCTGCCTCTGTGGGTAGTAACACCTTAGATATTTTTGTTGATTAGGAAAGAATTTAGAACAGTCTTCAGGCTACCTAAGGAAGTGTTATTTGGCAATGTAAATATTTACATTATTTGCAAAGAAATGTACCCTCCAAAGTCCCATCCTTAGTTTCTGTAAAATAAAAGATCATACTTAGAAACCTAAAAAGCAAGATCAGAGACTATTTCTTTGTAAAAACAAAAATACTTTCCTGACTGAAAATAGAAATGTTACTTCTTCAGAACTTCCCGTATTATCAAAGGTGTCCAACTGTAGAGGGGGGGAAACAGAGTAACCAGGCTGGTGAACAATAAAAAGATATCAACATGTTGGCCTTTGTTGAATCCCAGCACCTAGTGTGACATGACATGCTGCCCTGCTGTGTGTGCCCCCGAGGACTGACAGCGGCAGCGGCTCACGGAAAGGGAAGGGGAGGGGAGACACGGTAAATCAGAATTTGTTTTCTCTGGGATTTTATTAGCCCAAAAGAGCAAACATGTGAAACTATGCTGACACAGATTATGCACCCTTTCAGACTTGGAGAAATATTCGTTTATGGTAGCTAGAAGATAAAAATAGCTGTCCAGCCGTGCGAGTGGCTCTGGGCTGTGCGATGCAGAGGGTCAGTTTTATCCATCAGACTGGGGGGGAGGGTGAAGCCATGAGCGAGCTGTGCGAGGCGGAGTGGGCACAGCCTCGGTCCTGTGCTGGAACACCGGGATGGGAAATGCCTGTGTGCTCAGTGAGCACGCCCTGGGGTAGTGAGATGGAATAGGATCGGCACAGAGGAAGACAGGGATCAGTAATACCAGATACTTTTTGTCATCCTGAGTTTTATTTACAGATCTCGGGGGGGGGGGGGGAGAGAAAGAAAAAAAAAAAGAAAAGAGGGAGAATAAAGTTTACTTAAATATCTCAGTTCCTGAAATTTGCTTTAAATAGATTTTTCTGTACATAGTAATGCAATTTTAAAGGTCAGATTTCTCCAGAACTCCCAGGACTATAATCAAGCACTGTGTGTATATCTTTGGGAAACTGGTGTCTCATCTTTCTAATGAAAGCAAGCTTCTGATGGGTCAGATATCAGACCTTACACCTTTCCCTGGGTCAGGAATGATTGCTGCCCATCCATGGATGAGGGCATTTCACATTAGGGGGAAGGGTGAAAACAGTTTTTCTTTTTTTTTTTTTTTTTTTTTTTTTTTTTTTTTTTTAATAAAAATATTGGCTGTGTGAAGCTACCCTGGAATGTTAGAATAAATCCTTAGGGAGGTGGATTAGTGGCCTAAGTCCAGTTTGAAGTAGTCAGAGGTACCTGATAAATGTAATTTATCACAAAAATATCATTACTATGTCAATGGAACCAGTGGGACAAGCTGGGCACGTTTTTGGTCTTTTTTTAAAGAAGGAATTCAATACATTTAGGTACTTATTTTGCTAAAATTTAGGATTTTGAGGGTCAGGTGCATTTGATGACAAGGTTTTTAAGGGGAAAAGTCCAGAGCAGTACAATGGCACCAGGGAGGCTGGGTCTCGCAAGCCCAAGTCAATCAGAATCTCTTTGATTTTAATTAGAGCTTTAACAAATTGCTGCACATTTGGAACCTTACACTTAACACTGCTGTGTTTTTTTAAAAGAATTTTTTTTTTCAGATAAACTGAGTGAACAGAATGATTGTTTTTCAAAAATAGAAGGCTTGCAGTAGTTGTATTTTGGTTCTTTGCTTAAATGAATTTATCTATTGCACCGTTCATAATAGTGCTTCCTTCTAAAAAACATTAGTATTTATAAATACTACAATTTTTCCCATTTGTATATTTTCATGTTTTTGTGATTGTGCTTTTCTGGTTTGTTTTTCTTTCAACTGCTCAGTCTTACGTAGCAATTTGTCCTAGTTATTGCTGATAGTAAAAAAGGATATGTTATGAAAAATAACTGTTTAGGGGTGCATGTTTCATATGTAAGCAATGCATATAATTTATAGAAATATCTGTATTCCCATTCTAGCTTTGGAAATAAAGGCTGTAAAAGAGATTTTTATTCAAGGGACCGGATAGCAAATGCTCAGAGTAGCTATTTTGTAAGTTTTCATTAATACATTCTGAGTTTTGCTTAGGGTGGGAGTGATAAATATTCAGGGTTTTGTTCTTTTAAATATGGTCAGGCATTGTTTTAGCATCACGTTTGAATGCTATTACAAAAGACCCACCATGTATTTCTGGTATGTTTTTGTGCTGTTCTTCATCTTTGAATTCTTTCTTGTCGGTGGCTGGGCTTGTTTTTGCTGTGCAGGCAGCACGGAGCAGCACGTCCCCCGCAGGAAGGAAAGAAAACCCCACGAAGCCTCGGTGCTGTGGGGAAATCTTCCCTTCTCCAGATTTTGGGAATGCTGTCACAGGAGCATAACTCTGAGGCTGATGTTTCCCAGTTGAGTTGCGTTTTATATTCGAAATACAACAAAAGCTTCCCGTCAGTGAGTGTCTCTTGGTTTTGTGACTGTTATTTTTCTCGCAGAGCGCGGGCTGTGGAATGTGGCAGGAGCCCCGTGCAGGAGGGAGCGGAGCTCCCGGATTCTGCTGCATTCTGCTGCCCGCATTCAATTGCAATCTGCTAACGACAGGATTTGATCTGTTTTCAGTTTTCCTGTTTTATTTTTAACCAGGGAGCACCAGCCGGGCTGTTCTGCTCACGGGTGCAGTTGTGCAGCACCGTGAGCTCGGCGGAATAATGTGGAGCAGGGGGTCCCTACAGCTGCCCTTGCCTTGTGCCGAAGGGGCACTGGTCCTTGTGTGTGGGTCACTAGGACACAGCAGAGAAACGGGGTGAAACTTAGAGAAAGGAGTAGCCTAAGCACATGCCCTGGATGTGAAGTAATGAAGAAAGTTATATCCTTCACTAAAAATGCTTTTAAAAGTCACTGAAATACTCTGGCATTTTTGCTGAAAATCCCACCACTCCTGCACCATCAGTCACATCAGCCCCATCAAAAATCCTCTACGATTAGGCTTTCGTGGCACCTCAAAATAGTCCCAAAAGCGGGAGTGTTGAGGAAATGTGGCTGTTATTTCAGTCAGTGACGTCAGCAGAGTGGCCGTGCTGGGGCTGAGCCCCTGCGGGTCCCCCGTGTCGGCGGCTCCGTCCCCGCGGGTGGGAATGGCACGGGCCTCGGCGGCACCTCGGCAGCGCCGGGCACCGGCCACCCGCCGGCTCGGGCTGGGCTGCCTGAGTGCTAGCAGGGATCTGGGACGGGGTGTGTTTGGAGAATTTGGGGAGACATTTTGGTTTTCTACTGCACTCGTGGTAACACTGAACAAAATAATTGCAATGAAAAGATGTGATTTGCACTGATCTGTGGCAGAAAACCAAAGGGAGGATTTTTGTGCAATGTAGGGAATATGCAATTAAATTACAGGAGTGTAATTTAAAATGCTTTACAACTAACCTGAGAAAAAATAACCTATAGATGTGAAATACCCTACAAAAATTTCTTCACTGAGTATTATAAGAAACAGGAATATTTTATATTCTGTTCAGAAGTCAGGTCTGTTATTTTTTGGCCTAAACTTTTGAAGTTCAAAGGCATATGTCACCTTTCCAACTATCGATAATATATCATGATAAAACAGCTGGATTATAATGTCTTTTCTTAGATTAATTATGTTAGTAGTGTATTTCAGTGGTAAATATACACTTCTTGCTTCTCTCTGTTGTAGAACAGCCTGTAAAGCCTGGTACATTCTGAACTGCTCACCGCTCTGGTGAACCTGAAAGTGGGGGTTTGGGAAAATCAGCTTTAGTAGTGGGAGAGGCTGCATCCTTTGGTCAGATATCTGGGCAGAAATATTCAGGAGAAAAAGGAGTATGCTTTTCCCTAACACAGCTGTGATTTTTATCTTTTATTCCAGACAAAATTTGGATTTACACTAAATTGACTACTTCTTGCAGTAATAGGAATTGATTTTATTTTATTTAATACCTCTTCCTGGAGTGGAGAGTGCAGCAGATACAGGGAGTGATTAGAGGAGACCTGGACCCCCCCGTGCTCGGTGTGGAGGCCGTGGGAGGTTCGGGAGGTTTCGGTGCGGTAGGAGCAACCGGGGCCCTCCTGGCTGTAATGAAACACTCGACAAAGTCACTGTGCCAGCGGCCGCCCTGGGGCCCACGCAGGGACACGCACAGGCACCCCGAGCACCCAGGGACGTCTGCTGGCGTGGCTCAGTGGGGCAGTTTTGGAGGGAGAGAGGGGTCAGTAAATACTTCATGTTTGTTGCCACTGCCAGGCGGAGCAGGAGGGTCCACGTCTGCGTGCCGTGCGTGGAGCTCCCTGTGCTGCGTGGTGTTTGTGGCAGTTTGGGGAGAGTGTGCAGTATAAATATAACAGCAACATTTCATGACAAAATTAGAAAGGGATTTTCTACTGCTTGGGCTGGCTTGGACCATGCCACGAGTTGCATAAAATGCAGAGTCAGAGAAAGGCTGTGAATTTTAAACCACAGCAAGATGGAAAAGGGCCATAGCTGTGTCCTCTGTAGAGGTGTATGAGGCTGAATGACAGAGTTGCAGAAAAAAACAGGGAAAAATGCTTCTCTTTGCCTACAGTTTTTTTCCCACATAATAAGTCATGTTATTGCTCTAGTGAAGTAAGAAACAAGCAAGTAAATAAAACTGTAAGTGACTTGGAGAGCAATCTCCAGTAAAAGTAAACAAACCAGGTATTGCTCTGGGATGGTTTGGTGTGGTAGGAAGGGGTTTTGGCATGATTTGGGATGATTACGTTACTCGCAAGGCAAAGATTGACTCATAATGAAATGACAGTTTCTTGTTCGTGGCAGAACATAAAACTTCCACGTTTGTTTTGAAACAAAGGACACAGTTAGTTATAAGTAACAATATGTTGTGAGCCCCAACAGCCGAGTCTGCAGCAGCCAAACGATGGAATTAAAGGAGTTACTTTGGAGTCAAGTGGGTGCGATTAGGAACAGAAATTTCCTTTCTCCAGGTGATCTGAAATAACTAAATGAAGCGGGCAGGAAGTTTTCATCAAATATCTACCTTGTAGACTGTGTACTTATGGTATACTACAGCCAAAGCTATGAATGAAAACTGATCTTTTTGATAAAAAGGTATGAGAATTTTGTTTAAAAGCAGAGGTCTTTTCTGAATTACAGTATTTTATAAAATGTAACAGGGTGGTAATATAATTTTGCAACAGTAGAAGCTTTAACAGCACGGGTAGCATTCAGGGAGGAGACGGTGCTTTTCTCCATTAGTAACTAAGTAAAAAAAAATCTATGAACAGCTTCAGATCTAATTTAAAATAAATGTTGAAAGTCAAGGTAGACTTCTGAGTTCGAGAGTAGAGACCATAAAAGAGAAAAAAAAATCACAATATTGGTAAGGTAAAATGAGCCTGATTTTTCATTTGAAATGTAATATTAGTGTTTCTAACATGCATGTTAATATAGATCTGAATCTTCAGTGCCTTGTTCAGGCAAATTATTAATTGGTTTTAGATGCCTCTACAAATTCAATATAAAATTGAGGCAGTGTTTCTTTTTTTTTTTTTTTTTTAATTATTTTAAAATATTAGCCTTACATTTACTTTATGTTCCTAGATTTGCTTTGGCTAGACTGATGCTACTGAAATGAAATATTGTATTACCCTTGCTTTACTCTCTTACAGTTGCTCTGGCCACACTGTGACAGCTGCATCCAGTGGCTGTGGCTGCCGAAGCCCCAAGCCCAGAGACAGCCCCTGGCACCAGTGACACTGCCAGGAGCGGGGCTGGATGGACAAGGGCTCCTGCCCCTCAGCCTCAACACGCTGCTCCCAAAGCAGCCATTTTACAAAATAGGCTCTGGTTGTTACCAAACAAAATACTGCTAACTGTTTTCTCCTTTTATATGACCAACATGTACCCAGAATAGGTGTGCTGCCACGGCCCTTTATCGCAGACTGAATATACCTTGTAGGTAGAAACACCGTGTGTGGCATATTATGCAGTTTTAATGCAGATTATGCTGAAGCAAAATCCTTAAAATGAAGTACTTGTAGTCACCATTAACTGTCTGCCATCTCGGGGGTTATAATGTCGAGGTCAGCATTGACAGAGGGGTCTGTGGGGTCTGTTACACCAAGTGTGTGCCAGAGCTGGGACTCCAGACTCCTGCCACAGCCCACCTGTGCACGGCTCATCACCTCACTCCCACAGAGCAGGGGGTTTTACTCACCTTTCGAAAACTATTTGCCTGTGGGCAACTGAACAAGTAGACTTTTGTGAGATTGTATTACAGTAAAGGAATTGTTAATATGACTAATTTCAGCTCATTATGTTCTTGGGTTTGAAATTTTACAGTGATCTTCCTCACAGGTACAGCAGAACTGCCATGGCACAAATCAATTAAATGCCAACATTATATCAACGTAACAAGGTATAGCACATTTCTTGGGGACTTGATAAAGGTCAGTGCTGTGATTCTCTTGTAACAGGCAAATAGGTTTACAGAGAACCTGTATCGTGGAGGTCATTTGCTTTGCTTCCAAAACATAATATTTTTTTTAATATGCCCAAAAATTTCTTCTGCAAACATTGACATGAACTTGTGAACATGCAATTATATTGGCTTCAGTGACAGCCATCCTCGCTCATCAAAGGAGGGAATTTGGCTCTTGATTTTACTGCAATCAGTGTTTTATGTGTAATGTACAAAAGTGCATGTGCACTCTCCCAGTAAGAGCTGATGGGATTGATGTGCACATGCTGAGGACCAAATCCTCCTGCTAGCTGTTAGGAAGTTTACTGTCACGTGCTCATTCCTTGGTGTAACCTGAATTACCATTCACTGATTACAAAACCAAAACAAAGCCAAACAAAGAATAATAGTCTGCATCAATTTTTTTTTTTTTGCAGTTGTTGCTTTTGTCATAGGTTGGTATTATGATAGCGAGAAAGCAAGCTTGAATTTGCAGAAGAAATTATGAACATTGTTTTAAAACATTTCTGGTTACAGCCAGTGGTTACTGTGATGGAGAGAAGCACCATTTCTCCTTACAGCACAGGTACATTCCTTGTGTGTTACTGAGGGAGCACGTGTGTCGCAGCCTGTGGATGGGGATGGTGTGGTGGGGACAGCATGATGGGGTGGTGGGGACAGTACTTGCTCCCCAGCAGTGGAGCTTGGCAGGGCACCGGGCACTGCCACTTGCACAGCTGGAGCCAGGATCCTGGGCAGCTCTGTGGAACCAGACCCTTGGGCTGCAGCACCATACCTGCCAAAACTCATTAGTGAGAAAGGTTACAGTTGTCATTTACATCCACCCCCCAGAACAATTGTTTCCAACCTGTGGGATCCTGCCTTTTGACAGAACCAGCTTGACAAGAGCTTGTATTTTTCTATCCTCTGACAGTGCAGTTCCTTCCCAGTGGAATCAGCTTCTCTCTGTTCTGATTTTTTTCTTTCACGTCATAATTTTAATCTAGTTTTAGGGGGATGTAGGTGTACTTGCTGAGGTTTATTTTGATAACCCATGTAAAGTGAGAGTAGTGGTAAGAGGTTTATTAGCAAATGACAATAAAGCACTGTAGGAAATCATGAAACCAAGACAAAAACCTCAAAACAAAACACTGAAATGGCTGCCGAAGAGGTAAGCTACCTTGGTCATGGGGATATCTGGTACAGCGAGGTCCAGCTGTATGTGATGATCTGGTAACCCCAGCATTGACTATAAATATTCAGGGTCTTCTGCAGATGTTTCTTGGTAGTTAATGCTCTGTGCTGAGCCATCTTAGAGTGCAGCAGTGCCTTGGCTGTGCCCCTCAGTGGTGCTGTGCCCTGGGTCTGTGGCAGATCGTGGCCAGGAGCAGGCCCTGCCAGTTCATGAGCCCGGTCCCAACCTTTTGAATGGTCAGGAGCCACAGGAGAGGTACCGAATGCTGGGGGGGGCTATGGGAAAGTGGTGGGCATGGGGAGGAAGGGTTGACCCAGCTCCCCAAGGCCTCACTGTGGCCACACAGGCTGGAACTGGCCAGGCATCATCCATCCTCCCCACTAGTCAAGTGACGTGTTCAGGATGCTGGAGCTGTTCTGGTGTGGCTGGTGGCTCACAAAGATCCAAAGCCACAGGCTGTGGTGGGTGGATGGCTGCTGGCTTGGGGGAGCAAGCTGGTGCTCCCTGCCTGTGTGGGGTGGGGCCATGCAGGTCACTTGTGCAGGTCAGTCTGCTGGTCTTCCAGAGGTTGGCATTTCTGACTTTCTGGGGGAGAAAGAGCTGATCCTCCCTTCTCCTCCACCTCTGCTGTTAATAATCATGGTTTGCAGACTAAGTATCTGTTCCACGAAGGTGTGTACGTGCAAGCTTGAGTCAGTGCCTGTCCCACCTTTGGAGCCCTCCTCATTGGGCAGCGTGCGCTGCAGGTGTGAGTGCTTGCAGGAGCTGGCAGTGCAATCTCCAGCAGCCCATCACCAGCTGGGAACATTCCCTGCACAGAGGGGCTGAAGCTGCCACTTGACAGGCCCCAGCGAGGGCCTGAGCCAGCAGATCCCTGCTCCCAGTAGTGCCAGTGAAGCCAATTGCTCTGACATGCTGAGGCTTGTGGTGTCATGCAAGGTCAGTTTACCTGACAGCGAGTGTCTGGTGAGAGCTCAGTGGAGTTGCTCGCTGAAGTTTTTGGGGATGTGGCTCTTCACAGGTGAAACCCACCCTAAGTAGAAGTCACAGTTTAACATTGTGGGTTGTCTTTGCAGTTGGATATTGGCATGGGCTTCATCTGGTGACAAGTTTCCCCTGTGCAGAGTGATGCTATGGGGTCAGCCCCCACTCACACTGGAGTTGATGCGTGAAGTGTGGTCGGGCCCTACACGAATGTTGGCACTGGCAGTGAGGCTGGTTATTGTTAAGAGTAATTTATGAAATGATGCAAAAGTGCAAGTGGAGTAAAACACTTTGAAGGAAGAAATGGCCTGTGAAATGTTGCAGCGATGCTATCTCTGCTTGGCATTATTAGTTTGAAACTTCTGGGCTCGGTGCTTAGAGCTGCAACAAGACAGTGATTCAGCTGATGGGAGCAGAAAGTGTTAACAGAGAGCTACTTGGGTAGTGGAGAACAGGCAGATCCCACTGACAAGGATTCCCTCTGTGCCCTGGCTGCTCCTGGCTGGAGCTGCTGTGGAACAAGGTTCCATGGAGGAGGCAGAGTTTATATTTCAGTAGCAGCTTTCCCTTGTGTCCCTCGTGTCCTGCACTAGAGGCTGTGGGGCTTGCATGACCTTTGTGGGGTCCCTGAGCTCCCATGGGGGTGTCCCAAACTGCTCTGGGGTGCACAGCTCCCGCCAGCTCCTTCAATCATACTACCTCAGCCTCGCTGCCCATGGTGGATCCAGTTCCCAGCATGGTTTTGTGAGTGTGGAATAAATTAGCCATGATGGCACCTGCATTAATTTTATGTGTGAGAATCCCCTGCGATTCCAGGGCAATTACAGGGAGAGCAGCCTTGCCCAATACAGCATCCTCCCCATCCCACCACTGCTCTCCACAGAGGGGACAGGAGGGCTGAGCAAAGCAGCACTGGCACCCACAGCATCCCTTGTGGCAGAGCCCAGAGCGGGTGGTCCATGGTCCCATCGTGCTCCATGGCTGGCCCAGGGCACTGGGACTGAGCACCAGCAGCAGTGGAGCTCACTCTGCTGATCTGTGTCCTTCAGAACGGCTGGAAAACAGGCCCAAGGCAAGTGTGCTGTCTTGGTTTTGTACATGTCCCTTGAACACTACTTGTCTTGAGTAATTGAAGCCTGTCCCATTTGTGGCTTTTTTCTTACTTAAAAAATCTGCTCACATTTTGGCAGGGGTTTGTCTGAGTGTGTAGTGGATACATTCAGTGACAAGAGCTATAACATTCAATTTGTTGGATGCCACAATTAAACCTCGGATTTTTCACCCGACCATCTGAAAGCCAATTGCACATTTTCAATCAGACAGGAATATACACAAACAAGGGCAGTCTGTGGTGGCCCTGGATCCCAACAATGTGATTTTCATCACCTTACCGGTCTTTAGGGAGTCTTCAGCTTCCATCTGGAAGTACCTTCAACCCTTTCCAGCTACAGATCTTGAAATAGCTAGAACAGAGAGAAAACCAAAATTACATGGAGTTTATTGCCATTTCAGAAGGAAAAAAGTATTTGAAAAAGTTTATTCAGGAAGCCAGGGGAAGTTAAGTGGGAGACATTTGCCATTTCATCAGGGTGTTGGTGATAGCCATTCATGTCATAAATGGTTTGTGTCATTTGATGCCAAAAATAACACAGTTTTCCTCCCCAAAGGCCTATAGGGTTTTTTTGCAATAAATGTTTATTTGTTAATAATATACTTTAAAAAGTCCAGCCTTGACCTCAAGTCTCCAAAAGAATCCATCTTCTCTCTGAAAAATCCTACCAAGTTTGTGTAATTTTTTCTGGGAAGGTGTAATTGATGGCGCAGTGAAGGGCAGTGTGTTTGCTTTAACTACTGCAGCTGCGTGGATTAACTGTTTATAAGGGCCTACTGTGCTTTGAATGGCGACTTGCTTAGATTTCAGGCTTTACTTGACAGCACTTCCTAATTGTTCCTTGGATTTGCTTAAGTTCCATCAGTAAAAATAAATTTCTGCACTGAGCTCACCCATCGTCCTTCCCTCATCGCTGCTTTGAAAGCTTTGAAACGCTTTTTTGTATGAATCATGCTGCTCTCTGCAGCCTCGAAATGGAGGTGGCCAGGACAGGAACTGAGCGGGGCTGAGTGGGGCTGAGCGGGGCTGAACTTGTTCTGAGCCTCCTTTTGATTTCAGAAAAAATGTCAGAGGAATTTGGGTGCCGAGCAAATAACCTGTATACAAATATTTTGGACAAGCTTTCAGTGTAGTATGGGAGTCTCTAAAGATGAACATAGAACTGGCAGGTATGAAACGTGATTAGATATTTGAAAATGTAAGAAAGGATTTTGTAAATATGCATGATATAGAAACTGCTGTTTTTAGAGAAAATAGTAAGTGAGGTAATTCATTTATTACTATATGTATGTTGCACTGTTTTGAAATTGCCTTCCCAAAAGCTGGAGTTGAATTTCCACTGGCAAAGAGTTTGTGGAATGCCAGTGACATGTGATCAGTAGCCCAGTAAGCCAACAATTGTCTTTTCACTAAATTACCAACTACCACTGATTTAACAACTTTAAATCACATTTTTTCAGCTGCCTTTGTTCTGCCATCAACCACTCTGATCCTTTTCTCTTACGATTTTTCGTGCAAACTCTTACTAAACAAGCAAAGTTTAGTAAGCAAGCAAAGTATTAAGTCACTTATCAGATATTTTGTTGTTAGTCCTTAAATGAAAATGTGGTTTTCTAGAAGAACTCTTGAGGAGTTCTCCCTTTAAGATTATCAGAGTTATGGGAGAGAGTTACACATTTAATTTCTCAAAGCATTTCAGCTCCAAGTGCTAGTTTGTTCTCAGTCTGCCAGGCACTTGGATGTGTAAAATGAATGGAATTAATTTTTTCTTTGAACATTTTGCATTTGTGGAGCTAATTTTTTTTAATAACGTGGACATTCAGGTGCTTTGTTTAAAGCTTATTTTAGTGGGACTCCATGGCACTAAATGGCACTAGTTTACTGAGAATATGCTTGTAGTTTATTAATTGTGACAATTATATGATGCTTTAAAAATCTATATTTTGAGAATCAAAGCTTCTGGCTTGGGCTGTTCTCTTGCAGTTACAAGCTGGTTAATTTTACTCAGTCTCCTCAGTGGCAATTTGCATGGCAAAGTTGCGTGCACCAGTGGTAGAAGAACTGGGGATGCCTTTGGGTGCCCAAGCTGCGTGGTGAGTGATCACTTACCTCCCAGAGGCATTTTCTGGGGCAGTCTGGGGTGAAGAAACCTGAGCAGCTCTTCTTTACCAGCAAAGGCTTGGCTGTTCACAGAATCACAGGATGGATAAGGCAAGAGGGGACCACAGGGAGTCACCTGGTCCGACCTCCCTGTTCAAGCATCCTAGAACATGTGGCACAGTGCTGTGTCCACATGATTCTGGGGTACCTTTGGTGAGGGAGACTCCACACCCTCTCTGGGCAATCTGTTCCCGTGTGTGGTCACCCAGTAAAGGAGACCTCCTGCTCAGGTGCAGTTTGCTGTGCGTTGGTTCCTGCCCACTGTCCAGGGCAGGTTCCCGTGTCTGGGCTCGCGAGTGGCTGCACTGTCACACGGGTCACAGCTGCAGGGTGTCCAGGGGCAGCAGCAGCGTAGCCTCCTCCTCTGCACCAGGGCTCGAGGCCTGATGGGCAGTGTGCTGTCCTCCTCCTCTCTCCCAGAAACAAGTCCTGTGCAGACCTTGTGTGTGTCCTCTCAAGCCTTCCTGGAGTGCCGTGCTCCCAGGGCTCCTCTGGTCACTCTGGCCCGTGTGGCACAGGCTGGCTCTGACATGCTCCTGGCCGAGCCCACGGCACGGCAGGGCCCAGGCACCACGGCGGGCGTGCGGGGGGTGCAGACGCTGACGCTCCCTGAACTGCCCCTCCGGGTTCTGTGAAGTTTCTCCTGATTCATTCCCGGGTGATTCATGCTGTCAGCATCAGCTGCCTGTTTGTGAAACTGAAAAGAAGCAACCTGGAAATGAAACAGTCCCATTACTGAGGCTAATATGCATATGCTCCCATAAGAGGATATTAAAAGTCCTTTTGTTTGTTGTACAGAGACTGAGCTTTACCATGTTTTAGCCTTTTTGTCAGCTTTTTTTGGTATTAAAGCAACTGACAAAAAATTTAACTTTATCCCTGTGCATGAGCACTTGTGCTAATTAATTCAGTAACTCTTTTGACCTTCTGTTTAAAGGATCACAGCTGGTTCTGTTCCTGCCCAGACACCACCATCCCTCAGCACCCTTGGTTGTTCATGTATTTGGAGCGTGGCTGTGGTGTGAATGTCTGGCATTTGTATGCTGTTATATTCTTGTAATAGGCAACATTAACAAAGTTAAATGGGCAAATGAATAAGAGAAAGAGCAGAAAAGCAAAGGAGCAATTAAATGTAACTTTTCATCATGAAAAGGATTTCACTGGTTTATCTTCTAATAAGATTATGTCACTAACACAAGTACCTAGGAGCCTGTGATTGACAGCCTCCTGTACTTTTATCAGGCAGTGTGACACTAAACCTTGGGGCCTTTTGTCCGATAGAGTGAGCTCACGGAAACTTGCCGTCCTAATCCCCTTATTCATGTCAAGCACAGAAAAGAAGTCCTGATCAGATGGCACCTTACAACAGTGTCACCTCCACCCCCTCGGCGCTGGATGGACGTGGGACATGGGGGGCTTTGTTCTCCAGCTGCACTGTGCTCCTGCCCACGGCACTGCAGCCCTGCTCCCGGCCTGGGCTTCCCGTGCCCTGCCCGGCACTGCCCTGCTGGCCCTGCTCTGCCCTGGGGAAGCCGTGCACACGGTGCAGGAAAATCCCAGGGAGATGGTAGGAGATTGACAGGTTAACTGGTTTTGTTTGGATTCTGCTTTTATTTATATATAAACTTGTTTATGTATATGAAGAAAGGAAGCCCTGCGAAGGAAACATTTTCTTTTCCGTTGTGTCTGTAAGATCATGTAATGAAATGTGCCATTGAGCTTCTTCAAACTTTGCACTCAGGCAAAACAGTAAGTGGAACTAACCCCTCTATCTTTTCAGAAGCATAGGATCAATGTTGTAGAAGTCAGCAATCCATCCCAGTGCTGGTATTTTAGCTTTCATAGGACCAGCCCTTTCTTAGTTGTAGGAATTCCTTTGTGCATATCCCTGTGGTAACCTAGTGGAACTAGCAGTTCCCTGTGGTGCTTTATTTACTTGTCCAACTGTTTGGAAGTCTGTTAGTCTAAAGATCAGATGCTCTGAAACAAATCTTATTACTTTAACCAGTTCTGCAAATTCTTCTTTCTCCATTTTTATTGACTTCTCTTCAGCTAGAACTAATACATGTGCAGCAGGTGGGCAAGTACGTCTCTCAAAGTTTAGCCCCTCGGATTTAACATGAGAAACTATAAATCTTTTTGTTTTCCTTGGAAAATGTGGGAAACCACAGGTATTTGAAGAGTTGCCTCCTTGGTGGATTTGTGGAGTTTATACCGGTTGCTGTAATTTTTGAAGCAGAAGTCTGGGAAATTATGAAAGAATGCTGCATTCTGGGGCACAGTCTAGTTAATTACTTTTTTTTCTTGCATTAAGTGTTTTTTTAAGCTGTAATCAAAATCAAGGGAATGGGAAAGTTTTAAGATTTTTTTTCTTTTCATCCAACCTGGCACCACTGGCAGAGAAACTACGTCAAACTTCCTCCAACTCATCTGCTACAAGCTGGTGCCATCGGCACTACTCACTGTCCTCATTTGAGAAGGCGTGTCCAGCTCCTCTGTATTTTTCATCTCTATGCACATTTTTAAAGTAATTTTAGATGTAAAAAGTCCAGTGCTAATTAAATGTTTTAAGAAATCATTCCTCAGGAATTCCCCTTTCTCCTCCCTGTCCTCCGCCCCGGCTCCTGGCGACCTTGTGCACCCCAGTGGGTGCTCACATCTCGTCCTGGGCAGATGCTTCGTCTCACATGGCACTTAGCTCCAGCAGATATCAAAGTCCTTTGCAGAGAGACCTGCCTGGGGTTTCTGCAGGCTGGGGCCTGTCCTGGGCACGCTTATCCCTGGGACACACTGTTTCTTCCCATGTCTTCTTAGGACCAGGCTGCCCCAGGAGCGTTCTCATGTCTGGGGCGTGCAGTCGTTTGCTGCTGCTTCACCTGGATTTGTTTTTCCACTGTGAGCGCCAGTGGCTGCTAACATGCAGTGCAAACAGGGGAACGTTCACAGGGCCTTATTTAGAAAACCCAGCATGCAGAGGAACTCCCAAGGCTGCAGCTTCCCTGTAGCAGAGCCATTTGCTTTGAACAGCCAGCTCTGTTGAGATCTCAGGAGGGTGATCCTCTGTCAGTTTGCTGTGGCCTCTGCAGGACAGACAGGGCTGGAGGTGCTGAGCTGAACACAGCGTTATGTACCCTGTGAATCCTTGAGGCCAGTGCAGGGGTCTGTTCGTGTCTGTAGACTTCTCAGGTCAGTCAACTGATGGATGAATTGAGCAGACTGTGATGTCAGGGTGAGCTTGGGGAGAAGGTTCAGTAAAACTGTAAAGGATATCAAAGCATCATCAAAAGCATTACTGAAATGCAAGAGTAGGAATGTTTAACACATCTGAAGTGTTAAATGCAGACAGAATCAATGTGGTATGAGACTGCATGTATGTCAGAGAAGGGGACTTCAGAAAGCATCTGAGATTTTGTTACTCTCCTGGGTTTGAATCTGAGGGCTGTTCATGCTCTGCTCGGATCCACTAACAGTGGTGCCTGTGTGCAGTGTCCTACCCTAACACAGAATGTGACTGGTTCAGAAGGATGTAGGAAATGCAGCATATTCTGCATCTTCCAGAGGGAACCAAACCTCATCCTCACTGTGTGCCCTGACACTTTACACAACAGCTTCTCTGCTCCTCTTGATGCATTCTGCCCTTCTCTGAGCAAGAAGGTCAGTAAACAGGGGAAAACCATCTACCCACGGTGAGTTTGGGGTGGTGCTTCTGTGTTAGCAGGACTTGATACTACAGCATTCTCACTGAAAGAAAAATAACTTTTGTTTCGACCAAAAAAAAAAATACAAAAAACCTTTTGGGATTGAATTTCAGAGCCTCCCTGCCTTCCTCTCAGCCCCCTCTGAAGGCTGAAATGATTTGTGAGCCAGGGCCTGTGACCCAAGGAGGCATCAAGCAGCAGAGAAGGGAAACATTTGGAGTTCAGAGGGACAGTGGGTCTTGTTGATCAGCGTAAGACAATGCAGATGTTTCAGATCATAAAGTCTTTGATGACAATGAGAAAATGCCCCCAATAGCCTCTGAGCTGGGGTCTTCTCTGCAGCCCTTTTTCCTTGGTTTAGTGATGCCACATCTCACAGGATTATGTTTTTAGGATTTATCATGGAAGAATTTCTGTGCTTATTGCATTAGGTAGCTCTGATGAGCAGTGTGGGATTTTAATTTCTCACTGGGAAGTGTGTTACTTCTCTGCCCCATAGATGTTGGGGGTGGCAGGGCTGGGCTGTGGATGCTGCCAGTCCTGCTAGTGGCCCAGGGAGGAGGGTTGTCTGAGAGGAGCTGAGCCAGAGGAGCAAGAGTTTTGGATAAGGGTCCAACAAAATAATGGCATGTCCTATTGCCTTTTCTGATATAAACAGAGATTTCCTGGAAGGAGGACATATTCTAGGACAAGGAAAGAAAAATACTGGTGGAGTTAGGAGGAGGAGGAGAAATCATTCAGGATGCTGATTCAGCAGAACATCTGCTGAACATCTAGGCATGGACCACTGGTCATGCCAGCTCTGTCCAGTGCCAGCCTGTTGGTGTTCCTGCCCTTGGGAGGAGTGGAGAAGAACCATTGGAGCAGCACCCACCCTGCAGACAGGAGTTCTGGGAGCCAGCCCTGGCACAGGGATTTGAACCTGCACTGCATCCAGGGCAAAGTATCCCTCAGCATCACTGCTGGGCCAGAGAGGTGGGTGAGTCTCACATTCAGATTTATGAAAAAATGGGCCAGCTGTACATGTGTACAAGCACCAGGAGAGTGGCATAGGCTGTGGAGCCCATGTCGGGGAAACAATCCCCAATTCTATCTGGTTTAAGGCTTAACACATGAGAATCAGCAGATACCAGTCCTGCTGTGCTTGGGTGCATGCTGGGGGCTCTGCTGGTTAGAGAACACGTCCATACCCAGGCCCAGTGTGGGGCTTAGGTTCCAGGGGCCCTATGGGACTCAAGGATGGCTCCTGACCATGGCCTCAGCCCTAGGCAGGAATCACAATGGGAAGATGCCCAAGGCATCACCCTGGGCACTGAGGCAGACACAGGTGCAAGCACCTCAGACTCTAACTGGCAGTCCCAGCACATCTGGAAGTGACAGTGGGCACTTTTTCTTGGTGAGACTCCCTGAAGCCATGGAGGCAAGCCCCATCCTGTGCTGCTACTGGAGCAGGTGAGCAGGGGCTGAGCCTGGACTCACCTCACCAGGTCCACTGCAGCCACTACTGCACTAGCAAATCCCAAATTACATGTCTGCAGCAAGGAGGGAGGAGGCAGATTTTAAAATATTGTTTGCTTAAAAAAAAAAGCCAGCTCCCTGTTGGCTAGGGGGAGTGTGGAGGCTGTGCAAGGTCTTCCCAGAATCTGTCTTGCTGGGAGGAGGATGCTCCCTGCACCCGCTGCAGGAGAGGGTGGTGAAGGGGTGCAGCAGAGTCGCCTGGAGCTGCCACCCTCAGTGTGAGTGCCTGACCCTGCAGAGCCCCTCACTGACCCTGCACAGCCCCTCACTGACCCTGCACAGCCCCTCCCCGTGGCTCCAGGCAGGGCTGTGGAGCACTGCGAGCACCAGGGTGAGGCGAGCACCGGGCAGTGGTGGGTTTGTGTCTTGGCACTGCCGTGGGGGGGAATTCTGGCTGGAGCGATTCCCGTGGATGCTGCCAAGCTGGAGCTTGGCACAAGAGTGAGAATTTCCTAACTGTGACAAACGCCTGCCTGAAAAAAATGTGTCTTTATTTACCAGTGGTGTGTTCAATTAGCTTGAGCTTTGGAAAAGCTGTCTCATCTCTCTGACAGTCTCCCCTGCAATTTGAACCACCTCTGCTCAGAAAAAGGGCTAGATAATGTTTTGCTTGAAAAAAATTAGGAACCGCTTATTTCTGGTGCTCCACTTCACAACCCAGCTTTGGCTTCTGATGCTAACTGGAATGGGAACATCCCTTCTTGCTTGTGCTTGCTACCGAGAGTGAAGTTTTTTGGGCCTTTTGTGTAAGTTACTGTTTTCTTAATGGGTATAGCTAAATAAATGAAACCAGAACTCAGGCCCCAGAGAACGTCTCTCACAGGGGTTTAATTAAAAAGCCACTTGCCTGATTGGTTGTGGTAGAAGTGACTGTGTGATTTTGGAGAGGTGACTGCCACCTCGGTGTGTATCCCCACCAGTCGTGCAGACGCAGCTTTGCCTTTTGATTTTGGCATTCGGCATCGGGCTTATCGTGGAATCTGAGCATGGCCTCTATTGTCATTATGCTTGAAGGAGCATAGTTACGGGCACAACTGGAGTTTTGTAAGCATATACTGGAACATACACTTATATTAAAAAGAAGTTTTCAATAACAGTTGTGTTTAGAAACAAATTACCTTAGTTTTCTATTTCTGGGCTGTTCTTTGTGAAGCCAAACGACCCTCTTCCAGGGTTAGTGTGTCTGCTGCACTGGCTTTGGGATTTCAGGCACAAGAGAAGCAAACTGCCTACTTTAAAATGGTGCTGAGCAAGCAACAATGCTTCTGCATCCAAAACAGCTCCACAAAGTACCATCTCTGGTAATCAGCTGATTTTTTAGGTCATATGTAAATTAAGAACACATCTGCTTTCCATATGTCCCACATACACAGCTTACATATGTTTTTGGATGTATTATCTTAATCATAGTTATTGGCCAAAAAAAAAAAAAAGTTTAAAATATTTTTGGATTCATAATATTATAAAACCAACAGCTAGAAAGCAAATGAGTCATGTACTACACTGCAGTTACAGTGTAAAATTACAAGGAGAATTTCAGGGCTGTATTTCTTCACTGGATCAAAATCTATAGGCAACATTACTATCTCTCCTGTATTTTTGTCTAACAGAGATCTAAAGAAAAATTAATTACACTTCTTTGACTGATTGTTATTCTGCTGAAGTATGGTTCTAATCCTTATTAACATTCTCTAAAGTCATGCATGAAATACGACTTTTGCACCACACTCTGTGGCATATGTTTTCTCTTTCCAGTGTATTTTTCAAACTATCTTCAACCCTCACTGCTGTTCATTATTTTAAGATAGGTTTAAAGTTTGCCACAGTCTCAAAACTGATCCAGTACAGAGCATTGCAAGGGAAAAAAAATGACACATCATTCTGCTCATGAACACAAATTGCTTCTGATTATTTAGCTTTGAATGTTCTCCTCATACTGTTTTTATTAAAAGCCTCAGTATATTTACTCTTGATAGTGTCTTCAATTAAGTTAAAAAGAGTCCCTTTTCTATAGCAGTATGTAAAGAAAATAGTTGTTACAACCGCAAAATTACCGAAAAACCTGGTTCTAGTAAAGTACTACTTCAGTTCAACAACCACAGCACGAAGTTTGCTGTTTTCTTGTAAACTTTCCAGCCATTAGATAAACAGTGTCTGTGTCTTCACACAGAGCAGCACCCTCACGTTGTTTGAGGACAGTTGTTTTCCTGCAGCTCTCTGCAAAACGTGTGCTCCGTTAATCCATTTATCGGTATGGAAAACTTGTCAATTTATGTCGAGAGACTCTTTGGCCAGTGGTGAGTAGGTCTTTGCCCCGGGAACAGTTCTGGTAACAAATTGCTGAAGGAGCTGTGCAGTGTGCTCCGGTTCTGCTCACTGCCTCCCAAGTGCCGTTAATTTGAGCTGTGACAAAGGGAAAGAAAGTTGTTACAAGTGGGATCCTGTGACTTCTGCACACATTGCACACAGCCAGGAATGTTTTCCTTTTCCTTTTATAAAATAGCGATTTAGGAAAATGGTTGAAGTTTAGCAGTTTCTAGAGCTTCTGCTCTGGTGGCTTCACAATAACTGATTTTTCGTGTGAAAACATTGTCTTTTAGTGCTGTGATGTCACAGCCTAACATTGTGCAAAGGCGTAACTGGACCAAACATGTCAGGAACATGTCAGTAGCTTTCCATAAATTATTCAGTCTCTTTGGGAAAACCCCTAATTATGTGTTAACTCATTTTCTACTTCAGAGAAGTTTTGTCTTGAACATCGGAGTCCAATTGCTGGGGAGCTTTTTTTTTTGCTTTTTTTTTTTTTTTTTGCCTTTTTTTTTTTTTACTGTATTTCTGCTTAAAATTCTTCGTGTGTGAGCTCTGACAGAGAACTGCAAGGATCTGGCAGAAATAGGATGGCAGAAATCAAAGAATGGAGTCAGCTTTAAACTCGTTTAGGAGCAGCCCTGGGAGTGCAGGATGCGAAGGTCCCTGCCGAGCTGAGCCCCGCTCCGTCCCCAGCTCAGAGCGACTGCCGCACATCCCCGAGCGGATCTTCAGCGTGCTCCAGGCAATAAAGCTGTTCGTGCTTTGAAGGCCATGGGGTATGGAGGAGAGGGCTGTTTGAAATGTGTCACTTTGAACTGTGTTGGAGGGTCCCTTGGTGCTGGCCACCTCCATCCCTCGGAGGTCTGGTTCCAGTCTGCAAGCCCTGGAGCCAGCCCCATCGTCTGCTCAGGTGGCCCCACTGTGAGATGTCAGGCTGATAAGTGAAAGTAGAGACTTTTGAGTGAAGATCAAGAGTTTACTGCTTGCACTGCATCCCTTGCTATGTGTAAGAGTTCAACATGGCAACAAAAGGGTTTTCCTGCCTGCAGACAGATGCTGCCTTTTCAAAATGTTGCTTTACATTTGAAGCCTCAGCATATGCTGTAATAAAGTCCATCCTGAAACTTCAATGAACTGCATCATGAGGAAATTCAGAGAGGAAGGAGCTTTAGGTGGATCTGTGGAATCTTTTATGGATTAATACCCCATGAAAAAAATGGGACTATCAAGTTGGGGTCAGTCACGGCTCAGGATCAGTGCCATCTTATGTTTTAGCTCCTGCCAAGATGGCTAGGTAGGGAATGGGATGCTGCTGAACCACATGCATTAAGTTATGTAGGTGCAGGATGATACCACATTTAGCCAATTGCTGTACCAACAGGTGGGAACTAATTGAATCTCCCCCTTGGAGTGAATCCATGTGCATCCTCTGTCAGTGAGGCTGGTCAGGCAGATAGGAGCATTTGGCTGTTCTGCATCACCTTAGCTGCAGTTTCCTCTCCTTTTCTTGCCATATCTTTTTTTCCAGACTAGTCACAGACTTGCAGCATAAGGAAGCAAGTGGCCAGAGCCAGGGACATGATCCTGGCTCTCTCCCTGAGGGATGTTAGAACAGTGCTCCCTGTATCCTGTGAGTGGGGAATGGGGGGAAACATTTCCCTTGGCTTTTTATTTTAAAGCGGTTATTTTAAATATGCTTTTGCATCCCCTTTCTGAAGCAGGCTGGCCGTTAAGCTTTACTCGTACATGTGTTTGTGGAAAACAAAACAAATAAACTATTGTTTATTCTTCAAAATGAATCTCACAATGTGTATTTAGTAATGCTGGGATGGCTGGGAATAGAGGTTGTCCAAAGTAACACATGTATGCAGCGTGCAGTGGCTTACAATGGATAATGACCAGAGTACAAATGCTGGGGTTAGAATAGGGAAAATGTGCAAAAGAGAGACGGAGCAATTGTGGTGAGGAACGCTGCTCATTTTCAGCAATTTGCTCAGCGACAGCACTGAGTGGAGCAAAGGCTGTAAATTCCTGTTGGGTTTGGGACTGACAGTAGGGAGCAGTGCTAAGCTGGCTGCCAGCAAGAGTCACATGGGCTGGAATGGATTCGTGCTTAAAAATGTAAGAGTTTTAAAAGAAAATATTTTTGCCTGGAATTTGAATTCAGCTTGTGTTATGCTGGGATTTTTTAGAGGTTAGATTTGTAGTTTCACTTTTTTACAGTCAAATTTTTGTCTTGCACCAGTGTAAATCTACAATACTTTCACTGACGCAGAGCAAAGCCAGTGCAAAGTTTATGCAACTTCATCTAGCTCAGACCTTCCAGAACAGGGCTGTCAGATGAGTGAGAACTCTCAATCCCCCAATAAAGGTGCTGTTATTAAGTATAAATAGAGAGTAGCTTTTAATAGCTATAATTAACATGTGTTGTTGTTTTAAATGAATAGAAACAGGTTTTGTGTTCCTGTTTGGAAGGCAGGAGATTTACTTGGTTCACTTGAAGAGCATAAGGAGTTTAAGTGTCTGTGAGGGTCAGGGCAGGTGCTGACAGTGGTGAGGATAGTGAGCAGGAGAAGAGAGGGTGAGACAGGGAGGATGCTGCCCCGTAACCTCTCTCAGCCTCAAGGGAATTGTAATTTGGAGACTTCCAGGGTGGGGGATCAGCCTTTCAAAGCTTTGGGCTGTACAGTTCCAATATATAGCTATTTACTCTGAAGATTTGACTGAAATTCCTTGTTCCATCTCATTCCAGTGAAGTATGTGCATGCAGGTAACAATGAGGGTACATCTATTGCTGGTGCAAAGACTGTCCTGGGTATTGTTTCGTTCTGTGGCACAGGGCTGAGGACCTGGGGTGTTTCAGTGGCAGCAGTACTGCGAGGTGGTGTGAGCTTTGCATGTGGCACTGCCCTGGGGCAGATCCATGCTCCTGCTCCTGCTGACACCTGGAACACGCTTTGTTCTGGAGGCCCAGGGAGACTGGGTCAGTACGATGTGGCGTCCAGCTCGTTGCCTTGCCTGTGGCCAGGGAGCACCCGGCAGAGGAGCTGCCGTGGAGCCCTGGTGCAGGTGAGCAGGTTGGTCCAACTCAGCGCTGAGCCAAAGGTGCCGAGTCAGTCTGGGAGGCAGTGTGTTCTGTGAACATGTGTGCTGTGCAGGGCAGCTGCCCCTTGCATCAGGCCTGCTGCACTGGCACCGTGACAGCGCTCTGTGGGTGCCGGGACAGCGCTCTGTGGGTGCCGGGACAGCGCTCTGTGGGTGCCGGGACAGCGCTCTGTGGGTGCCGGGACAGCGCTCTGTGGGTGCCGGTTCAGCGCTCTGTGGGTGCCGGGGCTATCGGCCTCTCCAGAGGCCCTGGCCCACTCCCAGCTGACTGCACGCCAAGAGGAGCTGTGGCTGCGCCCGGGCCCGCGGGGCTCGACGCCGCGGTAGGCAAACAGGCATGCAGAGAGCTCACCCTACGCGCTGACAAGATCAGGTTTCGCACAAAATGCAGCAGCAGTCAAAACCTTCTCTTAAAGCACTGCCACGGGAGAATCTAATGGTGCACCCCCCTTCTCTTCCCTCCTGCAGCATCCAGGTTGGTCACGGGCACCAGGCTGCCAAGACAGCAGCCTGGCCACAGAGGTGGGCAGCCCTGAGCAGGGGCTGGTACCTGCGGCCTTGGCCAGATGAGTGCCCTCATCACTGCCCACCCGGATCACACCAGGCCCTGGGGGCTCACCCAGTGATTCCTCTGTGCAGTGGAGGGTAAAGACTGAACCTGTCCCAGACACCCCAGAGCTTGCAGGTGAGGGTGTTCTCCAGGCTGCTGAAAGCTGTGAACCCCTCAAATGGAGGGGAGAGCTGATATTTCCCATGTCCTTAAACCACAAACTTGCAGTCCACAATCATTTTGGCTGCCTGCAGGTGAGGGCCTCTCCATAGGGCCGTGTAGTCAAGCCCTAATTGCTCTTTACAGCGTTGCAGGGTAACATACATTGATGTGTGTCCCACAAAGGAAGAATGAGCAGCCCCTTTGCACCGTACTCTTCCCAGGTCTGTGTGGAACCATCTGTGTGTGTTACAAAGGTGACATCCTCCTGGCAGAGGAAGTGCTGTGTGCTGCACATGGTGAGATGTCGCACACGTGCCCCCACACTGGAGCACAGATGCCGCAGTGCAGCCTGAACAGGAAAGCTCTTCCCTTCCTCGGGGCTGGGAATGTGTGGGGTGGGGAGGAGATTTGGCAGGCTGGCCTGTTGCCACCTGGGGGTGACTCTCCACTTGCATCAACGCTGGCACTGGAACTGCTCCCTCACACAAGGTGAAGAGATGTTGCTGCTGCTGCTTCAGTCCTGGGGGAAACAACTGGTATGCACGTGTGAGCCTGCCAGGCTGATCCCTGCACGATACCGAGCAAGATTCCTGAGGCTTCCTCAGGACAGGTTTAGTGTCAAACACACTCTGTCAGCATTTCCCAAGCTGTTTTACCCCCTGTCCCACTTCCACGTGAACTTGACTCTTACGCCCCCATGTTTCTCAGCCTGGGCACAGTGCCTTGCTGACATGGCTGTTCCAGCTCTAAGAGCCAATCCAAAGCCCCCCAAGCATTCTTGAATCCTGTCAAGAGGGAGTACCCACAGTTTGAAAGCATTGGCATGTGTGGAAAATACTGGTGCTTTGGTCTGCAGAGCTCCTGGAAGTTGTTATTCCTGATGTGCAGCAGCACGACTGGCAGCCTGTTGGAGAGGTTCTGGTGAGGTGAGCAGTAGACAGCCATCAGCCTCCCTGTCTGAACCTGTGTGCTGTGTCTGTGGGCACAGTGAACAGGACCCTGACTGAACACAGGAGTTGTATTGGTTCAGCCATATCCATGCATCCACACAGTCCAGCCCATGTGCCTCTTTTCACTGGAGCCCTCTTACATCCCTGGACAGTTTTGTCTCTGCAGCTGTCGTTCAAGCTCTCCGTGCTGAAGTGACTGACTGAAGCTTGGGGCACATGGAGCTCTAAGGCACATAGTCCTCTCACCTTACTGCTATTAGTAGTTAAATGTCTCAGCATTTAGAGTCTCCAGACCCAAATATCATCTCACTCTGTGTCAGCACTGTGACTAACATTTGTCAGACGCTGTTTACTCTCCCATGTCTTTCCCACAAGGACACGTATGGCTGCTCTATGTCCTCTTTTGATGAGGTCCTTGGACTATCAGCTACACATTCAAAAGAGGCAAGGTTGGAAAAAGGTGCATAACGAGAAAAAGAGGGTTGGTTTGTCCTTTTCTCTACAATAGATTATGACATATGTTCACTGAGAAAGTTCTTTCTTCTTCCCTCTCTCCTGTTCCTTGACATCATCGCATCATCACTACCTTATTCACATACAACATGACCTGACTACTGATTGTCTATGAACTGTCAACATCTGGGCACAGGGTTCCTCTGGACACAACCCACATGAAGTTTTAAACTTTACTGATCTCTTTTTTTCAAACCATCAGTTGTATTCCATGTACTGAGGCAATGACTATCTGTGTGTACTATGTACAAAAAGTCAGGGAAGAAGCTGATCTTTGCAGGGACTTTAAGCAAGGGATCCCACAGTATATCGTGACTGCATCTTGGAACCATCCTGAAGACAAACATCTAAATCATTTTATCACTCTTCCTGAGCCTCTGCTCCTCTTCCCCCAAGAGGCACAGGTGAGGGCAGTATCTCCTTGTTACCGGCTTCACCTGCTGCCAAGTTCTCCAGAAGTTTGAAAAATGGTGACTCCGCCCTAACTGCTCCCTGGGTGCTGGGCTGGGCTGCAGGCACAAGGGTAGTGCTGCTCTTCAGGGCACCCTGAGTTCCTGGCCAGGCAAATGTGCTCCAGTCTAAGACTGCACAGAAGTTATTTTTGTTTTCCTGTTGCAAGCATTTTCTTAGGGTCTGTGGACTTGCAGTTGTTTGGCTGCAGTGGTACCAAGGTGGATCATCTGTCCAGACAGCACCAAGCACAGAGCACCCTCCTTGCTGCTGCATGGGCCGAGGTCAGCTATGCAGCACAAGCAGGACCACAGGAGGAGAAGAGCCCTGGGAAGAGGCTGAACTTCAGGCTGGTGTGCAGTGAACCTCCCAGGAGGATGAGTCTGTGGCATTTCACTACTGCTGCAGAGAAGGTACCTGTGAATTTCTTGATGAATCCTTTAGTCTCTGGTGGTCTGTAAATAAGCATAAAATGCATGTTAGTTTTGGCTCAGGTTTCTATTCTCAGATGAATGAATTTGAATGAACTTGTCTTATCTGTGGAATCTCTCTTGGAACTGATGTTTGCAGAGAAGTTAAATGTGCTGCTGCCTGCCTGCTTGTCCTGACTTAATCTGTGATGCACTGAGCAGTGTCCGGAGGGAATCGGGAGGGCTGGAAGTGAGCTTGGGATGTCAGGCTGCCAGGACCTGGTGCTGTGACCTGTGTCAGTTTCTCTGTCAATGATAAGTCTGTGGATTACATGTTAGCAATAGAGCTAGTCATGGTTGCAACGTTTTCCAATGTGGTTTTTTGTAGGGCAGCATTAGACACTGGTGTTCCTGTTATCACAGCATCCAAATGAAGATGTGTACTAGATAAAAATCATTCCCCTTTTGTGTAGGGTAGGCCAGCATACTCATCCAGTCCAGACTACTCAGGTCTGCCTTTGGATGGAAATGTTCTTCAGGTTGCTTTTAGGAAATGTTAAACCAGCTTCATGTTAACTAGACTGTCTTTCCATTTCCCTGCTCAAATTTCTGCTACCAAGAGCTTGTGAAAATCCTAAGTGAGAGTATGCTGAAAGTTGCAAACGTCAGCAAGTTGCAAACCACAAAAAACCCCAACTATTGAAACTTATTGAAACTATTGAAACTGTCTTATAATTGGAGTCCTTAATGATGAATCAAAATTTGGATTTAACATTCTTAGAAGGATGCAACATAAGCAATGCGGTCTCAAAGTTTCATTGTCATAAAAATAAAGTGTTTTGCCAGAGAATTGCTGAAGCATCTTTTAGACTAAGGATTCATTCAAGGTGGAAATAAAATGAACTGAAAATAACTGAAGGGTGAGCATAGTCCCCATAGGCCAAATCTCAGTAGGAGAAAACACTTAAAGTTTCTTTAGTGCTGGCAGGTTCAAAAGTCAGGGCTGGTTTCAATTAGCCTGAGAGAGTCTCAGTGATAAACAATTCCTGTGGTCTTGAAGCAAAGGGGCTAGCTGCATGCAGTCATCCCAACTACTTGAGCTGGCCCTATTCCTTCTGCTCTGGGAGTAACTGTCTGTTTGAATGAAGTATTTGTCATCGTTTGTATATGAATTCTTCTGAGTTTTTGAGAGCAAGGAAAACACAAAGTTTTCTGGTTAAGGCATTTTTGGTCTGAAAATCCCCCAGGGTATCAGCTTAAAATATGCACGACGCTCATGCGATTTATTTTCTTTAAGGAGCTGGAAAATGTGAGCGTGTGCAGATGTGTTTGTGTGCACGTGTGTATGGCTGTGTGATCCTCAAGTTCTGCCTGAAGGAGAAGCCCGTGGGGCTGCCTGCCGTGCTCCTGGGCAGTGCAGCCCTGCAGGTGTGTGGGGGGGTGGCAGTGCCTGTGACACTCTTACAAAAAAACCCAAAATTAAAAAAACCAACCAAACAAAAAACAACCAAACAAAAAAACACGACCAAAAAACCCCACCAAACCAAACCCCAAAAACTAAAATCAATCAACAGTATAAACTCCTGAGACCCAACTCTGTGTCTACCCAAATCTCAGAAAACATGAGACTGAATATTTCTTTTTTTTAGAGTCATCATTACAGTGTTTCAATTTTAAGTGCATTAAATAGTCAAATCCACCAAAGAACTTAAATAGTAGCCCCTAGCCTCTTGTTTTATATTTTTAGCACTATATGCTCTTACTCCTTAATACTTCTATTTCTAGCCAAAATGCTAAGAGGCTTAAGCTTGCCTTTTCCATTTGGGAAGAAGAGGCTGGTGTTTTCCCATCCTATGGCCAGTACACCAGCACCTATCCAAATGAATCTTGGTGAAAGAAAGAAATTTTTGACAAATATGATTTTTGTGCAACAAAACAAACCACACGGGATGGTTCAGTAAGGGCCCTTAAATCACACACAGTGCAAATCTTTTAGAGCAGGAGGATTTATTTTTATTATGTGAGTTTCCACAGCAAAAGCTGATTTAACTCCTTAGGGTGAAGTTCACGCTGGTGCATGTCTCTGTGAAAGATCAAACTCCCTTTAGCACATGGCTGAGGGACCTGCAGAAATCCTGAGTGTGGAGTGGAGAGCAGATGTCCATATGCAAACACCCAAATGTACACTGGGAAACCTCTGTGTTGCTATGACATGGTCCCTGCCCCGGCAGTGATGAAATGTCAGGGAACTGTGCTGAGCAAATGCTGTGGCAGATCAGCTGCCAGCAAAAAAATCTTCCTCTTGTGCTTTTTGGAGCAGGAGGCCTTGCATAGGACAGGTAAGAACCTTTATCTGAGGGGGAGGACACTACAGCGGTGTGAGTGTTCAGCAGAGACTGGATGTGTGGGGATGCAGGTGTCAGGAGGGGAAGCACGAGGGGACAGAAGGCTCTTGGCTCTGTAGGGGTGGGTGGAACAGGGTGGGCTCCTGCAGTGCAGTGAGGGGCTCCAGTCGCTGCCCTGGGGAAAGTGCACACGGTGATTTCCCTACAGGCTGTCACAGCCAAACAGGTCTGAATAACAACATCACTCCCCTTTTCCCATGTTTCTTTTTCTTTTTTTTTAAGTAAGTTTCTCAGTGGGGATTCTGCAGCAGTTAAAATGTGCATGAGGGGTGAAAATCACTGAAAAGCGGTTGGGGAAGGAACCTGCCCAGAAAGTCTTGTTTGGATGTTGTGTTCTCTCCTTGGGAGTTTAACACAGGTGCTGCCAATTCACACTAAAGATGGATACTTGTATTTAAAATATTTGCTTGAATTTAAAACCGTGAAAAACAAACAAAAACATGGGTAGGTTTGTAAACAAATTCAGATCAAAGTTTGCCATTGGATAAATACAGAAATTAAAAGATAATTCCTCCAGCCTGATTCTTGCTCCTCTCACTACAGTAGGCTTTGGTTTGAAAAGTTTATTTCATGCTGAACTTCTGCTGAAGGTTAACTTTAGTCTGAAGAAATTCTTGAGGGAGTTCTGCTTAAAGCCCCCAGAATACAAACTGGTTTTAAACAGGAGTTGAGTTTCACAATCTCTAATCAAGCAGAGTTCAGGGTAGACTGTTTAATTTTAAAATGCATAGGATTAATTCCAGCTTCAGAAATCTGACTTATTCTGTGTAGGTAAGAATTCAGGGCAATTTGCAGGCTTTACTGTTAAAATGGCTCGGGGTGTCAGTGTTGAGTTGTGGAGAGTGTATAAATCATATGTGTCTGTGATTCTTGGGCTGGTACCTGGGGATTTGCTTGATATGATTATACACACAGCTCTGCTCACTTAGTTCATTTCACGGCTGCCTCAGGAGCGACCTCGGGAGGCGTTTACATTGATTATTTCCCTCACAACAGCCAACACAGTTCAAATAAAGCAGACTATGCATAATTAAAGGCATCATTGCTTTCTCACTCAAAATAGTAATGGGGCAGTGGATCTAATTTCCTACTTAACACAGCAAAGCTGTGCTTATTAACTATTCCTCTGATTATTGTTTACTAAACTCATTTTAATAATGGCTTGTTGTGTGTTTTTTCTCTTGGAAGACCCAAGCTGTTCTGCATGTACTGTAAGAGCATGACAGGGCAAACAACAGATCGAGAGAAGGATCGTGCACAGCACCTCGAAAGCTGGGGAAGCCCGTGGGGATCGTGCAGGTGCTCAGCTGGAGGTTTACTTTACTCTGCAGACTCACGTTGGTGCTGTGCTGCAGGACATGCACCCATAAAAATTGTCACATATAGGAGGGGCAGAAAGAAGCGTGTGAGTGTTTTAGAAACTCTTAGGAAGGCAGTTTAGCCCTGTGCCTTTAGGAAGACAGACAGGGAAACACTGGCACAGCTCTGCTTGGTGCCTTCCCTCTCCTCGCGGGTGCTGGGCTGCCAGGCTGCCGGTGAGAAGCTGAGGAGCTGTCCTGTGTTGCAGCAGATCACCATGCTGCAGACACTGTCCGGTCAGCATGCCCAGGGCAGGCCCATCTGAGCTCGCTCATGTGGTGGACAGCTGTGGTTTCTGACAATGTGGTGGTTCGTGTAGAAGACGCCCACTCTCAAAGCCAGCCTTGTATCTGTTTTTCCTGTGGGAGAAGTTTTTAGCACTGCCCCTGGACTCTGGCTTGCACGCTTCAGAGGACTGTTGTGTTCTTATTTCATTAGCGTAATAAAATCTGCACCTCCTGCTTCATTCCCCTGAGATCTGAAGCAAAATCAAAAAAACCGTCAGCTTATACGCTGTTGCCCCTTGTGCCACTGAAAGAGAAAGTTAGCTGGTGAGGAATGGTGTCAGGAGTGTGCTGATGGCATAGATGTCAGGCAGGAGCGTGTCGGCTGTGAGCTTTGATCCAGACACCGTGCCCTCGCAGCAGGAAGCTATTACACCATGCAGGGTTCCTGCTCAGGCAAGACTTGCACATGGTGTCAGGCCCTAAATTATCAACTCTCCAGAAATACATTTAGAAAGTTAAGGCATTTTGTAAACTGCTTTTCTCATCATCTGATGGAATTGCTAAGCCCAGGGATCCTCTGCTAAGCTAAAGACCCAGGGAAACTTGGGGCTAAATTCTGTGAGAATTTAGTCAGGGGTGGCTTGGGGACTTGTAGTGAGAAAATGTTAATCCGGTTGTTGTCTCATCTTCAGCTCTTACCACTCCTTCCCAAGGCTGCATCTGCGTTGTGCTGGTGAGTGTCCCTAGGCCAGGCTGGTTTGCATTTGCAGTGGTCGCCCCAGGGGGACACAGATGACAGTAACTTTATGATGACTTCTACATGCTCTCACATGTTTAAATTGTTCAGATTTTGTGGGAAAGGTAGACATCCACCCCAGACAACATCTTGCTTTGGATGAGTAGAGGAGCCTATAACCCGTAATCCTTGAGAAAAATCTGTCAAACCTCATTACTTTCAGTGAATGAGCACTGTCAGCTTTCCTAGTTTGTACTTCTCTACCAAAGTTATTAAATTTCCCATAAAATGAGGACACAACTGGATGCTTGTTTCCCTCTTGTCTTTTGGCTAATCCTACCACCCTTGGCCATCTCACTCCATGCTAAAGCTGTGCTCTGCATCTCCTGGTGAGCTGGGAGGCCAGGGAAGTGCATCAGTTAGGCCTGTCTGCTGCCTTTTCCTGCCTTTGTTCTGGAGAATGTTCCACCAGACATCCCTCTGCCTCTCAGTGATCCCTTCGAATGCTTCTGGAGGGACACCAAGGGTGACCGTCCCCAGCTGTGTTTCTGGGGTGGGACATAGGGGCACGCCCTGTACCCGTGTGGGGCGGGCAGCCCTGAGGGGACAGGCTGGTGGCCCTGCTGCAAACCCCTGTGCCCAGTGTGTGTTGTCAGCCTCTGGGGCTCGGGGTGGTTTTGCCCAGAGCTGGGTCCTGAGGCATTGGCACTGGCACTGCCACAGCATCCTTTGCCTGCCTCCCCCAGGAGATGCTTGGGACACTTTGTATAAATGGATGGAAAGTAAGAAGCCTTATACCAGTTAGCCTCATGTTTTCCTTAATTTGAACAAACCGAGTTAGAACAAAAGCTGGTGATTGTAAGAAATAACTGACCAAACTTCTGTGAAACAAGTCACAAACTCAGTTCACTCTGTGAGCTGTTAAATATCTGACAAACTTCTGGTTAACTTTAGCAAGGACCAAACGACAAGGGAGTTATTGCCATTGTAAATTGTATCTAACAGTTTAATAGTTGTAATACCTGGTATGTTCTTTTTAATCATATGTGTCTGTAGTGTTGCAGAACAGAGAAAGCATCTGGATCTAGAACAGCTGAAGTAGAAAGTTGGTTTTCTGTTTACAGTATGACCCTCTGCTCATAATAACTTTAGTGCATCTTGGGTGTGTGTTGGCTATGTATTTAATGTGTGAGAAGATGTATTTCTGTGTATGAAACTTAAGATTAAAGTGATTCTTTTTTTTAAGATTAGAAAGGAGAAAACAAACACAGTAAGCAAGAGCATGTTGTTAACACTGGAAAATGTCTGTCAGCTGTCTGGATGGCTGTGTTATGTTGAAGACAGGAGGTGAGGGATGCCTGTCAGGGCTGTGTCTCATCCACAAAGACTGGCCTTACTATACTGGAGCTGCAGCAGCCTAAAGTGTTTCCACTCCACAAACGCCCCGCAGAGAGCTCCAGCAACTTAAACTTTTCCAGACTGCAAGTACATGCCTATTCAGCTTCTCTTAATTGAGTAGTTTGTGTGTGAATGTACCAGTGTGTGTAGTTGAGGGAAAAGGGGTTGTATCATTTACGACTGTATTTTAGAGACTTGCCCCAACAGTTTCTTTTTGCAGAGGAAACATTTGCTTTAACTGATAAATACCTGGGAGTAATAAATGGGATTTTGCAGAGCTCTGTGTTGTGGTTCTGCTGCTTCTCTGTGTGAGACTGGTTTTGGAATAGGTGGAAAGGATTCAGCTTCTCTTAGTCTGATGAAAAACAAAAGCCATAGAGAGGGATGGGGCTTTTCAACACAGCCAGAAGTAGAGCTGTGGTGAACTTGCAGGACATGTCAGACAAGACACTGAGACATCAAAAAGAATCAGCCAAAAATGAGCTATCAATGAAATAAACTAAAACCTATTTAATAAGTTCAGTGTACTCCGTCTCAGATGAGGTTTTCGTTCAGTAGTGCAGGGCCCAGCCCCAGTACCCGCTCTCCTGGGGAACAGGCTGCACTCAGCAGCACTGCTGATCCCCCATGGGGAGGTGTTTCAGCCCGAGGCCCCGAGTGTCCCTGCGTGCCCTTCATGGCACACAGCCCTCGGGGAATAGCTCTTACCAGACTCCTTCCTGCTTCCCGCTCTGGGGCGGAGAGAAGGACTTGCTGCAGACCTTCCCCTTGTGAATCCCTTCTACCCACCCCAGACGTTATCCAGAGCTGAAAGCAAAAACATTATACCAGGTCTATTGTGAAATGGAAACAGAGTAAAATAATTCCTGTGCTAAGGGTGCTTTGCTTTCCTCCTTCCCACCTTCACTTGGTGGTTTTCAGGTGTCCTGTTTCCAAATCTCTGTTGGGAGCTGAAGGACCAAAACCCTGTTTGTTCATGCACAAAGCTGATTTTGGGCATGGCTCTGGACAGGGTTTTTGGGGGTGGCAGAGCCCCAGGTGCAGGGTTTGCTCCCTCAGTGCAGCAAACGTGCAGGGGGCTGCAGTGCCCAGGCACACGTGGGTGCCCTGGCAACCCTGCCCAGGGTAGACTGCTACAGGCTTATAGGGAAACAGAGACAAGAGGTCATCTTAATCCCTGGGAGACTCCAGTAGTTGTCCTGTAAATGAGATATTTGGAGACCAGGCATGTTTCGATGAAAACTGGAAAAGTTGGAGGATTTATCAAAACAAGTTGCCTCCTGTAGCCCAAGTTTATCCCAGCCAGCTGCTAGTGTTCAATCTTGCCAGATTTCTTTCTCTTGCTTTGAAAGGGAATTGGCTAAAGTATTTTTAATCACAAACAAATGTTTGAGAAATTTGTGAGGCCTAGGAGAAAAGCCCCTATGTCATCCCCCTCTCTGTGGATAAACAGGAGGGGGTTGGGGAGCCCCAGTTTCACATTGGGGTGACTTTTGTTATTATTACCCATGAGCCACTTGACAGTTGGATTCTGGAAAAGGGCCTGCATAGATGGTTGCCATCTGGCCGTTGTTCTCCTGTGTGCCCTCACCAAGAAAGGTATGTGCACCTTTGTTAAGTGGTTTGTGTCAGGACTGCAAACTTGCTTTATATGGGCTGCTGCTTTTAGCTGGTAGGCTGATTGTGGCTACTTTTCTCATTTGTTATGGAGAATTTCTACCAACTCTGTGAGAAGTGGTACCTTGAGAGGCTCTTGCTGTGTTCACACAGCAGAGGTGCAGATATCTTACCTGAATCTTTAAAAGTGCATTTACTGGACAATTTAGGATGTGTTCTGTCACTTAATCCTTGCATTGCCTCTCACAGTATGGAGCTCGACAGAATCTGTCATTTGTCTAAAATTTTAGGACAAATAGTATCAGCAGTATCTAACCTCAGGGAACTGCTCATATAGAGGAAGATGTAGTTTCTGAGTCTGTGATCTGCTCAGTTCTGAAATTATCCCTGGGATCAAACAAGTGGAATTGACTCCTAATAATAAGGGTCCCAGTAGGCCCTAATGGAACTTGGTTTTCTCAGATTCTGGATTTGTGTTGGTGTTAAATACAATCACTGACACATCATTTGTGTCTGCAGATGTTGACACAGAACTGGTGAGGACCTGGAATGTGGGCAGCCCACTGCTCTGCTTGCAGCTGTGCTGCTTTGTGCTGGCCTCGTTCTCCAGCTCACAAAAGGAAAAATAACTGAGATTTGTCTTGTCTTGGGCTGACAGTATAGCCAAGTGATTGCCAGTCCAATTTGGCAGTTTTTAATCATTTTATCTCTGTTCTCTTCTCTCTGGGGAGACAGGCAGTGTTTAGCAGTCTGCTCAGAAAGACCTTGGGGCTAGTTTCAGCGGCAGTGGCTCAGAGCTCCGATTATTAGCTCTGCTCTTAGGAGCACACTGCGATCCTTCCCAGGGGAGTGGTGTGAAAAATTAACACAGGCTTAGAGCAGCAGTGCAGCAGCAAGCTATGTAACTGTAATTACTCCATTGATATTCCTCACACAATAACACTGTCATCAGTCATTTACATAAACTTTTTCTCCATGAAGAGGGAATGGCTGCTTATAACCCTATTGGGTGCTTCCAGAGCATGCATTATACATTTTATTTGTTCTAATTTCAGGCCCAAGGCCTGTAGGAACAGAGGGAGGAAATGTGCAGCCTTTTTGTTGTTGTCGTCGTTTTTAGTCTTGCAGCAGTAAGCGTGCCACTCTGTACATGTGAGCATACAAGCAGGCAAAAATGTGTCTGGACAGGGTTTTGGGAACCATTTCCAGAATTTGAAATGTTCAATGTAATTTTAAGAAATACATTTTAAGAAGTACAACAGGATGTTTTAAATATTTTAAACAGTGTGGTACCTAAACTCTGTCCCAGGTACCTAAGTCTCGCCTTTTTGGTCAGGCCAGGTCCACAAGCAGCAAGTACTGTTGGGTTCTAGAACTCCTTGGGACACGCTGGTTTTCTGAGGTTCCTTTTTCTTCCACAAGCACGTGGCATGGCTCTGTGCCCTCTGCCTATACCAACTCTCCTATGGCTCTATTTATCTCACTGTCACCAGAAAGAATGGCTGTGAAAGGCACAGGGGTGCTCTTCCTGGCAGCGGGTGATCCAAGAGAGCAACAAAAAATAAGTAATTAATAAAATTTAAAATTAACACCATCCTGTCTTCTGCCAGGGATACTCATTCTTTTTGTGTCCCTCTTTCTGTGTGAAGCTGGAGCTATACAAAGCAGATTATCCTTCCCCAGACCGGAGCCAGGCGGAGCTGGGCATCCCAGAGCCAGCACTCGCTGGTGCCTTCTGGCCATGGAGTTGGGATGTTGGAGTGGATGCCATACTCTGTGCTCCTCAGACACGGGTCCTGGACTCCACTGGAATCCTGACCAGCCTGGAACAGCTGGGCACGCTCCTGTCTCAGGTGTGCAGGGTACCATGGTTGCTGTGTGACCCACCTGCAGAAGGGGCCACAGAGGAAGTGCTTGGCCTCATTAGGGACAAGATGTCCCTGTCCTCCTAGCAGGAGTGTTAAACTTTTGCAGATATTATACTTCCTCTAATTAAAGTCTTTGGAGCCAGGTATTCCCAGGGCCAAGGCTAATAATGAATTCAGGAGAATAATCATCCTGTCTGGGCTGCAGCGTGTTTATTGATGGCGCCGGTACCTGCCGGTGCTGCCTGCGCCCTGCGTGGCCATGAGCCCTCCGGGGCACAGCCGCCCACACCGCTGTCACAGTGAAACCCTGAGCACTGCAGCAGGACACATCTAGTGGGAAAAAAGGCACATGATAGTCAAATTTCAGTTGCTGAATATTTAATGAAGCCTACAGTGTTTATTTGGTTAGCCTGTCGATTTTTATCGTTCTGTCAATAGCTTCTCATATGTGGCACGGTGATGATCTTTAGCAGCCTGTCCCCTGGGAGCCCAAGCGCTAAATGCAATTATGGATTTTATACCGCAATGTGTTTGATATTTCCACTGATCTAATTTGCAGTCTGGTAGTTTATTGTTTGGCATTTTAATGGCGTTCAAATGCTACGGAAAATTTGATTTCTCTGTATAATTCACCCTAACATCATTAATTCTGGTAGCCGAATGGCATGGATTTTAGAGGGCTAAATATACAGGATAATAATTTTTTTAATATGGACCACAGCAAACAGAATTTTAACTAAAAGGAAAACCATGTTGCATTTTTTCACACTTCCTTTGTCACTTTTCATTAAACATTAAGATTACTTTGAGGAAATGGTAAAACAAATGCCGGACCTTGCCAAATGAAACACAATTGCAGTGTGTTGTATGATGGAAGCTTCACTGTACAGCTCAAAGCTCCTCAGGAGCCTTTTGAGAGAGAAACAGAATGAGAATCATCTATTAAAAAGTCTTCCCTGGCTGTTGCTCTCTTCTGTTCCAGACCACTTTTGCTTGATAATTCTCCATGTATGTTTTTCCTCTTTTGTAGCTGGCAAAAGCCCTGACCCAGCCACTTGATTAGATGCATCTATTTCACTAAAAAAAAACCCCAAAACAGAACCCAATCCCACTACCAACAACAACCCCAACTGAAGCCATAGTGTGGTCTTATTTTGGGTTGGAGCCGTTGACAGAATGAAGGGGCACACAAAACTGTGTGGGGCTGGGTGGCTTGGGGGAGTTAATCGTGGTGTTATTTTACACATCTACAACACTTTTATTGTGCAGTAACTCATGAGTTATGGGTCCTCTGCAACTGCAAAATAAATCCTTTAATTAACCACCTAGTCAGAAACAATTTAACCTCCTCGGTGTATCTCATAAACTACATTAGCCCCAGATTTATTTAGAATAGTGTTGTGCAAGTGTGATCTATTTACATTAAGGAGTATATGCCCTTTGTTATGTCAAATATTCTGGGACAAGGAAACATGAATTTTTTTGCATGGTTTGGTCCATGGCTTTTAATGATTTCATTGAGTTTTTCCCAACTAGAAGTAAACGTGGTTTAGCAGTGTTAGATGAAAGCAGGCAGGGTGATAACCATTTCACCTGAGCACGTAGCATCGAGTTTCTGTATTCATTGCTTCTTGTTAGGGACTTTGTCATAGAGAACACTGTTAGAGAGAAACCTCACTCTCCCCTGATGGCCAGTAAAGTCAAGCTACGCAGTGGCATATTAATAAGTAACGATTCTCTTTCTTTCTTGAGTGCTAAAAATTTTTTCTGTCTTTCAACAGAGGTGTGAACACAAGGCCAGTTTGTGTTATAAATCTTACAGGCTGACAGAACTAGAACATGCTTTGTGGTTTCTGAGTTTAAGAACATTAAACAGGTTCGAGAGAATTCCTCTTTTAATGTAACCAAGTAGAAAAGTCGACAAAAATAAGGAGTCACAAAGGAGTGTGAACAAGGTGCCAGAAGCGCTAATGAATGAATGAATATAGAACAATCGGCTTTGTGTTTCACAAAATATTTCAGTGTTAGGCTGACTGATCTTTTTGCTTTCTGGGTGAGATTCCTACTGAAGCACAGGTTCCCAGTGCCTCTCAGAGCATGGTGGCAGGGATGCACTCTACATGGCAGCAGTGACAAGCACTGATATTTGTAACTCACCTCAAATCTTTCCCCCAGATAAATTTTCCTTAAAAAACCTCCAGTTTTTGTCTGAACTTACTCAGTAGCAAGAGCACAAGCAATCACCTAGAGAAGAGAAACTGTCAACTGCTGCATTTTCTTTGATGGGGCAAAAGTCCTTCTCAGATCCTCATTTTGTCCTGTATGGTTTGCAGCACGGCTGGGGACTTGGTTTGCCAGTGGAGGTGGTGTGGGGGTCACCTGGAGTCAGGGAGAACCTCTGCCAAACCCTTCTGGAAACCTGCTTTTAAGGAAGACCAGTCAGGAATCAGATCACAGGCAGCAACTGTTCTTCAGGCACCTTTGCCAAAGCACAGGCAAGAGCAGTGGCATGACGTCAGTGGGATGCTGGAGACCAGGGCTGCTGGAAGCAATGTCCTGCCCTTGACTTTGCCGTCCCCTCAGACAGCAGAGTCATGGCCTCAACTAGGAGCCCATCTTCTTCCACGGGAGGGACCAGAATGGGCTGGGATGGGAGCCCAGGAGATGGCGCAGTGGGTAATGATAGTCCTGCTGCTGTGAAAAAGTAAACAAAGCATTTGGAGATTACTCGGTGGTACACAAACTGTGCAGTAGCAGTGCTCACTAGAAATGGGCTAAAACATCACACAACTCTGCTATCTCTAGAAAATGTATCAAAACCCCACTGTGTTACTCAAGCTCTGGCCTAGGATATTTCAGTTGATGTTTTTGTTTGTAGGAATGACAGCTAATAGGCTGTCGCAAAATTGTTGAGAAACCTAGTTAGCAGGAATTAAAAAAAAAAAAAAAGCCACCAAATTGTGGTGTATGGCAGGCTAATGACATGAGGCCTGGCCCTTGAAATGATCTGCTAGCAGATGATGGATGGATGTGCACCTCACTCGGCAGCGCCACCAGCCTTTCTCCATTCTTGAATATCTGTCAAGATGTTAAGTGGATGACTGCAATCAGCAGTGAAATAAGACCTGTGTAATCTGATGTTCCACTTAGAAAAGAAAACAAAATTCCTACCACCTAATATGAGACTACACCAGGCAACACACAAAGGCCTTTCAAGCTGGCCAGGTATCTGATAAAATCTTTACACCTCATTATCATTTGTAATTTAGTGATAGGGGTACAGCTGTATCTACAAACAGTGCTGTGATGACATTTCCAGGGATTTCCATCTCTGGCCATTTCCAGCTAACAGCTCTTCCTTTACATGTGTACTTTTATATGCCTTTTAATGTGTTCTTTTATTCAGAATTCGTCTGGCTGAGACAAGAGGACTGCCTGTTAAAAATGTTGGTTTAGTGACAATTTATGAAGATTAACAAAAAAGGCAGCCTTCTGCTACTCTGTGAGGGAAATTTGAGTTTGGTGAGTTCCATTTAGTCAAGTTGTTTTCTAGAAGGTTACCAGAAATGTAGCATTTGCTGGTAACATCACGGAAAAGATTATTTTGGGAAGTATTGAAAAAAACTTGAAGGACAGTGCAGTCATCAGTCACAGCCCGCATGGCTTCATGAGGTGGAAGTCCTACTTATCAAACCTGATTTCCTTCTACAACAAGGTAACCCACCTAGCTGATCAAAGGAAGTCGTAGATGTAATATTTTCGGATTTCAGTAGGCATTTTGATACTGTCTCTCCCAGGATCCTTCTGGACAAAATGTCCAGCCGAGAGCTGATAACACTTGGCTTGTTTATCCTGGAGAAGAGGAGACTGAGAGGAGACCTTGTTGTGGTCTTCAATATCCTCACAAGGAGCAGTGGAGGGGAGCACCATCCTCTGCTCTCTGTGACCAGTGACAGGACCCAAGGACACGACGGAAGCTGAGTCAGGAGAGGTTTAAGTGGGATATCAGGAAGACAGTTTTCACCCAGAGAGTGGTTGAGCCACGGGAACAAGCTCCCCAGGGCAGTGGTCACAATACCAAGCCTGTCTGAGTTCAAGAGGCATTTGGACAGTGCTCTCAGGCACATAGTGTGATTCTTGGGGTGTCCTACACGGGGCCAGGAATTGGACTTAATGATCGTGATGGGTCCCTTCCAACTCAACATATTCTATGAAATATTCTAGTGACAATTATATAACCATAATTTCTAATAATTTTGGTGAAATTTCAAGTGGGACATAGCTTCTGTAACCCGATTCATATACTGGAAATCAAGCAGCAATAAAAATTATCATTGTTGTTACTTTTAGAAATGCTGTGTGATTCTGAAAGGCAAGATCTTTAAGAATAAAGACCTCTATAACCAGGCAGAATTCTTCACTTCCCTTCAAGCCTGCAGATATTCTCAGATTCTCCTTCATGTCCCATGTGAAGGGGCTCAGCCAGGTGCAGTGCAGTTCTTGTGCACTGGTGTGGCCCTTCATGATGCTTCATTTAGTGGAGCCCAGTTGTGCTGTGCAGATCGTGTTGTGTCTCATGCTGCTCTTGAATGCTGTTTTTAAAATGGTCTGGTTTGTTTCTTGAAAGTCCAGAGTACAGCTTATGGCATACAGGTGATATATCATCTTGCCCTTCTGTAACTTTTTCCCCAAGTCCTAACTTTTTTTTCTGCAAATCCATCTGAAGACACCTCTTGTACAGCTGCTTGCGCTGTGGACGCGCCAATAACTGGCTGTTCTTGTGTAACTGGAAGGGACAAGTGGAAATCGTAATTTAACTGAAAACAGTGATTGAAATACATATATTGCATTTGTCATATAAAAAGGTAGCTTTTGACTAAAGTAAAAATCTGAAAAAATTCCCCGAGAAAAAGAAGAGAAAAAGCAGGGAAGAAAGAAGGGAAAGAATGGAGAGCTAGAGCAAGGAGAGAGAGCAGATTAGGTAGGCCCACATGGTGATTAATGAAGATGGTGGTGCAGACACTGGTGCTGCAGCTCACCAGAAGGGTTAAGAAGGGCTCTGATGGGACTGCAGGCCTGGGAAGAGAGACCAGGTATGGTGAATAGAAAGCTTATAGTGGATGGCTGCTGTTCTGTTACAAGTCTCCCTGCCTAACATGATGTTTAAAGTTTCAAATTGCTCAACTTTCTGGGCTGAAAACAGTTTGTGTCCCATCTCAGGCAATGCAGTACAATGTACCGTGAAACTGCTTAATGCTGTAGAAAATTGCTAATGCAACAAACCAGAGCCCCTTGAAAAATCAGCTAATGCCTCATGATGCTTTTCTGGGTCCCTTCTGACCCTGTTCACAGGAGCATCACTCCCCACAGAGCAGTTGGCACTGGATGGGTGTCTGTGTGGCGGTTCCCCAGGATCAAAGAATGCTGAAAGGCATCTCTTACAGTCCCTCCAGGAGCTGCTCTGGTGCCTGCAGCTCCCCAGCAAAGCTCAGGCCTGTCCTGGTCAGGTGGAGCCCAGACGAAACTGCTCCACAGCAAAAGGAAAGCCAGTTCCTAACACTCCTACTCTTTGTATCACAGCAGTTTCTGAGGCCCTATCTAGGTCATGGGTAGATTCTGCCCTCAGGATAAAGCTCAAGCAGGAATCTTGAAACACATGATGGCTCCGAATCTCTCTTATTTTAGTAAATGCAGACAAAACCCCTATATATAAATAAGGTCTCCCTGACTTAACAATGCTAAAATGCACATCATAGCTCACCAGGCTAGAAAAATTAGATTGACAAAGATTACTGATGTAAATGCAAGGAAAAAAACCCAAAAACATTGTCAGTATATGCATAAATATGGTCCGGGCAAACAATGCAGGGACTCCTAGGGGAAAAAACAGTTACTGAATTTCATACTTTTGGGGAGAATAAATGTTTATGAAACATGTCAGCCTTTCTTGGGGGGACAGGAAAGTTAGAGTGGCAGAAACAACTGTTGTGATGATTCCAGATAGATTTTTGCCTGTCTGATAAATTACCTAAGCAGGAATACATGGGTGATCAGGGATAACCTAGAGAAGCAGAGGTGGGGAGAGGAGACAAGATGCATGACTGCTGTCCCTGAGGCTACTTCAGCTGCAGAAGAAACATAAAAATACTCAAACCCAGCGTGGCGTTACATGCGTTTCCAGAGATTTTAAAGGGCTCCACATCATTGAAAGTCAGGCAACATAAAAGGTGCTTGAGCCCTTCTGAAAGGAGGGGGGAGCCTGTGGTTGTGTTGATAGACTTAAGCCCCTTCCAGCCTCTCTGCAGCTGGGTAAATCTCTCTAGGATTGGGCTGGCTAACAGAAATATTGGCATTCCTCAGTGCTGGGTGAGAGAGTACAACTGATTCATTTCTTTGCTCTGCAGAGTAATTCTCAGCAGCTTCTTTTTAACTGAAAGGATCAAAGTCATCAAATGAGAATGTGGTGAACTTGATACTTCTCCACAAGCCCAATAGACATGGACAATATACGTTCTGTAACCAAAACCTTTTGGGGTTTGTGTAATACAATACCCTTTCTGTAACCCCCACCCTTCCCTCCATCCTCTTGACCCTGCTGCAGCTAAGGGACCGGACAGTAGAAAAACATGTCAAGCATGAAAAGCAGCAACTTGAGGGCAAACATGACCCCTCCACTGCTAGTTACTGAACTTCTGAAAGTACATCAAGCAAGCAGAATCATCTAAAAAGGGAGGCCAGGGACACCTCATGTTGTGCAAGATGGGAGGTGAGGTCTTTGCTCTTTAGAACTAAAGTGTTTTGTTTTAATCATGGGGAGAGCTGCTGGCTTGTCACTGCGTGAAATAGATTTAGAAATCCTGAGGAAGGAGGAATTTCTCAAAACAGTAAAGAAAACAAAAGTCAGCAACAGGGAAGAATTGGCCAGCATTTTTACAACAGGAAATGTGGAGGATTTTGAAAAGAGAAAATTAATGGCACTGGGAGTATGATCCTGTTAGCTGTTATTGTTGACACCTCATCATTTCCAGACTAAAATGCCAGCTAGGGCCATGTTTCACTTGACACTAACTTAGGTCATCTTTGCCTTGCCCAGAGAAAAAGAAACTCCATAATAAAAACGTAGCACATCATGAGAAACTCCTTTGTGTGTGGAGTTGGCCCAACAGCCAGCACTTTGCTGCAGCAAACCTCTGCTTGATTGCACCAAATATTTTGCTGCATTTTATTTTCTGAGGTAGAATAAATGTTCTCATTCGAGCAGTAGAAAATGCTAGCAATACCTATTTTAAACACCAGTGTAATGCTTTATAGCCCATAGAGGGATAATTACAAAGTACAAAATCACAGATTTTATAGCAGACTTTCCCAGGAGTGCAGTTAGGAGAACAGCATGTGTCATGTAGCCAATTTAGATAATGATTCTGATAAAGATAAACTGAATTGTTTATAATAAGTAATTGGGCTGACAAAGGCCCAAAAGACAGGGAGGAGCATGGGAGCTGCAGCACCGGACCATGGGCACCTGGCCCTGCCTCCTGCCCACCCAGCGCTGGGGCTGCAGGGCAGTTCACTTCCTCGGGAACCGTAAATAGACTGAAAACCAGTCAAAAGTTTTCCAAGCCTGGGATTCCAAGGTGGTGGCTCCTGTGAGGGTCTGTGCTGGGAAGGGCCATGCTCAAGGAAGATGAAGCAGCTGAACTGGGAGACCCACAAACTGGGCACCCAGAAGCATGAAAATGGGAAAGCAAAGCCCTGGCTTCCTTGCTCTTAAGGAAGTCCTAGGGTTTGTTCAGAGCTGAAGCATGAAGAATACTGGCCTGGTAAATACAAAATGGCACTTTACCACAGGCAGGAGATGACTTGTTGAGTAGATTATCTCTCTTGAGATAAGGCAGAATCCTTCAGACTTAGTGGAGTATCTTGCTCATTAGCAGATGATGTTTGGGTCCAGTAAACCTCTATCAATCACAAAAAGAAGTAAAGCCCTAATTATCATTTAATTGCCGCCTTCAGCTTGAGCTGCCCTTCTTCACAGCTTTCAGCATCCATTGGAGATTAGGTTGCACTAAAATGAGAACTGTAAAGGGCCTGGCAAAGGTGTGAAATTCCCAGGGTAACTCAATTAATGGAAGCGTGTTTTGGTGCTGGGGGGGGTTCTGGTCTCTCTGCAGACAGAATGAGTGAGCACTAGGGCTCTAATGGGGAATTGGCGGCGATAGCTCTCAGCCATTTGTTCACAGGAAGGAATGGCAGAACATGCTGGTTTGGCCAGGCTCGAGGGGAACAAAGGAACACCACTCACAAACATTTGATTTTATGATAATTTTGTGGAATTATGTTGTGAACTATTTTGTTAAATAAGAAAAAGTAGTAATGTGTTCACGAAGGCCTGTGCAGAGGAGTACAGGCAGCAGGATATGAGCACGGGTAACAGGGTTTTCTCGGAAGTTTTCATGTGGATTGGCATACAGATTTGGGATACTTGGTCTTTGGTTTAGATTTTAAGTCAGGCTTCCTGTTTATCTGTTTTCATGTATCTGCATGGGAGGTGTGTTTTCTAAATGAATTGCAGCAGCAGAACAGTTTTTAATGATGAAACTGACATCATTAGGACACTTGTCTCCACTATGTAACTTTGCAACATCAAATCCAGTTTCAAAGATAATTACAGGCCATTAGTGCCTGACACACAGAGTTTAATAACAGAGTAAATGTTGTGGTGATCTTTGGAAATGCATAAATAAATAGATAAATACAAAAAATAGAGTTGTGTGGCTTTAAAAATGAGCTCTTAAAACTGGTATTGCCTGAGAAACAGGCATAGTTGGAACTGGTCACTTAACCTCGTTAGACAAAAGACAGACCACTATGAATCTGTCATTTTACTAGTCTGTCTGGCAAGCAAATGCTCCTCTTCCCCAAGAGCTATTGCATCGTACCTTTCTGCCCTGGAACAAGGTGAGCTCTGCAGACTTAATACCTGGGAGCACGGGTGCTCCAGTATAAAATAATAAAGTCCTGTTCCTTTCAGTAACATCCTCTGTAGCATTGTTTTAGCAATGTTAAGCATAAGCAGGACACTGGATGGCTCCAGCTCATTCTGTTCAATGCTCCCTTTGCAGTCATTAGGGATTTGTAGGTGTCTCATTGTGTTGTTTGACTACATAAAGCTGGTCTGTAGCTTGGCAGAACATCCTTGGAAAAGGGCAGTGATCTGAACACTGTGTGCCAAGCATTGAAGAGATTCTCAGATTCTGGTCAGAATAAGAAAAAAGAGTTATATAGTAACTGGCAGGTAAAAATACCAGAAGAATGATGATAGCTTCACTTTCCATAGGTCACATAAAATTTTGCTTACTCCTGGGAAAGTGAGGGTCAGTGAGCAGTTCTGAGACTGGTGCACTCAGCCTGCCCTGGTCATGGAGGGAGTTTGTGTCTTCTGAGTTTCTACATGCTCACAGTGTCACCACACAAATGCAGGGATTTAAATCACCCCTGTATGCTTTTAGGCTTCCAGGTACATCTCTGTTTTGCTGTGGAAAAGTTACGCAGTAATGAATCAGAAGTGCTTTGCCTCGACTTTCTAGTCGAGCATCCTCTGATCCCTGCAAGCAGTGAGACCTGACAGCTTGTTACCCCAAAGCACTTGCTGCAGGTACAGCACAGCTCACTGTGTGTGGAGCTGCAGTTTGGGTTTGGCCCTTTTATCTTCTCACCTTGCTTCAAACCTGGGGGGAAGTCTGGCTGCTGCACTCAAAATCCTTCTCTGGGGAATCATTTTATCCACATAGCAAAAGTCTCTTGTTCGAGTGAAGCCAAGTCATCCCTGGGATGTCTAGCAGAAGCTGTGACTCCAAACAAAGCACCTGAAGCTTCTCCTGCTTCCTGCCCCACAGGAGGAGCTGAGCCAGGCAGAGGCTGGACCAGCCCAGGCAGAGTGGGCTGCTGTGCCCATGGCTCAGTCCCTGGGGATATTAACACTGTAAAGGTACCTTTGAACCTGTTTAGGTGTAAAACAGTGTGAAAACCAAAGGGTAACAAACATGACTTGCTGATTGACGGAACTGTGCGGTAGATTTTGTACTCCTATATTCACTTTGCTGGCTCTGGTGGAGAAAATTGCACTTATAAGAGTAAAATGTGATTAGAAGTGGAACTCTGTTCAGCTATTATGATGTAAAAGTGAAAAACATTTTTTTAAATCTTTCCAGCTATATTTTCCATTCCAGCTCCCTTATTTTTTTTAATGTTTATTTATCAAGAATTCTGAAGGAAATTTTTCTTAACTCACACAATTTTTTATAGAATCAAAAGTAGATTCTTTCACTCAGAGCCTGATTTGCTTACAACAGCAACAGTTTCTCATACTTTTCCTAAATAATAAAATAAATAGACCCTAATGGGGAATAAGGAGTTTACATTCCCAATGGAAAGAATACATCTGCAGAGATGAGTTTCATTAAACTGTTAACTGAAACAGTGACTTTTAAAATTGATTCCATCTTTAGCCAGTGTAGTCAGTGCTCTCCTGAAGACTGTATTTATGAAGCATTCTTTATTTAAGATAAGCAAAAACATAAAAGTAGGCCTTCTCACCCTCTTTTGCTGCTCTGGGTCAACATCTCAACCTCTTGATTAGATTTGGAACCTACTAATTAGATATAATTCATTACCTGCAGGAATGAGATCAGAAATCAAGACTGCTTTTCCAAATAAGGCTATCCTTCCTCTCATCCATCATGGTTCTAAGTAACCAATTTAAAGTCAGACAAATGCATAACCAGCATTATTACCTTGTCATAAATAGTTAGGGAGGAAGACCTGGAATAAGTTGGCATTATGAATGGGTTTTATCACATTATTTTGCAGTTATTTGTCAGCCACTTTGCTTAAGATAAATGTAGAACAATAATCAGATTCTAAAACTGAGATGTGGACAAGGTTTTGTTAATTGTGAAACCTCTTCTTCTGGGAGAACTCTGTTATGGGGCACAGTTTATAAATTTTCATATGGAGATATCACACTGAGCACATCTCCATGTTTGGACTTGAAAGTCCAATAGACCAAAAAATAGGAAAGAGGGTCCAATTCTCTTCTTCAAACGTGGTGAGATCTCCTAGCACTCAGTGGCATGGCTTGTGTATCTGTAGGACTGCTGAGCCAAGTGAGCAGGGAGGGGTTCTTCAGCTCTTGGTGCTGCGTAATGTGTATAGATCCTAATGCAGTGTCCTCTGTCATTCATGGAATGGAGCCTTGCACCAAGACAGAGGGGATGCTTCTGCTGGGGGAGGCATCTTGGAAGGGCAGACAGGTTTCTCTGGTTGGATTTTTGGTGATCAAAAATGCCCTTCTCTGGTAGAAAGAAGCACATGATTAAATCCTAACTGCAGTGAGATTCTACTGAGATGAGAGTGGCCAGTGGCTGCAGCACTGGCTGCAGGATGTTTCTGGAGGACCATGTTCCCATCCTCCCTGGACAGGAGGGTGCAGAATATGTGAGTCCTAGGAGCACACCTGGAGCTGCAGCGACACCCTCTCATGAGCAGCTGTGATTTTCCCCTGTGACCTGAGGAAATGAGGATCTATATCCTTGTTTTAAAGAGGCAGACTGAAGGGAATACAAGGGCAGGGTTTTAGCAATATTAATCCCAATCAGTTCTCTCATCTCTATTTATATTTAGACAAATAGTGGCTTCAAATTTAAAATCCTGCTGTAGAGAACAGCATCAGGACATGATTTCTGCCAATATCTTAAGGATCTTGGAAACCATACTTAAAATTTGAAGGAAGGTTTCCAGCTTGCCAAGTGAGGCCAGAACAGCCAAAGCAATGGGCACCTTTCTGTGGGGCGAGACACAGAGCTCAGTGTGGGGAGCTTGCACTAAGGACTGGTGCTCCTCTGTGCGAGGGGGAAAAAGTCTTCACTGATCTTTTCTTGTAATAATAAAAATACTCTGTTTTGCATTCATTTAAAGCATTTAGGGGAACAGAATCACTACAGTGTGGTTGTGATGGCAGAGAACACCTCCTCTGGTGTCGAAGGACGTGAAGTTACTCAGGAATGATGCAGTACTAAAATACAGACAGAAGTCACAGATCTGATTAACTGTAAATCCAGGACTCCCCCTCATAGGTAGAAAAGGCAATAACTAGGTTTTGAACTCAGCCACAGCACAAGTAAGATTTGAGAGGAAGATATCTACTAAATTATTTACTTTTTACAGTGCTGTCACTGAAAAACAATCATGTTTGATGCGCCATGTTGGTGCATCTGGCCTCAGAAAGAAATGCTGAAGGAATATTTACTGTCTGGCATTTCTATCGGTTTTCCTAAAGCCATATGTAATGGAAAGTGTTGAGATAATTGCACCTTAAAGGAAAATATAGCAGGAATAGGGACACTTGCAAGTGACAGGCCTTTAGGACTTGAATTGTCCTTCCATCATCTCAAAGGTTAAGCTACCACCAGGCAAGGTAGAGAGGGGTTATTTTTATTTTTATTGAAATTTTAGTGAAAATATTGGGCCTTGTGTCAGCAACTTGTTAAGTTCCCTGACTCAGCCGTGGAGGCGGCTGCCAGCGTGTCAGTGTTCAGGCTCCATCCTGCTGCAGTCTCCGGAAACACAACCACAGCCACGGCGTTTCCCCTCGGAGCTGCTCAGGGCAGCTCTGTGCTCCTGCTCAGCATGCGGTTATGTTTCCAAACAAATATATTCTGAAAGGCAAGGAAATGGTTCCACCTGATTTTGTATTTCAGAATGTTAAAGGGTTGATCAGTCGCAGACTTGAGACAAGTTTTCCTTTTTTTTTTTTTTTCCCCCCCCTGATTCTTGCAGTTGAGATGGCTGTAGCAGGAGAAGCAGTGACAAACTGTTGGCATTAATTTACTGGGCATAATGAACACTGGCTATACAGCACATGGCGCTTGTCTGCTTATTGGTGAATTTAACTCACTTTAATTGCAGTGTTACTTAACATGATGGAGATGTAGCCCTCAGAGGGATCATTTGAGGGACAAATAATGTATTTGTGTAAAATTAAAAAAAATAAACCAAACAACTAGCAGATAGTACTACTAGCTGTAGTAAATTACAGTTTAATAATTATTATCTGGATAGTACTTGGCTTAAGGTTAAAAAAGAGGCACTTCTGCAAAATAAGATAAAAGCTTGCCTGGAGCACAGCCTTGGGGACTGTCTTTTGCAAGCTGCACTGGTGGTGAGACATTCACAGGAGCACCTGGGAATAAATTGAGTCTGCTGGGAGGAGAAAGTATCTACCCCTGGGGCATGTCAATGGAAATAGAAGGTGACAATGAGCCCAAGGCCTGCTTGGCCATATCACATGTGTCTCCTGATTCTATTGAAGGTATTGCACAGCAACCTGCCCTCTGAGCATATCTGACACCTGGGAGGTTTTCTGTGCGAGTGGGAGGCGTAGGACCTTTACCCCCTGGAACAGAACTGGTGCCGTAGGCGGTGGGACGCTGGTGGTGTTAGAACCTCCTTATGTCTGTCATTTGTACCCTGAACATTAAATATCTTTCTCATTATTCATCCCACCACACTAGAAACAGCTGGTCTTCAAGGGAAATTACCTAATGAATCAACAATAAGGCTATTGTGTAGGCGTGACGTTTCTGATAATAAATTATTGCTTTCAGGAGGTTGACCACACTTGTCAGGGTTTTGTGAGTTACAAATTCAGCTGCCTTGTCTTATCCTGTTTTACATAACTGACAGTGTAAAACTTTGGCATTTGACTGTAAGTTATTCCCTCAACTTCTAGGTCTCTATAAAAAAATTTCTTTCTTCCTTCATTCAGAATAATTTTTGGGCATTTCCAACTCATACATTGAACCATTAATTTGGTTTGGTTTGATTATATTTATTGTGTCATATATATATTGGAATTAAATATTAACTTAAATATTTTTAACTAGAAATGTAAAGAGGCCATAAATGTAAGGACTGCATTTTTTTACTTAATTTAGAATAATTATGTGTTTGCATATTTCTCGTATGCTTACACTTGAAAGAGTATTTTTTCAGAAACTGGTGTAGAGGAAGATCTAAATGTTCCCTTCCTGGCTTTCAAAATATACACGGGTGTAACTAATTAGTTTAAAAGTATGCTTCAAGGATGAATTGTTTTAAAGCATGCTGCTTTTTTCACATGCAAGTGTTAGTTGCCTTCTACTTCGTGTATACAGGCATGTGACTAGTTTGTGATAAAAACCAAAAGTCTTTGCTCCCTCTTAGCTGAATGGAAATGGCACTGAAATTGTCAGTATCTGCATCAAATTGTGTGTTTATCTCTGTGGAATTCTGTGGAACCAGTTCTTTAGCTTTTAATACTGTAAGTCTTTTCATAAGTAGCCAGCAAGGAGAGAAGGACAGCACTTTCGTTTTCTGCCAGATTTCTCCGGGCAAAATGCATTCTTGCAAACATGAATGAAGCCAGCAAAGGTGGGGAGGGTTGGAGAGGAAGTCGGTATTCTTATGCAAGGAGTTGTGGAAGTTAAAAATGAGGTCTAAGACAGGGAATACATGTTCTAGCAAGTATACTGGGTTTCAAGCACTCACAGTGGCTATTGTTACACTCGGGTTTTTTCACAGGTAGTTGATAGCTAATGTCTGGACAGTGCTGCTGCTTTGCCTCTCACAGAATATATTCTTCTTTAATGCAGCAGAGCCTTTGAAGGTGTTGTAAAAAGCTCACTGAGGTGCCAGTCGATTATTTTTTAAAAGTAACAGTTCAAATTTTCAACAGGAACAGACTAACCAAAACCCAGTGCATCTAAGAAGTATCTTCTGACATTCCTGTGTGAGAGCGAGGAAAGCAGCATTGCCCAGTGTGAGCGGGGCTCTCTGAGTTGGCTCCATGTCTGATGCAGTGCCAGGATCCCTCTGTCCAGGGTTTTCTAGGAAGGCCAGGTGTAAGTGGAGCAATGCTGCCCTTAGCCCACCCCCCAAGTCTCCTAAAACCCCTGAAGTCCCTCAGGAACCTGTGAGTTCAAATGTCGTCTGGGAGGATGGAACAGCATCTTGAATACCTTCAGAGAGGTGCCTGGAGACAGGATGCTCTGCCTCTGGAAGCAGGCAGAGTGCTGTGCCCTGGGGGAAGCCTCTGCCTTCACTGCCTCCTTGTTTTCCAGCAGGCATGAAGGGGCCTCCTGTGGTTGTAGGGCTCCTGTGGTTGCTGGGTGCCCTCTGGTGATGGAGGCCCCATGTGCCCTGAGTGGTGTCTGTGGCTGTTGGGGTCTGTGCCCCCACACAAGGTTTGTGAGCAGGGTCCCCAGCACTGCCCCTGCCACGCTGCCAGGGGAGCCACGGCCTAACTGTGGAGGAACCAGGGAGATACTGTGACCTTTCAGCATAATATCTTGGCATCAGTTAATTAATTGTGTGATTTAACTGGCTGATGGTGATGAGTTAGTGGTGGTCTAACTGGTTAATTGTGGATGTGTTCTGTTTATAAAACAACACCTCTAACCAGGGCCAGATACACAGGGCAGCCAAAGGCAGACACACAGGGGCAGGAGCAGCTCCAGAGCCTGCAGTCCTGCTGCCCCTTGCAGAGAGCCTTTTCTGTTGTCTACTGCCTTTGCTGCCCTGCCTTTTACTCCTGTTCCCTGCTGCCCTGAGAGGGACTTGTCTCCTGTCCTTTTGGGGATGTGTCAGCTGCTCGTGGCCACTGGGGCCAGGTGCGTGAGGGCCCCTCTGCAGGGACTTTGGAACCACCTGTCCTCATGGCCAGCCGTTTGGAGGGCCTGAGGAGGTGGTCTTGTCACAGCTCAAGGAGGGGAACCAAGGGTGTTGAGAACAGTGGCAGTGTGCTCTCCAGGATGCTTTGGTTTGGTTGAAGGTCACTGCTGTCTAGTCAGGGTCTTGTGCTTCACCTGAATGCCATTCAATTACAATGCAGAAGCGGGATGAATGAAAATAGAAGTGGAAAAGGAATTTTAAAATGTATAGCCGAAGACTGACCCTACACAGTTTGGGGTGGGACTGTATTGGCTCAGAAAATGTAGCTGGATATTAATGATAATCAAGATCCTCTGGAACCTATATATACTTTCTCCAAATTAATGTGGTTTCAGGGGATCCATTGTTGCAAGCAAATGCCTACTGTGTTCTTTTCCAGATAATGGAAATTCAGCTGAACCAAACAAAGGTGTCATAACTGAGTCACATTGTTGTTTCACTTTCCCCATCAGCCTTCTGATAAAGACACGTATTCAGCAGCATACAGACATAAGAACAGTTCTGTCTCCAAAATCTGCTTTGCAGTGTAAGGCCTGTTGAGTTTCCATGGCAATGGCCACAAATTCCTCCCCAGCTCTTCAAAGTGAAAGACATATTTGTTTTACTCGTGCAACTTTGTAGCACAAAAGCTCTCTCTCCTTTTTCACGTAACACCTGCTAATCTGCGCCTGGGCCCTTTGAAGCCTCCTGCTGATCAGAAATTCAAATACATTTTTGCATTATAATCTTGGTGGTAATCTAGAGCTTGTGTCTTTCATGTTGTGTCTGTGAAAACAGTTTTCTTTATAAATCACCCTGGTTGGCCCTGGTCACTCTCCATGGGAGGATGAACCGATAGGGAAATAGGCTGTCAGCAGCTCAGACATCCATTCTCTCAAGGTGCAGCCCAGACAGAGCTATCAGATCAGGGCTTTTTAACCATCGAGTTGCCCTTTGAGAAGAAAAGGAGAAAGAGGAGAGAGGGGGGAAAAGCAGGGGGAAGGGCTTTCAGAGATTTGGTTCATGGTGCACTGTGTGGCTGCCTGGATGAGCGGGGCACCCAGGCTGTGATGGACAGGGCATGGCACTGACAGCCAGACACCTTCCACTGGTGTTTAGCTGTTCCTGTGGCTCAGCAAAGGAGTGAGTGTGGCTGCAAAGCCCAGCAAACGAACATTCACTGCAGTGCTTTTCTGGTCATCTCATGGATGACCACGCAGCCACAGCTCTGAATTTGCAGCCTGCATGGAATCCCCTCCACAGCCAAGCTGCTGCATCCTTGCCACTGCAGTGCTGCAGTCCTGGGTGGGTGCTGTGCCAAACCAGGGGTTGGTGCTGTGCAGGGACACCCTGCCCCTCAGCTGCCCACACTGTCCTTCCTCCACCCCACACAGCCCGTTTTTTACAGGATCACCAGCAAAATATTTGAAAGAGATTTTTGTATTCATTGTGTGCTGCATCTCACTGTTATTCAGAGTATTCTCTTCAAATTCTCTTCCTTTCTTTAGGAGAAAGAGTCTGAGTGCACAAGGTGGCAGTGGTTTCTGCAAGCAGATAATATAACCATGTAATATAAACATGGCACTAATTTCTTTAGGCCCTGTTATCCGTCAGGCATGTTGAGAACAGTTGGCAAGGGTCTGGGGAAGTTCTCAGTGCTGCACAGCAGCTACAGATAAGATGCCTTTCTGCCTTGCTCAGCTGCAGGATCCACACCCCTGGGGCTGGAAGGGTCCATCCTGTCCTCTTGCCTTTGAAGTCACATGCCCACAGCTTGTGGAGTTGACTGATACAGCAACATCAATAATTTGCCAAAGGAGGGGACGGGGGCAGGGGAGGCAGTGAGGGGGAGGTCCGAAAGAAAGCTGCAGCATAAATCTCAGTCTGGCTTTATTCTTTTTCTTTAGGTTATATGTCTTCAAAGAAAAAATGCTGACAACATGCTTGCTCACAAAAAGCCTTTTGAGCCAATGCCAAGAGTTTGCTCAAAACCGGTAAAAAGTCTGATCTGGGACCTTAGAACAGCACTAAATTTTCTTACAGTTCTTTGCTTGATTTTAATTTTCCAGGGGCTGAGGAGATGTTCAGTATGCCTGCTGCCTTCTTCTTTGAGGCTGGGTCAGAGCCTGCTTTTGTCTTTTGGAGCAGGCAGTGACTGGTGTCTGACGTGGTGAGGATCCGCTGTGGTTCTATGTTTGCTCTCACTGTCTCTCTTACTCTTCAGTCTGGAAAGTCTAAAACAATATTATTTGAACTGAAATAGTGCCGCCAGGCAACAAGGGGCCTCTGGCCTGCGGGAAGGGCTTTACCCCTTTGCAGAGGGAAGCTTTGTGAATGGTAACATCTGCAGCCCATCGTGCCTGTGGAACTCCTGGCCCCTGGCCGGCAGCTCCAGGTCCGTGCCATAGTAACCAGTGCAACCCGAGCAACAGCCGCCTCACCTGAAACATCCTCTGCCTGGCAGGAATTGTCTGATTTCTGTGCACTCTCAACTAGCCATGGGATGTTGTTGCAGTAATACTGTTGGGTCGGTTTAGTGTTCAAATTGAGGTCCTGGCAGCTAGCTCTGGGTCGTCATCAAGGTTTCAAGCCTAGTAAATCACAAGGGGTAATTTTTTGATGAGTGTTATGCCTGTGTAAGGGGAACTGACCCCTCACATTTTTCTTCTCTCAGCAATCTTTGTGTCTCCTCTAATCACTGGAGAGTGACTGCTTGTGTCTGCAAGCAGCTATTCATGATTTTGGTAGAGGTCCTCCTGCAGGGAAATGGAGCCCAGGAGGTCTATATTGCTGTGGTTCCCACCTGAGCACTGCAGAGAAGTACCACTGGAAGAGTGGATGGAGAAGCCACTTCTGTACCCTCTAGAGCTCCAGAAGTACCCCGTTTTGTATTGCTGCATTTGCACGTAGGGCTGAAGCACCTCAGTTATTGTAAAAAGTATGAACAGCAGCTTACTGACCTTTACAAACCTTCCCTACGATTGACTGCCTGCCCTCCCCTTGAAATGCAGGGAGCTCAGGGCCTGGAATTACTAAGGAGTTTAGGATGTGAATCCCTGGGAATCTCCTGACAGAATCTCCTCCCTCCCCAGACCAGGGGAGGCAGCAAAAGGGCTGTGTTCCCAGAGACATCATGTCGTGCTGCAGAATAGTATCTCCTGCTTTCTCCTTATTCATGTCTCTTCTAGCTACCTTACTTCTAGCTTACTTGTATCTAGCAGATGCAGTGTCTTCTTTGCCACTGAAGCTGATGGGTCAAGTCTAATGTCCAAATCTTAATGCTTTAATTTAAAAAATAAATATGTTTAAAAAAAGTCTATTCCTAACCTCTTCTAGTACAAAAATTTGATCTGTATGGAACAATGGAACCCCACAACTGCAGGAGTGACAGCAACATGCCTTTTATTGCTTCCTGTGCTGCATCATGCACTAGTGCTGTAGCTCCCCAAGAGAATGCAGGAAAAGTTCTTAAACCTTGGGGGCCTCTGTGATCTTCTCACTTGCTATTTATAGCTAATTAAGGCTCAATCATGTGATATAATGATAGTTTCCCCCACACTTTATTGATCCCAGTGGGAATAAAGGGCATTCAGCACCTCACATGATCAGCCCCTTTATGTCTACGTCTTGCTGCTCACTACAGAATATGAGCAGTAAGACTGAGCACTCCTCGATTTTCTTATTCAGACTCATTTCAAGCTCCAGCTCAGACTGGAGATTTGCTGGGTAAATAGTCTCAACAATAATCTCAGCCTGATTCCAACTAATTAAATCCTGTACAAACATCCCTCTCTGGGCCAATATAGCGAAAGACAATGAAAACACAGAAAACCAGACATAGCTTTCCTCCAGATTTTGCTCGGCCCTTTAATCCTGTATCTTTTGAAAGATAGTAACGTCCATAAGATGAGGGGTCAGCCTTCCTGCCCTTAGCATCAAGCAGTGGAATTTTTCAATAATGAACAGCTGGGTCACCAGCGACACAAAAGCTGCTGTAATATCCTGTAGGCTTACGGGGCACAACAGAAATCCCAAAGCAAATCATGATGTACACAGAAAGGGACCGTCCTTTTCTATTAAGGAGGCCACTTCAAACCAGTCTCGACACCACCTTTTCTCCAGCTTTTTGGAGGCAAGATTATCCCCTGCGTATATTTAATCACACATTGTGGGGTGGCTTTGATTGCCTTTTTAGAGTCAGAGAAGTTAAAGAAGGTAGTTTGAAGGCTCTTATTATCAGCGCTCTGTCCGCATGCTCTCAGCCGAGGTGTTTACAAACAAGCGCTGGGACCTGGGGGGAGCAGGAGCGCTGCCCTGGGCTAGGCTGGGCTTGGCGATACTTTCACAGCGTTGGTTGCATTAACCCTGGCTCCGAGTAAGTGTGGTGAGCACCAGTGGGAAGAGAGGGCGGAGGGGTTGCATTTGTGGTTTAATTTTTATGAAACCCCATGGAATTCATGGCCTTTTCCAGGGAAAGAAGAAGTTACCTTATAGGGTTTTCCCTAGACACACAGTAAACCAAAGAGTAAACCAGGGTAACATGACCAAAACCTAAATGCTATAAAAACTTTCCAGTGTATCACAAAAGTCAGTCTGAGATGTATGCAAGATACGCTGGAGATTCCTGATTAAAAGCAGTTTGTGACAAGGAAGTTACCACTTGCAGCATGTAGAACATCTGACAGTGATTAACTGGAGCTAGCTATTAGATTTTCCTAAAGAAACAATACTTAAACATATCTCCACAAGTATGAAACACTTTATGTACTGTATCTGGTACACCTCATTTAAATTGACTTAGATGGAACAGACACACTAAGTCTAACTAGTAGGTTATTAAGAATATAAACCTGGTGCCCAAGAATTTACAATCAGTTATATGGGAGGTATCCTGACTTTCCTCCTTCTCCCAGGGCTTTCATTTACTAAGCATGTGCTGTAAAGATGTCACATTTACAGCAAGGAACATGTTTAGGATGTTTCTCACAAACAATTTTAAGCTACATACCTGTAGCAAATGCATCTTGCTATACTGCAACATGCTGTTAGAAAGTCTGCCCTGGGCTTGGGCTCAGGAAAATATAGGTGAAAGGAAGAATGTACAAAGACATTTGTAACTTAGTGTTTCAGTTTACTTATTAGTGCTTGTGAATTTTTGGTAGAAAAATTACATAAAATCGTTGTCTACAGGATGGCAAGCTTTCCAGCTCTGTTAAAGCCCTTAGAGGTTGTGGAAATATGGTTTAAATTAAGCATATCATAATTCTAATTCTGGAGGGTAACAGAAAGAAGAGCTTGGAGATTCATCCTGCCTGGAGTGTTTGGTAGTTGCAAATAAACTGTGTGCTCTAAGTAATGATCATTTTGAGAGTTCCCTAAGAAATACCTTTTTGTTTCCTTCAGTTTTTGGGTTAGGAGGCTGATGGTTAGTGCAGAGCTGTGCTTGTACTTAGGTGCTGCTCGAATTTGTGTTCTTGCATTGCAGGGGAGGAACAGGCAAGTTGGAAGTCTTGGAGTTGAGCATTTCCATTGGACTTTGTGGATTTCCCTACTATTTGTGAGATGAGTGGTTAAATTGCTAAAGTAACTCGCTAAGTGCTATGACCCCAATCAAAATCACTGCTTGAGAGTGTGGGAATCATACAAATAGTGTTTCTGTCTCTTTGCTGTGTGTCACTTACACTGAAAGATTTTTAAAACCAATCATGATTCCATCAGCAGCCAGAGGAGCTCTGCTCTCCAGTCTGGTTCCTAAAGTCCCAACCTATCTCATTCTCTCTATCCCTACAAAGTCAAGTCAAGAACTGCACTGAGCTCCTCCAGAGCAGAAGAATGCTGAGAGTCATTGTTTAGTCAGTAGGAAATCATGGGAGCGCTCCTCTGGGGTCTGAAAACTAATTTACGGTTAAGTCTGAACTTCTCTAATTTGCATAACAGCAAGTCTAATAAAATATTTGTGGTAGATTCTCTGACTTTCAGATTATTTAAAATAGACAAAAATTAAATTGGAAAATATTGCTTAAAATTTTGAGAGAAAATTTGAAGACAATGTCTTGAGCACGGGAGACGTATCTTGCTACTTTTAATTTAATGATCTTCTTCAGATTTACAGAATTTTTTGCTGAGTTACTGCCAGGTAGAAGTCTGCCTTATGCACAAAACTGTCCAGAGTTTGTCTTTAATGGGAATCACAAAAACTGCTGGAATTCTAAGAGCTGATGGGGGTCAGATAGAGGGTGGACTTGGAGGATGTGGTGTGTGTGCTTTGGGTAGCAGAAACAGTCATGATATGACAAAATGACAGCTTTAGGGGTAGTTGATTTTCTGAGTTGGATTCAGTTGAAGTGATCAGTGCCTGAAGCTTTGCCACAGTTTGCCCTTATCCAAGGGACCGTTACTGGAAATCTCTGATAGTTGTAGCCAGTGTGTTCTGTGAGGTGTCAGAGACTGGAATGTGCAAAGAGCAGAAGAAACCACAGGAGTAAATGACACCTCTGGTCTTGGTGTTTAGTGCCAGGGACTTCTGTCCTCTGCGGTTTCTGCCATTTGGCAGCTGATGAGCAAAGTCAGCTCACACCAAGCAAGGCAAACCCAGGGGCAGCAAGTGGCTCTGAGTACCTGGCACTGGGCCACAGCCATGGGGAAGCTCCTCCTGTACTTATCACAAAGAGACATGAACTTTTCTTGACCAGTCTGGGAGTTTCTTACAGGTGACTTCTGCATGTGGTCTTGGTATTTTAACATCTATCCAGAGCCTTGTGTTTGGAAAATGTTGGTTTCTGCAGTTCTACTTACTACCAAACCTGTGCAGTCTTTCTCCCAGTTCTGACAGAAATTTGGAAATAAAGATTGGAGTATATTTTCACAATGAGACTGCAAGCCAGTTGTTCAACCCACCTGTCACCTCCCTTAAATATGTGTTGTAAAGAGCGTGGATGAGGGACTGATTGGGTTTGCGCTTAGAATTTTTGTGGCAAATTATTTTGATTGTAACTATTTACTCATGTGAAAGCATCAGATTTCAATAAAGCCCATAAATTTAGTCAATGGTAAGATTTAGTCATTTGCATTAGCAAACACAGGTTTTCATAGTGTACAGCCATGAGACAGCGCCTTCCTGACCGAAAGAAATGGCATCTGACCTGTTCCTTTCCTTGTTGCTGTCAAGTTACATTTATCTCTTGGTAAGAAAGCATGAGCTGGAGCTGCTGAAGGTGCAGGATTTCTCTCACCTGCTGCCTGTGTGCAGAGTGCCAGTGGCTGCAGCAGGCACACACATGGAAACTGCTCTCAAAGGCCGCCAGACCCCTGGGAGTGTAATTGTCCTCACCGGGTGGATGAAAGCAGTTTTGTCACTGGAGCTTTCAACAAGCAATGGTTGGATATTTTTTATCAAAAAGAAACCATATCACACTGTGCCAGTATAAAACACACTCCTGCCAAGGAGACATTAAACCAAAGCCTACATTCAGGGTGCAGAGGGAGACTGAGGCTAGCTGCAATCAGATGACAGATATTTTTGTTAGGAAATAATACCTTCCTCTGATTTCCTGAGAGGTTGAATATAAAGCATAAAACAAGGGATGGTGATGAAATCCAGAAGAATTGCCTCTGTGTATTTTGGAAGAGAGTAAACAAGTACCTCTATGCTGCTCAGGTACACCAGGCACTGTTTGGACAGCTGCACTGCCCATTGAAAGGTGTTGCTGGCCAGTGGCCTGGCAATACGAATGCCAGGTTCATGTAAGGTTCATATAAAATTGCATATCTCCTTAGACATGGCCATTATAGTAAACCCAACACAGCAGAGAGGTTAGATTTTCTGATGCGTGCCAGTTACTGATGGAGAACATGCTGCTGTGAGAATTACATGAAAACCTGCATTTCCTGCTGCACTAATAGTAAAAGGTTGCCTTGGATCACATTTGCAAAAGGTCAGACACTGGTGAAGATAACAGCCTGTGCACACAGAGCAGAAGGTGGTGGGTTCATTGTAGCTCCATGTGTAGCCACAGCTGAAATCCAGTCAGGATTAGACATGGAAAAAAGTTGCTCCCGTTTTGACCGATTCTGTGGTAGAGGAGGAGTTATGTAGTAATGAATGTCTCTGCGCCTGGTAAAGACCCTCAGAAAAGGTAGAAGCATTTCTAAATGCACCATTCTGTGTTCTTGAGACACTTTGGGGTGAATGCATGTTTCCAAAATGGTTTTGCCAGCCCAGTTTCATAGAATTGCTTGTTTCATGTGACATGGCATGAGGTATGTAATGTACCATGTATATAAGCATGCTTTCCAGCTTGAAATCTGTTGTATAAATCTTGAAGGCATAGGGAATTGTTGTCCTCAGTTTGCTGGGAAGTTTTCAGCATGAAACAGTGGGAGTTCGGTTGTTTGCTGCAGGGGATTCTATATTCTCTAAAGTCAGTTCTTGGGAATTTGGGAAACGCATCACTCACAAGTTGCTGTTCTTCTGCAGCCACCCTGCAGCCCCACCAACAGCTGGCAAGCCTCAAGAATAAGGATAGAGAAGTTTGTACCCAATATTGCCTCTCCAGCTGTTCTCAACCAGTTGTGATGGAAATAATACAAGCTTACTCTCAACATTGTGGCTTTTTTGCTTTAAAGAAAATAGATTTCTGGAGAGGTTCCCATAATTGAAATTGTCCCAGGAGGAATTAGCATCTGTGTACACATTAGCTCTCTGTCCTTTAGGCCCAGTGGGAGTTGGGGTGGGGTGGGGGGAACTGGAACCAAGGATCCCACCTGAGAAACTCCAAGTCATTATCACCATCTTGCAGTCCGGCCTCTCCAGTTCTGATGTACATCGTCTGTGATCTGTTGAAGTGCAGCTCAGGGGAAGTGAATTCAGTTGTGATGATTTACATCATTTTGAATGATTCTGCTGGCAATTTTTGTGACAGGGCAGGGTCCAGAGGTGCCCAGTGAAGTGGGTAAGGCCTATCCCTGTGCAGAGGGCAAATGAAGGTCTTTGCCTAATGAATTTCTATTCATAATGAGTAAAGTGCAAAGTGCATCCTTCTTTCTCCAATTTATCTTTGAAAATGCAATGTTAGTACATGTTAGAGACTCCCAAATGCTTCAAATAAGACAGCATATATTCATGGCTGGAGTCAGCTCTTAAATCTGATCCCATTCTCTGTGGGTCCCTAACTCCATCTCGATGACCCTCACACTTCTGGGCCCATTTGTAGGGAGTTTCTGGAGGATGCAGAGTTATCGGTGTCTGTGGGAATGAATGGGCTTTTCATGTTACTGATTTCATTTCTGGATGGACACAGTACTCCCAACCAGGGAGGTTCATCCTCCTGGCTGGATGCAGGTGGAGGGCAGCCAGCACTTCCCACTGATGCTTAGAGCAGCCACTGAAGATTAAGCATGGGACTCAGACAGAGCTTTCCAAGTATTTGACAGAGAACTGCCAGGGAAGCCCAGTGTTCTTCCTGTTTCTAGGCTGCCAGCAGTGTCAAGCAAATTTTCCTAGAGAATCACTGCTGTCTGCAACATGGCTCCAACGTTGCTCTTTCTTAACCCCTTTGTTCTATTTAAGATTTACCTTTGCCTCTGGGGCAGCTTGATGTTACTAAGGAAAAGAGGGTCATCGTGTGTCTGGCATGTTTGGGGTACTGGTGCTGCTGTGCACACTCCAAACCAGCCCTGGGGCTGGGACTGGGACTGCTCGGTTGGCACCCCATTCCTTTTGTTGTACAAAATGTGGCACAGGCTCCAAGGAGGCATTGCCAAACAGGGAGTGCTGAAGTTACAGGGTTTGGAGAGGGGCTTTTTGGGCACAGGGTGAGCTGCAGGGCAGCTGGGAGGCTCTGAACTGCAGCTCTGCCCAGTCTGGGAGCTCAGTGGGCACCAGCCAGTGCAGGGTGGTGGCAGCTCCAGCTCCATCCGTGCCAATGCCATCCTGCCCTGGCACGCAGTCACCTGCAGAGTCTGGCCACCACCAAGGGTTTGTGCCTCACCTTCTGTGGAGAATGAAGCAGGTGTGGGCACAGGCCAGCTCTGCCATCCCAACCTTACAAGGTGTCTGGATGGAATATTGATGGATTTGGGCCTCAGAGTGACTAATTAGCATGCAGAATTCCTAAAAAGGGTTAACATGGGATCTTTTTAATTGTCAAAAGAGTTGCAGGCTATTAGTGTTGGCATATTCTTCAATAATCTGTTTTATTTTTACCTGCTGGGAGCTTAATTAAAAAACAAAGAGGCTCAATTTAAAGCCCATTACTATGCTAATTTTCTAAGAACTGGGCGGTGATTAAGAAGCTTTAAAAAGAGGAGTTTAGTTTGCTCTAGGGAATGGGTTGGAGGCAGGTTTTATTTCGTTTCATTAGCTAGCTACAATTATTTATAAACTAAATGGAAATGATATTAAAGAGTAATGAAAAAAACAGCATCTATGTATTATTGAACAGCAGAACTTTTTTTAATTTAGCATCGAAGTGTGCAGAGCCTTTATTACTGCAACTCGCAGTTAACGCAGCTAAATGCAGTTGTTAAATATAAGAGGCTTTTAAAATATGCCCATAAATACAGAGCTGTCTGGTTTGCTTTTCCTGTAGATCACTAGAGTAAGTTTATAAAGATATCAGTATGACAATAAAGATGAACCACTGTCTTTTTTAAAAAAATTTTATGAGGTTTTATGCAGGAAAATTTCTTAACAGAATAAATTGCAAAGACTTTTTTTTTTTTTTTTGTATTATATGTGTAATGTTGTATAATCTAACAGCACCACAAACATTCTGCTGCCTTTTGCCTGCCACGTGAGCCCAAAACAATTCTTGCAATTCCAGTCGTGTTGGGATACCTGGAAGGAACCCTTGCATTGCATGGACTTTGGGAGCTGAAGCCAGGCAGGGACAGCAAGGCCAGGGATTTTACTGAGGATGTGGAGGGTGAAGAGGTGAGGGAGCAGCAGTGAGGACAGCCTGTCTCCCGGTGTGGCTGTGCGAGTGGGCAGCGGGGGGACAGGGCGGGGGGTGCAAGTATGGCCAGGGAGAGGCTGCTGGGTTGGCAGGAGCTCAGGAGAGGGCTCTAAGCCTGGGTGGCAATTTTGAACTGAATCCCCCCCAAACCAGGGTGTCTGTTTGTCATGTCTGTGAGAATGTGGGCAGGGACATGTGCCGTGTTTCTGCCTGAAAAACCGATAATGCTTGTCAGCCTTGGGAGGAGGAGGACCTGCTGAGCCTGTGCCTAGAGGACCCACATCTCTGGTGGCACCAGGGCCCTCTACAGGAATGAAGCGTTCCTGTAAAATATTCCGGCTCATGTGGCATGACTGAGATCTGGTTTGCCTGGCCCACCTGGTAGCTGAGTTCATTCAACACATGAATTCCCACTGAAAAGTTGCTCTGGTCTTCTGAAAGAGCAGGAACCCCACACCCCACCAGCCAGCACTGCCATTCTGTGCTGAAACCCTTTGTACTGCCACTCATTCTGGGAAAGCTCTGGTGTTGTGCCAGGGATGGGGAGTGGGAGGAAGTATAGAACAATTGACAGACACCAAGAAGAGGGTCAGGGAGGAAGAGGAAGGGCGGCTGGAGGGCCAGCAGCAGATGCCAGCCCATCCTTCTGGGCTGCCCAGAGCAGCTGGCATTTAACTCTGTAAGGGTCAACGTCAGTCTGGCTGTGACACCAAAATTGTTGGTGGGGCATCTCTAATTTAAATAGTTGTTGCAGACAGTAAAGTATTTCTTGATGAAAGAAGTAAGTTACAAGAAGAATTAAAATTACCTGCACATCAGTGATTCAAATGTCTACAGACACCAGCAGGATTCCTGCTGCCAGAGCCTTCTGCATGAGCCCTGGGTGTGACATGACAGCATCCTGGAGCTGTTCAGGCTCTGTCAAATAGTTCACCACGTGGCTCCCACAATCATGTGGAGAGGAAAGCCTTACACTACAGGTCTGCTGCTCCTGTGGATAAACTCAGGGCTGAGCTGAGCCCAGAGCTGCCACAGGAGATAGAGGTCATACAGCAGAATAGCTTCAATTCTTCTTCTGATTCTAAAGGCAAAGCAAGCTGTCCAGGATCCCTGAGGTCGTAAATGTCCCTTGGCCTTCTTTTGACCCTATATACACCTTACATTCTTCCTTTAATGATTGACACTTGGTAGGTTTGTGCCTTCAGGCACCCTGAAGTTGTAGCTGCTTCTTCATCAAAGCAACTGTTTACAGCTGGTTTGAGTTGGATGCCAATAAACAGTATTCTTTTTGTCTCAAAATAAAAAGCAGCTTAAGCCCCTAATGATAAGGATTTCGTGCTTTGTAGAGGAAAAAAATCAGCTAGGTTGGGACAGCCAATCACTCAGCTTAGCAAGTCGGAGTACTTTATACTTCCAGCTAAACTGCTTTTATCTCCTCAAGTGAGAGGGCTATAGATTCTTATCATTGTGGCAGAAGTGATGAGGGTAACATCTTTAGTTGGAAATCATTGGCAACATGTGGAGAAAGCTTAAGATGTTGTCACACTTTAACTTGGTCCTAATCTGTTCAAAGGCAGTTGATACTTTCTAACTGCGCCAGCAGGTAGTGAGAGGGAGTCAAAGACCGTCAGGGTGAAATAGCTCGCGCTTTTCTTTGGAGACTTTATGACTTTCATAAAGCGGATACAAAGACACTGTGGCGGTAACTGTTATTGTCTAAATGAAGAGCTTATGTTCACCCAACCATATTTCATTAACTTGTACACTCAAGCTTCTACATTTCCTGCCTGCTTGGTGCAGTGCTAGAAGCAGATCTTAAATATTTTAATGCCTATTGTCAGTGAAGTGAGAACAAGAGCAACGTGTGGGTCAACCGTGTCTATACGCGACAATCTGACACGTCAGTCATGACGAGCACGGACAGGCATTTGCTGCATCTCACCTACAGCCCTCTCAGCATTCCCAGGGCAGCTGTTCTGTGACTTGTGATGTGTGTTGGTGTGAGATCCAAAAAAGGAATTGTTTTCCTTCCAACAACAAATTAAGATACTGTGAACAACACTTGAATGTCAAAGCTGGGGGGGTTGTGAGGGAGGACTGAACTGCCAGTGGAGCTGAACATTTTTAAAGTCGTCCTCCCTCTCAGTGAGGACCCAATCCTGTTCCTGATGCTGCCAAAGGAGTTCTGCATCTCACTTACTTGACACCAAAGCTGACGTGGCTTCTTCTGCCTTTTTATCTTTAGCAGATGATCTCAAGAACTTCAGAGCTCCTGGTGAGCAAACTTCCATGCATTTCAGAAAATACTGTCTTTAAAAAAAAATGCATTTTGTCAACTTCATAGAAAGCACAGTCAGAGCAGGATTTCTTTTCAACCAGATACTCAACAAAGCACTTTGTTTTTGGAAACATATACATAACCCTCAGCAACATCATGAGGCATTTCTGTGCTTTTATAGAACAATTTCAAGCCATACAAATTTTCTCTCTGAAAGAAAGGAATGCTGTGCTGATAAGGTATGGGGGGTGGGGGGTTGTACACTTTCTCTCTAACAAGCATCTCTTTTTTTCTCTCTCTCTGTGTATGATATATATACATACACATAACCAAAAGTTCAGTAGTATTTTCCAGCTTTGACCTACTTACAGCTTCTCATTTAATTAAAAAAAAAATCGGAAAAAGTTAATAAAATGTTTAGACAAACCTTTCAGTCTAGTGAGCTTAAGGAAATAATCCGCTTTGCATGCCTAATAATGTTGTTGGTGTCTAATGGGATTTCATTTTCACACATGTGGAAGTGTCCTGTGTGATATATGTTTGACTGCTGGAATAACTTAAAATCTGTGCAGACGTTCAAGGCAGGAGGAAGGTCTGGGCGTGCTGTAGGGCCCTGCTTACTGATAAATCTCTTTGTATGGGTTTAGAGTGTCTAGTTTCCTAAAGCCTGAATACAAACACAGATGCTGATAGCTGAGTCTTAGGACTCTGTCAACCATATTTGGCCTTACAGAAACCAGGAGATTTTGGTAGTTCTGTGTCTAATCTTAAAAATTCAGTTTATAGAGCAACTATAGTAGTCATCCATACTAAAATGACTAGGCTCCTCTTTTCATTAACTTAAAAGAGATGAATCAGATATTTGGAGCCTTCAAAAAAGCCTGTATTAATAGGGATATTTATTTTACACCGTAATATTAATAGTGGGTAATTGGCATAATGATAGTAAGAGTTACTTCACATTACAAGAATAAATTACCATTCCTAAACGTTGCAGGAGACACCTTTAGTTGCCTGGGTTTTGGGGGTTGGGTTGGGGTTTTTTAGTGGTCCTTTTTCAGTGGTCCTTTTACAGAGTTTCTCCCAAAAGCTCCGTGCCTCTGGTAAGACTCTTCTGTCTTTATCAGAAGAACAAAGTTTGTGAAAGAATGACAATAAAGAGAAACTGTGTGAGATGATCGGGAGAGAAAAATTTCATCTATTAAAGGTCAGGCTAAGAGAGCATGATTTAGAGCAGAATATAGCTGGGACTTTTGTAAGACAAGCAGCAACTTTTCATGCTCAAATGGGGATTCTTGGGTTAAATTGCTATCTTTGAGTTCTGAACTTGGAAAGGTATTAAAGTGGAATTAAACCTTTACACAATCCTGCTCTTGTGTCATTCAGGATTTTTTTGGGTTCTGTTTAATTGTACATCACAGTAGGGTTCTGAGTGACTGGTGCTCTAAAGAAATGAGGGGTAGGGTTAAGTCTGCAGCCCACTGCTCCCTGCTAATCCTTCTTGTTCCTTGAAGAAGGATTTACTTTTGCTGCCAGCTTGTGAAAGACTTTGCTCCTCCCGAAGAGATTGTTGTGGCTTTCCTGGGGAGGTGTGGTTGCTATAGCAGGGAGTCACGCCTGGGTATTCTCTCAAACCCTACTGAGAATGGGCCAAAAAAGAGCCGAAGAAGAGTAAAACTGGAGATTAAAAAATGGAACAATGGGAGACAGGAAGATAGGAGTGGGAACAAATGGGAATTACAGCACCAAAAATAATGCAAAGTGACAAAAAGAGGAAATAGAAAAATAATAGCTGATAGTCAGACTGAAAAGACAAGCACTACAAAAGAACAATTTATTTTCAACAGGCAAAGAACTTAAAAGGGCATCTGGGAAATAAGACACAGCCCTATGTTGAGTGCTTTTTTGGTTCTTACTGTATTGCAGGCATATATGTACCAAGTACACTAAACTGCTTCATGCCCTCTTGATTTTACTTTTGCCACAATATATTTATTCAAAACAAAGCCTTCTTGGGTTTTAAACTGTGCGTTTACTTCTTTGCTGTTAAATGATGTTTCTAATTGTGTCTGTTCCTCGGGACTAAGCATAAGATTATTCCGGCCTTTTCATATAAAATATTGGCGTGCAGATCAATAACAGAAGAAAAGATGCAGCTCTGCTCCAATTCTGTTCTTGAATGCTTTCCAGAGAAATAACTGCCTCTGCGAGGATGCCAGTGGGCACTTGGTTTTGCTGCTGCTTAGCGGAGACAAATTCTTCAGCTCGTGCCATGGCGATGCCCTGACGCCTGTACCTGGCTGTGCCCCAGGCTGTGCCCCCTCCTCGCCCTGCTGCAGCTCCCTTTGACTCAGCCAGCTCATCCCTGTATCGTAAAGAGCTTTCCTGTAGGAGTTCTAGAAGCTGTATTTTACTCCTAAACCCCTTCGTTCTACCCCTGAAATGCAGCATAATTGTGCAAAGATCCGAACCTTTCCATCTTGGTGAAAGATGCAGAAATTTTCATTCAGTGTGAAGTTGGTCACAATACAAATAGAATTTAAAAAGGAGCCAGTGCCACATCTAACAGCAAATCTCTCTGAATGCTTTTCCTGCACCCTACTGCTTTATATATAGGGGAGGCAGAGAGATGTAACAGATGAAACATTTTGTTTATGAAGTGTCTATGTTTTGTTTTATTTCACATGTTTTTGCAATATAGATAACAGATTACACCGCAGAGCTTTCATTGCCTTGTGCTATAAAGATACTATAAAGCCTTTCTGGGTATTAATAATAGATTGTGTTGATGAGTTTGGAGAAGCTGGCAATAGACCCCCCACTGCAAAGACATTAACACCACAGGACTAAGGTATCTTTCCCTTGCAAATCAGTTGCTAAATTGGCTGTGCTGATGAGTTTGGGCACAAGTTGTCCTACAACATCACTGCAGCAGGCACAGGAAGTGATTTTGTTTTATACTGGCAAATAACGTTTCTTTCTCTTAATGTTCTTAGTTGCAAGGAAAGGCTCTGTGTAAATTCTTTCCCTAAGTCATTCTTGCCAGCCAAGAAATAACTTAGAAATTACATTTGAATTGCTTTGACATATGATTTTTTTTTTCTGTAAAAGTGAAGGCCGGGGCTGTGAATCACCAGCAGTACAATTTCCCTGCTTATGGGGCCTTTAGGGTGAAATCTCATATAAAAATTACATTAGAAGAATTTCCCTGTGTTGTTGGTGATGTAAATTCAAAGACAACTGTAAATTCAGTGTGCCACTTAGTGAAAAAGAAGGATAAGATGTCAGCCAGAGCAGAAAACATTCGTGGGCTGGAGCCAGTGGTCCCAGCCCTGAGTAGGACTGTGCCACGGGGCCCTGCCACAGGATATTAGCAAGGGGGTAAAGGGAGGAAATAAAGGTGGATTTATTTTAAAATGTGTAAATAACTGACTAAAAATCCAAGGGAAGAAAAACAAGAACACAGTTGGGTTTTGGTGACCCCCAGGCTGGGCAGAGCTACAGCAGAAGCACAAGCTCCCCAACACTTATGATGCTTTTACAGCCCTGTGGTGTGATTTGGAAAATGCAAAAAGCACAGCAGCAGCCTCTTTGAAACTCATGGACAAAAATAACATCATTTCACAAATGTTTGCACTGCCTAAAAATATTATTCTAACAAAATCATCATATTTTGTTAATTCATTAAGGCTTCTTAATTGCAACCCTGGCTTTATCAATTCAATTGGTGCCCTTAACTTTTATAACAGTTTCTGTTCTACAGAACAGATTAGGAGAAAATTGCAGCCATAATCTGTACAGTAAAATTGCTGTGCTATAAAGAGAAATGGGAGTAGCTGAGAAGAGCAATTGGATTCCCAAAGGTGGAGCACAGTAGAGCAATATCAGTGACTTTGTAAATGAAAAATTGTTTTAATTCCCTTCTAACAGCAATAATTCGATTCTTCATAAATTTTCCCATCAAAATGTTGTAAGAAAAAATGCTATGAAGTAGAACAGCATGGCAGTGATGGAAGACAGTTGAACCAAGTGGACAATTAGGAGATGAAAATTAAGCAAAGAGAAGAATTCATTCTGTCACGTTCTGCTCAAAGCAAGAAACTCCTCTGCACTTTGCATTTTTTGTTGTACTTTGTAGCTAAGGGAGGTGTAACTCTTCAGGTCATTCTAGCCCCACTTCAGCAAGTTGCATTAGGATGTAGGCTTTGAACTGTGTGTGTCTTTGTGCTTTTGTCTGAGCATCCCAGTTCTGCCTGGAGCTGCTCCTGCCCAGAGGTGTGGGCTGGCCAGCGAGTGCTGGGCCACCTGCAGAGGGATCGTGAGGGGACTCGCAGGAGGGAAGTCACACAAAGGGTGGTGTTTCTGTGGGCTTGGTTTGACACACGCTGTTGTCCAGGTATGGCCAGGCTGAGGTGCTCCTGGGGCCGCACTGGTGGGTCTGTCTCTGGTGGGAAGACCAAGGATGGGAGCCAATGGCTCTGACAGTCAAAGTCCCACCAGCTTCAGAACAAGACTTGGCATGGGATAACACGTTGTTGCTATTGTTATTTTAGCCATCAGCTTGCCTTGGCAGGGCAGTACATCATTCCTCATGGGAATATAGGTAAAATATTTAGGGGAAGAAAAAGTCACTCGGTACCAAGACAGGTGACACGTGTTACCTGTGAGTCCAAATCTGCATTGTGAAGTGCGGATTTGATGCAAGCTTTCACCAGGAGCTGGTGTTCATACTACAGCACCTGGGCTTAAATAAATAAATATTTTCTTCAGTTCTTCCTGAGGAAGAAAAAGGTTTCTTTGTTTTAGTTTCTTTCTAAATATTACAATATTTTTCCTAGAAGCTTTTAATTTTTGCGCATTTTATTACTACTCAGTGAAAGGGAATTAGCTTTCTTCTACTGAAGTTTCAGCTATGAAATTGGCTTTAATAAACTATGTAATTATTTCTTCTGCAGGGAAAATATTTTAAATGGAATGTTTCTTTTTTAAGGATAGGGGTTTTTTTTCAAATCATAAAATTATAATATTTCTGTTTTGCGTTACGGCATTTGAAATGTTTTGAATGTTCAGAATTGAATGTAACCAAGCAACAGTTTTTGCTCTTTGTAAGCACCCATGAGCTGTAAGATGCTACAAAAATGTTCAAGTCCTGGGCTGGAAAAGGCCCACTCACAGTGTTTTCCCCATTCTATGTCATCTAAAGAAAGAAATATTAAAATTTCTCCCAAAGAACAAGTAACAGATGTCTTTCATTAGTAATTTAATTTCTTCTCTTAATAAAACTCAGTTGTGTGAAAAGCATAATATATTTTACTTCAGCTCTACCCTGTTTGGTGTCACAGGAGTGCAGAACGAGTTCCTGGTGGCGGAACAGGCTGAGAGGGGTGTCCCAGGAGGGTGTGAGAGGAGGGAAGAGCATCAGAGCTAGAGACCACACTGACAGTATTCACAAAAGCTTGCAACCACCATCTTTGCATATTTATTAAATAAAGAAAAACCAGGTATTTACTGTGATTCCTGCAACACATAATGTCAGAATAATGCAGACAGGGAAATGATTGAAGGTCTCTGATAGGCAGGCAGCAGCATCTGTCCTCTTGCATATATCAAACACAGCTTAATAACTTCCTATTTACTGCTTTATGGCAGAGGCCCAGTAAATAAACAACCTGTCTGAATTAGTCTATTTTTCTACTGCTGTCCTATATAACAAACCTCTTGAACCACACTTAATGTGAACAGCAAATTTCACACTGCACATGGAGGTCTCTCAGCACAGATTAAATTAGTTATAATAAAGCAATTAAAATCTATTTGCCCACAGACAGGAGGAAATGAAGGACCTGGGTGAGCCATAGAAAGGTAAAGGGTAAGTTGTCAGAACACCAGGAGAGTAAACAGCAGAGCCGTGATTCTCAGGAGCAAAGCAGGGTCAAACTTACTGTGAGATAACTGCATGGGAGATAATAAATCAGGGGTCCATGTTGCACACCAGATGGCTGTGCCATGCAGGAAGGCACAGTGGATCATGTAACTGTGGTTGTTTCTAAGGATTACTGATTCAGCCTGACTTCACAGGGATATCCTAACAAATAAAATCTTTATGGCCTCTTCCGCTGGTGAACATTTTCATCTACTGTTTAAAGACAGGAACACATGTCTTAGCATTTGCATTGCCCCTGATACAAATTAATTTAAGTTCACCCAGTTTTAGCTGGTAAAGACTTTTTGATTATCTAATACTGTAAAGTTGCTTCACAGCATTTATTGTAGATACTCCAATGGACAGACAGGCCATTGTTCCAAGCTTTAGCTTGGCTGAATCCCACAAGTGTTCCAGGCATAGAGGCAAACACACTTAAAAACTCCTAAACCTATTGAGTTGTCTTTCAAAATTGTCTAGGCAACAGAATTTATTTATAAAACTCTGCAATCGTTGATTCAAAACAAGGTTTTCTTGTTCTGCTTTTCTGCTTTGTCCTCTTTGAACAATTTTCTTTGGAATGTTTTCGTTGTGCTTAGGAGTCAGAGATTTCCTGGGGCTTCTAATAAAGGCATTTGATTTCCACTCTCCACATACTTTTACAAGTCCAAGGATTTTGAGGTTTGACATTAACTTAAGAGGTCTGGAGATAATCAGCCATGGGCATAAAAAGCCTGAGTTATGCAAATTATTTGTAAAATGTATAGAAAGCAAAAGAAATATTCCTTTAAATGTGGTTGGTGTGGAACAGAGGCTTTGTCTCAGCACAGAATATCTGTGTGCTCCACTTAAAATTTATGGCTTTGATTGAAACCTGTAAAGGGGTGATCTGTAAAGTATTCCTGCTATCCTACACTTCCCAACAGGTTTATTACCGTTCGTTTATAAAATGAACAGTCTAACGAGCAGTGGTTTAGATCACAGCTATCAAAGTCTGGTCATTTGTCAAGATTAGTTTCCTGTTGTGAGATTGCCTTGTGCAAAAAGAGTGCATAACCTTGGGCTCCTCTTGGGAAGCTGAAAAAATATCTATTAACGATTTATAAGATAGATGTAATGAAGATTTTATAATCTCAGAATTCAATCCAACAAGGTCCTCTGTGTGTGTGTAGTGCATATTATAGTGCAGAGAATACCTGTGTACAGAGGAGGGAATTTCCTTGACAGTGGGCAAATTCGAGATATGAAGTCCACGCAGTATTGTCAGGGCAATTTAATGTTAATTTGAATGAGTTAATACTACCCTGATACCAGCATAATTCGTTATAGCTAAAAGGCTGCCTTGGGAAGCACTGTTGCAAAAACATCAGCTTAGTCAATTGCCAGTAAATAACACAAAATATTTTTTGTTCACGTTAGACATTTTTATTTTGAAGAAAAATTAAAAAACCCGAACACTCAGTAAGGCGGCATGACAGTGAAGGTGCTGCTCGGGGAAACTCCACAGGACAAGGAGGTTATTGTCATGTCTCAGGTAGAGGGAAGGTACGAGGTATTTATGCTTTCCTGGGCTTTCCTCTTAGAAATTATCTGTAAACGATGTTAACATCTATGTTTTCGCTGTCACTGGATGGTAGCACATTGTGTGGTTTGCTTGGGACAAAACCGGAGGCAGCCGCAGCCCTACCTGGGGCGATCACAGCCCTAGCTGAGAACAGCCCCGCCAAGGCCAAGCCCGCACCACCCGTGTGCTCCCGCGGCATCCCCCGGCACACACCCCTCCCGGGAAAGGCTCCCCGCTCTCCCCTCGCTGGGGTGGGAAGGTGGGACGGGGTCCCTGGAGTCCGTTTTTGAACGTTTCCCAGCCCGGCAGCGCTGAGGGACACGCGGACGGCTGTGGAGCCCCAGGGCGGCCGGAGCCGCCGCGGTCCCGGTCCCAGCGGGGCATCCGCACGTCGGGGCCTCCCCGACCCTCCCGGCAGCTTCCCAGCCCCGGCAGAGGCGGGGGGACTGCGCCCTCGCACCAGCCCTGCCAGTCCGGGGCTTTCCAGGTACGCCCCGTCCTAAGGACACCCCTGGGACGGAGGCGCCAAGTTTGGTTAAAGGAGTCAAATAGGTTTAAGCAGTTAAATAGAAACAACTTTTTTCAGTGCTCTTTTTTTTTTTTTTTTTTTCTCCTTTGTGTGTTAATCCTTTCAGATATGTTATTGTGTAGAGATAAAAATATTTTCTGCTTAGGAATTTGCTGGCCGGAGTATTGTAAGGAAAACCTTGCGGACAAAGCCAGCATGAAATAAGTATGAAATAAGCCAGCCTGTTCGTGGCAGTGCCCAAGGGTTCTGCGTGGCGTTAGTTTCCTTTTGATCGAGTTAATTCATTATATACTCCGAAAACAAACCACTCAGTCCACCTTGCACAGCTGTTACCTTGAGGTTGTGGTTGTACAAAGGTGTGCACTGAGCCAGCCAGGCTCCCAGTGCAATCACTCCTTGGTACAGCTGGGGAACCCCCCCAGTTCCCGTCTCTCAGATGTTCACTGAATGCTGTGTGCAACCACACTGACATTTGCTTTTCCCTCCTGCCCACTCTGACTCCAGTCCTTTGTTGAGGGCTCGTGACTGCCATTTTCCTGCACTTCTCAGCTCAGACAAAATGGAGGCTCTGGAGGAATGAGTAACTGCTACAGTCTCTGTCTTCTAAAATCAAAGAAAATTGCCTTTTTTTGTAAAAAATTATAATTTTGATGATGAAGAAGAAAGATCAGTGGACCCTGCGCTAAAAGGCAGAATATAGTTTTGTTCCTGTGAGCACACGAGTGCAGTTGTGTTCATTGCCTAGCTGAAATGTAAATGTTCACACACCTTGCGCTGTGATGTATTGCCATAAAAGACACTGAATTTCAAATCACCAGCCCACTGTGTGACACAGGGACGTAACTTAGCGATTTGTCTTTATTTGAGGCAGCCCTCTTTTGAAAAGCTCACTTAGGGAGATTCCCAGCTGACATTAGAGAAGCAAAATAAAATTAATCTAAATAATTCTAACTTTATCTTTAAAAATTAATGATGGATGAAAGAGGAGGTTTATAGAGGTTTAGTAAGAACTAGTCTGGATACAGTGTGTGCTCTAGAGTCTGTGATTATAGTGGTAATTTAGCAGATTGTATCACTGCCTATCTCTGCCAAAGGATGTTTCACACCATTTAAAATGCACAGTATTCCCTTCAGAGACAGGTTGTTCTGGAATAACTCAACATCCGAAGAAAAGCCTTCTTATTGCACTCCTCTCTTTATCGATTGCATGTGTGCAATTGCATGTGCGTGCATCGGCTTCGCCTCAGCCAGAGCACTGAGTTTTCCTGCTCATTTCTCTGTTCGTTTACCAGTGTCCTCAGAGACAGACAATACCAAAAATGGAAAGCCATGAAATCTGTTCAGAAAAGGGTTTAAGTGCTGAAACCAGAGAGCCTGCATAAAACAAAGCATGTGCTGGCCCTTTCTCTCAAAGGTAAATTAAAATACATTTGGGTTTGGGCAAGTTATCTAACTCTGGGAGCTTCCTTTTGTTTCTCATTTTGAAGAGGAAAAAAAACATTGTGATAAGGACTGATCTTAGTGGGCTTTATCCAGCAAAGGCGATTTGGGGAATCTCGAGGCCAAAGAGATTGAGATTTGAATAAATTGCATGCCTGTGATGTTTCCAAGCCTAAGGACACGAGTCTCACAGCGTGCAGGAGCATGAGCCAGGCTGGTCTGTTCAGATTTTGCTGGACTTAGATCCATGCCTCTGACACTCCCTTTGACTGTGGTACCTCTTCCTTCCAGGCTGTTTGCCGCCAAGTGCAGCGGCTGCATGGAGAAGATCGCCCCGACAGAGTTCGTGATGCGAGCCCTGGAGTGCGTGTACCACCTAAGCTGCTTCTGCTGCTGTGTGTGCGAGCGCCAGCTGAGGAAAGGGGATGAGTTTGTCCTCAAGGAAGGGCAGCTGCTCTGCAAAAGTGACTATGAGAAAGAGAAGGACTTGTTGAGCTCGGTCAGCCCAGACGACTCAGACTCAGGTGAGCTTTTCCCCCACCTGCTCTGACTGGAAAAGCTGCCTAAGTTTGTGTGGCTTTCTTATAGAGAAGATCCATTTGCACATCCCCTTTGTCTGTATTCACATGCCACCTATGCAAATTCACAGGCACAGCTAAAAACATCCCTACTCGCAGTCTGCTCTCCCTGATCTGATTCTCTTCCTTAACTTGCTGCTTAGTAAAGGACAAAATCCATTTGTTTCATGAAAGTGTTTTTCTCCAAGATCATAAAAGAGGAATTGGACTGACTTCAGCTACCTGAGGTCTCACTCAAGTGCGTCCTCAGTATGCTGTTCTCCATAGGCATTCTTCCATCCATTAACGTATTTTTCAGGGGATCTTCTGCACATCCACTTCCAGCACTGAGCTGGGGAAATGGGCACAGCAGTAATATGATTCTCGAGAGGATTCTCTCTGCCAATCACAAATGATACCTTTAAGAAAAATTGCAACACAGAAGTACTGAAGAGAGTCTCAAAGAAACTGAGATGTTGGTTTGTGCCATCATAATGGCACACTTGTTTCCCAAGAAAATGTGTAAGAAAGTCAATAGTTACCATTCCATTAAATGTCGTCGTGACATGAACGTTTACCTCTGATTTATGGGAAAATGTGTTACTCCATTTTAGCTAAGAGCAGAAATAATCCTTATTCTCTAATCTGAGAGCCATATTCTCCACTTTGCTGAACTTTGTATTTCTGTGTCAGGAATGGCACAAGCAAAAGATCTCTGCAGCCTCAGCAGTGCATGGGACCAGGATCATTCTTGGAACAGTTATTGTTATTATTATAACAATAATTATATTATTATTATGTGTCAGTTATTACCATACTGTGTTTGCAGGACCCTTGAGTCTCTGCTCAGTAAATCTCACATCACAGAGTTTCAGCTCTTGGTGAACATGCCCAGGCACTGGAGTTTCCTCCTCACCCATCACCATGTCATTCCATCCACTAGCTCCAGCATCCTGCTGTGCACCTGCTCTGTGTCCAGCCAAACCCCTCTGAGCAGCTGGAGCTGGACCATCCCCACGCTGGGGCTGGGCACAGACGTCCTCCCATATGTGCCAGCACTGGCAGCTGTTTGACATCAGCTTTGGCCGGGGTGGGCTCCTCTTCACAATCAGATCTGGTTTGTGATCAGCAGTGAGCAACCACGGTAGCACAAACCAGCCTTATTTTCAATTTCATTTCCCTTTGGCACAGGGGGGAGTTTCTTACTCCCAGAGATGCTTTTTTTCCCTCATTACTCTCTGTTTGCCAAACCCAAACCTGAAAAACAAGCTGACAAGTTAAATAGGCTGTTTGTCTCCCATTGTCTAACACACTGAAAACACTGATCTCCCAGGAGCCTGCATGAGAGCACACGATCTGCAGAGCCCTGGCTGAGAATGTGTCCTTCTTCAATCAAATATTTATCCACTGGACACAAAAGTACTCTCCTATGAGCAGAAGTAATCCTCACAAACCTTTCCTTAGAAATGGCATGCTGGAAAGTTAATAATGTCATGGTTATTAAAATGACTGAACTTCTCTTTAATCATTAGGCCAAAGATGCTTATTAAAGTAAAAGGTGATTAGACTGCTAGGTGCATAATAATCAGACCCTAAAATGAATTAAAGTCTAATTTGTTGATTCCCCAAATGTAATCTTTCAGCATATAAAAATGTCAGTGGGCTTCTTCATGTTGAAATCCCTATAATAATGTGATAATGTTTTCTGGAAGAAAAATCAGTAGTCTGGTCAAATAAAACGTGCTGACTTAAGGGGTTGATTTTCACAACAAATTTGTACTTACCCTTCAACCTTTGCCACTGCAATTGCAATTTCCCAGGACAATATACTAACACATGTAGTATCACCAGAATTGTATGAACATTCAGAATTTAATTATAGAAAATATAAAGAATCTGTTTGGTCTACACAAGCACATAGATACTTGTATGCATGTACAGAGAAAGAGAAGTCTGTGCCTGTACATCCAGACACACTATAATGTGGACACAGAGGAAGAATACTGATGTTTTCAGTGGGAAATGGAAATGAGATGGCAAAGATTATGTTTAATATTATTTCTAGAGCTTCTGAAAACTCAGAACAATAACCATACTTTGCACTATATTTAATTATACAGGCTTTGAGATATTTGTGTGGTACTTGCTTTATGCTGTTTTGCTGCTGCAGTGGTGAGGGCAGTAGTACCTGTCTGCAGATAATGTTCAGGAGAAGCTGGAGCTCAGCTGCTAAGGGAAGGGTGTGTATCTGGTGGTGAGGTTGGAGCAGGTGAGCACACAGAGGACCAAGCGATGCTGGAAGGGCATAAAGTCTCTCTGTGCCTGATTCCTGGAAATATTAAAGCATATTCTGAATTTCCATCCCAATTTCAGTCCCACTTTGTCAATTAAAAATTGAACACGTTTTTATGCTTTTGTGCCATTTGATTTAGGCAGAGCACACAAATCTAAGATAGTCTCTTCCTGCCTGCAGCTGATTTAGATATTCAAATAACCATGGGATAGTAGTTGAACCTGTTGACTGAAGAGCAGTTCTCAAACATCCTGTTTTCTTGGTGGAACAAATGCAATTATATATCCTGCTTTTCACTAGTTAAAAGTGATGATGAAGATGGAGATGTTAAGCCCACCAAAGGCCAAGTAACCCAAGGAAAAGGAAGTGATGATGGGAAGGACCCAAGAAGACCTAAACGACCAAGGACAATACTTACTACACAGCAGAGAAGAGCATTCAAAGCATCCTTTGAAGTGTCTTCCAAGCCCTGTAGAAAGGTAGGTGCTTCACCAGGGACCAAGTCAACTCTGACTCCCAGCCACAGCCCCAGACTGCCCCTGTTCCTCCCCAAGACAGCAGCAGTTCCCTTGGGGTGAGAGCAGAGCACTCTTTTTGCACAGAACTGTTTTATGGGTAAAATAAAAACCATGAAATGACTGAACATCATTTTCCTCAGCTCAGACCATCTGTTCAGTACTCATGGAACTGGTAGCGACATCAGGGGCAGAACTTGAGAAAACTATGCAAAAATATGAGGAATTTTTAAAAGTAATTCCATACATGCAATTTTTTGTTGTAAGTACAAATGTTCATCCTAACAAAACTGATTAGTGGTTTGTTTTGGCTTTTTTTAACATATAAAAAATTGCATCATTAAGCTTTTCCTCCTGCAGGTCAGAGAAACACTAGCAGCTGAAACAGGGCTCAGCGTGCGAGTCGTCCAGGTCTGGTTTCAAAACCAAAGAGCAAAGGTAGGTTGTTTATCACATTCTCAAAAGTCAAATGCAGGTTATGCCTCAGCACGGGCTCTTGCCCCGGATGCAGCTCCCACTGCTGAGGCCCCAGAGCTGAGCTCTGCAGGTTCCGCCTTGCACTGCTCTCTACGTCCACACTAGAAAGGCAACTTGCGAACACAGCCACTGTTGCTCAAAGCAACGCAAGGCAGGGTTGGGAGGTACTTTTGCATGCAAATCTGACCGGGAAATTGAAATGTTTAAGCTTAGAATTGAAACTGAACCCACAACAGTGTGTGCATGAGTATAAATAGTCCGTGTTTACCGATAATGATGTTTGCAGAGAGTTTTGCAAGGAAGCAAAATTGTTGCGTTTAGAACCATGAGATTGTTCTGTTCTGCTCTTTTTCAGATGAAAAAGCTAGCGCGAAGGCATCAGCAGCAGCAGGAGCAACAGAACTCGCAGCGACTAGGACAAGGTAGGGAATTTGTGTTGAAGCAAAGTGAGAGGGAAAGAATCTGCAAGTGTCTAGAAGTGCCATTCCTGCATGATGCCTTTGTACAGCCATCCAGGTCATGTGTGGGTCTGTGGGTGAGGTGTGCCATCAGACAGGTGACTGACTGCCCACACCAGGTTACCACAAGTTCCCTTGATGGGGCCAGACCCCAGAGGTGCTCACACAGAAGCTGTTACCTCCTTTCTAGAAAAAATGTGCCATATGGAGGCACTTCCACTGGAGGAAGTCTCCATGAGGCTTGATCCTGGTAGATCCTCCAGTTTGTTTTCTCCTGCAGTAAGGTGCACCATGTTCAACTGGAAATCTGCAAGGGTATCAGCATTGCTGCTCCAGTCAAGGCATGGAAAGCCCCTCCTGTACCCTCACAGGTGGCTGGACCCTGGGGCAGGCACCACACAGAGGCTCCAGGGCATGCCCTGCTGCTCTGTGGGTACACTTGAGGGTCTCCAGCTCCTAAGGCCTTAAAGTCTCAAATCCTCTTCCTTTACCCAGAGCCAGAAGAACTGGAACCAACAGAAGTTAAAGAATAGCTAAGCTCTGTCATACACAGTACAGACTTTGTGAGGATGGGGCCCAGCACCCAGGAGCTCCAGAAATTACAAGTCTTTTAACTTATTTGCTCAGGGTTCTACTCTCAGACAAAATTTGGAAAGCTCCTCTGACTGACAGGATCCCCCTACCTGCATTCCCTCAGGTTCAGTGTTGCCACTAATGCTGCCCTGGTCCCCAGCAATGACTCTGCCTCTTCTTTGCTTTGCAGAGGTGATGTCCAACCGAATGGAAGGGATGATGACATCTTACACACCACTTGCACCACCACAGCAGCAGATTGTAGCAATGGAGCAAAGCAGTTATGGCACAGACCCATTTCAGCAGGGTCTAACCCCTCCACAAATGCCAGGCGACCACATGAACCCCTATGGTAAGGCATGCCTCATTCTGCCACATCCGGAGTAGCAGGGTCCGTGTGCTGGATCACACACCACAAGGGCAGCAACATTACTGTCTTTTAGTATATTTTTTCTGGAATTTGTACCAGGGAATTTGTACCAGTCAGTTTTGCATGTGTATTTTCTTGTACACATAAGGGGGTAGAATAGAGCTCATCTCAAGCTCTTGACACCCTCAAAAATTATTTCACAGTATGATTCTGTTAAATGGTAAAGCAAGAAACATCACCTTTCCAGCTCCACTTTTTAAACCACTGTCCAAGACATTGAAAAATAAACAGTACCAAATTCTAGATCCCTCACAAGTTTTTCCTTTTTTCTTAGAAGCTTTGAGAAAAAAAATGCCTTAAATAAAAAGAAGTAATCTATTCATTCCAAAATGAATAAGCGGCCCTGTAAAATCACTCAGATTGGATGTGTGGATTTGTTAAAGAACAGTTTTTGAGCTGCTAAGAGATGGGTTACCACAGGACGTTTCTCCTGCGTAGTTTTATTCTCTGTCCCATATCAAGATGACAGTTTGCTTTCACAATTGCTTGACCACACATCAAAGGCATTACAAGTACTGAATGCCCAGTAACTGATTCTGGACAATTACAGTGTGGCATTTTAAAAGAATTTCAGAGGATATTTCAGACTGTGATTCTTGGCCTTGCAGTAGCCCACAGGGGCCCGTTTCTGACTTTTCTGCTGACCAGGACACTTCACTATAGAGGCTCACGTGTGCATCAGTGTCACAAGCACAGCCTGCACAGGCCAACAGGAAATCTGCTTTGGGTCTGTGTCAGTACTTTGGCCACTGAGACAAGTCAGTGCTGCACACAAGGGAATCTGGGAGGTCCCGTAAGGAGCTGAGGACATACAAAGTGCCCTCAAGCATTATAGGTGCCTTGTGATTTTGTTGGTTTGCTGGGCTTTCTTGGGAGGCGGGTTCTGTGCTCTGAAAGGAGTGCAGAGGATGGCAGAAAGCCCTTTCAAACAAGTGTGTGAGGAAAAAGAACCAGACTAACATTTTGTTAAAGCCTCCAGCGCTTGAGCTAGAGGTTTTATCTGACACCTTCAAAGTTGAAGTAGGCTGAAATCTTAGTTGCTAAGGGAAATAAAAGGTGCTGTTCTGAACCAGCCCTGAAAGAGTGAAATTTTCTGAAAGGAGAGCATGTTTACAATTGTAGCTCACTTGAGGCCAGGGAAGTTGGGTCTCCTCCTGGTTCCTTTTACATTGGTAGAACTGTCTTTTGCCTTGTGTGTAAATGAAGACCACTATGGCTCTTAGACCATGCTTCCCTGTCACAGGCACTTGATATCTGGTCCCACCTTCCTCAACAGCCCTGGTGTCCTCACGAGTGCCAGATCCCAGCCCTTGGAGAGCTGGGCACCTGCTCCTCCCCAGCACTGTTTGCTCTCATCGTCAGCCAAGACTACCTTTTGTGCTGCTGACTGAATCCTTAATTAAATCCTGGCAGGTTTTGGGGGGCACTGCTGCCAGCTGGCCCCCATGGGTTGATTTTTAGTCCCCATCATCATAGGTCAGACCCTTAGAGCCAAAGTACATGTCATAAAGTTTATGCGTGATAAGAGAACTAGGAGCGTTCCCATTTGCTGCAGCATGTGAGCATCCATGAGTACTGTGTACTCCCCTGGCTGCACAGCATCCAGCTTAACATGTACGTTTCATTTGCAGGAAATGACTCCATTTTTCATGATATCGACAGTGATACCTCTTTAACTAGCTTGAGCGACTGTTTTCTTGCCTCTTCTGAAGTTAACTCCATGCAGGCTAGAGTAGGAAACCCCATTGACAGGCTGTACTCTATGCAGAGCTCCTATTTCGCCTCATGAAAATAAGAAAACAAACAGCCGGCGTGTGTTTAGCCAGTGACTTTTCCAGTGCAGACTCTACAGCCATATGTTGCCCAGCTCTTCCTTCACAGTGACTCTGCTGCCTCTGGACTGCAAAGAGCATTTTTTTAGGAAGACTGTCTCTGTTTGCATATATGTGTATGTATGTATATATACTTTAATACCTACCTACCTACATACATATATAGAGAAACAAAACACATCCACCCGTCCCATACCCTTGATTCCCAGCCTGCACCAGACCACGAGACAAGCATGGAAGGAACAGAAGAACCTGCTCGTCCTCAGCCTTTGATTTGGTTTGGTTTGAGCTCGTCATCCTAAAGGAAATGGATTTTGTGGAAAGCTAGACCTTTTCCTCCTTTCTCTCTTCCTTTCTTTTGGATGTTTAAACTTTTTTTTTTTTTTTTTTTTTAAAGCTGCTGATACTGACATCAGTTGACCATATGACAAATAAATCAAAGAAACTGGAGATTCCTCCCTTTTCTTACTGCATGATTCATACTATGTTGTGGATAAATTGCCATTTGAACTGTGGGAAGTTAATGTAAATGTGATGTTCAACATTTGTTTCCTTTCTACGCTTTTTCTACATAACCTAGATCTGCTCATTAGTTTATAGCCCTTATGCATATGATACTGAGGAAACTGGTTAACAGTATTTGTGGAGAAAGCCAGTGATTTCAGAATAAAAAAGGTCTATGACTCTGGAGAGGACACGCACATTAGGGACAGAGGCATGTAGGTTACCGTTGATCTTAAATAATTAAAACTAAGGGTGCTTACGAGACAGTTTTATTTTTTTTTTTTTTTTTTTTAGTGTGAGATTAAAACATTTACATTTGTTTGTAAGTTTTGTGGTGCCAAATTTCAAGTCTAGGCCACAGCAGGCAAACAAGTGTTTGTTCATTCTGTTCTGTTTATTTATGTTTTGCATGAGGCATAAATATGCTGTACTCTATTGTCCATCTGGAATAATTAAGCACTCCTTTAGTTAATTATCTTGCCTCAGCAAGAATTGAGGATACACAGTTCTAGCCTGAAACACCAGAAGTCCTGAAATGTGCACCAGCTGCGAACAGGAAAGTATGAAAGAGATCGCGGTGGGAAGTTCAGGTATGTTGAGCTGGAGTCTAACCAAGTCCTGCAGATCCTCCTGCTGCCAGGACTCCTGGCTGTGGCTCCAATCAACTGGTCAGTGCCAGCACCAGAAGAACAGGTATGCTGAAGGAGGGGATGTCCCAGCTGAAGTCTGATTGTCTCTGATGTTGAAGTTTGAGCATATGTCATATAGATTTTCGTAGGGCATAAAATATCATAAATAATAATAGTATAGCTATAAATATTGCCTGGTGATAATTATAATGTGGAGAGTCAGACAAGTACAGTCATGGCTCTCAGTGGAGAAAACTTCATGGGGAAAATTTGCCAGGGTAATATCAGTAATTATAGGGTGTGTTCAAAATAGAGCTCACGGGGAAAGATTGGCAGGATAGGCACTTTCTTAAATAAATACCTTTAATATATTGACCATAATAGCTGAAAAACAAGTCCAAAGCTTTGCTTAATCTAACTCCTTCAGGCTGAGGACTGGTACCAGGCCAGCACTGCAGTGTCCCTGTGGGGCTCAGCACCTTCTCCGGGAGCGTGGGACTCTGGGACTGCCTTGGAGGGGGAGGCCAGAGCAGGACCCCTGCAGCCTTGGCACCCAGGGCAGGAGGAGCGTTGCTTGTGGCACTGTGTCCTTGGCCTTGGGGGGATGATCCTGCTGGGAACCCTGCATCACTGATGGAGACAGGTCCTCCGGGTGTCCCGGAGGCGTGGGTGGGAAGGGTAGGATGATGGGTCCAAGGGAAAACATGAGATCGTTTTCCCCCAGCAGGGAAATGTGTACCGAGTATGTTGGAGGTTTGTTGAGAAAGTCAAGTTTTATCTGCAGGATAAGCACATTGGTTCTCACTCTGGAGAGAAGGACAGCACCGTTGAGGAGGCTGTGTGTGTGTGTGTGTGTGTGTGTGTGTGTGTGCATGGTGCAGGGGTGCAGAGCACAGCCCAAGGCAAACCCTTCCACTGCCTGCAGCACGCAGCCTTGGCCAGGGAAGGGACTGGTGGCTCTGCCAGGGTGCTGAGGATGCTCCTGTCCCTGTCCCTGCTGGTTTCCATTGCTGTTTTCCCCAGGGAGGTGGTCCATCACATCCATATGCTTTGTCTAGCGGCCATTCCCTGCTTTCTGGCGGGGATGTGGCTTTCATTTGAGGGTTGTGAGCCCCTGGATATATTTTGAAATTGAAAGGATCTTCTTTTCTTGCCCATCCCACTCAATTATTTTTCCCTTTCCTTATGTATCAAAATAAACAACAATTTCCTTTCTCTCTGCATGAAAACAAACATCTATAAAGAACTCAGGTGATCCTCACTGCTTGCAAGGCAGAAGGGAAGCAGGTTTCATATGGCACATATAAACATTTGTCACCACCAATCTCAATGGATTCACCGTTTCCCTCCTCATCCCTCTGCTGTGCTACTTTAGAGTCACAGAAAAGTGTCTTCACCCTCTCAGACATACCAGTTTATAGACTACTCACACAGGTACAACCTTGCTTCATATTTCATTACTGACAGGATCAAAATGGCATTTTTAGTGTTTACAGGGACTTGTATGAGAACTCTAATGTGACCTACAGTTTGGAGAACTGCCTTGTCCCAACTCTACCTCTGCATCTGGGTTGGATGTTGAAAAAACAATCCATCTCCAAGGAAAAAATCAGATATCCCATTTTATAGATGAAGTAACCATAATAATTTGCTGATTTTGGATGGCTTGGATGATGTTTTCCACCTTTTTTTTTCCTTTTCATTTCTTGTACATCTCCTATCCCTTGGTGTGTTGTGTGGTGATGCCTTAGCTGTTTGTTGCCCCATGTTCTGCCACATCTGGAGCCACACACACAGCCCAGTCAGGCCCTTGCCATGTGTAACATTTTCCGTGCCATGGTGGGCAGCTGCTGCTGGTCCAGGGAAGGTATACATAGCCAAGGATTTCCAGTGGGCCTGTTGTAGCTGGCAAAGGCCAAAGTTCATTAAAGCAAAATAAATGTCACTTTCTTTTTGTAGAATAAATTACTCCACTGGAGTGTGATCATTGTGGTTTTAACCTGGGACCTGCAGTAAAAGATTATACAACAACCTCTGACCTTTTTGATTTCTGCTTTACTCTTTTATTGTCAAGGGAATGTCCCCGATCAGGTGAAAGTAAAATGTTTAATGGGCCATATCACAGTAATATCTTACATTGAGTCAAATTGATAAACTCTAGCCAAAAAATTCTTAGCATCTGGCACTTCCACGGAAACCACAAACAATGATTGCACATATGGGAGCTCGAAGGCTAGAGGTCATGACAGCAGTTTATTACATGCACCTTACAGTGATCATTTTCCCTAGGAAATTAACCCCTCTCTAATACAAATGCATCAAGTGAGCTCTTCACAGCGTTTCAATCATGTTGTTTTAGCTAATCAAAGAATACTTGTGCAGCTAAAGTGGTGACAAGATGAAATTAAGTAAAAGATGATTGATTAGGTTTCAGTGTTTGCTCAATAATGCATAAAAAAGATGATTGTGAGATCAGAATGCTGGGTACCAACTTCCTCAGAGGTCCTTATTGTGCAGCTGCAGGTCTGTGACAGTGGCAGACAGATTGTTCCCAGCATTCAGGAGGGGTGAGCTGTGTGGTCCTGGGTCCCAGCCAGGCTCTGGGCTGAGCAGCAGCACCTTCTCTGGCATTGTTGGCTGTGGAGGGGCTGATTCCTGCTGTTCTCATCCCCCCGTTACCACCACACTGTGGGGCAAACCCTGGGGCTGGTGATGGCAAATATGTTTAACAGTCATGACATGGAACACAATTACGTCACTGTAAGTAAAGGGTGGTGGTTGCAACCATTTATACTGAAACACCATCCTGGGCATTTTGAACTCCTTTTCTTCTTTAAACTCTGTCATCAAAAACATCCAGATCACTTGGCCCAGTTGCAGCTAACTATGCCTAAGGTGAGGCTCACGTTAGTTGCACAGCAGCTGCTGAGTGGATTTTGCAGACCCGTCCTGCAGAAGATGGATGAGCATTACCAGGTCCTTTGAAGGGTCATTGCTCAGCCACCTCACTGTACATCACAGCATGGGGAAGGTCCTTCATGACAGCAAACCTTCCAGGGATGATGTAAACTCACTTACCTCTTCCTACTGAGCTCAGGACTCCTTTCCGCTTTCCTTAAGTCAGAAGTATATCCCAAGCCACCGCCCCAGTGTCCCAGGGAAACTGGCTCTGGGATGCTGCTGGGATGCTGCGAGCTAGGGTTTGAGAGAGCACTTCCATGAACCCTGTCATAAGAACTGTAGTTGTTCCTGAAAGTCACTAGAAATGCACAGTAGATTGTGAGGAAGGGAAAGGTTCTCACAAGCCTGGAGCTTAGTCACAGCAGCGAAAGGACAGAGCCTGCTGAAGCTCGACATGGCTGTGGGAGCTGGAGCCACAGTACCCAGAGTCTCAGTGCTCCAGATTGTGCTTTACACAACCCCACACCCAAATCACCTCACGCCTTTCTGACCAGCAGCTACTCTGTGCATGCAGGTTCCTCCCCAGCCCCTCTGGCCTGGAGGCACAGGGAAGCTGTAGCCAGAGCTTTGGGCACCTGTGCTCCTCAGTTAGGGAGGTACTTGGTCACAAAAGACATATGAAGTCTTTTGGCTTTGGTGGGCTTTCAGCATGGTCTTGCTCCTCTAAGGCTGATCTGACTACACTGACGGCTGTTTCCCTCCTCGTGTCTGCAGCCAGATCCCCTCGGCTCAGTGCACCCTGGTTCTGCTCAGCAGCAGCTGTGAAGGGGCTGCCGGATACCTTGCATTGGGAACTCTGTTTTTAAGTGAACACCCTGTTTTTTAGCTGTGTATGGCTGTATTACTTGTATATTTATATATTCTGTATTTATGTTATAGAAATGTAGTATTTTGTAGCTGTCTGTTACAATTTGTTTAACTTGTAAAAAATATGACTATGCTCTCTCATATTTAACCAGCTCCTTTCACTGTAGATTCGCTGCTCCTTTCCCTCTGTGTTGGAAACAAACCACCATAATGTATGTAGATTGGAATTTTTTTTAATTTAATTATTTGTCATTATTAAATTATTTATTAGTGTTTTTAAATTTCATTTCACTGCATTTTTTTTTCCTGCCACCATTGCCTGGAGCTAAGATCCATTGTGTTCCTTCCCACGTGCATGTGCACGTGTACACACGCACACACACACACACACACACTCTAAACAAAAGCAGAAAAAGAAAAAAAAGAGAGATTACACTTCAGTATATTTGTAAATAAAAGCAACCTGTAAACTAAGTGGGCTTTTCTCTCAGTGTGAAGTTTTTTCTTTGCTTTCGCAGACTGAGAGCGTGTTCGCTTGTGTCCTGGGGCTGGCACCAGTGTTCTCACAGGCGGGAGAGCCCAGGGATGAGGATGGCTGAGTGCTGCCCTGTTGGTTTTGCTGGTGGGACTGGAGCCCAGGCTGCCTGGGGGAAGGACACAGCAAGGGCAATGGCAGAGGCTCTGTTCGAAGTGGTCTTTGGCCTCTGCAAGTTGAGAGCTGTTCTGTAGGGATGGGGACAGACTCCTCCAGCCAGCCGTGGTGGAGACAGGGAGGCAACCCGAACAGCCAGCCCTGACAGAGGAGCTTGTACCGTGGTGATTTCAGAGACCCAGTGGGATCTTTCCTGTCCAAAGCATGTGCAAGGGTAGCCCCATGCTAGAACAGACAAATGTATTAGCAATGGATTAGAAAGTATCTATCTAGTAATGGTAAATGTGGGACCAATATAAAATGATAGGTATGCACTGGTGTCCCTTGGGCCATGTAAGCATGAACTTCAACTGAGGTTTGAGCTGGTCACACCTGATTACTCATTGTGCTTCCCTAGGTCCAGAGACACTACATTTCTTTTCTATGCCTCAGGCATAAAATCACAATTTCTACTTTTTATTAAAGATCAAAGCACACAATTTTACAGATAACCTGGTGTCACCAAATGGGACAGCCCCGTTTCCACCCCCCATACCATTTCAGTACATCCCTGCAGCCCTTGTGCAGCAGGGTGGGTTCACCTGCCTTGAGAAACAAGCCATTGGAGGGCCCCAACAGCCTTGCCCAACAGTAGGGACGTGGTATATCCGAAGTAGAGGGTGCTGGGACCCACTGGGTCTCTCCCACTGCAGTTTGCACATCACACAGGTGACACTGCGCAGGGCATAACACATTGAGAGGCAGCAGCTTGATGACATACAAAAAAATCAGTTTAAAATTTCTTTCCCCTATTTGGTTCCTAAAGATCCACACGAAGCTGCTGAGCAATCTCCCTGCTCAAACTTTCTCCAAGGTAAGGAGGGAGGCACAGCCCCAAGTCCCACCTGAGGGCCAGATTGATAAAGCATCTTTGCTCCCAGTTGGCACCTTCATTCCCTTTTGCTGTCCAGCTCCAACCTGCATTATCCTGTCCCACTCAGGCTGGTTATTGGTGGAATGTCACTGAGAAAAAATGAATTGCTATTAGCAATTGGTTTCACCTAAGTCAGAGTTAGCTACTCAAATATTCATGCTCCGTGTGCATCTAATATTTATGAGGGAAGAATTACTGAGTTGCCCATAGCCATTTTTGAATTTCCCAAAAAAGACAGGTGAAAGGGATCAGCAAAAAAAAAAAAAAAGAAGAGAGAAAAAGATGATTAATACATTTGGGGCTTGGTGTTGTGCATTGTTTGTGCTGTGTTTCTCTTTGGTGTCAGTGAGACAGAATGGAGACTGATTTATGTGCCACAGCTGTAGCAAACAAAAGAAGAAGAGACCAGGAAAATCGCTAGAGGTAAAAATGCCAGTGCAAAGGGCTAAAGGCCTGCACCTGGGTACTGCTTCTCATGCAGCCTACCCCCGCTCAGAGCACCTTGTAAAATCAGATTATCTGCTGGACACAGGAGTTCAAACAGCCCTTCAGAAGATTTGTCTTAATAATTGCTGCCTTATCTTAACTTCTGTTTTTTTATTAGCCAAACTGCTGCTGGGAGGCAGATCATGAGGATAAGGTTCTGTCACTCTTAATTATTATTACCTCTTATAATGAAAATGCATTTGTTCATCCTTCTGTGCTCTTGGAAGTGGTGTAACTAATGAATGTCTACTGTTTTATCAATATTTTTAATAGCATAAAAGAAACATTATGAGTATGGCCCCACTGTATAAATGATTGTACATTAAATGCTATGAAATAGATAGAATACTTGCTTCTCATTTATTTATATCCAAATATAAACCAATTACTCAGTAAGAATGAAACACATTTTTAAATCCTTAGAAAACTGTTCTTTCCTGAAAACCAAATTTTACAGTTAAGATGCTGTAGGGCTATTTTCCATCACAGAAGGAACATGGTAATTAGCCCCAGAACCAGCAGGTACATTCTGAAATGAGGTGACAGACAGTGTTATTTCTTTGTTTACTTATGATGGGAGAACAAAATCCTCTCTGAAGGCTCACTAATGAATTTGGCCTGCAGTATTTGTCAAAGCCACAGCCACCATTTGCAGTCTCAGACTGGTTTTTGTCATACTTTGAGAACTAAATATACATCACTCAGATGAAGTGAAAGCACAGCATCAGTTGTACATGGGGAAGACCTTAAATTCAGAATCTATCCACAACTCTCCACCTCCTTGGCGTGCAGCTCCTCCCACCAGCGGTGACCAGCATTGGGTGTGCTCTTCACAGCCAGCTCAGTGTGTCAATCACAGGCTCTTGGAGTGTCACCTGGTGAGCAAGGCCCAGTGTTAGACATGGCCAAAGCTATGCCCCAAACTGCAGAGCAAAGCAAATCATCTTGAGTGGAGAATTATGTAAAGCATAACATGAACTGTGGCAATGCACATTTCACTGGCATTGAATGTTGATAGCCTTTGTACCACCCTCTGGATTTCCCCTTTTGCTCTTCTTTACCCCCTGGATTTACACTGATAATCTCTTGACCTTTAGTTAGTAAGAGGACATCACATTTTCTTGTCTATAGCCAAAAAGAGGAAGTGAAGTGGCATTTTCGTATGCCTGTGGGATGCATCCACAAGGACTTGTGTGTGGAACTAACATGACGACTACTCATTCCAAAATCTTTCTGCCACCCCTTGTGCCCTCTGACTGACTGGCAGTTAGGACAGATCCATTCCTAGGAGCAGCAGGTAATTAGGGTTTGATGAGACCCCAGCATAGTCAGATGATGTCCAAAGGAAAAAGAATTCTGTGATACAGGCAGATAAAAGCAGTGTTTTTACAGCAAGCCTTTAGCTGCTGACATCAGGAAGGAAAGGCTGGAGCTATACACAATGCACAGGAGAATGGCACTGGTACTCAAACCCCTCACGTCATCCATCAGCCACACATAGGTTTTTTTCATTGTCATGTGCTTGTGTGTCCCTCCCATTCCAAAAAAACCTTTCCATGTGCTGTGATCTTCTACTTCTAAACAGGCTTAATCAGAATTCAAGTGGTTTTGTCATAGTTCACCCATTTTTCCATACAAATTACTGTAAAAAAGAGTAGAGCGCTGAAGGATTTCTTGCAGCTTTCTACCTGAAATACTATTTCCTCACTAAACAATCCTTTGGAGCAGCAGGACTATGACAGCTCAACACAGGTCTTCCCAAAAGTACTTTTAGCTCTTCTGCAGCATCAGTTCAGTGTTCAAGACAATGTTTTGGAATGCTGCCTCCTCCCTTCAGGGGGTGGGACCCAAGGCACACTTGCAGGGCCCCTGTGGGAGTTGGGATAAGGAAGGTGGCAGAGATCTGGTCCACCCTCCTCTTAGAGAAGCTGAATTGACAGTGCATTGATATCTACATCTTTATGTGGTGTTTCAGGGTGACCTTGGGGAGAGCAACTCTGCTTTGTGACCCTGGCTCCAGCCTGACATTGACCCTTTCAGCCATGAATTTCACTGACCCAGCCCTGGGGACAAGCCCGGGCCACCGAAGGGACAGGGACCTTTTGCTGGAGCCGTAGGAAGGCACAGACTGCCACTGCAATGAGGACATGGGTCAGAGTGTTAATGCTTTTCTAAGAAAGGAGTTTCACAACGAGTCGTCTGTATTATTAAAATGAGCAACATGGGATATGAAATGCCTTTTCCTCCTGAACACCCGTTCCATAATTACCTGCCCACTCCCCCCTCCAGGGAACATGTCTGTGGTGTTGTGCAATGGTTGGGAGTTGCACACCCACAGACAGCCAAGCTCTCCCCACCACACCCCTCCGGGTACCAGCACCACTCAGTCAGGCTGAATTTGTTCCTTTCTTCAACTGGTAAGGAGTACACTGGTGTCCAGCAGCACACAAAGAGTTACTCCTGATCAAATTACCAGAGATCCATCCCAGCTGGGGCATCCCATCACACCTGTGTTGTCAGATTAGCAGTGATAAGGAGCTGCTGATAAGCCTTGCACTGAAGTGTTCCCAGGGAACCCCGAGTATTCCCTTGATCTTTCTTTACACTTCAGCATTATACGAAAACCTTTTGGTTTAGGACTGAGAGGAGGAACTAGGTAATTACACTCCCAGTGGCAACAGTCTTTTGTGAAGGACACAGGAATGGAATTTTGCTGTTTACTGAAGCAGGCAAAATATATCTGACTAAAAAAATTAATCACAAAGCCCTGGATAACTCAACCTCTTTTCTTCTACTGCTAAAAAGAGGGAGAAGACCCCAGGCCTGTGCACTAGGCAGAAAGAAACAAAAGTGTGCTGGAAGGCAGATTGCTATCAGGCTGTCAGCTCCTGGGATGCTCCAGGGATGAGGGTTGACACGGGGCTGCAGCTTGTGCCTGAACCTCTGCACCCAAAAGGGGCCGTTTCTGCTTGGTATCTGTATCAGCTGATCAGAACAGGAAGTTGGAACCGAGATGCCGGTGGTGGTTCATCTGCCTGTCTGACTTCCAATGGCTGCGAATGAGTCCCAGCTGCTGCTCTCCGAGAACAGCAGCCAACAGCCCGTGTCTGCCCCAGCTCTCTCCAAAGGGTTTGTGTGCCTTGAGTTAGAGAGATCACATGTCCCTTTCTTCACAACATTCCTCTTCTCACTGGTACATCAACAGTTAGTTTGCAGAACGCTTAGAAATTAACATCTGAGTGTGAAATGAGTGGTGATGCGGAGGGCAGAAGCAGCGCTGGCAGAGACCGCGGCCACGGCCGGGACAGTCGGACCCGCTCCTGCCTTCAGTCGCTGCAGTGATGCTGCTTGTGACTTCTGGGGCTGCAGCTCGGCACGGGGAGGAGCAACTGCCTAGAGTCCGGTAAGTCGGCATCTGAACTGCATTTCTGTGAGGCCAATGCGTTTTTAATGACTAATCGCTAATAATAAATCAATAGCACAGTAAAAATAACTAATAAATTAATAGTGCTTAATTAATAGATAATTTTTAGTAATAAATTCCTAATTTTAATGACATTTGTAGAAAAAAATGCCTGTTTCTTCACTTTCTTAGTCTCTGAAACTTTTGTGAGGCCTTCCAAGCATAGAAGATTCCTGTAAGATAACTAGAACATGCATGAAAAAGAACAGGCTTTTGAAATCTAATCTTCTCCTGCTTAAAATAGAGGTAATGCTGGGCTGTTGACAGTAGGTCTCTGAAGACTTTCAATATACTTTTTATTCTATGGCTCTGGCACCACATAGGAAATTAATTCAGCGACAATATTTTCATTAGATTATAACCCAAGTTCTCAATCTTAGGCACATTTGTATGCTTGTAATACATTCTAATTACTTGTAAAGAATAAGTCTGTGTGCTGCTTGGTTTATTGAATATATTAAATTAATGAATAAATAAATTTTTCTCCATGCTGAGAATGCCACTCGATGTCAAAGCTTGCCACAGAAGGAATCAGAAGTGCACTCAGTTGGGGTTTTGGTAAATGATATGATTTGTATCAGAGGTGTAATTTTCTGTCTCTCACAAGAGTGATGATTGAGAAAAGCACCTTTTTTCCCCTAGAAAACAGAAATCACCTGTGTGAAGAGCCTTTTAATATTTTCTTTCTTTTTTTCTTCTTTTATTTCTTTTATTTTTTTTCTTTTTTTTCTAATGATTTCTCATTATTGATTTAGTCAGGCAAGTTGCTCTTTCTGGCTGACCTCATCACCTCTCATGGATTCTCTAGCATGGAGTTCTCAGGAATTCACCCACTCTTGTGTTTTCACGTATTTCTAAGTTATGCAAGTAGGCAGGAAGTAGCAGCTACATGAATTAAAATGGTGATACTGGTGGCAAAATGTGTTGGAATTTAGCACTGTATGGTGTCTGCCCATATTGTGGAGTTTTCTGTTTATCGTGCTGTATTGCAGTTAAAAAAAAAAAAAAAAGTTATTTTTACTGTGGAACAGAAGTCATCAGAAGTGAGAATTTCTCTCAAAAGATGGGAAATCCACTATTTTTAAGAGAGCTACTAAGTTACTATGGTAGAAGGGAGAAGTTTCTCTGTTTCCTCCATACAGAATTGTAAGAGGCTCATCTTGCCCTCTCCTTCATGGTTTGTTCATTAATGTGTTACCTACTGAGTTTTCATTTAATGATTTTCCTCTCTGGCCCATAAAAGCAAAGTGCAGGTCATGGCATACAGGGAAGCCACCCTGGTGTTCTGGAGCCAGCCACCCTTTTCCCTGAAGCTGATGCTCTGAAGCACTTGGGTTTGCAGGGAAATGCTCCTTGTTTCTCAGAACTATTGCATTCCTGGCAAGTGACAAATTTTCTGATAAATGGTCTTCCAAATTCTAAACTGCTGCAGGTTCAGATCTTTTCCTGATGGTGGGATCTCATGACATCAGGAAAGATGTCTCCAAAGATGCTTACTGAGGACACAGGGCAGAGCACAAGAGACATTACACAGGAAAGACTGTCACTGTTGACTTTTAGTGAAAATGTAAAAGAGATTGAAGAGGTAAAAGAAAACAGGCTCGTGGTGCTGGAAGGCTGCTCTATCAGGCAAGGGACCTAGTGGCAAAGCTGGAGCAAAGAAAGAAGGAAGGTTTCTCTTCCAGCCTATCGAAAGCAGAATCCATGGAACAAAACAATGTGGTTTTTAGTGTTGTTCAGGGTGCAGTGAGTTGTTAGAGTACTGTTCACCCATGTGAAAATGCGTAACCCTGTCAAGCTGCCAAGTGAAACTTCGTGTGATCGACTGTGTAAGCACTAGTAGCAGAGGATAAAGCTGCCTTTGGCTACTTTCAATTACACACCCAATTCCTTTAAGGCTTCTGAATATTTGGGAAAGGAGAATAGGCAGAACTTGTTTGTTTACATCAGATTGTGCTGTGTTTTCACGTTTCTCAACTGCTTTTGGAGCATGTGAGCACAGCCCTAGCCCTTCCCCTTCCACATACCTGGCAGCTTTGTCAACGCAGCAAACGAATCCTCCCCAGGAGCAGGAGTGAGGAGCTGTATCAGGTTGATATGCCGCATTTCGTCATTTCAACCAAGTAGTAACTGGAGCAGAGACAGGCACTAGCAAAGTGTTGGTGCTGATGCTGCGGCGATGATTCAGGCAGACCCTGGGGCATTGCTGAGGCTGGGCTGGCCTGGGTTGGAGTAAGATGGCAGCCACTGGCAGATCTCAGCCTTTCATCTTATAGGCACTGCTGGAAGTGAGGCCAGGCTCTGCTGGGCTAGGTGCTGGGCAGAGCAGATGGGAAGTGCACTCAGTTTCTCTCTCCCTGGTTGAGCCAGGTCAGCCACGCAGGGTTGGCAAGGCACAGGCTGCCCCCAGGCAGCGAGTCTCTCCCCAGAGGCACAGCATCTTGGCATCCTGCAGACAGCACCAGGGAGGTTTGGCAGAAGCTCTAAGCATCGCACCTTCTTCAGAACTGAAATATTTTTTCGTGGCTTGGGATGCTCTCAGGATGGCCTGTCTGTGCAAGTAGCTTTTTTCCATGGGTGATTGTAAGTGAGGTCTTTTGGATGAGGAACACATTGAAGCTGACAGCTTAATTCTTTTGAATTTCTGTACAGTTCTCTGTTCAGTACTAGGGTGGTGCTGAGCCTGCCCTAATTAGCCTAAATTATTGTAGCTACAAAAAGCAGGAATTGATTCTCGTGGTACCTTGCTTATCTTTATACAGAGCAACTGCAAAGACAGCCCCCTGAGGGCACCACAGTAAGTATTTGGACCTTAATTCACATGTTCAAACTGTTATTCAGACTTGCATATCAGACCAACACAGCTTTCAGTAATTTTCAGCTTCTATCAAAGATTTCTGTACCTTTCTTTTCTAGTCTGCTTAAAATATGTAGCAGCATTCAGCTATTGGAAGGGGCATCCTAAGGAGCCAGGATATAACAACCTCCTGCTCTGACCGAGCCTTTACAGCTCAGCTCTGTCTTGCCCCATGACAAACCCACCCAGACTTGCCCGTCTCTGCTCTGCCCCAGTGCTGCTTTTCCCTGCATTATTCTATTTACTCTCTTCCAAAGCAGCCCTGCCACAGGAACAAGAAAGGCAGTGCTACTCCTGCTCACACTGTTAATGAAACAATGCCTCAATTAGCTATCAGAGGGAATTTTCTGAGAGCTGGAGCTGGTATCTGCAAGTCTGAAATATTTGTGTTTCTGTACCAAAAGCAACAATTACACCACAGGAAGAAAAACAAACCTCCACAAACTCAGGAGACAAAACCAAACAGGTTTAGTCAAAGCAATGAAATAACATTTTATTAATCATCATTAAATTGCTTTGCCAGACTTTATAACACAGGAGGAAAACGAATTTTTTTTTTTATTCTACTGAAAAATCTGACAGACTGAAATGGAAAGCTAACCTTCTGAATGTTGGGGAAAAAAGTCTGAAATGGTTGGGTTTGAATCAAACTCACATATGAGTGATTAAAGCTTTTATGAATGAAAATACAGTGGTAACATTGCTATTTTAATACAGCTGAAAATTAAATACAAAGTTTACCTGACATGACATTTTTATGTAAATATTATTTTATATTTCTGAGTTAAAATTAAGAATATCTGAGTAAGACCAATTTTCCCCCAAACTCTTACAAAACTGCATAATGTTCCAGATACCTGTTCTGATTTTCCTTTAAACCAGCAAGTTTTATATTTCTGAGTCCAGCATGGGTGTGGCACAAGCAACGTCTTATATATGTGAAAATCCAAAAGTGCTTGTAGCTTTTCTTTCCCAGTTTTGCAGGAGAATCAGTTGTCCCCTCTGTACTTCAGGCTTCTCATAATTTACCTTTCAGACTTGTTATGGCTGCTAAGAGCATGAAGTGAAGCACAATGTGAAGTGATGAGCATTGTCCTTGAGGTGGGCAGGGTTTACTGATACATCCTGTGTGACAGCAGCAGGCTGAGGAGCAGGCTTTGAATGACACCGAGCACAGAGGGTTGTGAGTAGAGGACACACGCTGCAACGACCAAATGTGAGTGAGATAAAACAGATGCTTGGGGTACACAGATACCTGTGCAGTGTGAAGAGGCTCTCCAGGTAAGATGTGCTTGGACAAGCCCCCCTGTGTGCCCCACCTGTAGGCACCATGTCTCTGGCCTGGCCACTGCCACGGAGCAGATCCCAGGAAATGCCTGTGCAGAAGCAAAAGCTGGTGCACCCGTGGGCCAGGCAGTGCTAATGACAGAATCTGCTGCGCCCCTCTGGATGAAAAACCTCCCATTCTTTTTGCTAGATGCCCAAGTCACATGCTACATGGCAAAGTGGTGCTCCTCACAGACTGGCATTGACATGGCAAATAACAGCACAGCCACTGCTCTTGGCAGCATTTCAGAGCAAGATTTTCACAAGGATTAACTGTTCCTGAACAATTTCTCCAATATGTGAGGTACAAATATTCTTTTCTTCCAGTCACACACGCAGGTCTCTCTTGTACAAACACTGTGGCCAGCAGAGGGAAAATCTTGTCCTCCAGTTATGCAAAACACCTTCAGTTACCCAGTGGTCAATTCCAAGGGTGCTGATGGAGGTCAGGACCGTGTTCCTCAGGGCACAGAGTCTCTCCAGCACTTTGTGCCTCCACACTTGCTCTAGAGAAGTAAATCTGTACCAGAGATCCTGTCCTTCTCTAAGGAACTAGAAGTCAGAATTGAACAGGTCCCAATCCACTGCCACGCTGGTGATACTCTGTCAGAAACTAACTGACGTTTCTTGTCTCTTGGTTAAAAATACTCATGTTGTCACCTATGGGAACAAGGGAATGAGATGGCAACTCCCAGACCCACAGTCTGGTCTGGAACAGGGATTCACAGATGTCATAATTTCTACTGGGGTAGTGCTTGAGTTTTTTGTCATTAACACCTTGACTTTGCATTGAACCTTTGTTCCCTGGCTTGTGCTTCTAAGACTGTACATAAACATCACATATGCACCCCTTTTTATCAGAGATTTTTATGAATAGCTGCCATCATAAGCTGATACAAATCTCTAAATTTTTCTTGTAATGTGATTTCATGTTGATGTGGGTATCAAAGCTCTAACACATCAAAGCAAGCGTTGTCTGTTGTGATCAAAGTCTATAGGATTTTTATTGAAATCATCATCCAAAAGCTGAAAGAAATGTTGTGGGAAGGATTAGTTGAGTTTCAGGCAACTGAATTAGAAACAAAATTGTAATTGATATCCAGTGGCATTTTGGCATTTAAGTTCTAGAAGTGCTTTGGAAACCCTGGACCAGGCCAGCGGGTGATGCACCATTTCAGCATTGTGCTCAATAATTTTATCCTCAAATAATTTTAGTTAGGGGCACTCCCAACATCTATCTCACAAATTACTGATGGAGTCACATCCCCTGCAGCACTGTTAGGATATTGTATCATGCATCTTTTTTAGCTTATGACTGGAAAAGATAAGATCTGAAAAGAATTTGGTGGTGAGGTAGGTGATGAAATTCTGCTGCTGTGTTTGAATATATCAGGCAGGAATTGTTTCAAGTCTTGAATATGTATTCAATTTCCGCAGGCTTCCAGGTGAGCATCTTTTGCAGAGGGAGTACAAGCACTGATATGCAGATAGAACACAGTTAACTATCAATAATCCAATGGCGCCTCAAAAAATCAGGGAATACATTATTCCAAAATTGTAAATGGACTAAGAGCCTTTCATTTCTTGAACATTAGGTGCCAGAGAATGGGATGTTGCCTGTGTTGTCTCAAGCCTGTTCTGTGTGCATAGGTAAATACAAGTTAAATGATCTCTTTCAAGATGCTTATCAGCCTCAGCTACTCTTTGCACTGAAGGCATAAAAAGACTTATTCAGCAGCAGGGAGAAGGGGAAGAAAACCACTGCATTTTTGACCTTTTTCCAGCTCCTTGGGAATGGTCTGGCACAGAGCATATTTTTATTTAACCCCTAGCACTGGGCATTGTCCCTTTGGTGTTCAGTGCAGGTGTGAACACAGGCAGCTGCTTAGATGGATACGCAGAATAAATGCAGTTTAGCCTTCACATATGATAAACTGGGGCAAAGGCAGCCAGCTGCTGCAATGCTCTTGGTAGCAGGATCTTTATGGAAATGACACTGGACAGTGATTTCCTGTAAGGCCCACCAGGTAAAGGCTGGGAAGCAGGTAACCAGGTTAGATCCTAATGAGACAGGTGATGCACAGCTTGTGCCATGTCTTGCTGAGGCACTAGTGAGTAGTAGCAAATAGACATGCTGAAATCTGCTTGCTTGTTCCCAAGCTGGGAGAAAGGTAACTACAAAAATACAGAAACAGAGAGTGGAAAAAATATTCTGTGCTTTTATTGCACCTACATCAAACGCATCAGGGAAGCAAAGTTCCAGCACCAGAAAATAGAGGACACTACTTTCTGATCATCACTTTCTGATGGCTCATCTGCTTGCAGCTGAGTCAGACCTGCCTGATTGCCCCTGCATGGAGTGCGACCTGCCAGAAGAGCAGGCAAATTCTCCTGACACCTTACACTGGGCAGCTGGTTACCTGAACACAGAACAGGCTTTGCTTTGTGGAGAGGATCCTGCCTGCAGACCCCTCGCAGCAGGGCAGCACAGCTGATGTGACAGCCCCCTGTCACACCGCCCCTCCACCAAGCCAGGATGCGGACTCACAGCTGAGATGTGCCTTTCTCATCCCTTTTATGTCACCAGGCATTTATATTTCTAGGCAGGGGCATTTTCCCTTCTTCCATTTTGCCTTCCAGTAAACCAGAGCAAACAAAGAGGAATCAAGCCCCTGAACATGTAGGGAGATATTCTCGGGCTGTCCAGACTACAGACCCCACATCCTGTGACACAGCAGACACAGCTTTCCCATTGTCCGGGTGACCCCAGCTGAGCTGGGAGGAATGGCCTAGGGCGGGAGAGAGGAGGATCAGCTGTGGGCCTGATCCCAGCTGCACCAACCAGCTTTGTGACAGGCAACAAAGGGCAGAAGAAAAGACTTTTGTCCTTGATTTTGAGAGTGACCAACCTCCATCTTACTGGCAGGGATGACAATTAACCAGACATGATTCGATCATTGTCTGGCACTCAAGATCTCCCAGCAGTTGTCCACTCCAGCATGCTCAAATAATGGGCAGCTCCTTGGTTTTGTCAGTGACTCAGTCGGCTTTGTCTGCCTGTGCCAGACTGCCAGCCCCAAGGAGCTGGTTGGCTGCAGCAGAGAGATCTCACTGAGAGATGGTTATGGTAGAGAAAATGTGTGAAAAAGCAATTGCCAGGATAGGCTGAAGAGTGAAGTGAGGTCTCCTTCCAGTGAACCTGGGATAAGCAAACAGTGCTGGGTTGACAAGCATTTCATGGGGCTTCCATCACCCTATGTATAAAATCCCTTCTGGGAGGACAGGCCAAGTAGACCTCTTATGTTGGGACCTTGAGCCTGCAGTGAGTTTTATGGAAGAAATCTTGACCCCTGCAAAAGGGCATAACATGAGAGCAAAAAACAACACCGCAGCAGCATTCTGCACACTTCTCTGTAAGAACAAGAGCTTCCCACTGGCTTGACTGGGAAGAATGAATCCCATTCAGGGAGGGAAGTTTGTACTATTGAGGCTGCCACCAGATACCCCTTCCTGGTGCTAATCCTATTCTTCTGCTGTGGATCAAGTAATTCTTGTGCAAGTATTTTTCTTTGGCTAAAGAAAAAAGATATTTAACCACAACAAAACTGCTGCCAACAAATGTCAATCTTAGCTTCTCAGGTCTATATTATAAGTCCCAACTACCAATTTCTGACTGTCTATTTTTTACTACAGAGGTACCTCACACATTGACACGGATCTCCTGGCCCTAGCGATGCTTTGCCATCCTCCTGAAAGCAAGCATGTGCAGTGCTCCAAGATATGAGAAAAACCTAATTAGGCTTAGTACTAGAAGGCACCAACAGCAATGTTTTAAATAACTTCTTGCAACACTTGTTTGGGAGTGCAGGAAAATTCTCCTTGCAAAGAAGAGATGCCTTCATTAACTTGGAGAGTAAAGTGCAGCTTTGGAGGATTTAAGTCTTGCTTAGTTACCAGCCTGCCCCTCCTCCAAGCACTTAAAACCCCTCCTTCTCGTTCAGGTGACTCAGTCATTCCAGCAGAGGCTAGACAGGGATGGTGTTCTCAGGGAATCCTGGTAAAACCTTGCAGGAAGTCAGGAGTGCCCTGCATCCTTATGCAGCAAAGTTCTGAAATATGTTTTTAAAAGTCTTACTGCAGTCCCTTCAAAAAAACCCAAATGTTTAGTTATTAATTTTTCTTAAATGAATGCTAGTAAAAACTGTCTGACCCATAGCTGCAGCTGACCTTCCATAGCAGTAGACAGTGGCCCCAAATACGGATTTACTGCCCTGGTACTAACTCCTTGGCTATTACCCTCTGCCCCTGAGTCCCCATGCTCAGTCTCAGACAACAACATGAGACTTGACAGTCTCTGAGGTGCTTGCTCTTAACCAGCACAGCCCAGCAGCTTCCACCCGTGGCTGTTCCAAGCAGAAGGAGATGGTCCAGCAACTCTTCCCAAGGACAGGGTATCTGAGCAGCTTGGCAGCTCCCCAGTGACTCACACCTGATCAGTTACATGTCTGATCATTATCATTTTGATTGAGCCACTGCTGGGGTTCAATCTCAGCACACTCCTCCAGCACCGAGCTGAGGTGGGGCTCTGCACACACACCAGTCCCACTCCCACAAGGGTGTCTTAGTTTTCCTGGGCGCTCAGCCTCTGATGCCCACCCACCAGTGGCAGGAGGATGGTTCCCTCACTCACCAGGCAACTCCCTGTGGCAGTCCATGATCCTCCCTGTTGCCAAGAAAAACTGCATTTCACCAGCTTTCTGAATTATTTTTAATTTTTCTTCTAGTGTCCTCAGTATACTCAGTAGTTCGAGCTTTAGAATGAGCTGAAAATGAGTTACAGATGGGCATTGAGTGCAATAGAATGCTACTATTTATTCAAGGCCTTTTATGTATATGTGTCTAACCCAAAACACAAAACAACAAGAGCTGGCAAGAGACAGCCAGTCTCTGCAGCTCAATTAAAAAATAGAATTAAAAATACATTAATTCACCTGTTAAATGACAGGAAGAGCAGAATGTGGCTGCTGCCTGTTCTCTGGGAGAGAAGATCTTTCTCCTTTCAGTGCGGATGCTTACCTCCCTCTAAGCTTTCTGTTGTGGTAAGAAAAAACTAGTCTTTTAACCAAGTCCAGAAGAATGTTCTAAAAAAACCAGTTATGGATTCCACTGTCCATGCAAATGTAAATGTTACAGCATCGGTCACTGACAGGCCTGAATGTTGTACCTGTAGTAAGTGGCATAACTAACACAAGGAGACATCTCCTAGAGATGCTGCTTCTTCCAGTTCAGTCATGTCCCAGTGTCTGAACTGGCACTTGAAGAACTGATGGAATTTCCTTTCTTCTGTAGCCATGTCTTGCTCACAAGGTCTCCTCTAAAGGTATTGGCAAGACTAATCAATTGATGCTGTCCAAGAATGGATGTAATCAAAAATTTCTCTAACCAACATAGTTTCAGCAGTTGCTATCAGAATTAAAGGTCAGTCTGGGTAATGCACATGAACTTCGATAGTTCCTGTAGCATTCCTGTGTGTTCAAAGCACCGAGTGGATACACAGGACTGCTCTGTGCAGCTGCAGATGGTGCAGTGGAGATAGCAGCCCAGCAAATAGGTTTTGCAGCTTGTCTTCTCCATGACACTTTGTTAAATACATTATTGTTTCATCATCACTTGTGGTTTATTTTGGCAAGCCCACAGCATCACATTTCTCAAAGTCTTCTGTACCTTAATAAATCCAGGCACATTTGGAACAGAGAAGGGAAGAAACTAGATGCACTGTGCACAACTGGTAACAGTTTCCTGCCATGCCTGATTAATGGAGAAAAACAAAACTTAGCTTCTGTTGGAAGAGGTCCCGTCCAGGGTATAGGTTTTTTAATTTGCCCTTGAGGAAAAAGGACACTTACTCAGGGGGATTGTTCTGGGGTTTTTTAGTTCTGTTCAATTTTTTTTTTTTTTTTCCAAGGAGCAGTTTGATTTTACTATGAGGAAGGAGAGGAAGGAGTCATGCCAAGCAAGATTGCGGCACTGGCTCTGCTGCTAGATTTCCTGTCAGCACATCTCTTTACGAGCAGTACTGAATATGCTGATGCCTATGTCCTGCACATCCTGTGTGCAGACTGTGGGCTGCACAGGACTCACACCAATGTGTTGCAGTGGCACAAAGCATGGGTGGTAAAATGTGGCATTTAGAAATGGGGATCCACCTCTTTACTTATCTAAACATGACAGGAAAATTCCTTTCTGCTCCCTTTAATTTCATCATGCTTGGTTAACTGGTGTCATGAAACCCAGTCACAGAACTGTGCTCATTTATGTGCCAACCACTGCCTCTGCGCTACATGTGTATTTTTTAGAACAGAGGAGAAAATCATTTTTTTCCCCATGAAGCAGGTTACTTTCCATTCATTCTGGCAGCTACTTTTTGCTACAATGCTCTTAAAATAGTACATTGCAAAATATCTTAAGTCTTGCAGTAATGGTTAATGTTGATGACTGCAATTGGCGACTGCGTCATTTTATACAAGGCTGTCATCTTCTTGCACCAGTAACTGTGAATATCAAGGCAGCTTCAGTTTGCCCTCACTATCAGAGCTAAATTCAGTCAGAGTAACTGGTGCTTCCATGAACACTGGTGACTTCTCCCGAATCCAATTAGAAGGTGCACTTGAAAATTCAAGCAATGAAGTGGCTTCCTATAGATTTCCTATGCTATAGTCCATCTTCTATTCCCATAGCTCTTGATTCTTTATTACTGAACAGGCTAAGATGCTTTCAGAAACTGCTGCTGTGCTCCTGGATGCATAAGGTTCCTTTCTCGAGCTGCCCTTGAGCAAACACTCTGCCCAGGTAATGTTGGCCAGCACAGCTGGCAAGCAATGGTAATGTACAAATAATGAAAGAAAGGAAAGAAAGATGAATCCTGTTTTATTTCTAGCCGTAACAGACGTTTAGTAACCATATGCTACTTGCTTAGCACTCCAGCAGATTTCCTTACTGCCCTTTTCAGGGCACATTTCAGGATACAGTTGAAAGCTGCAGGCCAGAGCAATATCAGGCAGGACAGTTAGAGACATTCCTACAGATTGTTTCAGCTTGGGATGATGCTGCTTTGTAATCACAGCAGCTGGTAACACTAAGAGCTGAACTGTAGCAGGGAAAACAGTGTGGTAGTTAACATGCGTAAGGTATAAAGTTTTATAAAGTTTTCAGTGTATGTGCCTTGTCAGAATTTACAATAATTTAGGGTGCTTATTATTCCTTCAGGCATGGAACTCATAAATATTACTCAGTGCTATTTGTCACTGGCTTCTCTGTCATGCATAAAGCAAAATTAAATACTTATCTCTATATCGTTAACGTATTAAACATTAGGATTTATGGGGTTTGAGATTTTACTTGCTCTGAGAACATTAACTTCCTGATGAAAGATCTAAATGCAAATAGAAGGAATGCCAAAATACCCTGGAACATAATTAAGGATACTGAGGTGCGAGGAAGCCCCAGGCACAGGAATGTGCAGTTTTCTTATTTCCACTGTCATGGTGGGCTAGTTTTCTTTGTTCCACATTTTTATGCACTGCCCCAGTGTACCTCCTTGTTTTTTTGTCATCAGGTGAAGAAAATGTTCAGTCTTATATAGAAATAGTGTTTCTGGTTTAAAACATAACCTTGATATATGTACTGTGAAACAACAATGTAGCAGTGTCTAGATTTTAAAAAAATCATAGATCACTCTTTCCATGTGAAGAAAAATTCCCTTGGTAGCTTTACTTGATTTGTTGCTCTTATTGCTTCTCAAGGGTTCCTGCAGACAGAAATTGGAAGGGACAACTTTTATACAAATGTGTATTTCTGTAGCAGAATAGAAACACTTTCTGTGCTGATGTACAGCTGTGCAGGTCTAACTAAATACATCCTATTGTCCATGCAGTGCACAATGACCACTACCATTGTTTTTGTCCTCTTCACATGAGGCCAAGATATGTTCCAGCAGCAATGTCGGTGGCTGATCCAAACACACAGATAGAACTTGCTGGCACTGTAACATCCTGTATCTCATCCCAAAGGACTAAGTCATTTTATTCAAAAGACATTTTCTATTCTACCTTGCTCTAGTTTATTTAAGTATCCTTAGTGACATACTCCACCCTTTGATTATGAGACTTCTCACAGCACTGCAGAGCTTGCTGCCAGCTCAAGGTTTGACATTATTCATTCCTTCCATCATTCCCACTTTTATGATCCATTAGTAATTCCTCTCCCAATTATTTATCACCTATAACGCCTCATCTTTGAGGCCAGCTAACTTCTGCAACTTTCCTCATTTGGCTCATTTTTTTGTCCCATTTTTTTTATGTTTTGATTCTTGCTAATATTTGTGACTCTTTCCATTTAAGTACAAGTAAATGATTGTATTAATCACTCTATAATAAAAAAACAAGTTAATGATTTCTGACTTCACACCAACTGTTGAAAAACCTGAGCTGACCCTCCCCACTGCTAATGAGAAGCAGAGAACAGTGATGGAGGTTCCGCTGCCACCATTCACCCACCGTACTGCTTTCTCTTACGCCATATGGCTGGTTCCACTTGTTCACATTGCAGTCAGCGAGCACCAGGTCTCTTTTACGAACACGTCGGATACTGGAGTCACACATGCGGCTTGAACATCAGCTTCCTCCCAATACCCCTGTCGAAAAAAGAGGGCAGATGCTGTCACTTGCTTCCTTTCAAGGCAATTAGGAGGGAGGACTTGCATCATTTATGGTAAGATAAACAGCACAATGGGCTTGCCAGATCTGTGCAGAGGATTAGCAAAACTTTGTGCTGTCCTCCATGAGTGAGCAGCAGCCAGCTACCACCCAGGATCCTGTACTCAGCACCTGGGGGCATTTTTCTTTGTCTTGATAAAAGTACCTTTCATGGAGGTTACTGCACGGTGGTGGGAACTGGTTTAATCCTACTGTCAGAGGGGGTTCAAAAACTTTTCCCATGTATAAATCAAAGTACAGTAGCACTGACTTCAGAGTAGTGATTGTTTGCACACAACTCATCTCTCCCAGCTTTCTTCAGATGTGACATCACTGTTGCATTTGGGACAGTCTTTTTACTCAAACCAGTCTCCTCAGTGAGATGCCTCTAAAGAGCACAGCACACACAGAACCACCCACCCACACCATGCTGCTCCTCCACCTGTGACAGGATCTTCCCAAGGCTGTGCTGACCTCCCTGTGATCAGCAAAACACCTTGAAAACCTCATTCTAAACTGCAGAGTTTATGCAGATCAATTTATTGACAAGTCAAATTGTCCTCCTGTCCCAGGCTGTTGTTGTTGTGCATGTTATGAGGTTTTTGAGGGGAATAAGACATAGCTGGCTGACTTCAGCTCCTCCTGATCTCTCTCTTATTTTCTAGGTCGAGGCCAAAGAGCCAAATCTTCACTTACCATATCTTCCTCTGTTGCTTGCACAGATAAAGGACATTTTTAACATATTAATAACTGAAAGAGCATGACCAAAGTAAAAGATCTTTTAAAAGACTAAAGGATCTCAAAAAATTAAAAAATCTGTTATTTGCTTGGAGATTACAAAATCCAAAATGAATACTAAAATGTCAGCAACAAGATTTCCAGTATAGTATTCTTTTTTAAAGAGGTCTTTTCTCATTCTGTGCATTATGGATGTTTAATTGAAAGGTTACACACAGGGTCATCAACAAGGCTCACAATGCCTCCAGCCTTACAATACGCACCGCTTCAAAGGGATTGGCTGCATTCCTGAGCCTTGTACCAATAAGCACTAATAACACTGAAAAATGAAAACTGAAACAGATGTCTCCAATAGTATTGATTCTTATTAGCTGTTCACAGCTATTCTTACACCTCTGGGCATAATGAGGCAGAGCCGCACGCTGGGTGTGTGGCTGCTGAGCCGGTAATGCCGTTGGAATGCTCCCACGCTGCTGTGTGCTGCATTCTTGACAGACTGTCTCCATTATGATCTTAAGAAAACTTCTTTAAAATGTCATTTAAAAATGCATCAAATGTGTAAACTCTTACTTCTCAGGACAGGATTTGACAGTAACGTACTTTTAAAAATTAACCCCAAAAATGTGACAAAATGTATGCCAGAACTGACCCAAACATTTATCTGTGCGTTGCTGCCTATCCCAGAGCAGTTGTGGCCACCCAGAATGAGTTTAGGACAGGTCTGTGGCAAGAGAGCAGAAGAACGGCAATCAATAATTTTAAAAAGTGTTGTGCATAGTGCTATGTTGTAAATACTCCAAGCAGACAAGTAACAGCCATCAGTTCTTCACACAGTCTGCTCAGCGAATGGCCACAGACCCAGAGCCTAAAACACATGCTTCTTTGGGTTTGCAGAACTTCCTTATCTGCCTGGTTTTCTAACACACTTTTGTTCTTGGACATCATCTTTCTTCTTTTGAAGAAGGGCAGCCCTGACAGACAGAGAGTCCAGAGGGAACACATTTTAACCTCATCTAATTCACAGGCAAGAGACACTGCTCCTGCTGAAGAAGCAGATAATAATTTTATTCTGAAGGTTGGTAGTGCGAGGAGGTGTTTCAGAATGTACAAGCAACCTGTGCAACAACAGGAAAGGGAGAGCTAAGTGGAGATGCCATGAGAGGGATGATGTTAGCTGAGCTGAACCAGCTGATATTCTGTGTCCTTTTAGCTGTCAGTACAAAATATTTTCTGTCACTAAAGGCACCAGCGAGGTGGATCCAGATGCTTCATCCAGATGAAGCTTAAAATTCAGGATTTTCAAATACACAACTGGTTAGTAAGAAAGCAGTAATAAACATTTTTTTGTTAATAACTAAACAATCTTTTTTCCTTGGTTAATATAAATGTTGCTGATGCAGATAGCCCATGAATTCAAGTCCTGCTGTTGCTCCTTCCAAAGCAGTGCTGAGATAAAGCTTAAGTTAGCAGAGGAGAGTGCTATGTTCACTGAATTGACCAGGATTTTAGACCTCTTGAGTCTGAGTATAAAGAACACCAATACAAACTTTTACATTTTGATAAAATTGATACCCTGGTTCTCTCCAGTCAGGGGGATGGGGACCATGCACAGTTTAACGTGTAGTTAGCCTTGTCCCCCACTGCCACAATGGTGCCAGAAGGTTTCTGTTTATCCCTCCATGACACTTGCCATCTAACAAGACGGCATAAAGTTGTACTTGTCATTAATTTCTTTGGAGACAGAGCCGAAGAATCACCATGCAGATTTTTACCAGTTGACAATTAAGTATTCTCCTAATAAATGTAACCAAACCAACCAACCAACCAAAGCCCAAGAAACAGACAATGCAATTATTACCAAAGTGAAGGCCAGACGAGCAAAGTTGAAAACTCTTTCATAGAGCAGCTGTCCACATGAACAGCACAGGCAAAGGCAGATGATCTTCTGCTTCAAGGGAAATTCATCCACTACTCTGCTTTCCCCTTTCCCAGTGCCAGCGAACACCAGAGTTATTCTAAGGCTCTGCAGTGATGAAAATCATAGTAAAGAAGGAAGAAGCCAGGATGATTGCATCAACCAAGGGAATTTTCATGGAAAAGATATTTATTGGGTCCACTTGCATCCACTGATGAGTAACAAGTGGAGTATCACTCAACTAACAGGATGGAGCTCAAGGGAGACAGATAAATTTAGGACTTCACTAGAAGTAAGAAATGTTGCAATGACTTGTAAAACACGTCTGTTGGATCTGGGCTTCTGCCATCCTCACTTCTGTGAGTAAAATCCATTCCACAAATTCTGTATTGGGTTATATCCCAAATGAGATTATTTTACACACAACTATATTTAATTTGCAGTGAGGGGAACACCTTGGTTTGTTTTATGTCAACATGCCTGTTTAATTGGGCTTCTGATTATTTAATGTCACTGCTGCAAAGGTAGCTTTTATGAGGCACAAAAGAAAATTTAATGAAAATTATTCACAAGCCCAACTTCTGACTAGTAAAACCCAGAGCTTAATGTAAGAGGCAAAGTCCCCATCTGGTGCTTCTCTTTGAAAAGAACAGCCCACATGAAGGATTTATTGTGACATTACAATGCTTGATGTCAAATAATCTAGCCAGAGGAACAATATTGCCCTAAAGAGAGCCATCAGGCCCTGTGTGACATGGGTATTTGAAAGGATTAACTGCACTTAAATCAATATGGGCAATGAAAACAGAAATAACCAATCTCTTGGCCGCTCAATTATTTAAGAGTGTCTTTAGTCCCCACAGAATGGAATTAAACGCTTGTTTAAGAGGACTGACAATTAAATCTATTTCTTTAATGTCAAAAAAGGGCATGGGATCTGTGACTGCAGTACAGAGTGAGGAAGCGGCATCTCACAGAGACGAACACGTGAAGGAGCCATTGGGTGTGACTAGGGAGGGGTTTTCCCAGGGAGGGGACCTTGCTGCTCCCCACTGGCACAGCTATGTGTGCCCTACACTGCCTCAGAATCATAGGATGGGGTAGGCTGGAAGGAACCACAGTGGCTCATCTGGTCCCAGCTTCCTGCTCAAGCAAGGTCATCTCAGAGCACATGGCAGAGGATTGTGTCCAGATGGTTTTGGAATATCTCCAGAGACGGAGACTCCACCCTCTCTCTGGGCAACCTGTTCCAGTGCTCCGTCACCGCACAGTGAAGAAGGTCTTTCTCATGTTCAGGTGGAACTTCCTGTGTATCAGTTTCTGCCCACTGGCTCCACTCAGCAGAGTCTGGTCCATCCCTTGACACCTCCCTGCAGATAGCAGCCTCAGAGACAAGCCATTGCACTAGAAATTTGTGGAAAAGAAAAATTCTAATTGCAGTTGTCCATCATGAATTTCAATTTTTCCAAGGTTTCTGTGAGTGGCAGGACAGTTAAGAAGCCTGATTTTTTTATTTTTAGGCAACTTCAAAACATGGCAAATCTCTGCAGAAGCCATGCGATCGTCATTCTCAATGTGCCATAGGGACTTCCTCCTGCTGTTGAGCTCTGGCTAATGATAGAAAAGCTCTTCCTGGATCTTCCATCCCCTTTTTTGCATTTTGTATCTGTCCATTAAAATATCTTTAGATATTAATTCTTTTCATCCAGGAAAAAAAGTACAGTCCAGAAAACCTGTTATTTTTCGAAGTATTTTTTAAAAACAATTTGTGAAAATGTACTGCAGAAAATCATTACTCATTATTTTTGTCTTGACACTTATAAGCATAATAGCTTGAAGGTATTGTTGATTAATGATTTCTAGGTCCTCTGATGTTCTTGTATTAACTTGTCCACATTTTGGAGTCATGGAGTAAGGTGCAAACAAAAAAAAAAAAATTGTCACTTTGTTAGCAGAGACTGTAGATTTTATGGTTTATATGTGCCCTGACAGATACTCTTACTATTGATCCAATAGCTATGATGCTGAGCCTCACCCTCAGCACATGGCCCTTTTTGCGGTCACCCCCACTGGTTATTTTCATCTTATTATTTTGCTGATCATCACCAAAGGATTTATTGCCTCATTCCCTGCATCAGTATTACAGACCTGTCCATTCTTCTTTAAAGCATTTAGATCACTTTCTCTGCCCTTCCTGCCCTGTTATTCCTCACACATTTCTAGCAGTTCCACCATGACTGGGGCACACATCTTTCAGCCACACATGCACCCATCTAAGCTGCAGTTTTACTGATCCTGCCATCATTATTATCTGCCCTGAAATGCTGACAGTCTTGATGTAAGATGATTCACAACAGGTAAAGATCACAAAGATCTGCAGAACATCAGGTATCAACGAGCTGATGCTGGTCCACATTGTCAGACACAGTCACAGCACATCTGCAGCCGAAGCACCGCTGACGCTTCTGAAGCTCCAGCCACATATTTGCTATCGCAGTCTGTGCTTGCAATCACACACGTGCATGGGGAGAGTGCAAGGGGCTGCCTTGCAGAACTGGGCACACTTCCTGAGCTCCAGGAAGATGCAGCCACAGCGTTCTGTGAGGGAAAGGACGTCCTGCTGTGGGCACCTGCCTCGCATGAACAAGTTCAGGTAGCTAGGTGAGAGCTGCAGTGTCTCTTTTCCAATTCCATGGAATGAAAGTACTAAACCATTCTCTGTCATATAATTTCAAGGTACTGATTGTCATGCTTGGTAAGATTTGCATTAAACTGTATATATATTTTTACAGATTAGAGGCAGAAAAGGAAGATTTGCTTTGCTTGCAGAATTCAGAATTTCAGAATGCAGAACTAAGGTAGAATTTCACAGGAGAGGAAGTTTTTTTCCAGCATGGAATTAATTATATGAATCCAAATTTGGCGCATTCATTTCCCACTAGCTTACTTCTGCAGCACTTGAAGGATGTGGGTCTTGAATATATATGACATTGCTGGCATGATGCTACAGCCTGTAACATCTGAGAACCAACTACTTTGGGCAATAATCCTAACGCAATGAGCAGGTAGGCCATCACTGAGCTGCCCACAGTCATGGGGACTTGCAAGGGGCTGAGCAGCACAAGCCTTTCCACAGCAATTCTGTGACACCTGCCCCACCAGCATTCAGTCTTAGCAGAGCTCTTGGGAACTGAAAACACAAACGGAATCTCTTCCCCTCTCCCCTGACTTGTATTCTGGCTTCAGCTGACTTGAAGGCTGGATTTCAGCCACAGTGACACTGTACCACAGGCACAGAGAGTTCTGGTTTTCTCATCATATTATATTTTCCATCCTCTTTTACTCAACAAGAATTACTGTTATTGCACATTGCATGTAAACACTGCTCCAAAGTGGTGCCTGCAACCTAGGAAATACTTCTTCAGAGCTGGTGCCAGCCTCCTCCCTTTCCCGCCCTGTGACCTGAAGGTGTTTTCTGGCTCCCTTGGCAGGAAGACACAAGTCTCAGCAGGAGAGCTTCAGCTAAGCCAAGGAGGAATCATGCTGTGTGTTTTCAGGACTGACTTCTATCGGCTCTGTCCCAGTTGTTTTGACCCAGTCACCTGTGGCTGCTCTCTGACAGGGCTAGTTCGTGCCTGCCTCTTGCCACTTGCTAAGTGGGAGAACTTGTCTTGCTCAGACTGTGCTGTCACTTTTTTTCACTTGACAGAAGACTGGTCTGACATGGTTCTTGTCACTCAAGTGGTGTAGAGCACAGATCCCTTTAATCCATCTAACAAGAAGTTCTCTTGTCTTCTCTCAGCACCAAAACTAATTACACAGCAAACCACAAGTGTGTGGTTTCATGCAGGGATATAAGGAAAAAAAAGAGTGTTTGCATGAGGGTATACAGAATAGCCAGACATAAAGTCTGTCACATTTTGCTTCCTTTCAGCCCTTTTCCCACACCTGAGAAAAGCCAGGGCACAGTTTAAATCAAGCTCAATAGTTAGATCTTCAGCTGGGCTCATCTCTCCTGATGCAAAACCCTGGCTCTCTGTGGTGGGCTAAATGCTGTAACTTCTTCTGACACAGGTTTTCTTCCACAGGCTTTGCCACAAGCTGCAGCAAACTCTGCCCTATGGCTCTGTGTCCTCCTCATTCACAGAATGATTCAAATCAAAGACCTGCTTCAGAGGACCCATGGATGTTCACCCACAAATGTCCTACTGTGACCACTATGCTTGTGGCAAACCTTCAGCTCTCTGTGCCAGGAGTCTACTCCTACTTTTAAAGTTTCAATAGAAGACAGGGTCAATCTTTTCCAGATGAGAAAATAGGAATATTTTCCCTGTGTTAATTATATTCACTGTTCTCTAGTGTCATAACAAACGTGGAGCATTAATCTTTAATCCACCTCTTTGCCTAGTTGCTACCTGATGCACAGGAAGATAAAGGTTTGTGAGACAAGAATTCATCCTATACTAGTGCTTGTTCCTTGACTTAGTAGTTGAAGATTTGTGCTAAGTAAATGGAAAGAGAGTCATGTCTGCTTAGGCAGAATAACAAAGAATGAGCACGAAGTAAAATAAGAAGTCTAATCTTCCTAATAGTTCTCAGCCCAGGGAACTAAGCATCACAGAGACAGGAAAGAAGGAGCTGGTAGAACAGTGCAGTTTATTCTCTTATGAAGAAATCTGACTTGGACAGTATATTTTGGAGGGAGGATGCTGGACAGACATGAAATCAGCATTTTACTTTGCAACTATACTGATAAAAGCATAACTGTAAGTAGATGCACAAGAGCACAGGATTTGAATCCCTCCTCTGGCCTTTGCAGCTATCTACTGCAGAAGGAATAATTCCTGTGTCTGAGTTACAGAAAGAGATAGGAAAGGATGTCAAAGATCTAGCTGTAAAATCCAAGGCATAGATCAAAACTGTTTCAAAAAGCAGTAAGATCTTTCTCTACAGTATTCCCTCTATGTCCTGGTACAGGCCATGCACCTACAGAGACTCCAGCGACCCATCACCCCCTGTTCGTGGGAGGAGAGCCCTGTGGCCGGAGGGCTTTCAAGGCTCAACATTCCTCCTGCAAACTGCCAATTCACCTGTTTCTAAGCTGTGCTCCAGCTCCTCCCCCTACCAGCACACCCTTTCATTTTATTTATTAGAGAAAATGGTGGGCATGGGTTTAATCAGTGGAGAGGTGGGATGCTGATAGCTCCAGGGCTGCCCCAGCTGTGGGATGGAGCCGACGCTGCAGGGGAGAGGATGGCTGACAAGCTTTGCAGCTTTAATCTCCATGGGCTTGGTGTTCCCATAGGGAAGCCCATGACAGATCTGAGAGATGGCTCAGCCCAGGCTGGCCAGGCAGCACTGTGCTTGCAGAATGCCCGTTATCGGGTTCATTTGTCAGGACATAACACAGCCAGGAATCCTTCAGAAATCTCCCTCGATGTCACTCTGGCATTAATGTGAAAAAATCAGTGGAATCTGAGGTAAGATACTCCTTATTAATAAAAGACAACTTGTCAGAGGCAGTGGTGACCTGGCATTCCTGGGCCTATTTGGAAGCAGGGACAGTTCTGAAGGCAGCAGAGAGGCAAAGTATGTTTGTGTGTACACTGAGAGGAGCAGAGAGAGGGACATTCTGCCGTCTTTTACCTAAAAGGAGTGGAAAGCACATACAGCACATTGTGACGGACTTGTGAGTGACTGATGGGGAATGGGCAGGTTCAAAATAATTCTTATTACTAGAAGCAAATAATTCTGCTTATTCCTGTATGAAACACAGGGATTGACTTGAAATGTGATCCTGTTTCAAAATACACTTTAGCTGCAATAAAGCAACATTTCTGAAGTACTGTCTCTACTGTCTGTCACTATGGCAACCCATGCGGTGCTGAGAGGCAGAACCTGCGCTGGGGCTGCATCCCGCGGCTGTGTCCTAGGGCAATCCCACATGGCAAACAGACAAACAAACACTGGTTAAAATCTTCACAAAGGCGTTGAGCAGGACTTTCAGCAAACTCAGAAAGCAAATTAAGGATTGGCAAACAGCTGCCTCTAAAATTACATTTTGGAAATCCTTTCTGACCATATCACTCCTTGCTCTGACACTGGGGCAATGGCTGGCAGCTGGGCTTTGGAGCAAGTCCAAGAATTGCTGCTTGCATATATATCCATAAGACTGGCAAGAATTTGTTAATATTGAAATATTTAATATTAAAAGCAAATTAAGCAAAAAATATTTTTAAGATAGAATTTCTCAGATAAAATACTTTAGTGATATCAGAGGCTCAGAAATCAGAAATCACATTCTGCCTTTCTATTATATTTTTAAGGAAATACAGGAGAATGACTGTATAATCTAAAGACAGATGTTGGGAAACATTTTTGCACGCAGTCCAGACTTATCAGGAAAGCACCAGTTTGTTTTGCCACTTCTGACCAAAGTGTATGTTTTCAGAATGTCTGCATTGAAAAATCTATTCCAAGGAGAGAAAGGGAAAGAAAAGAATACTTTCAAAAGAGGTCGTTCTTCTCGTGTGGTCTCTCAGGATATTTAGAAATTATTAAGTGTTTGGGTTTGTGTTACAGAAATTAAACTCTTTTAAGAAGTGAGTTCAGGCATCTTGCTGGAAACAAACATCCTAATCTGCAAGTTCTGTAGTCAGAGTTTTCAGGGTGATAAACATTTCTGGCACACCTACTGAGAATGATCTGCCACTCACCCAGGTCCCACTCCAGAGGCCGATGAAGCAGACAACAGCCTTTCCCTGAATCCTCATGAGGTGAAGGTCTGATCTGTATGCAGACAGCTCTAAAAATGGATCCTGAGTCACCAAATTCTCCTCTAAAACTTCCATCCCCTTCCCCGGACTGGGAGCAAAGCTGCTCCTCTCGGCATCCTGGCAGGCCCATCTACGAAGAGAACACATAGACTTCTTTTTTAAAGCATGGAGGCATAAAAAACTGCACAATTTTACACCTATCTGTACAGAATAACTCAGTAAAAGTGCCATAACATATAAAAGGAGCAGAAATAAGTCCATGTCTCCCATAAATATGAGAGAAAAAGACATCCTGTCTGTCTCATTCAAACAGAATGATTCTTCAGAAACTGGAAAAGAAATATTAAAAGTAGAAAACAAATTATGTGTAAGATTATTACCTACATTTTGTTTTAAGGTCACAGTTACTTGGTTCTTGCTACAAGCAACTCATGAGCTGTGTGAACTCAAGATGCTCAGTCTGGTTGAAACAAATGTTCAAATCCCCTTCTCTTGAGTTTTAAATGACCAACCCCAGACCCAGTTCTAAGCCTTGTTCTGGCTTTTTCCCACAAGTGAGGTCAAGCCTACCAGGTTTTATGCTCAGGAATGCTGATGCACGGCAAATGTTGAAGTATTCTTTGCTTCATATTTGGAAACCCCATATTAAAATTCTGCTAAGAGAACATTAGCAGCAAGATTGTTTGGAAAGCTGATTCCTGTTCTCTGCTATGAGAACACTGTGCCCAACCAATGCAGTCAATTGTGCTAAAGGAGAAGAGACCTGGTCAATCATATTTGAAAGTTTTTAGAATTGGTCAATTTTGTTTGAATGTTTTTAAAATTAACAGAAGAAAACAATAATGTAGTTTCTAAAAAGTGGAATAAGATAATAATTTGCTTGTGTGTATTCCAAAAACAGGAAAGACACCAAATACATTCAATAAACGATTCACCATGAATTACACACCCAATATAGACAAAAATAAAGTTTATTCACACAACCATGACCCAGCCTTGATGGTTTCAGCTGTTGCTTTCTCTCAGAAGTGGCATTTCATTAACAAGAATCAATGAGAAGATATTAGGTGCTTTCTTATTATCTCTATGACTAGCGCAATACCATCTGCTGAGATCAAGGATCAAGAGGTAAGAAGGAAGGACCTCGGATGTAGGCTTGGGAATTTCAGTGCACAGAGGCAAGACAGGAATGCAAATAAACTAAAAATCATCCTTATACTGAAACTGCATCTGAAAATAATAGTGGACAAACACTGTCCTTTAGCCAATAATATGAAAGGGGTAACAAGCTTCCTAGAGGATTATTGGAACTGTAAATAGATCTCTGTGTCTCCAAGATGCTTAATGGAAGCAAACAGGTTATTAACGTTGCAGTTATAATAACAACACGCCCTTCCAAAGCAAGTCACTCCAACCTCACTTCACTGATCCCTCTTAAAGTCCAGTTGTGGAATAAACCAGGCTGTCACTGGAGTGAATTTAAACTACTTTGGAAAGAGCACTGTGAAATAACTGAACTGGAAGGATATTTGCATCTATCAAACCAGGGCTCAGGGCTGGCCCAGAATTCTTGCCCAACTGCTGGGCATTAACTCGCACAATTACAGCTACAAGATCAGCTCCGGGAGCATTTCTGCGCTGGGGATTTACAGAGGATGCATTTTCATTAAAGATGGCTGAGTGTTAAGATGAAGACAAAGACAGTGATGGGGAACAAAAAGACCTGTGTATTTATCAAAAGGTTTGGCATAAATACGGTGCTAGTAGAAGGTTTCAGCTGTTTTATGTCCCAGCAACAGTTCAGACAATAACATTCATATCACAGAATGGTGTAGATAATATCTGCAATAAAACTGGGTCTTTTATGTTCAGGAGCAGACAAAGCCAGAGAAGCACATTGATAAATGAAACTGAACCTTTGCATTTCGTTGTGGTGGAGCTCCCTCTAGCTTATGGCATTAACCCTGTGTCTGTAAATCATATTTGCTCAAACTCATACCTCCATTTTCAGGGTAGAAAAGGCTTCTGATTGTATATTCTTGGAAACATTTATGGCATTTATAATTCGTCTGAAATAAAAAATGCCCCTAAAGCCCAGCTGCTGAATGGCATTAACAGCATTGATGACAGTAAATTCCTGACTTTTAAAAAGAACAGCATAGGGAAAAAATTTGTGACATCAGGGGATGTGACTGTCATAAGCAGCTTTCTGCCGCTTCCAGCTTTATTATCTTTTATTTTCACATCTAGAAATACATATAACTTTACCCACTTGGTTGAGAGAACTACACATTCCAAAATGACAATGAGCAAGTTAAGGGCATTAAACTAAATTTATTTGTTAAATGAATAACATTAAATAATAAATTAGTCTGAATAATTCAAATTCATCAAAAAATATTCTACTCACCTTTATTCATTGATAAGAACAAATCATAAAAAGTGATTAAGAAGTATCTGAGTCTGATTAGGGGTAGGAAATTAATCACCATCACTTCTCTCGTGCAGAATAAAAATATTTGTTTATTTTAGTTGCAGAATCCACACAGGTTCCCCTCTTTAGAATTCCTCTGTTTTTCAAAGCTGAATTAATGGATGTAAATACTAACTGCACCTTTAAAAAAAGTGAAATGAATGGTGCATTATGGAAACCTTGTTTTGCTGAAATGCTAATTTGTGTAGATTAAGAAGACATTTCTGAAGAATAATATCCAAAATCTGATGTGATGCTTAAATAACTGCTGAAATGATAAGCAGGCAGAGCTACAGGAGAAGAGTTAATTAAAAATCTCCAAGGCAACTTATATTCCTTTGTCACAAAAGAAATGCTATGCTGCTGATACTGTACCTGGAAACTGAAAAATCACCAGCTGCTGTAGCAAAGCAGAGAATAGAAAAGGATTTACTGGTTAGCAAAGTCACAAATATTCTGCATTTTAAATTCATTTGGCCACATTTCTTCATAAATATTACTCCCTGGGTTTTCTATTTAATTCAAAACTACTTATCATAAGCTCCTTTGCACACTGAAAAATTAAGTTCACTCATGTTAAAATTAACAACAAAGAATCAGCTTATTACAGACTTTGAAGAATCTGATTCAACAAATATTAAATTCTTATTGAACACTGAAACAAAATAGATGTTTTACATACCTTGTTTGGGATACGAAAGCATAATGAAAAACAGAGCTGTAAAAATCTTAAAGGCTGAACTGTGTCTGTATTATTGCTGCTCCCCCACCCTAATAAATTAATATATGAGAGTCTTTTTAAGTTTTAAAATTAAATATGCTCTTTAGATGTGTTAGAATACTGAGATTTAGAAACTGAATGCTCTGAAAACTGTCTGATCAGAATGCCTATTTATCTGCTAAACTAGGGCAGTGATAATAGATAAAAATTAAAAAAAAATATGTTATCTGCTGCAGTTTGCTCTATGTTAGCTAACAGAAAGTAATCCTCCACAGAATTTGCTGTAACTCAAAGTACATTTGAATTAATTCTAAAGACATGAGTGAAAAGAGAAAAATACTACTTTGAAGGGAAGAATATCACATTTAGTTCTATCAATTTTAATTTTAAATATCACTGCCCTTCTCAAAGTGTTTTTTGTTTGTATCATATTTTAGAAACCACAAATTTAGTCAAATTCATCTCCTTAGGGTTTGAAATATTCTCCAATAAATGCAGTGTAGTTTAGATGTACAGGTAGAAGCACAACAATCACAACTGATTAGTGATGAAAAGTTCAAAGAAAGAAGTTTTTTTTAAAAACATTTTTTCTGCACTGGTCAGTGTGGGTGCTCCTGCTTGGAGTACCAGCATGAAAAGAAATTGTGAAAAACCCCCTTGATTTACTGCCCTCATGGTATATGAAGAATTCTTGCTCTTGAATGACTCAATGTCTGAATTGCACATCCAGTTTTGTGGGCTTTTTAATTAATTTTCCCGGATGCATTCCTGTTACCTGCTGAAATCAGTCTCTATCATCAAATCTTGGAGGGTGGTAAGAGGGTAAGAGTCTGACCCTTGCTATCCCTCAGAATTTGGGGGAATTGTCTAATTTCAAAGCATTAATCTGCATGAGATCTAACAAGACTCTTGTCACCTTCTTGTTTTAAAATGTATCATACAAGTTAAAAACGTGTGCAGCTTACTATGAAGATCAGTAATCACAAATTCTTTGGAAATATGTATTAGGCTTGAAACCAAGTCTTATTTTATCATCTTAGGTGCCAATAGATCTGATAGTTGTGCACAGGAAGAATCTAGAGGCTCTTTTTATTAAACATGCTAATAATAAACTTATGTTCCTTAAATCACACTCAATACAAATAGTATGGGCTAGATTTGTAGTAGATTCCTAACTGCTGGCCTTTCTTCATTCTCTGTATCATAACAGAAATTGCTCTTATGATTTCAAGACTGAAAAGTAGTTATTAGAAGCCCTAATTTTTTTCATAAAAGATAAATATCATCATACACTGAAAAGGTGTACCTTTGAAAAGGTCAAAAGCAGAATACAGAAGTGCAACAGAAATGTGTGAAATGACACTATGGCAGTGCTATAAGGTACAGTGCCTTGCTTCCATTTAAAAGACCCTATTTTTGAATTACCGCTGCACTGAAAATTCTTTGCAGTTGATATGATTAGTTTGCAGCCCATGTAGAGCGACAAAACCTGTTATACACATGCTCACATCCAGCTTTGGTTTGCTGTGAGATCACAGTAACCAACACATCAGAGAATTAGAAGAAAAATATGAAAACAGCAGATGAAATGTTGTGGCTTAAAATAAGTTGGCTTAGACTGGAACAACTAGGCACAAAAGTATGGTTATTTTCAATTTTTTTCATGAATATTTTCAGACCAGGTAAAACAATATTTTTCCCTTTAAGGTCTTGCTCTGTAGTTAGGCATGCAAGTGACTTTATGTACAAAATATGACATAGCTGTGAAAGTCTTCTCAAATTTATACTTTAAAAGAAAATTTTTCTTACACAATCAAATATTATAATTTTATTCCATAGGTTCCTTATAATAATTTTCTATTTTCAAAATTCTGTTAACAGTAAACCTGCAACTTTCTCCTTCTTTCTCCTATTTTTTCATCATTAAACTATGTGAATGAGAAATCTATAGAGAAATCCACATTTTCTCATACTTGCTACAATAATTTTGAAGTTTCCACAATTAATTTCTAAGCTATGCATAACCCTGAAATATTTGCCCTGGAGATGATACAAATCAGGGCAAACCACTACCTCTGAGGAGAGACAACATGCATTTGTACATCCTATCAAGTGTATTGTTCATGCATCAAATCAGAGACACGGGAAACCTGTGCATGAACAAGAGCGTGGAGATCTCAGGAGCTAAAAAGTAAAAAACCAAAAGAGACTGCAGTAGCCATCAGGAAACTCAAAAAGGCAATGCCACTACTTCCCAGGCAGAGCAGGGCTCGGCTCCAGGACAGGTCATCACAAGTGCCTTTATATCACCTGTTGCAGGTAGATAGAATGCTTTGCTGAAGAAGATAACTAACATAAATTTTTCCTTAGCTCCCCAAATAATTTGTCTTACACTTGAGTTTTGAGGTGTTTGCCATAGGCAGGTAAAAATTACCAGATTCAGTGGGACCAGAGGTGCACTCTTCCCACGGTGCAGTCCAGTCCCAGCCCCAGAGAATGCCCCGTGGGGGTCCCAGGGTGGGGGGCTATGCCTCTTCCTTTGTTCATCAGCTGCATGAAAATCGGTGAGTGTAACAGCAATAATTCTTTTCCTGGGCTTCTCTAACTCTGATGTACAGTGAAAGAAAAATTGTTTGAACAATTTAGTTCAATTTTTTTAGTAGAAAACTGTTACCACTTTTTCTTTAAAACATATTTTTCAACACTTAAAAGCTGGGAAGGTCAATAGCAGGTAGTTCCAAGAAGTAGGACGTGGAAATAGAGCCACAGTGACACAGTCAGCAAAGTCCAGTGGCCAGAGATACTGGGGAATTTCACTGACTGATTTCTAGGGAGCACTATTTCTATATGTTTTTGTTTTATAGTGGCTATTTGGGTTCCTTTTTTTCTAATTCTAAATTTTCTGTTTTGAATTAAACATTCACCTTCCACATTTTAACACTCAACAGCACTTTTCAAGTTGGAGTATCCAGAAGAGTATTCCTAAAAGAGAAGTATCAAAACTGCTTTCCATGCCTTTAATTAGAGACCTACTTTTCTACTCACAAATTTGGACATCATCTTCTATAGAAATGCATTTTTATGCCATATTCAGGTGTCACACTCAGCAAAACTAGAAAGACTTTACTAGATTACATAACTTGCATCACTCACAGCTAATGCTTTTGGGACCTCAGGGGAGTCTTTGTTCTTGGCTGGGCTCTTGCCTCACTTCATTCTCATCTGCTTTGCTCACTGAACTATCCTCTACATCAGCACAAGTTAAATCCTGCCCCTTCACATACTCAGCAGCTCACCCTTCAGTCTCCAAAAGCATTTTGGGCCAGTTTGTCCAGGTATAGTTTATCAGTTGTTTATCCACAGAATTCAGGACTGCCTGGGATGGCACCGGCGAGTGGCACGAGCCGCCTGCACAGCTGGGCCAACACAGGTCAGACACACCAGAGAGGAGCTGCCAGCGTGAGCAGGTAAGGCAGTCACAAACGGCTCCTTATTTGCACATGCACTTACATCCCAAGCTTGACAGGTTGAAGCAGTAATAGGCAGGTCATAGCTGAGCAACACGTTTCTCTGCAAACATTTGCCTTAAGGGGAACAGACCAATTCTTCTTGCATCCACTGAAACAGGATCTGCTGCCCCACAAAGCTGCACAAGAGCTCATGAGAAAGAGGCTTGGCTTAAAATAGGATTATTCACAGGCAAACCAAATTTTAGAAAAAATGGTTTTTTACACAATTATTACAGCATGTAAGAAAAAGTTATGCAAGGAGGACTAACCTGTAGTCATACCTGGGCTGAAAATCACAGCAGATTAAGGCCAGCTCCTAAAGACAGCAAGTGTAAAACAACTTGCCTCAACTGTTCTTGATTAACTCCCATTTGAGGGCACAAATGCATCTTTTTCCTAGTCAGCTAAGAGCCATTTAAAAAATGGAATAAGGTAATGAAGAAACAAGACAGTCTTATTAAAAAAAAAAAGTGTCCGTAGAAGGAGCTCCTCTTACCTGGGGAATGTGAAGTGTATTACTTTATGCTCATTAATTTTCCAATACAGTTTAGCAAAAGGAAGAGGTAAAAGTTGTCCTCAGACTTAGTGTGGCAGCTCTCATTTCCCAGGACATCAGGCTGAGCAGGCTGTATTCCTCAGGCTGGTATTGCTCTTAGTGCAGAGACAGCAGGAAGTGCCCCAGGGTGCCAGCGGGGCACAGGGAGACCTCACATCCCAGCTGCACCTCAGCCCTGTCTATTGGGATGCAACCTCCGAAGCAGAGGTTTATCTGTGAGGGTTATGACAAGCTTAGCACCTGTAATCCCCCTGCTAGCAGTGTACCCCAGATGCTCTGGATGGGCTAACATGGGTGAGCAGGGGTATCTCTCCTTTCTTTCCATAAATTCATATGTAACCTTCAGTCTGAGGCTGATGCACCGGTGTGATAATAGCTTCACTGTAAGATTCCAGCTGGGTGCTAGGTAAGGGCTGTAATTTCTCTAATGCCACTGACTTTTACTGAAATTTATAGTATGTATGCTATCACCCCTTTGGGTTTTTTTCCTTTGTTATTAACTTACTTACACACAAGGTAAATTCATCTGTGCTGCAAATCTGGCTTTAACTGCATGAGCCTGATTCCTGCTCAGTGAGAGAGCCAGCACTGATGTTCCACTCAGTGAGTCAGTGAACACTGACAGGTCAGATGAGCTGACTAAAGGTCCCGCTCCACTGTGATCAGAGGGTTGTCCTTGCCATGTACCAGCCTCCCATGTGCTTAGTGATGACCTGAGGGGCCGAGGAGCTGAATTCTGCTGTGTGACTTGTCACACCTTCCACAGTATGGACAGAAGGGAAGTGTGGGTTTAAGAAATCAAATACAGGAAAACAAGAGAGTGAAAAGTCTTTTTGCCACTGACATGCAGATTAGCCCAAAGATACTGTGAAACAGAGTGATGGTGGGGCTAAGGGGAAAAGCAGTAAAGCTGTTGTTGGTGGGTCTTAACAAGAGACATAAGGGAAAGCACTCCAGTTTTCATGCAGCTTTAGTTTTCCTTAGGGAAATAATGACCATTCAGCTGTTTTCGGAGAAACACATGGGATTTTGTGAGGAGCTTTTTTGTTTAGCCATTAGGATGCAAAGCAGAAGGTGCCCCCTCCCACATACCAGGCACACTCGAGACCCATCTTGTACTCAGGGGTAGGGGCAGCTCCCATTGCCAGCATGGTGGCCACACAGTGCCCAGTGGGTGCCTGGGGCCACAGCACTGCTGTGCCCACTACCAATCTAACCTGACTGATCAGGACACTTTCCTGTTAAAAATATCCTTCAGTATAACGTTCAAAATTACTGTGTTGTTATTGTAAATAATATGGTGTTTAATAATGTGTAAATTATGACATTAATAAATTTTGATATATCATTATTAAATAAGTTGCCAGCACATTCTGAATGAAATTTCCTAAGAAATGCAATGAACTGAGCTGGAAAGGTTAGTAAGTGGGTTTAATCTCTCTTTTCCCTTGCAAGACCCTGTTTGAAGAACTTCAGTGACCTCTCTGTACCTTACACACCAGAAAGAACTGCTGGCCTGAAGTGGAAAGTGCTGTAGCTTAGCAGAAAGATAAGAATTCTTTGATACAACCTCAAAATCATACCTCGATGCTAATTTATAGAGAATAAAGCCAAGAAGAATCAGTATAAATTCAGAGACAGTTTAGTCTGACTGAAGCCAAGACACATTGATGGGTGATTTAAAGAGCTCATAAAAAGAGACAGCTGGCTTTAGAACCTATGGAAAGCAATAAAGCAGTTAAAAATTCTCCCAGTTGTAATGCCTATAGATTTCCTTATCTTAAATTCTTTGGCTAAACCCCTGGAGCAAATTGCAGGGCACGTGATGGGAGTTTTGTCTTTCAGCCCGGGGCTCCGGGGCAGCTTCCCGGCCCCTCTCCGTGACCCCCTGTGCGCACAGTGGCTCCGCTGTAGGGGAGCTTGTCTTGGCGGCGATGTCTAGACATTCCCAGCTACTATCCTTCCTGACAGTCTCATGCCAGTGGTAATTTAAAAATTGTTTGGGATAGGCTGTGCCTCATAGACACAGGGAGTCAGTAATAACCCCCAGTTCAGTGACCCTGGTCGGATCATCAAACAGATGGTACAGGCAACCTCAGTTCAGTGTTGGGTCAGGAATCGTGACCTCCCCTGACCTTCTATGTAGATTTAAAATTGTTTTGAGAAAGAGAAGAATAAAAAAGATACAACTCCAGGCAGTTCTGGAAAGCACTCTAGCTTCCTGTACTGTACACATGCATATAAGTAACATGTTTAAACAGATGCAGCTCTGGCAGGCCTGAAAAATTAGGATTTAGATACTTTGTACATTTTTTTCTAATGCAGTGCACATTGCTTCTATTTACTCTAGAAACTTTGAAGTTAAAAGACGCTGTATGAAACATTATCTTCACTACATTTAATAGCAAAGACAAAAAAGAAGGTCAGGTAAATTTATTTTTTAAAAATGAAGAATTAGCTAAATAAAAAAAATTAAAACAAACAAACAAAAAAAAAAAACAAAAACAAAAAAAAAAAAAACACAAAATCACTGTATGTGGATTTTTACACAAAACTGGTGGATCAGTGGTGTGTACCAGATGAAAAAAATTAACACAGAGATTATTAGACAAATTGCCTTGTAAGAGTAAAATGTATACAAATCTAGGCTGGTTGGTTTTCAAAGGTTTCCTTTGTGTACACAGTATTTGCAGTCACAACCAATAAAACAAAATATACTGGCACTTTATTTGTGGTTTTGGGTTTGGAATTGCATAATGGTGACTAATATTTTCTCAAAACCTACTTTATAATGTTTACTTAGCAGAATTTTCATGCACTGTACCTGGAAAGTATGAAATGTACTTTGTGTGCTTCCAAAGGGTTGTGAAGGCTCAGGAAGAAGTTTACCAGTTAATGGAAAGAGAGAAGAGAGTGTTTTTCCTCTCTGGGCTTTTATATGGGCTGGTACAGATCAGAAACACATCAGCCAGGAGTGGGAAGAGTAAAGTTACAGGAGCTCTCAAAGAAACATAAAAGTATAGACTGGCAAATGAACTGCCAGTTCCAGAACAGCATAAGGATTTTACAGGAGCAAACTCACTGTAACATACCGAGGGTATCAATGCTTTTGCTGTTTCACAAAAGAAAAACATGTACATTTCTGCTACAGAAATGAAACTGTCAGCAAAGCTCAGCACTGATGTGTCACGGTGGGGCCCAGGGATCTGGGCCATTCCCGGACAGAGCAGCATATTACCAGCCATCCCACCAGCTGGCTTCTGATCATGTCCAAGCCATCAGCGCTGTCCTCACTGTCTGTGCACAGCTCCATCCCAGAGAGGCGCACACAGCCTCAGGGAGCTCCTGGTCTTGAACTAAACGTCCCTTGGGAATAGGACAGCAGTTCTTGCTGTGTCAGTTATCCCTTCAGAGTCTTCTCAAACACAGGCAGCTGTTTCTGTACTTATACACAGCTGGTTATATTCCATGTATATTCTAAGGTTGTCTCCTAAAGTTTTAGAGACACACACAAATTTCATTTTTTATATTGAAAGGTTGCAGCCTGATCTAATCACGAGAGGTCAGGAGACAGTGGTCCTGAAGTCATATCCATAATTTCCTAATCCAGTCCTGACAAAATGAAGTTTTTGCAGCATAAACCACTCTTAGAGAGCTATTCCTCACTGAATTACTTTTTTTTACCAGAGACAAGTTTGCTGCTGTTCTCACTGTGAGGAACAACTGCCCTGAGTTTAAGCAAATTCTGTAAAAACCTAGGTACAATTCCTAGAGATTTCCCATTGCCATAGACCAGGACAAGAAGGTGGTTGCAAGGTCTCTTGACACCTCTGAGTGAGTAGAAAAACAGTATTTGCTTGCCAAAAGGTGCTCATATTTCAAATCCTCTCTAATTTTTTTTCTTCTCCAGCCTTCTCTGGAGCAGTCACTGGAGAAAAGCAACTGGAAGAAGCAGGCAGTTCCAGTAACCTGCCTTTCCTGCGCACAATCTGCCATGGGCCTGGGTGTGGTCAGCTCTTAGTGATACAGAACTCACTCAGCAGAGACCCTTGGTATCTCTTTTTTAATCAGCAACGTCAATTTAAAACAATAGTTGTGTGGGTTTTATCCGTTCTGTTTGAAGTATCCCAGCTTCAGCCTTGCTCTTTGATGCCAGAGTATGCATTCACTAGGGGGTGTGATGGCAGTAAACGGACCCAAATCTCACAACTCATGTGGACTGAGTACAACAAAAAGTTCTGGTTCCCAGGGATTCCTGGAATATGCAAACTACTAAACATTACCTGAAATTACTGTTCTCCATGCACCCAATGATGAAGTCATGCTGCCTATCTGAGACAAGCAAGTAATCTAGTTAGAGCACACAAACAATAGGAATTATGATGGCTCTGGTAACTAAAGTGTTGCTAGTCTTAACAATTAGTTGCTGTAATTTTAATAAAGTATTAGTGGTGTAAATAATTACATCTGCATGAAAACATCCATCAGGAAACCTAGGCAACCAAAATAAAATCACTTCTAAAACTTAACATCAAACTGATTAATTTTTAAGGCCTGAATTTCTGCTTCCCATGGGGGCTGGTATGAAAGAGTGAGGTTAGATCTAGCTAGATGCTATTTTGTCTCTATGGCAACGGGGGAGTTCAAGTAGCCTCTGCCATTCCTATGATTGGCAAAATCACTACATAGTGGATAAACTGGCCAAGAGAAGCAGCAGCCAATAAATATAGAAAATCCTTAAATCAAAGAGACACAGAAATAAGAGATGGAAACAACCTGTTAGATCACCTTGCTCATTCCCTGAGGCCCTGTGCAGTATTATTAACAGCCTCAAGAACCTGGAAAAAATCCTAAAAATTTTATCTAAGGTACTTGTAAAAAGTTAGTGAAGGGGAGAGCAATTTCTCAAGAAGTTATAAAAAAATCTTCCTAATCTGCTTTCAGTAGGTGTGCATGTATTGTACTGAGCATGCTTAGGCATCAGGTTCTCCAGCCTGTGAAAAATGGGATGCAGGGAAGAGGTTTCGGGGCAGCTCAGCAGCTGACACAGAAGTGCTGGTGTCTCTGCACATGCTTTGTTTTCTTGCAACCATCTACTGATCACACTCAGCCTCTCAAGAAAAGAAAATAAGACATTTCATCCTATATTTTTATTTCCATATTTTATCTCATCTGCTGTGCTTTCCAAGTGTGGGACCCTAATTATGTTCACATTCAGAATTGACTCCTCTTCAGATAAAGAAATGTGGACTTTGAAGCTAGCCCATCCTTGGATCACGTTACCAGGCCAGTTACATTCCCAGTAGAAATGAGTCCTATTTTATTTACCGGTAAAAAAATAAAAACTTAGCATTGTCTATTATCCCAAGGGCATTGTTTACATTAATTTAGCAACTGCTTCCAAGGAGCTACAGAGTTCAAGAGCATTGCTAAACAGTGAGAGCCCATCCTGGATTGAGTTACTGACAGAATTACAGCTGACACTAAGAACTGCTTGAAATGTCTTGAGGGGAACTGCAGACAATGGGCTGTATTATTTAGCAGAGTAGAGGTGAAGCTACAGGGGATACTAGAGAGCAAGAAAGGCAGAGTAAGTGAGTCTACCACAAGTATCTGCTGTGGTTGTACTAACAGCTAGTAGGAATCCCAGATCAAGGAAAGGAAGTGTTAAAGTAAGCCAATTTGCTGAAATTTCAGCAATTTTTATTCTTTCTGCTCTAACATTCAGCCACACATTGTACAATAAGATACACTCTTTGCTTACTGTTCTATCAATACCTTCCTTATAACCATTAGTGCAAAAGATGGAAAAGCATTTGAGTTAACTAATAAAACTGCAACATATTCATGGTATTTCACAGGTAGACTAAATATGTCAAAGAAATTATTTGTTGGACATTATTCTCCAGAAACATCAGAATTAGTTAAAGAAACCAGGCATAAAATCCAAAAAAGAAATGTAAATGTTTTTGATACCAATGTTTATTTACCTTAGGGATACTTTATAATTCTCCCATTCCAGTGGATGTTGTGAAATTCCTTTCCAAGATAGGTGTGATATTTTCTTGACAAGTATCAAGTGGAGGTATCATAGTGATAACTATGTTATCAATAGTGCTAAATGAATCTCCTGTCTGTAGTTAGTTAATAAAGCATAAGAGTCTTGTGCTCTGCTAGTAGGGGAGCATTATTGCATTGTGGGTAGGGACAGTGGGCTGAGTTTTCCCACTTCACACATAATTGTAGCTCTTGGCTTGGTATTTCTGCACTTGGCTAGTTTGTGGAGCACTATATGAAATTTAGTCAGATCAGTTTCTTTTACTGCCCCTATGTCAGGGCAGTTCTCATCCTCTTGAGAAAATCTATAGAGAGCAGTAAAGCCAGATTGTCCAACCAAGCTCAGTAGTTGGGTCAAAGCACTATCAAGGGGTTCAAAATCATTTTTCACTCAGTGTTTCTTATGAGTATTTACTCCCTGCTTTATAACCCTTTCCCGCAGCATATATGCATCATTACTGTTCTAGCACTGCTTAAGGCCTCTGAGCAAAAAACAAGGATTGCCTAAATGATAATTTTGTTGCTTACTTCAGCTAGGGTATGAGGTACAACCAATTACCAAGAGCTCGCAGCCCATTAGAGGTGAGGGTATGTACCGCAACACCTCTCATCAGAGCAAGCACAATAGCAGGCACTGGGATCCCATTACAAATTACTTCACTCTCCGTTTAACTGGTCTGATAAAGAAGCCATAGGAAAAAAGTTTCAAAATCACAATTTTTTTCTTTTGAATGAAAGAGCAAACACAGATATGGAGCTGAAGATTGAATTCCAGAACTGTCAGAATAGAGTGGGAGGTTGTCTGACGTGGTTGCATAATCCTGTTAACAGGCCTATGCTTAAAAAGCTGTCTGCTCCTACAGCTTTCTCCAGTAAGCCACAAAAGAATAAATTTGCACTAATAACCTTGAGGGTTTAGTTTCCACCTGCACATCATGACACTTATAGCTGACATTGCCCATTCCATTAACTTCTTAACCCACAACTTCTACCTGTAACTCAAGCAAAGAGAGCCAGCTGAAAATAGATGGATGAGAATGAAGGAACCAACAGATTTGTTCAGTCTGCTCCAAAGCTGACTTTTCACATTGCTGGAATGTCTCTATTAGCAGCAATTTCCAAACTGAAGTCTTACCTGAACAGCGACCTTCCCATACCCACAACCCCAATCTGTAGCGGAGTATTTGCTGTTTGTCTGGACTGTGACTTCAGCTACTGCAGCACTACCTCAGCCTCATCCTGAGGATGAGCAGTTGCCATGATTTTCTACACAGATTTTGTGAATTTGCACTGAAATTCATGGGTTGGGCTCTACTAGATGGGCACTGGCAAATGCAAAATCTTCTATTTTGATCCTAATTTCTATGTGATTTTTAAACTGAAATTCCCCAGTTCAAGTCCTCATAGTCTTCTATACTATGGTCTTTGTCCATGTAACTGCTGCAAGTATCACAAAACACATGAGAGGCCTTTGCAAATAAAAGTGTCTCTGTCCTAAGAGTCTTGCTGTCAAGTGACATCTGTACTGCTATGCCCAAGAGCAGCCCCTCTTAGTGATGCTCTGCAGTTCTGAACACATGGCTGCTGGATCCTGGGCTGAGGCCCCTCCTGCTCAGGGGTCCACAAGAGAGCCATGCTTCTTGTAGCCTTTCACAGGAACCTCAGCCTGAATATGATTGCTCCTTGAAGACCATGGAAAACATGAGCCAATCTTCTTCTTTTTCCTGCACAAAATACCTATAAGAGACAGAATAGGAGTGTCTACTGTGACAGCACCTGCTGGCAACCAAATTGGGCTGCAAAGTTGCAACCCCTGCTCTCGGTATCACTCACATGGGTATTCACAGGCAAAGCTGACGTGACTCCACTGTGAATGGGCTATTTCAAATACAGAGATTATGGTCAGAAAGCCCACTCTTACCACAACAGCAGGGAAGGAGGTGGGATATTTGTCAGCACCAACTAAATTGTTATCTTTCCAACTGCTGCCAATACAGCTTTTCACGAAATAAGAGAGGGTGATTCCCTTCCAAAATATTTCCTCTGCCGTTGCACTCCAGCATCAGCAGCATTTCTCTTTGCAGATCACTGACTTCCATATGATTCCTCCCTGCCTTTCCTCGTCTCTACTGCCTTTTCCTTCTCCACCTTCCCACAGTAGGACTCAGCCCTAACAGGACTCTTCAGAAAGGCAAGAAGGAATACCTCCTCCCCTCCATGAGCAATAGGAGATCATTCCTCACATATTTTATTCCATATTATTTTGACATTCTAAAGTTAAAACAAGATCGTTTGGCACTAGGGCCAGCAGAGTAGTGTCCTCCTTTGATCACAGGTCACTGCACAAGCCTGCTGGGCTACCTCACAGTTTGTGTTTGTAGCTGTGCTGCCTTGCCTAGCCCAACACTGTCTATTTGTGACATTTTCACATAGAGACTGGTGTGAAATACATGTCATACCTGACCTGCAGTTCCCTGCCCTAAGACACTTCCCTGAAGCTGCCACTGACACCAAGAGGCACCACCTGCCTCCCTGCACTCCCTGGGGCTGGAGAGAGCAGGTCCTGCCCCAGGAGCCACAGGAGCTCACCACTCCTGCACCCACCTACTGTTCCGCACTGGTCTGGCTTTGGGAGGGCCCACAGGTTTTCAGTAAAGTGAGAGGATATTGTACTCTGCCTGCTTGTTGAACTGCTGCCATCAATATCTCCTTTACAGGGATGGCGTATCTACTCAATGCACAGGTCTCGTGGAAGAGAGCCAGGCTGCCCACTCAGATCTGTGCCATTATTGTGGTGCTGGCTATCCCCTGCCATACCCACAGAAACCCTTCCAGATTCAGTGCACATGTTCTGGCATGCCATATGATCCAAATTAGAGCTGGCTCATGCTGGATTCCTTGCTCAGCACTGAATTCCAGATGCACTAAGCCACTAACGCCGTTATACATAGTCTCTAATTTGAATGCATTTTATATTTCAATATATTATGCCTGAAAGTTAAAAATTTCCACAGAGGTGGACTTTTCCTGCTCCATCAAGTCAACCTGCAGTGTAGTCAGCACACAGCTGGTAGGAGTCTGTGGTGCAGATTAGCTCCTTTAGAAATAGCTCCATAAGGTGCCTGCAGTGCCAGATGAAATTAGGATGGAAAGGCAATCTGCACATGGACAGCTTTCCGCTCAACATCAATGGGGAAGGAAGCTTGAAAACAAGGTGAGGGACAGGAGAAACAAATGCTTATCTTCACAGAAGCCAAAGACAATTTCAACTTACAAATTTCAGAACTTGTCTAGGGTTATAAGTGGTCTTCGCAAAAGAAAGCAATGAACTTAAAAGAACACAAGCTGGGTGTTAATTGCACCATGCTTATCCAAAAGTAGTTTGTTTTCCTTTCAGTTGCCCCCTGTGCTCTCATTTAGTAGAAACCTGGTATTCCAGTGTCAAGGTTTGACATGACATCCATACAAGGAAAATATCTGTTGAGTTGAATTTCTCCCCATCCACAGTGAGGAACTGTACTCTAGCTCCAGTTAGATCTGAAGCTGAACCGCTGAGAGCAAATTCAGAGCCCTCCTGTCCCAGCACCTTTCTTGTCTCACCTAGCATCAGGGTGGATTCACAGTGAACTTCCTGCAACAAAAGCTTTGCTAGGAATTTCAGGAAACCCTGAAATAGAAGGAATAAGTGGCACACAAAAATATCACATTTAGTTATTAGAAGTTTGGAGTGACTTGTTTAAAAATATCCCTGTAGACTTAGAAGTTAGAGAGAGTAACAGCTATGCACAGCTGATCACACAGTACATGTATTTTGGAGAAAACATGATTCAAGTTAGAAATGTGGCAGATGCCAAGATGTAGCAAAGGCCAGCTGCTTGCAAGGGATGGGGGCCAAGTGTGAGAGCATGACAGGCAGTTAAGGGCCCTTTTTAGCTGTGGCCTGTCCTGGAGTACCTGAACGAGGTGTGAAGAGCACGATAAGCTCAGGGTGTCAGCAAAGAGCCCAGATCATCAGGCAAGTCTGTGGCAATGAGGCTGGTCCACGGTAAAGCCACAAAGTCAATCCATAGGTCAAGGTCAGGTCCAATGCAGGTAACTAGCACTAAAGACACACTTTCATGTACATCTACAAATTTCCTAGTGCAAGATACTTTCCATATCAATTAATTACATTAATTTTGGAGAAATAAAAAAAAAGGGAAAAATTAAATCACCCCCAAAATGAACAGATTGTATTTCAAAAAATTAAACGCATGATAAATAAATTATAAAGAATAAAGAAAACATATGTTGATCACTCCATACTCAGCCTTCACCCCTCCAGTCAGAGTGAAGGTCAGGAGAAGAGCTGGCATGAACTGCATGTAAAATGCTGAGAACAGTGGCCAAATCTTGGAGGGATGAATACAGTGATGGCATCTCAGAGAGAATCCTTCTTCCCACTCCTTTTCCCCTGTGCCCTGTAGATACCATCTTTTCCAGAGGTGGAGGGAGATGAAATTACTCATTTCCAGCATGAGGACTTCACTGAGCAATGTAGCTCAGTGTAATGCTAAGCCTGCAGCACATGCCTGACCAGCCCCATTCAAACTCACGTTACCTTCCCAGTCTCTGGGCTATCCTGACACATACTACCTGCAGAAGCATTTGTGAAAGAACAGGAGAAGCAAGTGCTCCTTCCCTGTGCAGCTCTCCCGACAGAGCCCAGGTAAAGTCCCTGGATCTGCTGACTGAGGAGATGGGAGGTAAAATGCAGGAGCTGCCCATACAGGCAGATGCCTTTCCCAATAACCTGCTCAGTGGAGGAAGCACCCACCTCCAATGCCATTCGTTTGAGTTTGCAGGTGATTGGATCTCTATTTCAAAAAGAAAATGACAGCTGCTTTGTTCCTTCACTCCAGCTGAATACTGCAGCTTTATGCTCGGCAGATGTGCAAGAGGGAAGATAATTTTCTCTGACAGCAAGACCAGAAGAACTACTAGTGTTTATGCTGAGCACAGTCTCCAGGAGAGGGAGGCCAGAACAGTGGGTAATTCACTGAGAGCGGGAGTATATGGCAGTGGCAGCAGCAGCTGCTGCTGCTTCTGCTGCTCCCAAGTTGAGACTCACAAGGTTGATGTATGTTTTACAACACCAATCTCATAGGATATCCCATAGGATACCCAAAGGATAGCAAGTGTGATGTAAGGTAAGAAATAAGAGGATAGGATGAGGTTCTGGTTTCTGCAGTTGTAGGTAAACAAATTATAAAAATAATAGTAATTTTGAATGTTTCAAGAGATTAAATCAAAGAGATAACATTTACATCATAAAAATGTAGCTGTTTAAATTTTACTTGAAAACTATAATGAAATCCCTGTAACTGGTAGCTTTTGCTGTATGTCTCCCAGTTATTCACATTGATCTGCTAATAATAGGATATGGAATGTTTTTTATCACCAGAGAAGCTGTAGTTATTAGTCAACCTTGGAGTTGTTGATTCAGTTCATTATTCTCAATTATGCTAATGGAAAAGCTGATGTGGAGAAATGAGGCTGTTGATTTTCCTGTGATTGCTGGAATCCAGGAGCACCAGGCACCTCCCTAGGTCTTTGCTCTTACCAGCTACTCTTGCCAAGCTGGTCAGAATGTCCTGGATCCATGGACAAGAAGTAGGAATGCTTGTTTCCTCAAAAAGGTAAAATAAGGTCTAAAGCGAGCAAGGCCCAAATATCCTGAGCAGTACCCCCACCCCATCTGCCATTCTCCTAAGCTATACTGTGGAGCTTAACTAGGAAGCAGCTGAAACAAAAATACCTAAGTCAGGGAACATTTCTTTTCCTAAAATTTTCCCTGGTTGCAGCCAAAATTCTTCCAAGGGAGCCAGCTGTTCAGGTGCCATGGTGGGGCCAGGATTAAAGGAGCGCTCAGGTGGTCAGCAGCTCTGAGCTTCATTCACTGTTGGTCACTGGCAAGGATTCAGGATTTGGCTCCCTCACCTTGTCCCATGAGCTAAGCCTGAGAACTCAGCCAACAGTGACAGCTGTCTGTACATGACATGCAAAAAGGCATCACATTGAACTCTGTGGATCACTCAAAACTAGAGAAATTACATCACTAGCTGGATTTGGTCTGCTGACTAATAGCCCTATCCTTTCACCGCTGAGCAAGGGGCAGACAACCCTGTTATAAGCACTAAATCAAAAATACAGCTAAATGACTAATTTTATTGTGTGGCATTCCTATTGGCAGGTTACGAGACAAAGCACTTCAACAGGATTTAAAACAGGGCAGATAAATTGGCAGAACCCAAAATAATGCAAATACGTAAGCTTAGGAAGTGATGCATAACAAAGCATGCTCTGGTGTGTAAAGTGACTCTCTGCATGTCAGAGATACCTCTGTCATGTCAGCTCTCTGCAATTGGCACAAACACGATTAGGGATGAGATGGTACCCATGCGACAAGGGCCAAGGTGAGAGCAGATGACAGATGCCACATACCCCCACGGAACAAAGGCTGTGGTACAGGCGGATGGCAGACCCAACTGACCTGGAAGAAACTGTTCTCCTCTACCAGCTGTTTTAATGGCCAAAATATCTTTCGTTAAAAGTACTTCATGCATTCCCACATTAGAACTTAATCTTGCCCTACAGATTCCTTCTTAGAGCTGTTCCTATTTGCATAATTAAAATGAGGACAGTAGAGTCTTCTGTGTCCTTTTTTTTTTTTTTTTTTTTAAACTCAAGCCAGGGGCACCACCTAACGGCCATTGGAGCCCCAGCTTTTGCTCCCTGGGGCTGGAGAGTTGTTCTACCTACACTGACACTACAGGTATCAGAGATAAAATCCAACTGTTAAATTGAGTTTGAACTAACAAGTACTATTCCTGAAAATTGGCAATATTGATCAGGGCACTTTACATTACACATACAAGCGCACCACCACACTCTCAGCCCATACATACAACTGATCTTCAGAAAGAAACTGAAGCCTCACTGGGTCACCAAGCCCTGAGGGCATCTGGCAAAAATCAGGACTGGCTCTGGCTTTTAGGGCTGGGCTAGCACAGCAGACAGCACTCTGTCCCAAACACTTTCAGACCTTTTGCTTTTTCAGTCGGCCACTTGTAACATCCTGAGCAGTGCAGCTCAATTAATCCTCAAGATCGTTCACAGCGTCTGTGATCTTCCCTGCAGACAGTGCATGGCAAGGACAGGAAGAGAAGAGCACTTCTTTAATTTTGTGAAATCCAAATGCTGGTAATTTGAGTGTTTGAAGGAGTTGCAAAACTATAACTGAATAACACGGATCAACATATTTAGCAGCAGAATGTGTTACAAACAAGGGGAGAGTGTGAAGTAAAGACGTACAGTCTGAAGAGCATGTTCTTCTAACACATTTAGGAGGAAATTTATTCTATACTCTCTTCCCTTCATCCTTAGATAAAACACTGGTTTATAGCACACTCGTGGGAAATACGGAGATTACTCCTTTTTCTAAGGATGTTGTCAAAGCACAATTCAACTCATGCAGCTTTGCAGACTTGCTATACACACCTGTACAGGAAAATTTGTCGCACTTTGAAGTGGGACTTTTCCCTCTTTGGGAAAGGAAACTCATGCAACTAACTTAACAATCAAATCAGTAAAATCACATGAGAAAAAGGGCACTTTTAAGTTTTTTTCATTAAAGACTTTGGGTCACAGTTCAAAACTTGCGAAGGAACACGATCTCTTAATAGTTTCCCACAAGAATTCACCAAAACTTAAAAAAAGTAATACCTCTTCTCCTTATGCTAACTGGGCAAGTCTAACTCCGGACAACTTTGAACATATGCAATTGTCACCTGTATGGCTGGGGGGACTCTTCACCTACACCAAAATTCTTCTTACTCAACAGCCTTTTGCCACCCATGTACCTAGACTTGCTTTAGCTTGTCATCTTTTCACAGTCATTTCTCTCCAATTAACTTGGGGTGTGGGCACTTTCTATCAGGATTGCTAGCTTCTGCATGAATCTCTCTAAATGTTTGATCATTTTCTAACTATTTCAGTGGTTCTCTGAAAAGCAATCCCCCCATCAGCCTCATTTATTCAGCACGATGTGTCAAGGAACTGCTTTCATTTTAACACAGCGTGAAAATCATAATAAAACTTCCAATTTTCTTTTTCTATCAGTATGACACAAATTACTTCATCCCTGAGTATTACATAGACAAAAACATCTGGGAAGTTTCTATGGATTTCTTCTTTGTCTGCAGAGGTCTACTTGTCAACCAAAACTTAGAAAATGCCACAACTGCTCTTTATTGCAGTAAGCAAGGGTTTCTGGACTACAGAGCTAGTGCCACAGATACTGCCACTAAGTATGTTCAAGCTTCTTGCTTTCTCACAAAACCTCCTTAGCAGCCAGGTGAAGATGATTACTGCCCACTCTTGACCTGATAGAACCTTCACTTTAATGCTTTTTTATAGCTTTATATTTCAAAAAAAGTTTGGACATAATGAATTGTTTTTACTACCAACAAGGTGTAAAATCTTCATGTGCCCTACCTGCACTGCAGCAGCAGGCAATGCTCTGCACTGCTGCAGGAGTCAGCTCAGTTTAGGTCACAGCAGGTCAACAAATAATCTCCAAAGCACTGAATAATTTAAAGGGTAATTTGGTGGTCACTGAATGTCAGACCTTTGTAATTCCATAAATCATCTCTCAAAACGATCAATAAATTGCATTTACACAATGAATTTTACACAGTTCCCCCATTGACTGTCTATCCCACAAAAGTATGGATTTCAGGTAGGTAATTGTAAATGCTCCAGTTGTTCTGATGATTTGCATGACAAGGAAGCCAAGCTGAGTATTGCCACTTGTATTCAGAAAAATGTGTGACAGCATCCTACCAAAAGATAATGCAGTAGGACACCATCTAGTGAATGCAGAAGCTCACGGGGTTTGAGGTTACTGTCCTGAGGGTTCATCGGGAACACTTTGTTCTACATGAGCTTCATTTTTATTTCTTGGTTTGCTTTGAAAAAATGGGGAATGTTAAAATCATGAGCTGCCTGACTTCTGTAGACTGTACAATGGGTTCTGTCTGCCACTCATTTCATTGAGCTGAATCTGAATTTTCACTTCCTATAAAGTTTTTACTGAGAGTACCCAATGATATGTGAAAGTGTCTTTTAACTAATCTTCTTTATACCGCTTCTTTAAAGTTCTGAAGGGGTCATGTTGTTTTCCTGTGCTTTCTTCCAAGTAAATTTGTCTCCAACAAGTAACTGCAAGGTCAGGGCTATTGACATACAGACAAGGAATGAGCAAACCATGAAAAGAGAAGCTTAGTGACATCTTTCCAACCTCAAGCTGAGTGAAGGTGTCAGCCTCAGTGTTCCCTGTGGCCTGGGACAAAGCACAGGTTCTTTCAGTCCAAGAATCAACAGCTCTGCTGGGCAGTTACACCTGGGCAAGGCAGATCTAACACACCTGCAGTACTTTCCTCATCCCAGAAATGCCAACTGTCTCCCTGGGCAGCCCAAAGTCACATCATGGGCAATAAAGATTGTTTCTTCTGAGGCTTGTTAATAGACTCCACAAAGTGTAGCAGACAGTTCTGGGTGCTTTTTTGTGGTGCTGATCTTATGTTCCCATTTCTATTATAAAACAATGAAATCTAGAGGAAACTAATATATCCATCTATTTAACCTCGAAAACTGATGAGCAGATTATCCAAGGTTACTGTACCTGCTTCGGAGATTAAACATCATTTGGAAGTCAGAGGGCAACTATTTATCGGCTGCAATGTATTTAATTCAGAGCCTTGAGCAGGATTATATTTCTCATGAGTATTTGTGCTAATTTCAAAGGCTAGACTGACAGACAGTGTCTGAAAACAAAAGTATAGAGGGATGGATTTAAACAGAATGTTTTCCTTTCCAGAATCCAAAGTGGCCTTATTTTTCAATTGCTGGACTGAAAAATACTTCCACGTCCTCAGAGGATCAAGGGCTATCAAAACAGACAAAAGGAAGATCTGTGATTTAGTGGCATCACAGTTCACATGGTTTGTATTTCTACTAAGCTCCCTGTGCTGTTTCACAGACCATGTGGCTTGGGATTGCTTTCAGACACAAAACTATGCACGGAAGTACAGATTTAGATACAACCTAAGATACATCCAAAAATATTTGGTGCTTCTGAACAATCTGTATTGAATCAAACCTGCTTATATTAAAGTATTAAGTACATGTTGTCTTAAGAAATTTTCAAAGGCATCTTTGGGAAGTTGTTATGTGGAAAATTTAAGTAATAGCTTTAGACCAAAAGGACAGTGGGCCATCTGAACAAACAGAGCCTGCAGAGTATCTTTTAGAGTGAAGGACTATTTCACTTGTAATTACCACAGCAGCAGCATTGGATTGTATTATTCTAGCACATGCTGTCAAACAAGCCATATTTTTCAGTTTCTTCTTGATTAAAACAACTATTTTTGAATTCATTCAGTGCTCCCAGTGCAGTGCAAGTTAAAAAAAAACATGTCAAAGAAAGGTCTGAGATGACTTAGGTTTTGGAGAGTATCTCTTGAATCCTGAGAAGGTACTGCAGCTTTTACCTGACAAATGATCTGAGGTAAGTCTGAAGTCTAAGTTTCTGTGTCATGTAAACATTGTGGGTTCCCCCTGGTAGTAGCTCAGCCCCACACAGCCATTGACTCACTTCCCAACTGCCCCCTCAGCGGGATGTGGAACAGAAGAGAAGTGGAAAGACAAAAATGGGAAAACTCATGGGTTTTACAGTTTTACAGGTTTTGCAGATGTAGTTTAACAGGAAAAGCAAAAGCTTTCCACACAAGCAAAGCAAAAGAAGGAATTCATTGCCCACCTCCCACAGGCATCCCTTGGACAGCAGGGCTCCAGCATATGTATCTGTGATTTGGGAAGACAAATGTCATCACTCCAAGCACCCTCTCTTTCCCTATTCCCACAGCTTTTACTGCTGAGCACGATGCCATATAATGTGGGATATCTGACACTCGTCAGTTGGGGTCAGATGTCCTAGCTGTGTCCCCTCCCAGCTCCTGGTGCACCCCAGCCCCTCACTGCTGGGTTGGTATAAGCCCTGCTCATCAGTAACTGGAACACTAGTTACCAGGGTGTTTTCAAGGCTGCTTTGGTCAGACAACCAGATCATAGCACCATACCAGCTACTTGGAAGAAAAATAATGCTATCCCAGCCAAAACCAGTAAAACAAAGGAGTAGTAAAATTTGTTCATCAATCATATGCAGTCGTAGTGGATGGTAGCAGAAATCAGGGACTTCTAAGAGAAAAGAACAAGCATTTAGACACCAATCAACTTTCTCCCTGAAAACCTGCAGTGAACAAGTAGATCCAGCTTTCAGCCTTGCAATATGCATCTGAGAGAGAAGCATTACAAAATCTTTGGCTGGATTCGAGTCATTCTTCTAAGTAAAAATAAACAGCGCTGTGGGCACGGGTTGTAAATTAATGACCAGCTAAAAGAGTTGGCCTGGGACATGAGCTGTAGTAAGTTATTAACTCTGTAAGCCCCTGAGCCAATGTCATGACTGCTATGACCCTTTCAGGGTTTCTATTCTGTTGGGAGGAACTCGCCCCACTCTTTTTGCAGTGTCAGCTGCCAGCAAAGGCGGAGCTGATGGATGTGTGCATCCTTGACACAAGCATCCTGCCCAGTGCATTCCTTCAGGTCCTGCCAGTTCCATGAGCTCTTTGCACAACCTCTGACCAGATCCATTGCCAAAATCCTAGTCAGAGAGAGCTTGTGTCATTCTTCCTTATAGTATTCATTACCTACAAAGAAGCAACACTGTAGCAGCATGTATAGCAAACAATCCTCCAGCACTTCCATGAGCCTTTTGTCTAGACTGTGAGCTCTTTGGAGCCCTCATTCTCAGCAGAGATGGAGGGGACAGTATTCAGGCACTGGAGATACTAAGTTTTTAGCTCCACAGCTAAAAAAATCTGCTTTAGTGCTTTTCTGTCCCTTTCAAATGTCAGAATTCCCCAGTTTGGGACATGAACAGTTTAAAAGGCAGAGAACTGAGTCTGCACCCCTTTAGTTTTGCACAAGAGCTGCTAAAAGCAACTGACTAGTCAAAGTCAAATGGCAGATTTGTGCTGATCCTGGTTTTTGATGCTGGGATGGAAGGTTACTCCTTCGAAACAGCTCTGATCACGGTTGCAGAATTTAAGATGCCTTGTAGGATGCCAGACCACACTATTCACATTTGAGCTCTACCAGCATCCCCTTCGATCTCCCCTCTGCAGGGTACTGCTGGTTGTCACCATGCTGGGCATGCACAACCACACACCTGCAACCTGCACAAGGTAAGACAAAGCAAGAGGGAATGGAATTTTCAGCGTAAGACAACGAGAAGCACTCTTGGAGGAACAGGCGATTGCAGGGTTTCTTCAAAGTACCTGCAGAGTCCCTGCCCTTTGTTCCCCAATCATGATACCACCATCTCAAGAGAATCCTCTGCAGTGCATCGTCCCAGCACCTCTGAAATGATGTGTCTGGAGAACCACACATTGGTTCAGATCACTCCAAAGCCCCCTTAGTGGTTAGCACTGTGGGACATTAGTTCTGGATGACTAATTATTTGGTTTAAAAACAAGTCTTTTGTTTCTTGGGCTATAAAGACAACATGACCACTTTCTGTACTTTTGACCCCAGGGAAAGAAAAGCCACAGATAATAGAATTAAACCCTCATTTCACTTGAGATAATATTTGTATAAGCTCCCTTAGTAAAATGTCATGTACACTGCCAAGTCTGCAGGTTATCACTTCCACAGTTTGAGTGTTTGGAGACAGGGCTTGGAAGTAGGGGGTATTTGGGTAAAAGCTCTGAGAATTATAAGACCTGTAACTGTAGAACTTTTTTCCTACTCAGCCCAACATTTCCTTCAAGAGGTGAGCTCAGACAGAATAACGGTTAGGATATTTTTTATTGGCCCAACACAGGAGCATTATATGAGGTTTCAAGGCCACACAGTTGATTTTCCCCCTTTTAGTAAGACTCTCTGTAGACTTTGCAGGGAGAAGAATCAACACATTCCACTATGATTCCAATTGTGCTCCTCTTTCAAGGGATTATTTTAAAATTCTAAGCACCATGAAGCAAGAGAGCAAGTCCTCCCCATCAACACTGAGTTTTTTCCTTATAACTCTGAAATCACACCAACAATAATAAAGCTCCTTGGCCAAGTGTTAGTTTGAGACATGTCATTCCATTCCAGGGAAGAAATGAGCTAACCCTCCCTTTTCCTGCTGCAGTCCTATTGTGTTTGGATGCCCATATAGTTTCAGGTATCCAAGATTATATTGTTCCATAACACTGGAGCCAGCCTTTCCACTGCCTTCTCCCTTCCCCAACATGTTATCTTTTTTGCTTTGTAAATTGCAGTACCTGTTCTGCAAAAAAAGAGCACTGGTAAAGAGATAATTTTAAACTCTCCTTGACCTAGGTAGCACTCTAAGCAAGTTGAGTGATCATATAATACAGGTTTTTAGAGTGGCTTGTCTTCCCAATAAGGAAATGAAATTGAGGAACTTAACTTCAAAAAGTACAAGTCCATTTTTAAAATATAATCAGCACTTCTAAACTGCATAACACAACTCCAGCCTTTTCTGTGAAGGAATTGAAACTACCAGTTCTCTGTTGTGTCTGTCCTCTATGAAATCTGAACAAACTTTTTTAGGGTGCACATGTTCATTCAGCCAATATACCACAGTGCAATGTTTTCCTTAATTCACAGCTCCCAACTGTTTCTCCTGTCATTTTATCTCCATGCCAGAGTTGTAGAGGCAAAGCTCTGGCCTGGTGTGTCGTCATGTACAAAGCTGGCTTTTGTGGGCAGGCCAGGGTGGGCTGCTGGAGCCAGTCAAAGGAAAACAAGAGAGAAAGAAAATATTAGCTCTGCTTTGTGCAGTGTGCTTTGGTGTCTTGTTACAGACTAGTCTGTCGACAGTGGCAATCCTTGTCCCTGTGCGATGCCACTGATGCCACTGAGACCTGACATAGTATGCAGGTGGTGTTTAACCAGAGCATGTGCATATATCAATGCTCTTTCCTTCCACATCCCCCTCACAAGTTGGTGCCTGCAGTGAGCAGCTCCAGAATGTCTGTTTGAAGCACTAGTCCAAAAACACTGAGAAAGCTGAGCTGTAAATAAGATCTGGGAATGAAATGGACAAGGGTGTGAGGGAGAAAATTTGCAGAAAGCAATTAAAGCAATCTACATTGTTATGATTTAGCTACAGAATTCTGGGGTTGGAACAACATGAAAAACACTGGAAGTGGAAAGATCCTGTCCTTCTTGAGTCCTCTTTATGCTTCTGGCAATAGCCAGTACAGTAAGACCTGCCAAAAAGAAACATGACCTGGCATACAGAGACTGGCTTTGTTGTTCACGGTCACAACCAGAAGCACAGCCTACAAGTGGAACTACCCTACAGTCACCTCCACAGGCACTGTCAGTCAGGACAGGCATAGCCCCAGCTCTCAGGCAGTGCCAGCTGGAGCCTTTGCTGTTCACTGCTCCAGAATGCTCTTGCTTCCAACTGTCCCACGGATCATGTCCCCAGAATATTTCTGCAGTGACTCTATGCCTCTCTATGTGTGTGCTTGTGTATAGGTGAACAGACACACACACAGATTTGTTTGGCATTATCTCAGAAATTTGGATAGAAGTTGAATGGAATAACAGACTGTGCACCACTTCTATTCCCCCAATTTAAACATGGCCCACAGCCTTCCAAAAGCAGGCACTAGGTAGAAGAGTCTGTGATCTTGAAGGACAGCTGTACAATACAGTACAAGACAACTTCTAAGGACATAAGAAGGCTTCTGTGATTACTTAGTGTACACTATGGTATAATAACAACCAATACAACAGTCTCTTACTGAAAGGAAAAGAGAAAGATTATTTGAAAAGAAATCTTAAGAACAAACAAACAAACAAAAAACAACCAAACAAAAAATCCACAAACAAAAAAAAACCTCCCCCCCCAGAAAACCCAAAACACAACAAAACTATAAAACTTTCCACAGCAGATAAAACAGAATATTTTAAAAATAGTACTACTAGGAAAGCCTTTAAAATTCCATGTGAGAAAGATTATTCATCCAAAATCCCAGAGAGCAGTAGCAGATAATTTCTGGTTGTCTTACTGTTTAAGCATAGTCCTTCCCAAGAATTTCCACTACTCACCCTCTGTTTCCACCCCTCCAACAGAAAAATGACTAAACAATCTGTCCTCAGGTTTTTTTGTATTTCAGATACTTACTATTGAGCAATGCAGGCTCCAGAAAAAAAGAAATCTTCCAAGTCTCCTTTTTCAGTCTTAAAAATGCTACAGAGGATACAAACACTATTTCTTCTCTTTAGCAGGTCACTTGTAATAGACAAGCTGCTTTTGATGCATTCCATGCTGGGACCAGCTATAAGCCATGCATCTGCTGAATTTAGGAATAAAGAGCTGGTCCATAAAATGTGGAATCAGAGGAGTGGTCTCAGGGGCATAATGGTGCATTTCTGCTGTGAGATGAGAGTGTTTTATTGAAAGATATATATCGTTACAGGAAAAGGGTTTCCATGCTTTTTGATTTTGTCATTATTTATTGTTGGCATTGCTCATTCTGTGGTGCTCAATCACACAGCAGAGAGAACTCCACAGCTGGCTCTGGAGCTCACATGATTTGCCGTGGCAAAGGAAAGTTTTGTTATTAGAGCAAGTTGTGTGCAAGAACATTTAAGCTACTGCTCATCTAAGTCTAGGAATAACTAGACTACTTTACTTCCTGAGAAAGTCAGACAGGCATTTCTCCTTGCTACCTCTCTACTGAACAACTTGATGGAGACAAGCAGGACAAAGAGAGATAAAGGATGAGCAGGACCTTGACTGACCTTCCCATACAAATAACTTCATTTAGCATTAGGCCCAAACACAGTTCCACCTCTTACCCCTCTTTAATAACAAAGGAGAAATATGCATTCCAGTCTGCTCGGGCTTTAATTGCTAATTAAGCCCTAAGTCCTCAGGCACTGGGAAAAACGCCTAACCAGTTGACCATTATCAGCCTTAATTTTTTACTAGATACACCTGAAAACTATGACATTTATTAAACAAGAGTCAGTGATTAGCTGTGCATACATTTCCTATGCTTTTTCTTCTGTAAGTTTTTCTCAACAGTTTAACTTAAGTGTATTGCTCCTTAGGTTTGCTGGATTAAAAAAATTTGGGTTCAAAGTTGCTTGAATTAATTATTGTTTAAACTGTCTCATGGGATTTAGGTCTAGGAACAGAAATGTGTCTCTTTAGAATCAGGTGTCTGTATACTTTCTTGCAACTGGATGTGCAGCTTTCTTAGGGTCATTTGGTGGCTCCCAGGCTCTTCAAACTGGTGTGGTACCTGACTGCTCTGAGGCTGCTCTGATAGTCAGGCTGCTTCTGCTTAATAACTTCACATATACAAGCAGCCTTGTCCAAAAAGACAGAGCAGTGCTGAGTGACAAGTAGGGATGGGTTTCACATGTTGGGGGCTGTCACTTTTACCAGGTAGATCAATACCACGTTTCCCTCCCTATCTCGAAAACTATGGGAGGACAAAGTACATTAGCATGGATCTCTGCCTTGGCTCTTGCCATACTGCAGCTTCACACACCTGTGCCCTGCAGTGCTGTCAGTCACCCAATGGAAAGGCTTGTGGCAGGCTTGAACATGCTCAGCTATGACATGCTGGGGCATTTTTTGTGGAGAAAACACAGAGACAGTGACTGCATGCACCAATCCCTATTGGTTTTAGCTGGCCAGTGACAGATAAGACCAGTCTCACCTGAAGCTGGTATGACCAGAAACATCATGAACTTTGATCTACTTCTGCTATTTTTTGGCTCCTCAGAAAGTCCACTCATAGGTGAAGGGGGGATTTGTGAATATGAATTCATAGTTTATCTCACTGCCCAGAGATGACTCTGGGAATTACAAACTATGTCAGAAAAAAACCTGGCAGAAAAAAAACACAGAATAGGATTACTAGACGATAGCTAAATCTAAGACACTGGTTTCTTTTGTCTCTTTTCAGCACTGATTGATTTCTCCCAATTTAAATGTCACTGTCAGGAGAAACCTTGCCACTTCCAAACTGTATCCCAAGTCCTTATCAGATAGAAATGTTTGTACAGTTTGTTCCCAGACTTCTGTGTAGATTCAGTTGGATTCAGGTATGCCTCCTAAAAAAGCTAGGACTGTCACTGTAGAAGGTGCCTGACCAGGATGGTGGCTCTGGAGGCACTGAGCCTGTGGATTGAGTGGTGGTGGCAGCAGGGTCACCTCCAGGGTAACCTGCCCTGTGACCCTGCACACAGGCAGGGGGTGCAGCCCTTCACCCTCTCCAGGCACCAAGTGCTGCCAGAAACAGCAGCAGACAGGCAGGTGGATCTGCAGACTGTGGGAAATGCCCGCTGCAGTGCATATGGGATGGTTCTGTGCTATGCATCTGGTTTGTAAAGATGACACTTTCCTTACAGAAAGCCTTGTCACTCTCATACAAGGTGTCCTTTATTTCTTTTGAACAGTTCTTGGAATCTGTAAATGGAGTTTCTAGGTAAGATGCCAAAACAAGCTTCATCTCTGTAATCCTAGATCGAGCGAGGGCATCCAGAAGATTATTTTGGGAATTTTCGCTACAGGGCTGCTCCTAGCGAGCTCCAAAAGAGACCCAGAAACTCTGGTTTGCTCTCATTTAAGTTCCCACATTTTTACTTTGGGGAAGGCTGTGAGGACCAAGTGTTTTAAGTATCAGCATTAATGTGGCCTGTACTGGTCCTTTCCATCCCCTGTCATTTTCACCCCTGGAAATGGGAGACTTGGCAGCATCTTTCCCCAGACAACAGAGCTGTTTCAGATTGAAAGTTATTGTTGGAGACTGTGTGTAGGGTTAGAGGTTAAGTGTGAATTTGTTTTTTATAAAAGAGTTTTTCCTGCACTGACTTGTCAAATATTGACCTCAGGGTCCTATATTTTCCATATTAGATTGATGATTTCACATATTCTGCTTAATGTGGTATCTATTCTGTGAGAAATGCTATCTAAATATTTCTTTGGAGATGCATTTATCTTACATTCCTGCTGGAGAGAAAATAGCTGAGATTTTATACTGTACTGGGACTCGTTGTGGTTTTTTTGGTAAAAGTTTGTGAACTCCATTTGAAGGTATTGGGGTTTTTTCCAAAACATATATGGATGCTTGAATATGCTGCTAGATATTTCACTGAGGTAATGCATTATTATTCTGCGAAGCTAACATTCCATACAAGAGGATATAAGACATTAAAATTGCATATATATGCTTGATATTAAGTCAGAAAGTCCTCAAACTAGTCAGAAAATGTAACTGCAGCAGGGTGAAACGCAGAGAAGTGGTTCTGTACAGCCACAGCCTCATCACCCATGGGGACATATCAAATCTGCCAGCCCTAATCCACTCCAAAAATCAGTGCTGAAACGGCCAAGTTCTTTCTGGATTTTAAAGATGGAAATTAGATGCAGAAAGACAACTACATCCATTTTGCAAGGATGAGTACTAGGTTATAGGTCTTTATATTTTTTTTGCAAGGAAAACCTTCATGAGATAGTTATCCTCATGAACAGTCAAAACAGACATCCTTGGGACAATAGATTATGAAACTCCAGAAACATAGTTCAGGATCAATCCCCTGTTCATATACAGTATTTATTTACTTTGAGCTTGGGGTGGGGGGGCAATTGGTTTTAGTTTGGGTTTGGTGTTTGTTGGGGGTTTTTTCCTCTTAAGGCTGGGGGGCTTTATAGCTTGAATTTTACAGCACTACAAAAAAACCCCAAAAAACCAACCAACCAACCAACCAAACAAACAGAAAAAAAAAACACCAAACCAACCCAAACAAACAAACAAAAAAAAAACCACCACCAAAAAAACACCCAAACCAAACTCCTCAGTATTGATCCTTTAAGGTTAAGAACTTGGTGCACTTAAAATTATTCTAACCCAGAGAGTTTGAAATTTATAGTCCCTCTTGAACCTCCCTGCCTCACCAGCTTCCTTGGGAGGACCCTGCTGTAGGCTGCACGCCAACTGCAGTAAAATTTAAAGAGGTGAGAGAGAAACTTCCCAGAAAATATAAACATTTCATGGAAATGAAATAAGTCTTCCCTTATAGGAACTCACCTCAGCAAGCTTTAGATAAATGGAAAGGTATTCAGAATTGTAAGTGGATATAAAATGTGGTGGTTTAGATACATTTGTTTACGAGCAATGCAGAAATGCACATTGTCCTGGAGGGTCTGGGGGCCATCAGTGCCCCTGTCCTGGGCCAATGGTGGGCAGGGCCGGCGGGCGGGTTTGTCCTTCCCTCTGGGGTGGGGGCAGCCCCACACACCTCTGCCCCCCCAGGGATACCCTCTCCCCTGCTCGCTGCAGCCACAGCACTTGAGCCCAGGACATCCACACACTCTGTGAGAAAGGGAAACACTCGAGTTCGGAGATGGGAAACTTAGAAAAACAGCAGCAAGCAAGGCACACTCTGCTCTCATGTCCAAGGTCTCTGCTGACACAACACAGAAGACTCACATGGCTGCACAATAACAACAACTGTGGGGAGAAATAAAGTGTGAGCACTAGGAGGGCTGTAAATTCCTCAGCCCCACTTGCGGGTGCCGGCTCCAGAGGCCTGCTCCTCCTGCAGCTTTCTGTGACCCACGTTTCCGCAGAAACCTCTCCCCATCCGTGGAGCGTCTGGGAAGCTGCGGGGAAAATGACATGTTGGAGGCAAGAAGGGGTTTTTCAGAGGGGACCCTTTTTATGGCTGGGAAGATGCTGGAGAATTCAGATCCACTGGTGGCAGGAAAACACCAAGGGATTGATGCCCACCTGGTGCTGCTCTCTGTGAAGGTCCTCGTCATGACCTCAGGAGAGACCTGGCCATCCCTCTCAGACTGTCACTCATTCAACCAACAGTGACTTCAGCAAAGACCATAGGTGAGCACAGCAGCGGTGTGAGCTGGCCCTGCTCAGTGGCCCTGTGTGGGTGTTTGCTCACACCATGCTCCACTCTCAGCATCTTCTTATTAATGGTTAACTGACCCCAAGGTGTACCCACAGCAAACCAGGTATTCACATCTGTAAATGCACAGAAATCACATATAAAATCCAGCCTTTATCAGGCTTGTCACATTTTATAGGAAATATAGGAAGGGAAAACAGACACACAGGACAAATCACACAGTTCTACCAACTATTCCTAAGTCTTTAAAGCTACTTAGCAAACACTCTGCAGTTTAATCTTTCTAAGGTTTCCCGTGTCTCTCAATGAATTTTAACTCCATGCTGCTCCTGCAGACATGGTTTATGTGATGCCTTTCCACGAGAACAAACATCCGTGAAAGCAGAGAAGTGATGCTGCACTTCAAAATGCCGTTGAGCATCACAGGACAGGTGCCAGCAGATTCCTAATGCATAAAGCAAGGTAATCACTGTCCTTCAAATGCCAAATAGGTACCAGCTGAGGAATAAAGAAGACAGAAGGTTCTGAAATATGTTATACGCATTGAGAGCTGATTAGGCTATCAATCCCATGATGTAACGTGTAAACAGTAAGAAGTCACAAAGCCTGGCATTTCCACGTTGTCACTGACTGAAATGGTTCTAAAGTCAGGTTTGCCTTTCCCAGTTGTTTCTCCACAAATGTATAAATTCAGTTCACGTAGAAACTTAAAATTCTGTAGTTTAGAGGCAGAATTTTCCCCACCAATTCTTTTGAAATGGGTGCACTGGTGGTGTACATCTGCTGTCTCAGAAAATCTTTACTGTCCACAATTTACTTTAGATTTTTTTTTGAGTGAGGTTGCAGATAAAACAAGGATGTCATTGCATTAGCCAAAGGCAGACAAGGGTAGGGACGGGGGGAGCTGTAATGCTTCCATGCCCTCCCTGTTCTTCACACTTTAAAATGTAATCCTGCAGGCTCTCTGGAGTCCCAGCATTGTCCCAACCCCTGGGAGTGCTCTCCCACTGCCCTATGCGAGCTCTGCAAGGGAGCCAAGAGGAGCCAGAGCTCCCTGTCCCTGGTTAATATATCTGCACTATCCTGGAGGCGTGTGGAGAAGGCAGAGGGATGGCGGCACCTTTACTCTTCTCTATGACATATTACATCCAGAAGAGAAAGAATTGCCTTGTAGGGAGCATAAATCAGGGGCTGCTTTCAGCTTTTCAAATGAGGTAAAGTTTGTATGAATATAATTACAGCCTTTGATGCAAATAAAACAAGATGTGACAGATACAGAAGGCCGCCACTACTAAGCTAATGCTATAGAACTTCAGTAAGTGACTAGCAGTTGGCAGGAACTTCAAAGAAGATTTTACTCCCTCTGACATTGGTATTGTGTCTAAGATATCTCTTTTTAAAGCTTTTTGTTGAATTTTATATACTTTTTTAAAAACATTGATTAGTTAAGATTGCATAGAGCTACATCACTTGAGCCAAATTTATTGATTCCAAAGTACCAAATAAGTTTCTTCATTCCCAAAAACAAAGGTATGCTCTTTGTGGTATTTGTTTTTTTGGCAATGATGTTACTTTTTCATATGGCAAACATATATTCTATTTTCCAGATTCAGACTAATTGAGGTTATTACCTAATGTCTCTCTATAGCCAGTTTTACCTCATCTCTTTGAAAGACTACGTCACTCCATATGTCCCACAGACTGATACATATACACAGATGTGTGTGTTCACCCAGCAGCAATGAAGACTTTAGCTCCTCCATACCCAAAGCAACTTCCTACAGGGACCCTAAGACAAGAGCAGCTGAGTGTTTTGGGGTTTTTGTTGGTTTTTTGGTTTTGTTTTTGTTTTTAATAGAGTGCTTTCCTTACATGCGTAGCAGAGCAGTGTTCAAATACTTGGACAATGTTCTCTATAAGGTGCACAGGTTTCATACATAGACATAACAATAACATATATATATACTAGGTAAAGATTGGACCAGGTACACAGTATCTGGAAGACTGTCCTGTCAGGAATTTGCAGGATTTAGGGACTCTCTATTAGAAGTCATCCAACTGTTCTCCATTTGACTGCTCAGATACTCACCAAATAATCATTGACCATGACTCCTCACAAAGATAACGTTCTGAGTAAGAGTAAATTACAAAGATGAAATCACTAAGAGAGCATTTAAACAAGCTATAATTAATAAAGGTAATTATGTTATAACACTTTCAACTCCTTATCACCAAGTCTCCTACAATTTGTTACCTTAATTACAACTTGCCCAATTTTTCTGGTCTGATTTCTAAATTGACCAGAAATTAGATTGTCTGGTATACATTCCATGGTTTGCAAGTCTAGACACTGCAAGGGTCATACTCACTACTGCCTTAGTGGGATGAATCACTGCTGTAGAAGCTTGCACCAATGTCTTGCATTGCTTTTACTTCAGTAGATAATTATGTTGTTGGCACACATTTTCCACCTGCAAATAGAGCATAGTGCTGGCTGTATTGGTCTTCAGTAGTATCTCTGTGCCCCTCTGTGACAGCCTCTTTTTGGTGGCAGGTGACCCTTAAATCTCAGGTGTGCCTTGCCATGTGATTCCATCTCAGAAAAGTTACTTGTGAGTACAGCTATTCCTGCCCAGGCCATGCCCTGTGCAAACTCACAGCAACACAGAACAAAGCAGCATGTTTTGCTCCCTCTGAAGGGGAATTCTTACTTTTCGTCCCAGGATAAAGTTTTCTATGGTGAGCTAATTCCAAAAGGAAACTTGCCTTTTGTCACCTGGCTGCAGCAGTTCTTGTCACTGAAGCAGATCTCTCCATACAGTGTCATGCATACATCTCAAAAATCCCTCTGACTTGTAAGAACAAGCCCTCTGAGCTACACAGGACAGGGAGAGCCCAGCAGCCCACAAAACTGCTGGGATGAGACCCCACAGAAGTGAACAAGTCTGGTGCCACTCAGTGCAAATGTCAGCTTTCGTGCTGCCAGGTTAGGAAGGGAGTGGCTGGAAATCTCTGACCAGAGCCAACGAGAACCTCAAATTGAAAGATCCTCCAGAAACCCCCTCAGGTACCCACGGGTTTGCAGTTTCTGCTCCATTGCCCTTACCACTGTTAACCCTAAAGCCAAACCTAGAGGAGGGGTGTCTTGCCTCAAGCTGCACAGCAGAGTGAATGCAGGGAAAGACAGGAACACGAGCAGCTTTTGCAGGCCAGCAGGCTGTCTCAGATGTAACAGGATCTGCGTTCTTACTGTTTGTCTTCCTTAGGTCATTGCAGCAAAGACGAGGGGAATGTTACCCTATGAAAAATGGGGTACATGACATAAGAGCTGGTCATACCAGACCCTGCCGTTTTCCTTTCTCTCTTACTATTGCAGGCTATTTAGTCTTCACCTCCAGCAATTGTGAGAGCCTTCTGAATCATAGCTGCATTCCCTCTGAGCATATGACTTCTACCAAGGCATTTGCTGTTTTGAGTGTATTAAAGTTTTACAAAATGCCCTATTTTCCAGCTCACTGAATGAGACTATTTAGTAACGTAACATTGGTCAGTGCCAAAGAGCAGGCAACCTTCGGTACTGCCAGCTCAATTTTCCTTCCCATGCCCCAGCACCAACTCTACTCTGAGACGTCATCACAGACCTCCTGAAGGAATTAAAGAGTGACAACGGCAGCAGAGATCAGCCTTGTGGAAAGGAGAACAAGGAGATCCAACACCTACAGCACAACAGCCAGCAGCAACTCGCCCCAGTGATGCTGCCACAGCAGAAGCTCTGGGCCAGTACTGGGAGGGCCATCCAGCAGCTTTTGTTCACACTGTTCAGTGAAACAACTAATGCAATCAATTACTTTCCAAGAATGTCTTGTCTAATGAATCACTGGGCCATTAACCTGAACAGTTGTAATGTATATTCCCAAAGTCAGTATTGTTTGAATAATCCCCAAGGGATTAATTAGAAGTGCATCACAGGAAGGAATATGTAATACATTACTGGATCCTAGTAAATACTATCAGGGATTTAGAAAGGTGTCAGTGAGTGGAAGATAAAAAGGATGAGAGAGAGGCAGGATGTATGGGTAGCTGAGGTTGATACCTCACTGTGAGTTTAGAGAATTTGTCTATCTCTATAGGGCATCAAGACTGAAAATGTGAAGCAGAGAAAGAAGGAAGTAATTTAAATTCAATGGTCAGATTGATTTTTGATATGGGATTTAGTCCTCCCTGTGGCTAACCCAGCGGTCTAACTTGCTCCCTATTTCATGTAGACCCTGGTGTCTACATAATCCATTTTTTGGTCATGACACTTCATACTTAGGTTCCTTTCTAGTTAGAGAGTTAATTCCATCCTTGAAGCAACCCAAGCAGAGCTAGCTGAGTAATTCACACAAAGGATACTCCAGGAAGAGATTATACGTGAGAAGAGGCAAATTGCCCTGCCTCTGTCCAGGATAGGCATTTAACACTATGCCAAATGCCTCCATCCACCTTTGCCACAAGGTACAGAACATTCATCCCCTATGCAATATTTTAAAAAACCATCTAGTCCCCCCCACCTTTTGCTACTACAGAAAATACAGTTGTGTTGTTTGGGAGTATAAAGCATGCAAGGAAAACATTACCGACTTCTGTAGGTATGGATGGACACACTGTCCCCCAAAGGATGCTGGCCATGAACAGCACGAACATGAGCTATCGACAGCTGAATGGTGTCTTTGTCTGTCTGCCTCATTTTCCCATTGTCATAAGCTGCTATTGGTATTAATATTTATTTAGGTCAATATTAGGACCTAACCACTGTTACAGCCTGTGTCTCTACACAATAAAAGCTGGTAGGCGCAGTAGAATAGAGATATGACCCTAGGAGTCAGTTATTACAAAATCAAGCTAAGCTGGCTCCTCACAAAATCCTTTTGGTAGAGAATCTTGCTTTACACACCTAAGACTGTGAGAAGATATAAAGAATTCACTGTCCTGTACCTTTCTTATTGCAGAAAATATCTTAGGTAATACAAACATATAAATGTAGATGTACATCCACAATCCACATTTTTTTCCTCATGAGAATGAAGGGTACATTAAGTGACCTTCCTCTCCAATAGGATAAGAAATCTAATGCCAGCTTAGGAAACTTAAAAGTTGTTAGCAGTTATATATTACTGGCAACATATTTTACACTAGGCAGCTATGAAAAAAAAATCATAAAAATGCAATTAAAAGTCTGAACTGCTGCTATTTTGGAAATTAAAACAACACACGGTATCCTTGCTGCAGGTTATATTACTTACTTATGACTTGTGCACAGTTATTTTCACCAGTTTAACCATGCTTCTTTTCCATAAAAGTCTGCTGTTAATAGGTCCTTTGGGAACCCTGAAAATAACAAGATCGGTAATAAAAAAATTAATAACACTGAGAAAAAAACTCAAGTTGGAAAGGGGTTTTAGAGCACATTAAATGTTCTATTAAAAAAAAAAAAAGAAAAAAGAAATATTTGCAAAGAAACCCCCCAATACTCTGTAGCAGGTAGATCTGAACCATCACTGTGGAGAAATAAAACAAGGAACATGCAGTTTTCAAGAGACTGAACTTTATAGCTGGGAATACTACTAGACTCTCTGATGTTGCATTAAAGAATCTTGTTCTTGTGATAAAAACATACAGAGTAACATTGCCAGTGAACATCAGTCATGTTTACATTATTTCTACTTATAAATTCTTCCTGTACATGAAAAATTCTAAGGCAGCACAGCCCATTTCAATTCACAAAGCAGGAGGTAGAAACCAGATTCTTTTACAGTTATGAATATTCCAACTGAAAAGTATAAGCTAAAGGAGAGAAAGAAAGAGAATTATACAAATAAAACAGATAATGGAACATTGCCAACTGGTGGAATGCTGAATTCTGAACTTCTGTGGTTTCAAAAGATCATGGTTTGGTTTTCCTTGTTGCTCAAAACTTGTCACATCTTTACCTAATTGGCTCATTGGTATTGTATGCAGAAGGACTAAAAGAGTTCTAAAGATTTTACTGTTTCAAATGAAAGTGGCACACTGTCTGGTAAGGTAGAAAAAGATGGTGTTCAGCATATATTTCTATCCCAAATTGGAGAAAAATTAACCAAAAATGGTTATATTGATGAAAGGTGATGAAACAAACTTCATCAGAGTGAGTCTGATGGTTACTAAAGAGCAATAATTAAAGAAAAGATGGTGTAATCTGTTTGGGAAAAGGTGATCTACAGTGGCTGGGTGCTGAGAGAAGCACCTCAGCGACTGTGTCTTCTCCTCTTTCCCAAAACACCAAGTGCCTGTCCTATCTTTTTTTTTTTTTTTTTGAAGCCAGAAGCAAACTGGAAATATCACATTTATGCTGGGTATTTTGGCTGCAGTCTGTGATCAGGGTTTTGAATCTTAGACAAACTCTATGCTTTATCATTCTATTTCATTTATTTATTGATTTTCAGTCCTAGCCCTTCTTTTTAATGCAACATAACTGCTTAAGCAATCAAAAATAATAACAAGAACTGATCACACCCAGAGGAGGTCACCATCTTTGTTTCTTCTTGTGATATCCAGACTTGGTGATGTAAAACAATAATAGAAGAGCACTTCTGTATGGGCACATGTGAAAACTCCTCGACACGATGGAAACAACTCTGAAGATGAGTTGTCAAAGCCCAGATGTGTGAGAAGTCCAACTCAGCAGACTCTTAAACTGCAGACTTTGGTGTGAGATACATTTTAACAACTAAAGCGTCCTCTGTGAAGATGAACAAAGGCTAATAGCCTATGGCATACTACATTGCTATGAGAGCTGCCAGTTTTATTATTCATTATTCCAGCACACAAAAGTTGTCAGGCAGCAAACAAATATGAAAGAAAATAATAACATACTGGTTACCTGAAGGAGAAAATTGAAGACTTGCCATACTAATTCTGTCATGCAAGAAACTTTGTATGATTTGAACTTTACAACAGCAGGCAATCAGAAGTGCTTACTAAATATTAATTGTACATAAGGTGACAAAACGCCTTGATTTATAGTTTTATAACCTAACATTGCTGGCAATGTTTGTATACTAGTGCAGCAGTGGCATCCAAGATCCAGATATCTGATAGCTGCTACGGCCTCAGAGCAAAACATTGGCAACCCACACAATTAAAAGATTAAATGTTTATGCATTACTGAAACTTTCTTCTGCTTACTCTGTCGAAAGAACACTGTGTGTAGCTGAGAACTGCCTTGCTATGCTGAGGACTGCCTTGCTACTCTGAGAAGCCAAACAGTTAATAGTGAACTGACATCTGGTGCTCCAAAAGAGCCAAGAATGTTACTGCAGAGGTCACGAGGTGAGTGGCGCAGTCCCTGAATAAAATGAACTGAAAGATTTCATGTAGAGTATCACATTTCTGAACACATTCTTGACATCTTGTCATATACACATCACCACTGTTGCAAATGGGATGTAATAGCAGTTCCCTTAGAATGAAATGCCTAAACAGCCAATGTGCTTCCAACAAATTCTATGGTTTTGAAGAGAATTGAAACCTGTACATTTTTTAAGCAATATGTTCAATAGGAATAAATAACAAGTCCCTGCAACGTGTAGATGATAACTAATCCATGGAGACAAAGACTTTTACACAATTTCTCCCAACTTTTCATTTAATTCTTCTATTCATCTACATATGTACCTGACAAAATAGGAGTGAGATAAGCATTGTCTACAGAAACTATTTTTGGAATTGTGAGGATGTAAAGTGTTCTTCGAGCTTGGTGGTTTGATGTGACGACCTCAATTGAGATGCAGCTGGCAGTGGTGGCTGCTGCCTCCCCTGTCCCTCCCTGGCTGTCTCAATCCAGCCCACAGCAGTGGTCATGCCCTCCTTAGCATGCAGGTACTGAAGTAAAACCAGGCACAAATGCGAGGTAAAACACATTGGTGTTTTCTCATAAGAGAAATGTAAAGCAAACTATTTCATTTTGCAATTGCAATGCAATGAGTGCAGAGAGAGAGTTGTGCTGGTTCTGATGATGTATAGTAATTACCTAAACTGTGGTAATGGGGTCAAGTGACTGAGCATTTTGTCTTATTCAGTCTGGGTATATAAATACTGGGCTGTTTATAACCTAGATGCTGGAGACAGCCCTAACTTCACCTTTCCTTCTGTGCCACACTGCTGTGCAGTCACAGCTGGAATACATGAGGAAATGCCAAAGGAAAACCTCCTTTCTACCCTGCCAGTGAGGTGCTGAAAAAACTTTCACTGGGTCATAAGAAGGAAGAAAACATACTTCTCTGGACAGAACAGTGAAAAATGATGACCAGGGATGACCAGGAAAAAGGGCCTTTCCTGTCCTCAGCTGCATTTGTTCTTACATTATAAGCAAGGATAAATGTGAGAGTATGATTTTCTGTGGACTCTTTTGATTTCTCGTTATTAGATTATCTCTTTTTCATCTCTTCTCTCAACAAAACCAAGCTATTTACTATAAAATCAAACAATTTTTGTTGCCTGCCTTTGGAATCACTGATATTTGCATTGTATCATTTTAAGAATGAATGAAGTGGACAGAGCAGCCCCAGAGCTTGGATCTCAGTAGTGCAATTCTAACAGATTTTAGTAAGTTTGCCTAAATTTTATGTACTATTCTTTTTGACTAAAGGTTGCACTTTCTCTGAAGCATTTGCTCTCCCAGACCATCTGTCCTTGTTCTTGCCAAAATATGTTCTCACTCATCTCTAAGTGTGAGGGCACTCAGGCATCCTACATCCACGGTGTCTCCACGTCCAGAGATTTTACTTTGCGCTGACTCTGCATGTAAACACCAGCAGCACTTGATGAGGATTCCAAAAGTGCAATCCTGGCCTGAACACCACCATCCTTTTGCTGTACTTTTATATTTCTTTCTTCACCGTAAGCCTTCTATCACCAGCAGCACCAAGGCCAAAGGCACCTTGTCACCAAATTAAAGTTATCTTTTCTCAAAAAGTATGTAGGTGGAATACTTCAAAGCTATATTTATTGTAAAATTCATACTTGATCCCAGATAATGTCTCTCAGTAGGTTCATATGTGTTTGTTTCAGATTGTCTTTTTAGTTCAGTTTCTCTGTCGTGTTCTCTCTGGCAATTTGACAACATCCACTCACCAGCAGTGACATGGCAAATCCAATGAGTCATTGATGAGCTGTAGCTAAGAGACATCAATTAGCTAAGATGTAAATAGCCTTCACGGACCTCAGAAAGTCACCTCTGATGTCTGCTCTGCGAAGTGCAAAAGGCTGAGGCAAACATCTTGATTCCAAGCCTCCATCACAGCACAGGACTGGGGGAGCAGCTGGTGATGATTGCATTGTGAGAGATATCATCTACCTATGCCAGCAACTACCAACTGCTGAATCAATATTGGAAGACACAACAGGGCCATTTCAGTAGAATGCTAAGGATCAGCCATAAATGGTAACATGACCACTCTTCAGGCTTATGATAAGACAAGCTAGCAAGAATTGTATTCTGCTAAACATGCCTTTCTTCCCTGGACACCAGCAATGAGCCTCCAGAGGCAAACTACCCAGGGCAGTCTCCTCACAACAGGTCTGAGGCAACAGTGACCCAGACTCCATGTTCCATGAAAAAGCAAGGATAATTACATATCCAACTCCTTCATTGCATCCATCCATGATCCATAACCAGCAAAGACATTTTTTTAAGCTTACTAGCTGTTTCATTCTTGCAAAAAAACATTTCAAACTCAGTAACTGTCTATACAGAAAAAGATCTGTTATATGGTTAAAACAAGGGCAGGAAAACCTATTCTATTACAGTGTGGCAGAAGTAGCACAAACCCTGTTGGTTGCTTCTGCAGTTTCATCCCAGATGAACAACTGGTTAAGGGGCTGGCGGCCCTGCCTTTCCCACCACGGTCCAATCCATTTCCAATGAATTCTGTGCTAAGATCTGAGGGTGAAGATCCCTCCCAGCTCTTTGGGATTGTCCTGGGAGCTGGCTCTTCATCACCACTTCTTTTTGAACACCTATTGTCAGTGCTGACAAATGTGCAACTCTGTCTTCAAGCAAGAACTGCAAATATTACTGGGATTACCTTGCATGTCAATGTCACTATCCAGTCACTTAACAATCACTCAAAGAAATGATATAAAATATCACTTTTTTACATAGATGAATAATAGAGTGTTTGTCAGTCACTTCTAGGCTGACTGAGCCCCTTTAACTCATTGAAACCAGACTCCACTTTTTTTTTCTAAACCTCTCGAGAAAATGTTGACAAAACAGGCAATTTTCTGTAATTTCTCTGCAAGCTTCTGTCAGCACAAGAGGCAGCCAGAGCCCGCTCATTTCAGATAACACCACGGGGTAACCTTTGACATCCACCCCCTCGCTGCCATTGGAGGCTCCTCTAAGTGCAACAGTTGTGTCTTTCAGGTTGCAGGATGCAGGCCCACAATTTGGGCTCTTGTTCGCTGAAGGCAGCCTTTGTTTCCCAGCTGACTAAGAAGCTCTTATAAAAGGATAAGAAATGTAGTTAATAGCTTGAGAGTGGCCTAATCATCGGCTGCTATTACCCCTCCAATATTAGGGAGGATGACAGACCTATCAATAACAGAGCCCCAGGTGAGGTACAGGAGCTGATAAGGTGAACTTTGGCTTGATCTTTGCTCTGCAGAGCACAGCACTTATTTGAAAGAGAAGCCGGCATCTATTTTGTTCTTCATATTGAGCAAAATATCATTCAGCTGACCAGCTTCTGTTGTGTTTTTCTATCTTAAACCACAGTGATTTGACCAATTTAATTTATAAGCAGAGATGAAAATTTAATTCTCCTATCAGACTACGTAAGCTAGAGATATGCACCTGTGTAATGTGTCCACTTACGTGAAAGTAAAAGGAGGGGAAATGAGAAAGCAGGTCTCTATGTGTTACTCATCTTTACATACATGTGAGTATAGACACATTTTTGCAGATTTGCACATGGGGTCATCACATACATACTGGTTTCCAAGCAGTTAGTGTTACCTTGAGTAAACAACATGCAAAAGCTAAACATATAGCAAATGCATTGTGACAACATCTCATGGTCCTGACAAGTTCAAACACATGCACAATCTACAGATGAGAGCAACTGGATATACTTCTGCTTGGAAAAAAGATTGCAGAGTCTCCTTTAGTATCCCATAATCTCAGAAGTTATCAGCATCTCCCTAAGAGGGAAGAGACTGGGAGCTGCAGGAGAAGGGAGATGAAGGTCCAGGGCTGATAAGAGGATGAGGGAGCCAGGGCAGACAATGGACATGATGATTCACTGGCCTCTCTCCTACTTGCATTCTCTGCCTCCAGTCTGGAGGGGCAATCAGGACAGATCCTCATAACCAGAGGCTTAGTTCCAGCCCTGTGGAAAGGGGTGGGAGTCTTTCCACCATCTGTGTGTTAGGGTCTGGGGCGTAAGCAACTGGTGGTCAAGCAGCTGGTACTGGGACTAACTCACCTTCTGTCATACCACTGAGAAACTTAGGATGCAAACCACAGTCCTCAGCAGGCAGCTGCATGCTCCCATTATGCTGCATTGAATGAAGGTGAGTATTTAGAAGAGATCACAGCTAAGCAGGTTTTCTTCATTATCAAATATGTTCGGCTTGTTTTGTTTTAAAAAAAATCTGTTTAATACTTTTCTCTTGAAATAAGGGAACTTTTAATATAGCCAAAGTGGATGCTGTTTTTAAACAGATACAGTCTTTTGAGAATGGCTGTGTTTTCATCAGGTATTTAACTGGAGTTTTGTTACTAATGCTGGACTTACAGCAGCTAAAGCCAACATAATACTTTCCTGAAATATTGCTCAGAACTGCTTAAGCTAATATTTCCAAAGCCGGAATTCTTTAAAAAGGTAAGGGCACAATCCCAAATGGCTCAGAGCCACATACCACAAATGTTTTTTAGGCAAGTTCTGTGTTCTTAAACTATTGTAGCAACTTCTGTGATGGCAACCTTCTCCTGAACACAGTTCTAGCACCGTGAAAAACATACGAATTTATAATCCTAACCCTGAAGAGAGGATGCAGTGAACAGATTGGGATCTAAGCCCAAGGAAACGTGAGCCCAGAAGAAATAATCCCTGTGAATGCCAGCAGCATGCTAAGGTGAAGGAACCACCCTGGCTGTGCTTGGGGCCCTCTGCGATCTCCTGGCTCAGAGGACTAGGCAGCTCTTTGCAAAGAGAGAGCTTCGCCCCACAGATGTTACCTTGGTCTGCAGCTCTGGTTTGAATGTCACTGTGGTTCGGGAGGTTCAGCCTGACCGCAGATGGGGCTTAGGGCAGAGCACTCCAATGACCACAGCAGCTGCTGTCCTTGCTTTGGCAAAGTTGGCCCCACCACGGGCTTGTGCACCAACACCTCAGCAGAGCCCAGCATCAGCCACCGTGCAGCTTCACACTGGGCTGAGACCCTGACACACCTGACTGGCTCGGTCCCTGTGCCTGCAGCAGCACTGCTGTGGCCAGCCTGGCTGTCCCTGTGCCTTGAGAACCATGGTGGGCTGGAGCCTTGCCATGACCACCTGTCAGCAGAACACAAACAAGGCCCAGAGAAAGGTGATGGTTTTGTAGAATGTAAAACAAAATCTGGCTGATCTGGCTATGCTTTTCAAGTGCATTTCTACCAGCATGAATCCGGGCAGCCTCCACATCTTATCCAGTCCAGGATGTGCACTTGGAACATCTTCCTTTGCCTGTTAAATTCCGTCTGTTCTCTGTGAGTGTGGCAGGGTCGATGTCTTCATTGTGACACAGCAATGCCATTAGTTATATTAACCACCTCCACCCAGAAAGGACAATACAGCGTATCTCCAAATTAGCCTTTTTATTGAAATCAATAAAGGAAAAAATACATGGCACTAAACTATTTGGTGGCAGCTTTGTTATAAACTCATTACTGGAAAAACAGCAGCTGGACAGACCTTTAACCACAGCCATTGATTCCAGCACAGCAAGGGTGATCTATGGAGTTAATCAGCGGAGTCACTGTGGACAGCCCTCGTCATGTGTTGCCCTGCCTGGGACTTGCCCACACGTCAGCAAAAACTCCCCATGTGCAGGGGAGTTGTAGGCCAGGTATAAGCCTCAGAAAAGAAAAACTGACACCACCACCACTCCCCAAACAGACTGATTTTAAAAGTAGCAGTTCCAGTGTCAAACTGCCTGGCAACACTCACTTTGGCCTCCACAACCATTTAGTCACTGGGGAGGAGTTGCTTTCCCCAGCACCAGGTTTGGGGTTGCTGCAGGGGTTGGACCAGCTCACCCTTTGCTGATGCCTTGGTACTGCTCATGAGCTTCAGAAGATTCACAGCCACATAGAGCTAGCCCTGCAGGAGCAGATCGGAGCACACTCCCAGTTTGAACAATTCTGCAGAGACATGTTTTTAGGAACTGAGCCGAAGTTTCAACGCACCCACCCATAGAGTCAGTTTTTGCAGGGCTGACCCTTTCTGACCCTCTGCCAGTGTCATGCTCAGAGTTCTAGCCATCCATACATGGCTAAATTTCAGGACTATTTACCTGAGGAAATGGCTTTTTTCCTTCACATAAATACACATTTAAAGCTCCATTTGTGTTCCTCAGAATTCATTTTTCATCAAGGTTGCTGAAAGAGGAGACATCATCAGCATGAACATAGTGCTCTATGTCTCATTCCTGGCCTTGTGACAGAATTTACGCAGTAAAACATTTAAAATCAGATTTATTTCACAAGAAAGAGTGAACCAAATTTTTGCAGGTATCCAGTATCTAAAAGCTTTAAAGAGCCAGCATCTGCTAACAAATATTCCTTCAGTAGCCTGGTATGAGTGTATTCCTAAATACATACTTACTTGCAGTCATTTGGCATCAAGCTGCTTTTTGAAAATACCAGGATACAGCATGTAATGCCAACTAATTTTTTAGCATTCTTTTTGTCCACGGTGCCCTCAGATAAGTATCTTCCCATAAGTGCCTGGGAAGTTTAAAAAAACAAAACAAAACAAACGAATTTAGATGAAAAGCAAAAACACTGTGTAAAGAAGTGTCTGAGAATAAGGCACATTTTTTGAGGCACGTGACACAGAATTTTCTCTTTTCCCCCTCAGAAAATCCTCTGTAATAACAACCACAATTTAGAAGTAAATTTCAAAGTGCTTCCAGCCACATTTGCTGTTTCCATGCAACTCCTGGAACAGGGTGGGACAGGACAGCCCGTCTCCCTCAATGCTGGGTCTGCTGCCTGCCGGAGACACGGGCTCTAGCTGTCATCAAAGATGGGCAGGGCAGGGAGGGACTAGCCAAAGCCACCACTTCAACATCAGAGATGCATCCTCCTCCCAGGTGCTGTATTGAACCTGAGCTAAAATGTTTTTCTTCTTTACAGATTTTTTTTAAATGGATTTTCCCATACAGGCACTCATTTCTTTTTACAGGATACTCAAATTCAGCCCAGGGAGAATTTATTCTACTTACTCAAATGAAACTCAACTGTTTTCCCTGGGAACTTTCTTCAGGTTTCTCCCTGGAATGAAATTCACTATTTTTACATGGAAACATAGTTAATTCAAGCTTTAATGACCTTTACAAATAAAATTTGGATTAAAAGATGAGTAAGAATTGCCAGTACTCTAGATAGCAACAAGTTCATGACTCACAGACAGGTCTTATTATGACAGAAGGGCTTTTCAGTGTATGGCATAAGAAAATCCTACTCCCAGGTAATTCCATACTTTATTGTGACTGAGGTAGAAGTACTGTAGTTTTCTGTAGCAACAGCACCAGAGAGTCGCTTACTCATTGTGCTGAGAAGATGATTTTTTTTTCTCAGCCATCTGTGTGTTATACTGCTCCTTCTTTGAATTTTCTCTCTTCATACCCCCTGGTATTCAAAACTTTCAGTGGGATTATTGTTTATTCTTGACTGTCTGTCCTGGAATGTTATTAATATAACAGTTTGATTCTGTACATTCTCAAATCCCAGTGATCAAAGTTACAAGAACTTAGGTCAAAGCTGCATCAGAGTTTTAAGTTGTAAAGTGCTTTGTGATGTCCTCTACTCATGCAAAACTACATAACTTAGTACAGAAGAGAGCTTTTTCCTCCTACTTTTTCCTTGAACTGTTAAAATGACCTTGTTGCTACACATCAGTATTTGGCAAATAGAAGGTCAAATAATTTTTGCAGAGCTTTATTTAACTCCTAAAAGGATGTGACAAGCAACTAGTCATATATTGGTCCAGTATTCCTTCAGAGATCCAGAAAATTTGGGAAAGACTCAGTGGTTGCCACCGTTAGAAACACAGCCAACAGAAGCATACTGTGCATCTTGTTGAGAAGTTCTTAAGCTACACATTATACTTTAAAATTATACCCTAGTTTTCAAGTTCCAGGATAGTGGCTTCTCCAGAGACAGTTTGGGAGTGTCATGCTTTGATCCCTCATTCAGTTCAGAGGAAAGGGAACAAAAGGCAAGGAAAGCATTTTGTTCAAAGGCCAACTTCACCTTATTCCCATTACATTGCAGAGTCAACTCCATCCCATTCCAAAGTGAAAGAAATGAGATACTGCTATAAAGTGCACAAACTCAAACCCCAATTCAATACTGGGACACACTAATGTACCTATCATGGGAAATATATAAATGCAAAGCTTAAAATAGCTCATATAGTGCACTGTAATGGGATATGTGTTCAGATATAAACATAATAGAAATTGCTTTGAAAATACAAATGAGGAGAAACATACAGATACTGTGTATTTCAAAACTTCTAAATTTTGGTCTTTGCATGGTTTTTTTATCCTTGATCCCATATCCATCAAAATTAGATTTACTGTCCTCCTTCGTATGAAATTACACAGAGGCTGCAGCTTTATTCCTCTCCAGGACAGTAAAAAGCAATAAAATTCTTGCAGATTTTGACAGCAGGCAATTCAATAAAAGGCTATGTATATTTTATAAGTACAATAAAGACAAGTCCATAGCTGAATCATAAATGGGGTTTTGTTTGGTTGGTTTGTTTTCTGCAAGCATCAGTGTTAGAGTCTGTTTTCAACACAGGTTGGTGTTCTCAGCACACAGCCTTTCCTTTTTGGAGAGAAGCAGAATGAAATTTATATCTTTATAATGTATTATTTAGATTTTGCTCAAGGGATTTTGCAATGTGTGTCTGTTTAAATTTTAAAGCTGTTGTGGAACTGAATACTTTCCTGTTCTTGATTAGTGCTATAAAATTTTACTTTTTTTTTCTTTTTTTTTTTTTTTTGTTACACTGTAAAGTGTATCTATCTTATCATTGTGTCATTCCCTTTTTTTATGAGCAAACAACAAATATTTGACACATACACAATTATTTCCTAGACTTCCATCAATGCTCAGGGATTTTTAATTCTTCAATAATCTAAGGTAACATGGAAATTAGTGGTTTGCTGTATTTCTGAACAATAGTGCTACAATGCGTTTAATGACAGTGTCTGTCTGCTGAAACATAAAATTTTATACAAATGTAAAACCAAAATTGACAACATGCAAATGACCCTCCCGACATAATTGCAGATGTGTCAATTTTTTCTTCTCCCTTGAAGAAAGAAATTTTAAAAAGACGAAGAAGCTGACTAAGGAAAAAAATTCCCTCCCTGTTTGTCTCTGGGATAAGTTCTCCAGCACTGAAAATCAGCAAGAGGTTTATCTGAGTGGGGTCTGTTGCATCATACTCCAAGTTTCCCAGAGAAGGAAACTTTACCATGTATTTGCACTGAATCCACAAGTACCAGTTTGCCCTTCTGAGCAGTTTGGTAGTGAAAGTCTGACTCATACAGCAGGATATAACTAGTGTCATCTTAGAAGATTAACCAAAACCACAAACTTTCAGAGTGTACGAACACTGGGGGACAGAACTAAACACATTTTTTTCCCCATCACTGTGCAACTAAAGCTGCTACTGTCCCTACTGCAAGAATTATAGAGACCTTTTGTTTATCAGCACAAGGGGGTACAGACTATCTCCATCTCAAAATCTAAACAAATATGCTTTGGAAAGACACGTATGTCAGCCTGTCAAATGTCAAGAACGAATTCCCTTTCAGCTGACTTATTAGAACATTGTATTTCTTGTTATAACAGAAAAAGTATGAAACTCACCACCTTAAAAATAAATTATTTTAATTAATCACAGCAGGGAGTACAGAGGAGAAAACCCACACTACTACAAAAATGTATTCAAGGGAGAAAAATCATGGTCTCTAAGTTTAGAATGATCAAGAAGTGGGTGGGGGAAAAAAAGCAAAGCATGAGAGCTATGGACTCATCTCAGATTTCTGTTTCCAAATTGTCGGTGATTTGAAACCTACTCCTAGATACCATTCCTATCAGACCTAGTACTCAGGATTGGCATGTAAGTGCTAAACCCTTCCTAAAATAATTGCAGGCTTCTACTTTCTGCCAAAAACTAATGATAACATGCTCCTTCGGCATTGTCATTTTGCTGTTTCAAGATGTGTAATCTGGTGACTGTATTAAAAATCTAATGATTGACACCTCACACCCAAGGACACAACTTCACAGAAGCACATGATTTTTCCTACCTGGAGTTCAGCCATGGGTCCAAATTCCATTAGTAAAAGATGGAGGTAACACTGATTTTTAGCACCAATTTTCTCTCTCAGCAATGTAAAATAACATCAGTGCAACTGCGTGCCTGGACACTTGCTGATGACTCACAGAGAGTCAAACTCAGCCCAGCAATCTATGCCAAGCGACTAAGAGTTTTAAATCAGACTTTTCTTCACTGAAAATTAATTGGGAGTTGGGGTGTCTTATTCTTTTTTATTAGTTTTAAGAAACACTTACAAAGGATTTGATTTGGCAATGAAAGAATTTAATGAGTATTTCATTTTAAGGAGCTAAGACGTTGGCAGTGCTATTACACAAAAGGAGTATTTCAAGTATTTGGCTTTGGAGATCACAAGCAAGATACTTCAAAATAATTTCTCTTGTACCAATATGGTGTTTCCATTTTCCAGTAGTAAAAGGAAATGTTTTACATTTCTTTTTGGATGGTTTAAAAGTAGGCAAGACCAAAAATTTCCAGCTGTTCAATTCAATGTCAAGAGTGGCCAGATGGTGCCACATGGGAATAAAACAAGAGTTCCCCTCTACAGCACAAGCTTCTGGGATGGTGTATCCAAAGCTTTGGGAATGACACCATTTGTGGCTTCCTGCTGACCACAGTGGGTCCTGGAGTTGTGTGTGACCATCGTGGCTCAGCTCCTAAGCAACAACCAGGCAACATTCCCAAAGGCTGCTGCCAGCCAAAACAACCAACAGGCAAGCATTCTGCCAAATTAAGTTAATTCTTCTTAAAAAAACATGAAGAGAAATAAGCTTATTGTTGTGGCCACAGATCCTTAACTGAAGCTTCATTATTTATAGGTGTCTGGAAACACCCGAAAGTGCCAAAAATGGTAATATCCTTGCTTATATTAATTAATTTGGTCCAACCTTTATAAGCTCAAGATAAAATAAGACATACAAAAATTAATTAATGCTGTTTCCATTTGCTTCCTATGTAAAACAGAAATTTTGATTTAGTAAACTAGCCTTGACCCTGCAGCTCTGCTCCCGTAGCCAGTGTTATCACATGGCAACTGCAGAACTGATGAAGGAAATCCAAAATGCTTTTCAGGCCATGCTCATGGTTAATCATAACTGGCATTGAGACAGATTTTATCTTTAAAAACAAGATTTTTTTTCTGAAGAAAACTCAGGATAAGGAAAGCAGAAAAAAGTAGCAAAAGTATCTGTTAATTCACCAAAACCTGAGAAGTAAACAATTATTGAAGTTCTTCAATAATAACATAAGGAGCTCTCTCTGTCTCTTAACTATATAGAATGGTTTTTTTCTATACTTCAAATAATAATCATATGTTACTCACACCACAATGCCTTTCTCACATGTACTCCATCCACTGAGTGTGCCACAGCCAGCTGCCATGTCTTGCGTCTCTTTTTCAACAAATATTTGGCCAGTAACGTCCTTTGTTTATTGATTATTCAGCACTATGGGATCCTGACTCTAATAGGAACTGGCAGTGCTATTTCAGTATAAATGCTGAGTCAATATAATATTCCAAATCTTTCACTGAGAGTGTTAGGAAAAGAAGAAATGAAGCATGCATTCTTTAAAGTTGAAGAAAATGCAAGACTTCCTGGCTGGCAAAGGATCAGGTCAGACACAGGACAATGCTTCATTTTTAATCCTGTTTAAGATTCTGTAGAGATAAAGACAAAAAATCTAGAGAAAAGAATTTAGTAACTTCCAAAATTATAAGAAAGAAAATGTGGGTTTGATTTGTAATTCTTCACCATGATCTCAGAATTCTACTCCTTAGTTCAGAGCTGTACCAGGCATTTCCCATTCCAGCGCACTTCTATTAGACACTGCAGAGGCTCAGGTCGTTCCAAAGCAAGGAGGGGAGAGGAATCTGGCAGGTGTGTAATCATCAGCACCTGACTAACTGATCAGGGAAGGTAGCAGGAGATTTTAAGACTCTCATTGAGGCCCCAGTTTTCAGTATGAACCTGGCATTAGTCAGGATAACTTCTAAGGTGTGAGATTTGCTGGTGTGGGCTTCTTGCTGGGGAATTGTGGTGCTGTCACAGCCAGAGGATGGATCTTGTTTAGTTAAGTTTCAACTGAGTGTGTGTTTTAACTCTTTACAGAAATCTCTCATTTAAAAAGTACGTGATTGCTTTCCTATCCAGATGCTTAGCAAAGCTACCTGGCAGGCCAAGCAAGGTGCAGAGTTAATACTGTGGTGGTCTGGAGAGAAACTCCACAATGCGTTCCTACAAAAATATTTTACGCAATCAGTTCCACTAGACATTAGATGACCCTTATGAGGCTGTACCTGAACAGCTCCTACCAGCAGGGAGTACTTGACTCCCTGAATCTGGAGCTACTGAACCCTCTCTCCTCTCATCTCCTGAATGTGCAACAAAGGCTGCCAGGGCAGCCCCTGCTACTGTTTATGCTACTGGAGATCAGGCTGAGTTCTCTTGCTTCTTTCACAGTGCTCTACGGATTTTTATTCAATTTTTGCAACACCTTCTTGCACTTTTAACTGTGGGATCACAGTATTCTCTACACAGGCCAAAACATACACTTCAGTTAGCTGTGCACTATTTCATCTCTCAAAATTTCCTTGCCTTACTGCTTATCATTCTTATGTGGTGCTTAATTTGCTAGTGTATTCTCATAATGACTCTAAAACAGTGACATAATTGTGTTGCATTAAAAATTGGCTCTCTCATGTTTGTATTAAAGTTTTTATTAGGGTTCCCATTAATGTAGGAAAGATATGGACTTAATCTGGGACTGTGCACTAGTAGACTTGAAAACACCCACACAGAGCAAATTCTGTTCAGACACAGTACTTGTTAAAGCAGAGGTGGCTTCTGTCTCAGAGAACTCCCTTGGCTCCCGTGGCACGGGATGCTCTCCCTCCTCCCCCTGGATTTTAGCGTGTTCCCTTGCCCAAGGTCAGCCACAGAAACCCTCTGTGGCTTTGGCTCGGGTGCAGTTCTCCGGTGGCGGGGGCCGTGGGCGGGGGCCGTGGGCGGGGGCCGTGGGCGGGGGCCGTGGGCGGGGGCCGTGGGCGGGGGCCGTGGGCGGGGGCCGTGGGCGGGGGCCGTGGGCAGGGGCGGCTCTGCCTCGCGGGCTGTGGGGCGGAGCTCTGCCGAGGCCACAGCCCGGGATTTCTGCGAGCCGCGCTGGCTGAAGGCTTTGAGACCAATTTAAAACCCAATCGCCAGTTTTTTGTTGTTTTTTTTTTTTTTTTTTTTTTTTTTTAATAAGTAATCAAAGATTAAAAAGATTTATTGCTAAATTTCTATGGGTTTGATTAGGGGAGTCTCTGGGCACCAGCCGCGGGCGCGGGGCCGGCCTGGGAGAGGAGCGGCGCCCCCTGCTGGCGGGCCCGGGCGGGGTGACGGGGGTGCGGGGAGCGTGGCCGCGGGAGCAGTTCGGCTGCAGGACAGTCCCGGCGCTGCAGCACATCAGGAGCTGTTCGGGACACACGGGCCGAGCCAGCGCCCGGCGCGGACAGCGGGCTCCAGCAGTGCTGTCCGGTAGTCGCCTCCTGGCGGTGCCCACAGCAGCGCTGAGAGTATCGCTCTGGGTAGCAGCTGCGGAGGAGAGGGAGAGGGAGAGGGAGAGGGAGAGGGAGAGGGAGAGGGAGAGGGAGAGGGAGAGGGAGAGGGAGAAGAGAGCTCGGAGCTCGGCCCAGTGGGTCTGTCAGACCCCTGCGCGTTCCCGCGGCTCCACTAGGGGGCGCCGCCCCACCACGAGCAGGGTGTGTGTCAGGCTGCACGTGACCGGAACGCGGAAGTGCTCGCCGGAAGAGGGAGAGCCGCTTCCGGCGCTGGCCGGGCTGGGCGCGGGCAGGGCCGGGGTCGCACCGAGCGCCGGGGCCGCACCGCCCGCTATGCGAGAGACGCCGCGGCTCGCAGGTGAGATGCTCCCTTTCGCGGCCACCAGTAGGCCTCGCTGTCGCTGGGCCCGGCCCGCAGGCCTGTTCTGGGGTGGGGCGGCGCGTGAGGCCTTCCCGCCCCCGGCGGCCGCGGGTCCCGCTCGCTCTGGGGCGCGGGGGCCGCCTCGGGCCGAGCCGATTAGCAGGGCCACGTGGCCGCGGGGGGTGCCGGGGCCTATCTGAGCCCGCTGGCTGGAGCCGGTCCCCGGTGCGGGGACGTTGGGAGGGTGAGAGATTGGTGTCTGTGTGTGCAGAGGGGAAGGAAGTCCCTGCCCGCGCATCTTAGGAGTAACGTTATTTTAAAGCAACTAATATGTGCCTTTTATATTCCACTCAATGCTGCAGCATGGGGACTAATTTTTTTATTGTTAGTTGAAATAGAAAGACTTTATGAGTTTGGGATAAACAAAATGCAGAAACAGAACAGGCTGCAGAAGGAGGTAGTGAAACCCCTTTCGAAAACAGAAGTTTTCCTGATGTTTATGACTTTGCTAATAGAAAATATTTTCCTTACATTTTGTTTTTATGAGAACTTAAAATACATGAAAGTCTGCTACCACCTGGATTTTTTTCTCTGGTGACATGCTGAGTCCTTGCTGAAAGTTGGCAGTGTAGATTAGCAGGAATTATATATAAATTCTACAGGTATCTGTCTTTAAATTTCAGTTGAACATGCACTGAAGGCTTATCCTTTTTATAGGCAAGTATTGAAAAACAAAATCTGAAATCAGAGAGTATTCAGAAGGGAGGTAAGGAACTACATATGTGTAAAAAAATCTGGTCGTTTTAAAAAAAAGTAGAAAAGTAGATATAATGTACATAAGTTATAAGGTAACTCAGAGTACTTTAAAAATTATGTCGAGTTCTTTTAAGCAAAGTGGAAAGAAAAATGAACAATTGAACTGGCAGGCACAGAATTCTGTTTCTCCCTAGAAAAGCATCAGTAGCTGATTTGATCTCCTGGTTGGTGCTTTGGGGAGAAGAACTGAGGAGTACTAAAGACAGTAGACTTAAGGGTAGTCTGCAATTGTGTGGGTGGCAACTTCACATAACTAGGCAGAGGATACCATTTGCTGCCCTGTGGCTCTTTGGGAACCCCACCGCCTTCAATTTTCGCATTATCAAATAGAAAAATGGCACAAATTCAACTGACTCGAGGAGGTAATGTTGGTTTTTTGTACTTGGATTTAAGTTTCTGTAGTTTCTAATCATAGTAGCATGCAAACTTATCTCAAATTCAATTAAAAAGTTCAATAATACTTTTTAGAAAGTTGTATTACTGCTTAAGGGACTTTGTAATGAGATGTCTGGATGATGTGGGAACACAGATGTGAAAATCTGTGTTCTGAAAATCTTAGCTGAGGTTCGGGCATGTCATTGTTGTGTTGTTACTAATATTCACTTACAGGCAGGAAAAATTCTGTACAGCAGAATATCATTTTGCTAAATGACATTTTAAATTCTGAAAGATTTTTCTGAAAGTAATGTTATAATAATATCTCGATAGGCTTGGAATTAAAAACTGGATTATAGTCCTGCAACTGTACAAGCTGTTGCTGTTCCACCTTTCAGTTAATAAAATGACAGGGAAATGTCATGAGAAGGGTCATAAACATCCTTCTCAGTGGGGTTCTGCCTGTGCTGCTGTTGTCATGGGGTGAGTTGATACAGTCGCTTTTGAAAACTTCATCTGAAGTGAAATATTTCATGAGTACAATTAGTGTTTATTGGGGGAACAAGGAGGTTATTTTGTTGGCAGTTGAAATAACAGAATCTTTCATATGCTGTTACAAACTCTGGGATATGCTGGAGTTAGAACATTACTGCTATAATTTCATGAAATAATTGGTTTGCTGTCCAAAACTCATGCTTGAAATGCTTAGTCTATCCCAACTGGATAACACGCTGTTTTTACTTCCTGCTATAGTGGATGAGTCCTCTTGGAGAGAAGAAGCACAATAAAATGTGCTGGCATAGCAATTTGTGGCCTCAGTATGGCTTTCAGAAGATTGAGAGAAATGAGGTGGTGTGGGAGAAATGCAAGCACAGCAATGACATAAGGTTCCAGAAAATGTTGGGTTGAGTTCCATGTGAGTCTGTTAAAGAAGAAGTGTAGAAGGAAATGGAAAGGTCAGTAATTGACTAAGCAGAATTTCTGATTTTTTCTTTTTTTTTTTTTTCCACTTGCAGCACGACACTAAATTTGTAATGAAATGGAGTCTGGGTCAAGCTCATTTCGAGTGGAATTTCCAGATTTTTCTAGTACCATTTTACAGAAGTTGAACCAACAGCGCCAGCAAGGACAATTATGTGACGTGTCCATTGTGGTTCAGGGCCACCTCTTCAGAGCCCATAAAGCTGTTCTTGCAGCTAGTTCACCTTATTTCTGTGATCAGGTTCTCCTGAAAAACAGCAGGCGAATAGTCCTGCCTGATGTGATGAATCCCAGAGTATTTGAAAACATTCTTCTGTCTACCTACACAGGCAGGCTAGTAATGCCTGCACCAGAAATTGTCAGTTATCTGACAGCAGCAAGTTTTCTTCAGATGTGGCATGTAGTGGATAAATGCACTGAAGTGCTAGAAGGGAATCCAACAGTTCTGTGTCAGAAGATGAATCATGGCAGTGACCATCAGTCCCCAAGCAGTAGTAGTTACAATGGCCTTGTTGAAACCTTTGAACTTGGCTCTGGAGGACAGACAGAATTCCACAAAGTGCAGGAACTAAGGGATGGCGAAAATGAAGAAGAAAGCTCTAAAGATGAGCTGTCATGTCAGCTGACAGAACACGAGTACCTTCCCAGTAATTCTTCAACAGAACATGATAGACTTAGCACTGGAATGACCAGTCAGGATGGGGAAGAAGGAACTAGTGATAGTGCAGAGTACCAGTACACCAGACCAATGTATAGCAAACCCAGCATCATGTCTCATAAGCGGTGGATCCATGTAAAACCAGAAAGGTTTGAACAGGACTGTGAAGGTGTTGATAATCCTTATGACGAACACCAAGTTTCTGAATCCATGAATACCATTCAAGCAGATCATTCAATCCAGTCCTCGGGTGTTGAAGACTTTCACATAGGTGACAAAAAGATGGAAACAGAATTTGATGAACATGCAGATGAAAGCAATTATGATGAACAAGTTGACTTCTATGGCTCGTCCATGGAAGAATTTTCTGGTGAAAGGGCAGAGGGAAGTTTAAGTGCTCACAGACAGGACCTTATGATAGCAGCAGGCTATGGTGAGGGCATTGATATGGCTGCCGGGATTAAAGAAGAAACATCTCTCACGGGATTCTCCCATGCTGATAAGCTCTATCCTTGTCAGTGCGGAAAAAGTTTTACACACAAAAGTCAGAGAGATCGACATATGAGCATGCACCTCGGTCTTCGACCTTATGGCTGTGGTGTCTGTGGTAAGAAATTCAAAATGAAACACCATCTTGTAGGCCATATGAAAATTCATACAGGCATCAAACCATATGAGTGTAACATCTGTGGGAAAAGATTTATGTGGCGGGACAGTTTTCATCGGCATGTGACTTCTTGTACCAAGTCCTATCAAGCTTCTAAAGCTGAGCAGAGTACTACTGAGATGAACTAAGACATTAGTGCTTACATCTGTTTAATAGAGTAAGACAAATAAACTAATTATGCAAATAATGTCTGGTACTTGCTATTGTACGTTCTCAAAAAACAAGTTTTAGTGATTATGCTGGTATAAACAGATCAAACTTATTTTGCTTTCTGCAGTAGTACTCCAGGTGTTCAGTGTGTGAAGTGCAAATGGTTAATCTGAAAGGTGCTTGTAAAAGCAGTCTGACATTGATGGTAATCACAGCAGTATTTAGAAGCTCTCTTGTATTTCTAAGTCATCTAAATTCACAGTAAAACTCAGCTCTAAATTGACAAAAATCCTGAAAATACTTAGTTGAAGCAGGAGTCCAGGTAGCACTACTTAGTAGAAAACTAAGATGACCAAACCAGGTTATACGATTCACCTTTTAATGGAAAAATTTAAAAAAAATTAGAATTTCACCTCAGACTGAAGACTCCAATGTACTTCCAATGCATCATTAGATAGTCTGTGTCATTTGGTAGCCTTTGCTGTATTGCTGAACACAAGGCAATGGTAAAGGTGCTTTGGCTTTTCTTTATCTGTCTTCCATTTTTTTAATCTATCTTGAGTAAAACAAATGTCTAATTTTGTGCTAATTTTTATTTAAAGTCTGTAAAGCACTTAGATATAGTTTATCAATATATAAACTTCAGTATGTATTAAGTATAATTTGTCCTTGCTCCTCTAGGGTCTAATGGTGTATGACTTTTGACTTCATTAGATTTTAATTGCTACATTGTGAGAGCTTCTAGAAGTGTGTGTAATAAGTATAGGAAAAAAATAATATGTAATGTTTGGAACTTACTCAAAGTAACCACATATACTTAAACTGTCATTTCTGTTCGAATTTTTGTGACTTACTACAGTAGCAAGTACCAAACTGGATTCATGAACTGACTTTTTATTGGTACAAAGGCTTCTTTGAGAACTTCTATCTAGTTTTTGAAACCTGCCTTAGGAAAATGATGTAGTCATTGGTAGGTATTTATACTTTTAATTCTTTACTCTTTGATTAGTAAGAACTATAATATAGATTCTTGGTACTAAACTACTGTGACTGGTTAGGTGTGATCACGAGCAGAGTTGTTTACCTCTTGAAATGAAGTTGCTTGTGAAAAAAAGTAAGAAGTATGATTTGGATCTTCTAAGGGTACTGCAGAACATGGTACCATACCTATGTCTTAAGTTGGAAGTCTTGCTGGGAAAGTGGCACTTGTTCTTTGTTAGGATTAGGATCTATGTGTGGGGTTCTCGCTTGTGGAGATGGATGGAGGAGTGTGTACGGTTCTGAGAGATGCTGCCAGCTCTGCAGGGAGAGGGAAGGCATAAGTTGTAAAGGTGACAACAGGATTTTGGGGTTGAAATCTTAATGCAGTGCAATGCAAAAGCAATTAACCCTTGTTAGTAGCTTACTGAAACATAAAAAGGAAAGAGCCTTTAGAGCATACATAGGCTATAATAGAAAGAGGTGATGTCCAAGTACAGTGCTGATAACACAGGAAAAATGTTAACCAGTACTGAAGGCCTGAGCCTATGCGGCCCCAGTTTCTGTATTAGGCACTGCAGTGTGCAGAATAATGTACTGAAACAGATGACCCCATATAGTGAAGCAAAACCACACAAAGATTATTACTCTTCAGTTTCTTTTTTGAACTCCCAGTTACAAATTGTCTTAAGATGCAACTGAACTGTATCCTGAACATGAATGTCTTCTGCGAGCTGAGGGTTTACTACTCAGCGGGCTGTAATTACTGTAATTTCTTTACTGGCATTCTACTTACAAACTTTAATTTTTTTTAAGAGGCTCTTAATTCTTAATCTTCTAATGCTTCAGATATTTTTCATATGGAATTTTGTTAAAACATATTCCCAAATACAATGAACCCATTGCTGGCAATGGGCACGAATGGTCAGCACCACAGAGTTCCTGTTCTTCGCATTTAATTGAACTCTACAAATATTATGGTGGCCAAGTATAACCCTTGTGATCAAGGTACTGAAACAGGGATTTTGCTCACTAACACTGTAACCTGCTTAATGTATAGAAGCACTTTGTATTTAAACAAAAAAAAACCAAACCATAAAACTTTATAAGTATGTTTTTTAAACTTAGAAATTATATTCCCTTTATGCTTTGTTCCCACACTGCTAACACTGTCTTTTTTAATACTAAAAAAAAAAAAATTATAATCCTTGCCTGTTTACATGAGTGTAGTGGAAAGAGTTCTTGCACTCAGTGGCCCTATTTTTCCATTCTCCAAGGCCTTACCACATATAAGGTGTCATTTCTGCAAGTACTATCATCACGTTTGAGAGAAGGCATTAGAATCACACAATCATAGAATGGTTTGGGTTGGAAGGGGACCTTGAAGATCATCTAGTTCCAGTGTCCCTGCTGTGGGCAGAGACACCTTCTACTAGACCAGGTTGCTCAGAGGCCCATTCAGCCTGGCCTTGAATACGTCCAGGGTGTTCCTTCACATACTCATTTCAAGAATGATCTTGTATATTACATTAGTTCTCAGCCCCTTTGAAATTGTCACTTTAGTTTTGCATAAAAAGGTTAAGAGTGCCTCTTCCCATTTAACCAGAAAAAAGGCTGGACAGAAACACGAGTCTGAAAACCATGGTCAAGCAAAAAATATGTCTGTCAAACCCAGACCGTCGTACAGAGCTGCCAGCAAAACTGTTTCTTTTACCAGCTTGGAATGACTTTTATATGGGATATTTCAAGGTTAAACATTACTTCTATTTGCATTTAGATTACTTTGAAATAAAGCTTTAAAATAAATTGTACTGCGAGAGACACTTTAAAGGTTTTATAACAGGTCCAGTAGATCATATTATAGAACCATGTCCTTTTTTAATGACTTAGCATGCATAGTAACCTTTCAGTATTTGCCTATTGCTGTTTTACCCCATACTATGGCATCGTCTTGAAAGTCCAACAAATGTTGCTCCACTGATCTTGAAGCACTTGGCTTTCTGATATTAATTTACATGAAACCAATTGATTGCAGGAAAATACTGATCTGATTGTCATGAAATCAAGTTCAGAAGATTGATGATTTAAGGGCAGCTTGAGATAAAGGTCTAAAATCCTTACTTTTGCATGGCACAGGTGAAACAGTTGTCTTGTGGTGTTTTTTTCTGAGTTCAATTTATTGCCCTTTGACAAACTTCTAATCACCATTTCAGGTACTGGGGGGAACAAATAACAAAAAATTACTTAAACACTTAAAGATTCATCTTTCCTCACCCTTCTTCAGGCTCAGCTAGAGTCTAACACCTCTCTTCCCTGCCTTTGTAGTCTCAGTTTCCCTTCCTTTCACCAAGAGTTGCATTCAGCCCCTGCCCTTTCCTGTAGTGACAGGTCTCACAGGAGGTTCGTATGCACACTGCCTTGTCTGATGCTCTACATTTCTTAGTGGGTGTCCTCTGGTGCTCTGGGCTGGTCAGTGTTACTATTCAGGGTGACACCAGGCCACATTCCCTTCAGGGATGTGTCAGTTCCAGTCTGGCTCTCCTGTGGGCCTCAGTTACTTCAGAGGTGTACCTGCTCTGGCATGGCTTAGCTGTAGGCCAAAGTCCTGAAAAGTAAATCTCCTCAGACACAGAGCAAATCCTTCTGTGAGTATGTCTATACATGTCCTCAGTGACTCCTCCAGGTATTTTCCCAAGAGCAGCTCTTCAGTTTTTCCACATGTCCCCAGGAGTATCTTCTCCCTATGTGTCTCCTGCACCTCTTGCTAGCAGCTGCCATTCTTCCTTAAATATGTTTAAGCAGAGGCAATGTGCGCACCTCTGGTTGAGATTTTGGCATGCAGTGTATTGTCCACATCTGTTTTGGTGCAGGCTGAACTCCACTTGACTAGCACAGGGCAGCTCAGAAGCTCTGGCCACACATCCCCCCTGCAGCCCCTGCTACTAGTGCCACTGCAGTTGTACATAGCCAAGATACACTGACAAGGCTTCTGTCAAGCTCTTAATCTTTGCTAATGGAGTGGTCTTGTTCAAGATACAAAAAATTATTTCTTGTTTGTGGGGAGGAGGGAAGTGATCCATATATATATATATATATATATATAAAAGAAATACGAATGCATATGTGTACGATGAATTTCATTAATCTTCCCTTATGCTTCATTACCTTCAATGATGTGGCTGTTGGCTATAGTAAAGTTCTTCTGAAGACCAGCATCACTGTACACACACGAGGCTTTCAGAATTTCCTACTGCTGTGAAGCCATTCGTTGTCCTAGCAGTGGTAAGAATACTTGATGATACTACAGCTAAGTTCCTTTTCATTCCATTTTGTAACTCAGATGTTAATTACCATGGAATCTGTGTAACTGCCATTCTGAAAAATTCAACTGTTAGCAGGGTTGCTTAGGTGTATATCAGACCCTTTTGAGGGAGGAGGTTCTTATTTCAGATACCACTGTTGTTTCGGGGTGTGCTTTTTTGTTGTTACATTTTTTTAAACTTAACCTTTGTTTTATGGGTGAGCAGATAGACTCTAGAAGGTACTGTTAGTACATTTTTTGGTCTTACCTTTTTTCATCTGAGGTGTGTCTGAAGTTGAGAAACTGTTTTGTATCATAAGCAAGGCAGATGATCAAAGGCTGATGTATTGCGTTTCTCATAAAAAGAATCCTTGATGTCTTTGTATTATTGAGCCTGAAAGACTGGTGGCACATCAGGGTTTGTAATCTCAACACTTGTGCTTTGTGCCAGCAAGGTGACCTGTCTCTGAATTATGAGACCTAGAGAAGTATATCGAGTATTTTGCTTTAACAGAATTAGGACCTTTCTCAAAACAATAAAGGAAAGTTGTTTTTTTTGTCATTTAGTTGCTTCATTGGATAGCTTGGCTTCTTTAGCTATTAGCTGTAAACTAAACTGTCAGTGGCCTAGGGGAAGATGCTGGAAAAGAAAATGGTATATTTTTAATGTGATTAAATAGTAAGTTCTGATTTTTGCTTGAAGCCTGTGTCTGTCAATTGCTGCTCTGTTTTTTTTATTATTCATGGGATTCCATATTTCTTTCAGAAATGTAACTGTTTATGCAAGTGAATCTTCCTTAATGAGCGATAAGTTTTTATTCTGAACAAGTCATTTATAATAGTAAATTTGCATATCTTGATATTTTGTGAGATGTTATGCCTGTATTGCAGAGGTTGGATAGTTTTGTCTATAAATATTGCTGTCCTAATTGTACAGCATGGTTTTAATTTAATGTTACTGTTCAATATTTTCTTCTTATAGAAGAGTCCCATGCCCCTTTTTCGTATAACATGTTTTAATAAATGTTATCTGTCAACTTTGTAAATGTTTTCTTAAGCTTGAATGAAAGGAATGCATGTCTAGTACTAGTATTTAATATTTCACTTTGCCAAAATAAGTGCTCAAAGAAAAGTACAAATCCAGAAGTTGTTGATATATAACTTTATTAAATATATAAAGAAAAAGTTTATCTAGTAATGTGTCTTCTTGAAATAATGAGAACATGCCTGGTCTAAGAAAAAACTAAACTAAAACCTGATTTTTATAACACAGTAATTTTGATGAATTTGTAGAATTGGGCCCATTTCCTTGCTGCTTTAGGTAATTAGTTTCCATGCTAGTTCAAACTCATCAAACAGGTTTTGCTATAACTGTCTTTTGCAGAGTGGTGATCTCTGAAGTTACAATACAGAATGTACATGCTGATAGGGAAATCCAAAATACACACACGAAGAAGAAGCAACTGCATTGTCCCCAAAACCTCCTGGTACATTTGAAGTAGGTAAAGATAGCATATAGGGTTTTTTTTTTCTTGTCTAAGTATGAAAGAAATTTCATACTGGGAAAAGTATAAAGACTAAGTCTCCCTTATCTTCCTGTGAGGATTCCTTCTCTCCCTGACTAAATTTAAATACTTGTACCAAAAAATTGATTTTGTCCAGCCTCCATCTGCTATGCCCTTGTGGAACCATCCCAACTGCTGCTTGCTACCTAAGCAAAAATGAACTCACTCTCATTGAAAGCATGTTCAGCTAATTCCTGGAGAAGGCAATATTTGTGTACCAGGCTCCTCAGTCTTCAGTAAAATCAAATGGACTATGGCAGAAGCAAATTAATTTTCTGTTGCTGTTGGTTACACTTACTGAATGCATGTAAGAACAAGCATAAAGTTTTCTGCCTGTTCAGAATTAGTTGGTTTTCTTTTATGTGAGTGAACAAATACAATTTGTGTGTGTGTGTTCTTTAGCTCTATTATTTGTGCCCTCGTCAGGATGCTCCCCAGGCTGCTGCTTTATCTGATCAGCATTCAATGTCTAATTTCTGAAGACTGCGTTCTGTGTTTTATAGGGAGAGAAAGACATATCTTCAGAAGACAGAATGTGGTGTCCAAAGTTAGACCAGGTGGAAATCCCAGCAGGACCTACTACACCAGTCACTCTGACTTTATCAAGTAGTACATCAACTGTCTGGTAAAACACTGAGTCGTTGCACTACCTGAACCTCAAGTATGTGCAGGAGAACAAAAAACCCCTGTGCATGCATGCTGAAGTGATTTGTGTGAGTTAGAGGGACAGCGTAACACAGGTGAACTTTTTAATTCTTTGCTCAATAAAGGTGGTAATTCACAGCTGGAGTGGGGGATGTTCCCCTCAAAAGCTTCCTCATTGCATCTGTAAATGCCCATCGGGGTTCTGAGCGTGTGTTGTTCTCTGGAGCTGCCCCGTGGGAGTTCTCGGAGCGGCTCTACCCGTATTCACGCCGGATTCAGCCACAGCACAAATCCTTCTACCTCCCTGAGGCGCCGCGCGGGGAGGGCGGCTCGGCCCAGCCCCGCGAAGCGCCGCGGGGCGGGCTCCCGGACGGCCCCGGGGCTCCGCCCGCTGCCGGGGCGGCACCAGGAAGCGGAACGGCCGCCAGCGGAATCAGTTCCGGGTGCGAGTGGTTGCGGGAGCGGGCGGGAAGCGGCGGTGGGAACGGGCCGGGCCGGCCAGGGACCCGCCATGTGAGAGCCCCCGACAGCCCCAGGTGAGCGGCGGGCGCGGCGCTCCCAGGCGAGACGGGGTCGTGCTCGGGGAGGGGGTCCCGGCACCTGACAGGCCCCGTGGGAGCGGCGGCCGCGGGCCGGGACTCGGCGGCAGCGGCTCCACCGGGGCTGCTCTGGCCTGGCCGCGCCTCGCCGAGGGCTGTCGCGTCTCCCGAGCCGGTGTCTCTGGTGCAGCTTTGCCGCGGAGGGAGCGGGTCGGGCGCGCGTGTGTCGGGGTCTGCTGTTACCTCGGGCTGGGCGTCATGTCCCCGGTCCCTTCGGGAGCGTGTTCATTGCCAGGACATTTGGGACCCTTCAGCCACTACTGTTCCGTCAGAGGAAGTGGAAATTCTAAGTGAACCCCCAATCTCTGTAATGCAAAGGTCTTTCCAAACCCCCGCAGATGATTAACTGCACTGCAGTCGATAAAGAATCCTCAATATCTGTGTCAGAATGTGCTTGTGTTTCATCGCCTGTCTAGGGACAGCTACAAACTGTTCCATCTGTCCCAAGTAACGGGTTGGAAAAATACCGTTAAAATGGCTCTTCACAGCTACTGTAAATCTACTGCAAAAAATGTTGCTCGTGTCTAGAGAACATAGTTAGTTCATTGCCTAAAAGAAACATTGAAGCCAAAAGAGATGGACTAAAATGCACAATAGTGATGAAGTATTATCCTGGTAGTAAATAATACTGTGATAGCAGAAAGTTCAAGAGCCCTTTCCCCCTCCTCTCATTCCCCACGTGTGAAAGTTCTGCCCATATATATATCCTGAGTCTCAAAATATAAGCTGGTGGTTTTTTATAATTATAGTGGCTTCTCCAAGCATACGTCTCAAAGTTTTCAGATATTCAGATGTGACTATTTAGCATTATATAACAGGGATATTATGAAATTTGTGCATAAAATAAAAGTTTTTGATAATTACTTGTGAGATCTCGCTGATTTGAAGTGTGTGTATCACCAACATGTCCCTTTGTTTTATTTATCTGACACAATACTTTTGTCAGTATTGGAATCATAGACTTACAGAATAGTTTCAGTTGGAAAGGACCTTCTGATCTTGGCTTATCTCCAGTTTGCCTCCTAGTGACTTTTTTTCTGCATTCAGAAATAAACACATACTTGTAACTTCTTTTGTAGTAACTTAACTTCTAGAGGTAAAATTTAGAGATTATTTCTATTGAGGTTTCTAATTGTTAGGTGAAACATTTTTTTATGCATTGATGGTTGTTTCATTTTTACTCTTTCAATCACTTTTACACAGGCAAGCAGTTGTGAGGAAAACAGTTAGAAACTAAGGGATGATGGTGACCCTTGGACTTCAGTTTTACATCTGCTTGCTTTGGATATTTGTTTAAATAGGAAGCTCCCTTTTTTTTTTTTTTTACCCCCTATAAAAATGCTAAATATGCAGTTTCAACAATTTCCTTTCTGCACCATGCTAACCACTGAGAATGGGTTTGTAGTGTTACTGGTATTGGCATATGTCTATGTGTGCATGTGCATACATATAAATAAATTGGTTGTATTTTGATATTAAAGTCATCCACTCTTTGAAGTGGTTTTCTGTTCATCATGTTGTCAACCGTGGTGAGGTAAAAATAAATCCTTATAAATTTAAATTTTTGTTAGGCAAAAGTCTGAATTAGTAAAGCTTTTCTGAACCGAGTGGCAGGAGTCACTGTGTTGTTCCCTGGGCAGCTGGTGGCATTGTGTCCTGCAGCACTGAGCTCACCCGCCAGGCGGGACCTTTGCTTGTGGCTTCACTGCAGGTGTTCAGTACTTAGGGTAAAGCATGGCCTCTCTGGCTGCACAGGGAGGATAACTTTCACTGGAGTGTTCTGATATTTACTGATGCAAGTGTGCAAGAAATAAGCTTTCTAGTAACTATATTTCAACCCACACAACTGGCTTCATTTTCTGAGGAAACTAGGCATTTCCTGCATTTTGAAGAGGTAAAGTAACAAAGGTTTTAATTGTTTTGTAGTCTTCACTACCCTATCAAATTCTGTATTGTAGTCTAAAATAGAACTGAAGCAAACTGACTTTCAAAGCTGTTTTCTAATGAGTAATAGTCCACATGCACTCTTCGTTGTATGCTTTCCTACAGATAATTTGGACAAACTGTCGGTTTCTTCTTTGATTCTGATGGGCACTTTAGAAGAAGTGAACAATTGATGCAAAACCCAGTTCTACGTATTTGCATAGTATTTGCTGCTTATATTGTTCTAAGTTTATTGTAGTTCAAAATTGTCTCAATTGCTGGGAGACTATGGGGTTTTTTCACCTTCTTTTTTTTTTTTTTTTTTTAATGGGTGCAATATTAAAATCTGTTTTCTAAAGCTGGAGAAGCTCTTCCTTTGAGGCTGGATTTGCAGTGAAGCAGTAGTGCTGCATGGCACACTGCTTAAAGCCATCCAAGGGCACTATATGCACACTTTTAAAAGATAACTAATACTTTACTGTTATGAGAGGTATAAACTGGTGAAAATATTCTATGATCAGTCTCTTCCCTATTTTTAAAAATTATGTAAAGAGTGTCTTAGAGACCCCCTGTAGCCTGTGACATACCCAATGTCAGTTTTTCCTGGATACAGCTTGAATTAATTAGTGTGGCTGCTGTAAATATGAAAACTAATGCAAATGCAGTCTGAAACAAGTGAGAGTGATGAAGATCTTTGCCCAAAAACTTCCATGATCACAGCTGAGGGGTTACATTCCTAGGTTAAAATTCTCTTGAACGATGATATATATTTGCAGTGATGTCTTGAGTTCTCACACAGATGGTGTAGCAGATACTGACTCCTACAAAATGCAAGGGGGAAGTGCACTGCTCCATATAAATACGTGTTTGTTTTCATGCTTTTTCTCTGTACTCTGAGCAGTAATATATGGAGGGAGTATCACAAAATCATTAAGGTTGGAAAAGACCTCCAAGGTTATCAAGTCCAACCTGTGACCAACTAGATCAGAGCATTGAGTGCCATGGCCAGTCATTTCTTGAACACCTCCAGGGATGATGACTCTACCACCTGCCTGGGCAGCCCCTTCCAATGCTTGGCAACCCTTTCCATGAAGAAATTCCTCCTAATGTCCAGCCTGAACCTACCCTGGCACAGCTTGAGGCTGTTTCCTCCTGTCCTGTCACTTTTTGTCTGGGAGAGGCATTCTTGGTGTCATGGAACACTTTGCTTTGTTTTTGTCCTAATTTTCATTATGACCCTCCTAGCTTTTCTATGTATTCCTGTTTTCAGACATGCTACAACAGTAATGGTTTTTATTGTGGTTTTTTTTCCCAGTGATCCCTTGTTGCTGACTAACTTAAGAAAATGCAAGGGATCTTTTCTCACACTTTTGTGTAAGTTAGAATGAGCGCAATTTGTATCATTCACCTGTCTGTGAGAATGGTGAATCATACTTCAGTGAATGAAGGAAATTAAACAGGTGCAGACTTAGAAGCAGAAACTAATACGATGTTGGCAGGCACACAGCTTCATGTTGTAGTTATATGATGCTTCCCTGCTGCTACTGTATAATGTCAGTAAAATTAAATGCCTAGTGTGATTTGTCACCATCTATTCTTGTTTTTTAAATTAAATAAGAGCTTTCATAGAACATAATTTTTAAAGTAAGTTTCTTTCAAAATCTAATGAGAAATATTAAATGTCTATCACTCTGATGTTCACAGGTTACTTCAATGAACATTTTGGTTTGAAGATGTAGGGCAGCAATTCACTGCTAGTAAATTCATTCTGTGGCCTGCATTTGCTGTATGAGTGAAGATAATGATAAGATAATCTGATGAATGAAGATAATGCAGATGCGAAGAGAATTTATATGATTCTTTTAAGTGCGACTGGATAATCTACAGAAATACACAGGAGGCTCAACACAGAGCCCTGCTAGGACTCAGTGAACCTGGTGTCCAGTTCTGGCCTGTGCCTTCAATCAGATTCTTGGATACATAATAGCTAGAAAAACCTTAAACACTTTGATCTACTTTTGCAGAAGGGTTTAAGAGAGGACCTATCTGTGAACAGGTGTCCAGAGGTGGACTGAAATTCCTACAGGACTTTGCCAAACTTTACACTAATTCAGTGCAGGGGTGAAAGCTCAAGCAAGACAAAATGCATTACATTTTAACAGTGAGAATATCTAATGTTGCTGTGAGGTGTCTTAATTCTCACTACCCCCAAATGCTTGAGTTTGTTTATTGCAAATAAAATTGTCATAATTCTGAACTACTGTTCTACATGGCTATACTGAACCTAAATAACAGAGGTTCCCTCTGCATGTGCTGAGATGTTATGGAACGTACTGAACAGGACTTCTCACTGAGCATTAATTTTTTTTTTTCTTCACCTGTGCTAATTCTGTAAGGAATTATTATGTGTGTAAGTTTCATTATGACTGTTGATTAACTGCAGAGATAAGTTTTTTCTTTAGAGCATACAGTGGTTGCATACAAAGTTAATTTGTGCTTTAGAGTACCTTTCTGCTTCAGTTTAATGCTACATGCCTCACCCCTGAAGAGAAGAGATTAGGGAGATGTTTCAACTTGGAGGAAGCTGTTAAAAAATTAGGGGGGTTCTTATTAGTCTTTTCAAACTGTAGTGATCTTCCAGGACTGTTTCAGAAATGTTTCAGTCATAAATCATATTGGCTTGTAAGAGCTACTGGCCTGCCAGCACTGATGAATGATTGAGCATTATTATGGTACAGTACCTGCTGAACATTATTTTGGTTAATGTTACTAGAATTTTATTATGGAGCTGTTAACTTGATCCTGTATAAAAATAAAATAAAACCTTGTGTATGGGAGCATAATCTGTAGGTTAGTTTTATTTTCTAGATAGTGACATTCGGGATCTCTGTGAATAAGATCATTCTTTTTCTGGCCATTATTCACCAGTAAAACATTGCTAGTGGTGCCTGTTTCTCTGATGCATGTAACACCCAGGTTTTTCACCAGGTCTTGCTTTCCCTAACTGATGCAAGGAAGGCGGGGTGCCATGATACTAACCCTGGCAAAATTACTGCAGCCTTGGTGCTGTTCCTGCTACAGTCCTGCCTGTTCCAGAATGGGGTGTCTATCAGCAACCTGAACAGTTCCAGAACCTCCAACTGGAGATATAAGGTTGTGGCTGAAAGCAGAAGTAGAGTTCCCTTCTGTCAAGTGCTGTTGCAGTTCAAAATTTTTGTCATTTAACCCCAGCTTTCTACAGATGTTTTCAAGGTCACAGGAAGCATGTGAAGGAACAAACTGAGGTGGAAAAGTAGTCACAAGTGCATGCTGTCACTTGTTCACTTTGTTTTTTAAAAGCAGGTGGGTATGGAACCAAAAGCCCCCTGCTTTGGGGCTTGTTTTTGTGTACTGGACCTGTTTGCTTGCTTTCAAAACAGCACTGTATGTTCCCTTGATCCTTGTTGCTGTTTTTTACTGCTTTTCTGGTGCACTGACAGCCAGACTTACAGACCGTTAACTCCGTCATCCTCTGCACTCACTGCCAGCATTTGTGCTGTTTACTCCTAGCATCTTTAGCAAAATAAGCTGCTTTGTTTCCCAAAAGAAAGATGCAACAACTCTGAGAACAAGGAATTACTTATAGACATGTATATGCATATGGAGTTAAGGGAATGTTCTAACAGAGCAATAATGTGCAAGTGTCACCCTGGTTCCATTTCTCCTTGGTGTCCTTCCCTCCTGGTTCTCACGCTTTCTCTGGTATGTGTTTCCATTTTCAATGTGTGGCTGTGTCCCAGGACTGTGAATTCATCTAGAGGTGCCAAGATGCCATGATCAAAAGAACATTTTTTTTTTTCTCTATGGTAAGGCATAAAATGTCCATCTTTTTTCTACTCAGGTCCCTATCCTTAGTTCATTCCTTCTGTCTGGACCAGTGCTAGTGGTGACAATCTGTATTTTAATATTTTCTTTAGGAGTAAGTTGTTCTTGATTTCGCTAAGCAAGAGCCCTTACAGAAGTATGGGACAAGGAAGAAGCCCACTATCTGTATGAGACAAACTTTCCATACATCCTAGACAGGAATGACAAATTACTGCTGCTGGGGACCAGTCTTTTAGTTTGTACACAGTCTTCAACCCACGTGATTTGTCAATTCATGTCACTTCAGGTCAGCAAAAGTTCTTCCTCCACTTAGCATGGAGAATGATGAATGATTAATCAGGAGTGGCTGGTGTTATCTCTGTATAGCTAATAAGCCCCACAAATCAAAGGTAGTGAACTCTGTTGGGTTTGTAAGAAGCCTGCTGCCCTGTCAGACACAAGTGAAGGTGATGAACAGGCATCCAATTGCTGGGATTCCTGTCTTCCTCATGGGAGTGGGATAGTGGTTCTCTGCACAGCATGCAGGGATGCTCAGAATAACAAGGTTAATCTTGCCATGTAACTGCCTCACTGTTGGACTTGGGTTGGTTGTGTGTTGTACTGTTTGATTTCTGACTTAAATCGGCTTGCAACTCTGAATCGTTTTATAGCTTTGTTTGCTGAATAAAAGAACTGTCCTTGCCCAAGCCATCTCTGAATGGTATCGCATTGCTTCTGGTAACCATCTTGCAGTCCTTATTTCCCACCTCAGATATAACAGGTGGGAAAAACATCTTTTCCCCTTTTTTTACATCACAACTGCAAAAGCTCAAATGAAGGCTGGTTTACCCGTTTTAATCAATGACACTGATAACTTAGAGAACATATTTAGCAATTCTGATAACTTGATTTTGAATGCGCTGTAAGAGATTTTTCCAGTTTTCTAAATAGGTATTCGTTATCTGGAGATAGTTTCCAATCAGGAAGCTGGCTCTTTTGTGTCTTCTGAAAAGAAGTTCCATTTGTGAAGATTATGGATGTTAGTCTTAAGTGAAAGTCAGCTGATGGAGCTCCACTTCTTCCTTTCAGGCCTTTTGTTCTATTTTTACCTGTTGATTTTGTTTTTAGAATACCTGAATTTTCATAATTTGATTTAAATTGTTCATATGTCCCATTACAGCATGTAGCATAATAGAAAAAAAAATCCAGTAGTATATTGTGATACATTGGACATGCTTCCTGCATCCGAAGTCAATGGATGATGTTGAGATCTGTTTGTTCAATTGGAAAAGCAGGTATGGTGGCAATATTGTGTGTTTATACTTCTGCATTAATAAGAACAAGAATAGCAATAAGAGTCTGAAGATTCTTGGGCACTTACTTGATTAGTGCCCAGTCTTGGAAATGTAAGGTGATGCTACAGAGAGACACTCTCAGGGTGACAAGTGCGTGTGCTTTCTACAATAGTACTCTGTGAAAAGTGCTTTTCTTTAGCTCTTGGTTGGAATTCTGTACATTTCTTTGAAGCCTCTTGGAAGTCCTTTCCTGGTGTTTGAGTACCCATGGCTTTTAATTTAGGTTAGAATTTAAATGTCAAATCATTCTAGATAGGAAATCACTGTTACATGGGATGAGCTACAAAGTTCACATCATTGTGTATTAAAAAAAATAATTAAATCACAAAAGAATTTTTTTTAAAAAATTGAAAGTCCGTGGGTGGCTCAAACACTTTTCTTTCAAATGCACACGCACATGCACGTGCCTGTGGCATTTCTTTGGCAGGTTTTTCAAACTTCATGAAGTACCTTCCAACAATAATTTTTGAGCAATTTAACAATGCAGTTCCTTGCAAGTATCACTGTAGTATCTGGCTTGTACAACTACTCAGGGTTCTGAAATGTTAACCTTGCTTAATGGCTATAAAATTGGTATTCTTTTGGAAGGGTGGAGGTATTGTTCTGCAGTTCTTGCCAGGGAGTGAAACTGTAAAGTTTCTTTGAGGACACAGACTGTCTCAGGGAGCCTGTCATGTTTTCTGAGCAATTCAGTTGTGAATGTCTCAGAGGGATAATTCAAATTATAGAAATGCAAGAAATGCACAGATTATGACTTTATTATATCAAGTATCTATGGTTAAAATTTTGTAATGCACCTTTAACAGATCAGTGAGGTGGTTTAACTTAAACATCTGCAAGCATTTTTTAAATGGAAAACTCCATATTTATTCTCAGTTGTAAATCTTTGTATTTTTCTTTCAGATTACTCTTTACATCAGTAGAAATGGACAGCAGCAGTTTCATTCAGTTTGATGTGCCCGAGTACAGCAACACTGTTCTGAGCCAGCTAAATGAACTCCGCTTGCAAGGGAAGCTCTGTGACATAATCGTGCACATCCAGGGGCAACCGTTCCGCGCTCACAAGGCTGTGTTAGCTGCCAGCTCTCCATATTTCCGTGACCATTCAGCACTGAGCACCATGAGTGGCTTATCCATTTCAGTAATTAAAAATCCCAATGTTTTTGAGCAGTTGCTTTCTTTCTGTTACACTGGAAGGATGTCTTTGCAGCTGAAGGACGTTGTCAGCTTTCTGACTGCAGCCAGCTTCCTGCAGATGCAGTGCGTCATTGACAAGTGCACGCAGATCCTGGAGAGTATCCATTCAAAGATCACTGTTGGTGAAGTTGATTCTGTCACTGTTGGTGCTGAAGAAAATTCAGAGAATCGCAATGGCGTTAAAGACAGCAGCTACTTTGCCAACCCTATTGAGATCTCTCCTCCCTATTGCTCTCAGGTGCGACAGCCAACAGCAGGCAGCGATCTACGGATAGAAACTACTCCAGGCAAAACTCTACGGAGTCGTCTGCAAGAAGAAGGACATTCAGACCGAGGGAGCAGTGGGAGTATCTCTGAATATGAGATTCAGATAGAAGGTGATCATGAGCAAGGAGACCTGATAGTAAGGGAAAGTCAGATTGCAGAGGTGAAAGTTAAAATGGAGAAGTCTGACAGGCCAAGCTGCTCTGACAGCTCTTCCCTCGGGGATGACGGATATCACACTGAAATGGTGGACGGAGAGCAGGTGGTGGCAGTAAATGTTGGTTCCTATGGGTCTGTCTTACAACATGTTTATTCATTTACCCATGCCTCATCCCAGGCTACAGGTGTGTCAGAAACCTTTGGGAGCCTGAGCAATACGAGTCCTTCAAGGTCAATGCTGAGCTGTTTCAGAGGGGGTCGTGCACGCCAAAAACGAGTACCTACAGGTCACTTGCATAGTGATGTCCAGGGCTTGGTGCAAGGGGCTGACAGTGAATCCATGGTGAGTAATCCAGGATATGAAAATAGTCCACGGGAAAGAAATGCAAGAGGTCATTGGTATCCATACAATGAAAGGCTAATTTGTATTTACTGTGGGAAGTCTTTCAACCAGAAAGGGAGCCTTGATCGACACATGCGATTGCACATGGGAATAACTCCTTTTGTGTGCAAGTTTTGTGGAAAGAAATACACCCGTAAGGACCAACTTGAGTATCATATTCGTGGTCACACAGATGACAAACCCTTTCGCTGTGAGATCTGTGGTAAATGCTTTCCTTTCCAGGGTACACTAAACCAGCACTTGCGAAAAAATCACCCTGGGGTAACAGAAGTGAGAAACAGGGTCGAGTCTCCAGACAGAACAGAAGCGTTTGTGGAACAGAAAGTAGATAATGATGCTTCAGCTTCTGAAGCCATGGATTCTAGTATGGAAATTCATGCAATGTCTAACACATCTGATTAAAATACTACATTCTAAGGGCAACACAGACAAGCACACTACTATTGTATTTTTCAAGTATTTTATTCTTTTAGTAATCTTCAGTACAAGTATAACAGTTTTTAATTTTCCTGACCTTCTGGAAATCAGTTAAAAATGGTTTCTGGAGAAGACTACACAAGTATTTTTTGTTTTTGAAGGAGGCTGAGTTGTTTGGGGTTTGTTTTATACTTTTGAAGATGCTCAGAATATAAGGATTGTGCTGGGGAAAAGATAGGAAGAGTCTGCTAAAGTGTCTCTATTGTTTGATCTGGCGAGACACAAACTCCAGTGGAGAAAGATATTAGAATAAGATTGGTAGCTCTGCTGGATGCTCCAAAAAGCTGTAAGTTCCCTTATTTTCTGAAATCCTGTTGCTGGTAATGAGTTACATAGCAGTGGGGAGAGAGAATATCATAGCTTTGGTTCTTCTTGCGTCACGATGAAATCTCTTTGTTCTTACTAACTGGTTTTAGTAGTGAGTCTGTTTATATATATAAATTTGCTTTATATATATAAAATGCTTTCACTTTTCTATTCTGGTTGAGGTGAATGTAAACATATGTCAAGGCTGATACCATAAACCACTCTTTCAACTAGGACTCCTCTCTGCTTAGGGTTTAGGAATTTGGACTTTGGGAGGATGGTTTTGGTTTTAAACGAATGTTGTTTGGTTTTATTTTATTAAACTATTACTTTGTGTGCAAAAGTGAGCAAAGTGAATTACCTTGTTTTGATAGCTTTGCTTTATTACATATGTAAACCAAATGCCATAAATCTATTAAATTATGGTTAAATTGTTGAGGGTTTTGTTAGTTGTCTAGAATGCAAGCTGGACAACCTGTGGTGCTGACCTTTTTATATATATAGAGATAGATATATCTATATATATATATATATATATAAAATATTAGCAAACCTAAAAGTAGCATTGTGGTTTTAAATGTGTTTTGGCTGGCCTCAGAATCTACCTTCATTTCGTACTGTAGAACCATACCAGGTAATTAAATTTAACTTCATCGCTCTTCATGGTTGGTTAAAACCAGAGGGAGATGTAGTTTCAACCACAGTATTTCCAAGCAGTATTTTAATAGGTCTCTTCACAGAGAACCGTTTTCAGGTGCACGTTGACTTCCTACTTAAAGCTCCAAGTGATATTCCAGCACTTGGAATTTGTACTTTTTTTTGTATAAAAAAAACAAATATTCTACGGGAATATTGAGCAATATGTCTTTTATTTCATGTGTGAGTATTGCAGAGTTGCTATGGCTTCTCTGTTATGATTTCAATGCTTGTTTTCTGCATAAAGGAGCTACCAACAACTTTAAAAATACTCTAAATCTTTTTGTTTCACCAAATATATGTTTTTAATATGGTGCTAACTTCATCGTTTAGGTCAGTATAATATATAAAATGTGAAACATAAGAGTTAAGCAAAAAAAAAAAAAAAAAATCCCTAACAATAAACAATCAAAAGCCCCCACCCTACACTAACCACCACCTAAAAAACCCCCAAAGCCAATAACAAACAACAACCCCCCCAAAAAATACCACAGAAAACCAATAGCTTAAGAGACCTCAAAAGCATGGACTGGCAAACACTACTGTGTAACATTCTACCTGAATTCTACCTGATGAACAGAATTGATCGTTAAATTAATCACATAATTCTTTAAAATACAGGTTTTGTATTATCAGGTCTTATGTTTGTTTATTAAAAATACGTCTGTGAACATGCTGTTAACTCCTGAAATTTAGAAAATTAAAGGTTTTCTAAATTATGGGAAAGCAAAAAGGTAGGTTTGCTATGTTGTAAAGCTTTCTGGCCCCTGTGAAGTTGGGGCATATTTGTGCAGTAGCTTTATTAAATACACTAGTTCTTAATATTGTGACAGTCTGCAATAAGAATTAATTTCACAAAATGTGGATTTACAGTATAGCCCCACCTGCTCCACTGGAGCACTTTCAGTTAAATCGGGTACATCATTTGCCTCTTTGTCCCAAAACTACCTAAATAAAGAGGCGGAGGGTGGGGAGATGTTTCTCTCCTTGAAGCAACAACAGAACTTTTGTTTCCAGTAAGGGAAGGGATAGTCTGTGTCTAGGGCAGGTAGTCTGTATGTTTACCCACCTAAAAACATGTTGCTGTTTCTGATATAGTTTTTCCCTAAATGTTTGTTTTAAGCAATTAAATGCAAAAAAAAAAAAAAAAAAAAAAAAAGTGAGTTTTGATAAATTAAGTTTGAGACATGCAAAATCCAAGAAATGTACAGTTATTCCTAACACTTTATCTTGAACCTGTGCTGTGGTGCCTTTGGTGTGACTTTTTCCCTGGAAGAATGAGTTGAGAATAGCAGGATATGGGTACAAGGTTTATATTTCTTGAATTTCTCTGTGTCACAATCTTAACATTATTTAAATCTAGTTCTTTGTATTTGTAAATGTATTAAAATGGTTTGAGTTTACCAAAGAGTGACTTATCCAAAATTGTCTCAGACAAAAGCAAACAAAAAACCATCATGTTGATTGTACAGGTTCAGGTTCAAACCATTGTAAGAGGACTGTTAAGGGGCAGGAAATGATCCATTTCTGTACAAGCCCGCGATCCAGCAACATGCAGGTCCTGCTTGCCCTGCTTGTGCCCGTTCCCTCCCCGGGGGCAGCGTTCCTGATTCCCAAGCCATAGCCTAGCTCTGCCCGGCCCTCCGGGCTCTGCTGAACACCAACAGCACCCCTGGCAGCAGCAATTCCATTGTGCCTTGTCACTCAATGGGGTGCCAGGATCAACACTGTCACAGACACGAGATGTGACCTGATGAATTCATGTCACCAGCCCAGCGAGCAGGAGGCTGGGATACTTTAGCAACCATGGAAACACTGTACAATGTCTCCTGTCTGTCCAGTTCTCAGCACAGAGCTGTTACACATTTCATTTACAATAAATGCAGAAGTCAATAAAATATGTGAAGAAATATTTGACAGCAAAATAAATGGTGAAATTATATAGGCTGGTTCATAATTGAGTCTCTTCTTAATCTATCTTTTTAATTCTAGACAAATGTGAAAGCATTGACAGTGTCCTTTCTTCTAGATGCTTAACCTATTTTGACAAACTGTGAAAATAAAGGATTTTATACCTTTGCTAATGTCCGTGGTTTTAAACTGTTATTTTAGTTTTCTTTCATATTATCTTCCATATTATATCTTTCAAGCTTGTAAATAAATTTAGAAAATAGCTTTGTAAATACTTACAGTATATGAAAAGTTCATTTTGGTCATTAAGGCCTCAAGATTGGCTCTGCTTTCTTAGTGTGAAGTCTTTCCGTAGCATAAAGGATACTGTCAGTTCACTGTCAGCAGGGTAGACTGTAGGCCTAAATTGAGAGTTTTAATGCAGTCTTCCCCAGCATAAATTCATGGTTTATGCTGAAGCCTTTGGTTTACTTTTAGTCAAAGCAATGAGGCCTCTTAATATGTTTAGGCTGAATTATGGGAAGAACAATAGGAAAAAAATCAAGGGCTGGGAAACTATTGAATGAGCTTTACCTTTAAATATATATATTATTTGAATTTTTGTATTAGTTTACTGTGATTCTTTTATTGTCATTTTTCTAAAGAGGTTTCACATGAAACCATTGAAAGGGACTCAAATATGCAACACCTAATCTATTTTCCAAGGGAATTTTACCCTTGAATGGTGCTTTTTGACTGGTCAGGGTTATTTATTAAATTTTATATTTGAAAGTATTTGGGGAATTATGTAAATTCTTTATATGAATCTCTTTATTTCACGAATTGTAAATTTCATAAAACTCAGTGATTGAATTGGAAGTTTAGTAAAGTCATTCAAAATGTTCAAAGTTTATAATCTCTGTGCATTTTACATGTATTTTAACAAGTGCCAGAATAGTTGTATTTAATATTGTAGATTTAATAGTACTTGCACATCCCTGTGACAGCATTAACTTAAGTTACGCAAGTTTACATTAAAAAAAAAAAGCTAAACAAACAAGTAAGCCTGGGACATGTGTTCCTGTATTTCTTCAGGGGATGTGAAGCCACGTATCTCTGACTAAGCAGGTTTGCCTCTCACTCCTGTAGCTCACTCCTGCCATGGCAGATCCAGAACTGCTGACTCTCATTCCCACAGGGATTCAGCCTTTGGACTCAGACCGCGAGCCTCTGGTTGTAGGTCTGGTTAGAGGTAGAGCTCTTGCACGATTTTAACAGTATTTGTTTCTGACTGAAAATTTGTATTTTTAAAAAACTTTTATTTGTATGGTTGTTTTTGATGATAAGTAATTGAACAGTTTGAATGACTTGACTTGATGTCATTATCTTGCAATATAAACCGGGAACCTCACACCTCGCACTTCATTGCCATGAAGTAAATGAAGCTAGCTAAGCTGATGCTGTAACATCTAGTAACTTGCCATTAAGAATTATTTTATAGCATGAACTTTAAAATATTTATTCAAATGATATTTTACTCTTGTATTCACTTTGGTTTTAGATTTGTGACATGAATATTTCTGTGCTGCTTTATTTTGTTCTGATGAATTTGTTTCTTGCTTGTAAATTGCTTTTTTTATGGTATAAAGTCAATCGGAATTGCTGTTTGTAAATTAAAATGCTTCTAGAGCAAATCTGTGGTGTCATTGTCTACATTTGATTACTTAATCACTAAGGTGCTTGCATTTTAGGTGCTATTCCTGAAGTGTGATTAAAAAGTTGCATTTTAATATGCATGTACCAATTAGGAATCAAAAATCTTTAGAAACAAACTACTCTTGACGTTTCTCTTTTTTTTGCCAGCATTAATTGTTTAGTTCTGAATGGCTGATATTTGAGTTTTGTACTTCTGTGAAGACTCATACTTCTACATCCACCATCAAACTGAGCTTATTTTCTTATTACATAAGAACTATGTGTATATTAACTCTGAGTGGGCACAAGAGATCTCCCGTTCTCCCAAAAATAACTGAAGTTCTGGCATCAGAAAAAAGGGTGAAGTAGTATCAGGGAAGATCTTCTGTATGATGGAGTGCAATAGAAAGCTTACCAAGGCAGAGCTCTGAAAAAATGTCCATCTGTATTTTGCTGGTACTATAAATGAGACCCTTGTTCAAGACACACGTTCTGATATGACTTCCTCAGAAGGCTTGTACTGTATAAAAACAACAGATGTAGGCAGGAAAGGAAAAGATAAAAGGATTTTGGAAAGAGCAGCCATAGTGAACTCTTTCCTGTCATTAAAACAAAGGAGGGTTCTGAAGGAGGGTGTTTTGGGCAATATTGTGAGGTTCAACCGTATGAGGCAGTATCACAGAAAGTACAAAGGTGCTTGTTTGAAAACACAGTAAGTAGAGAAAGGATAGTGACCCTGACTAGTTATAAGGGAGATGTGATGGTAAGAAAAGAGACGTGTTGAGGATTAATGGAAAAACAAAAGTGGAAGACACAACTGCTTTTGGAAGAGAAAAACTTGGGAAAACAAAGAAGGGCTATCGGCAAAGCAACAAGATTAGAAAACTCTCTTTGTAGGTTTAATGACTCAAAACTTGCCAAGCTGGTCACAGAAAGCTGGAATGATGATTTTACAATCAAAGTTTCAAACGATGTAACACACGGTGTCTCTCACTTCAAGAGCCATTCATAACACACCAGAAGACTTCAGCCTAGTCTTTCTGAAGATTGATTTCTCTCCTTGTATAGTGAGGAAAATATGGTACAAAGACAGGGAGTTCCACTGCACCCAGATGGGAGATTACATAGGTCACTTGCCTGTGCAAACAGACTGGCAGTTTCAAAGAACCGCTTTGCTAGTTTTGTCCATATGAAGATGTGGAAATAAGGGAAACTATGGTGGTGTATATCAGATTATTTTAAGATTTTAAAAATGTCTCCAACTAATAGAATAATTCTGATACCCTTTGCATTTAACACTTAGAAATTATCCGGTTTTTCTTTTAACTCCCTTTCTTTCTAGCTAACCTTATGATGCATTTTTGTTGCATGGATTTCAGCTTTATCTAGTTCTGTCTAGGGGATACACCATTGACCTTGGATAGTTCGTATTCATTTAAAGTTGCAATCCATGGCAATAATTACAGTGTCATAGTACAGTATGTGTGGTTAAACTTCAACTTATCTGCTTGTTTAGAGTTGCTCCCTAATAATGTAGAAAGGTTATTTCAGCAGAGATATCCAGTAAAAGAACTTAATTGCATAAACTAAAGTAATTCTCGTGAGACCCCCCCACCTGGAGCACTGTATCCAGGCCACAGAGATGGTCACGGGGCAGGAGCCCCTCTGCTCTGGATAGGGGCTGGGATAGCTGGGAATGTTCAGCCTGGAGTAGAGAAGGCTCTAAGGAGTCCCTAGAGCTCCTTGCAGTACTTAAAGGGTCTCCAAGAGAGATGGAGAGGGACTTTGGACAAGGGCCTGGAGGAACAGAACAAGGGGGAATGGCTTCCCACTCCCAGAGGGCAGGGTTAGATGGGGATATTGAGAAGAAATTCTTCCCTGTGAAGATGGTGAGGCCCTGGCACAGGTTGCCTGGAGAAGCTGTGGCTGCCCCATCCCTGGAAGTGTTCGAGACCAGTTTGGATGCAACTTGCGGCAACCTAAGATAGTAGAAGGTGTCCCTGCCCATGGCAGGGGGTGAAAAGAGATGAACTTTTAAGTTCCATCCAACCAAATCATTCTAGTTTTATGAATGCTCTGAAATAACTTCTCTCATCTTTGCTAGCACTTCTGAATTCAGCATCAAGGGAAAAACTGACTCAGAGATAGGATACTTGTTTAAAAAATGCTATAAAATACCATTCTTAGCAAAGCAGGAGATAGAAGGCAAAGATTTTGTGCAGAAGTTTTTTTAAGAAGGCTAAGGAATAAAAGTTTGTTTAGGTTAAAAAAAAAAAACAGTTCTATTTACCTGATCTTTGTGTTCATGCAGCCATATTGTTTAACTTTTCATAATGCAGACTTCTTGAAACAGCTTTAGGGGAAGCTGGAATAGCCAATGAGCATGACATACTGAATTTATTCTCTTTCTGCAATAACCATGCAGAAAAAATGAAGCCTGACCCCATGGATGCTACATTTCATGAACGATATGAAATAGCGTATTACAATTGTATTGTGCATCAGTTTAGGAAAAAATTAATAATAAAAGTCAGTTGAACTATAGACAGAAACATTTCATTAAAATTTTGGGAAATGATATGGCTAATGACATTGTCGAAAGTAACATTACTTGTCTATGTGGCTTTTTCCACCAGAGGGTGCTGGCTGATTTATTAATATAAGTTATTTAAGGTGCTGTATGTTACTGAAACCTAAACCAGGAACAAAAACCAAACCAAACCAAACCAAAACAAACCAAAACAAAAAAAAAACCTGTCGAAACAGTCTGTATTTTGACAGCTTCAAGAGGAGCAGATGCTGAGCGATTCCATTCTCAGCAAAGCGGGGTTTATACCCAGGATTTCAGAGATTGTGCTGCTGTGCTGCATGAGACCTGTCTGGGCAGGAGACATCATTTTACAGTGCTTTAAGTATCAGTTTGTAAACTCTAACTTGGAATCTCATAATCATTCAGATAAGAAGTAACTAGTCTTCAGACTCTTTTTTCACTGAATTCTTGTAGAAATGTGACTAACTAATGTATATATTTTTAAAGAGGACTGTAGCCCATGAACTGCTGTTTTAATGTCCTGGCACAATGATACAGAGAGGAAAACATTTTGCCAGATAATACTTTACTCTTGCTTTAGTGGGAGCTGATGGTGGAAGTTTTAGAGGAAAGTGTGTGTAGTGTGAAAGTAGTGGCAGTACGAATAGGACAAACTCAAAAATAGTCTGTTAAATGACTGGTGATTCACATGAAATTATTTTAATTCTTCAGCCTCTCTGAGGGGGAGAGAAATGTAGGGAAAGTACCTTCCCATATAGTGCATTTGGCTTTGATGTGCTTATTGGAGTTGTATAAGTACTCACAAGCAAACCTCAAATCTATGTCAATTTTTATAGTTTATTCTCAAATTGAATCTCTCTGCTTTGAAAAGCAAGCTCATACAAGTTTAATTTGGCAGTCTGAAGATGTTTAAACTTTGATAGTGATTGAAAACCTTTAGCAACCAGGAAACTGGAAAGACGCGTTCTCACCGTAGTTTGGGCATCGTGCAGTATCTCGGAGCTTCCTCCAGGTACTCTGACTTGGCTTCTGTTCTCTAACGTGCAAAACTGGAGCCCGGTGTGAGGGGCTGGATTTAGCCCTGCACTGAATGGAGATTTTAGAGAACCTGTCAATCAGCGAAAGGTGCACCTTTCTTTCGCCTCGTATCTTCAAGAGGTCCACAAAGCCTTGTTTAAATGGCCTTGAAAGAAAACACACTATTCTGTCAGGTCACTGCCGGGGCTTGGAGCATCAGTGCCCGGAACTGAACCCGGGCCCGGGTTCGGAGTGGGCTTCCGAGAGCTTCGTCGATGGGAAGGGCAAAGCACAGCCGGTGCTGCCGCGAGGGGAGCGGATGGACGGCACTTCTCTGACCCTGCCCTCGGGGCTAGGTCGCGGGCGGGAGGGAGAGTGGGAGCAGTGGTCTGCGGGGCGGCCGGGCTATGCGGGACCCCGAGAGCCGGCCCCGCTCCCCCGACCCTTCCGCGGCCCCGCGATCCGGCCGGCCCCGGAGACCACAGGCGAGGCCGCCAGGGGGCGCCAAGAGCGCGGGCGGGGAGGGCGCGGCCAAGGCCGGCGCAGCGGCACCTGCGCTCGCGCGCTCCCGCCCCGCCCGCGCCCATTGGCGCGCGCTCCCGCGCGGGGCGGCAGTTGGCTGGCGCGCGCGTCAGTCCGCGCGCTCCAGCTCCGCCCCGCCGTCCCCGCCGGGCTGGGCCTCGTCCTCGGCGGCGGGAGCGGCACCGGCGAGGGCCAAATCGGCGGGTGCGGCGCTGAGGGCGCCTCCCCTGCACCCCCGTCTCGGTGCCGTCCCCGCGCCGAGAAGGCTTGTGGGCGACGCTGGGGGCTGCTGGCCTCGAGCAGGTGAGACATAGACAAGCCCCGCGTGCCCGGCAGGACAGGTGGGACCGGTCGCCGCAGCCCCTCGCCCGCCCGCCGCCGTCCCCTGCTGCGGGCGCAGCTCTGTGGCGCCACGCCGAGCTGAGCGCCCATCCTCCGGAGGCGCCGCTTGCAGGAGGCCGGCGGCTGTCGGGCCCCCGAGGGGCGGCGCGAGGTGCGGCCCTATCGCCGCCGGCCGTGCCGGGCCCGGGCCGCCTCCTGCGGGGCGCGGCAGGTGCGCGGGCGGAGGGCGCCGGGCTCTGGCTCCGCGGTCGCTCGCCGTGTTCTGCGGCCTTTCTCGGCAGGGCCTTTGGCCCCCACCCGCCGGGCGATGACGCTCCGGTGCGGCCCTGCCCGCCGGCGGGGGCTCCGTGCGGACACGTGGGGCTGGTGCTTCTCGGTGCGAGGCCGGCGGACAGCGGAAATAGCTTTGGTACGGGTGTGGGGTGTGGGGAGAGGTCTCCCTCTCCTCCAGCGGTCTTTAGGAATAAAGTTGAAAACTATTTGTATATCGTGGGGGTGATACCGTGCAGGTCCTGTTGAGAGCCTTGGTTGGCTGAGTTCTGTTTTCAGATCACTTCATACAGTTTCTGGTCTGGCTCCAGGAGGCTTCAGTCATTCTGGGACTTTGGCACGTAGTGGAGAAGGAACCGTTGCTGAAATTCTCGCTTGTGGAAGTGCATCAGGCCCTTTGTCTGCAACCTGTTGTTCTTAACAAAACAGCATATGTAGTCTCTTGTCTTACCGATTATTGAAAAAAAATGAAATTTGTGTTGATCTCTCTAAAATATGGACAGGTATGTTTTGCCTTAAAGACATATGAATGTAGCAGTCTCTAGCCTTTTACGTCCAACAGATGCTTTTAAAGTTGGATTTTTTTTCTCATGTTTACCGTGCCTAATAGTTATTTTTTATGTGTGAGTAGGATAGGAAGACTGTAAAGGATAGAACTACAAACACTTGTTTGTTTGTTTTTTGTAGGTTGCCCGTCCGATATGGTGTAGCACCAGTTTGAAGAAAAATATTACAAAACTTTTTAAACCAAGTTATTTTATTCATATTTCTGTTTATGTGCCTTACTTTAGTAAAGGGGTGACATCTCAGAGTGGGCATTAATTACAGGCTTTGTCCTTTACTAAAATGGTACATCATGCAGGATGGACAACATGCATTATGTCAGTCATTTTGGTTGAAATACTGAAGTGGATGCGAACTCATTTTTGACTTGTTATTTTGATTCTTATATGGTTTCTTTCATGAACATTTGCTCATGCAGGGAGTACCTACTGGATGTGTTTTGGGTGTGTAAAGAGAATACTGCTCTTCCAACAAAAGATACCTGCAATTCCTACTGGCATCAAAATAAGCTATTTAAAGTCTTGAAGATACACTTTTCCAATGTGGAGGTTCCCTAAGAATAGAAGGAAAATAGAGACTGTGGTAGAGGCAGTAGTAACGCCGTGTGATCTGCAGTGATTTTTACCTTTCAAAGCAACATAGGCTTTAATGGGATTTTCATGTCAATTTCTGTATGAAAGGAGCTATCTTTGAGATTATTTTCTTCTCATTTGATGTATAATGTTGTTAAACATCTGATGTTACAAAAGTTGGTGTAAGGCAAAAGAGGAAAAAAGGGAAGAGCTATGCCTAATATGCCTAAACATTAGCAAAATAAGTTACCAAAACAGTATTTTTCTCAGATTTGTGGCTCATCATGTTTGATGGAAAAGCTATAACATTATTTGCTGATACAAAGATAGAAAAACTATTGTATTTGGGTTTGTGTTCATTCTGCCTTGTTTAGTTAAGCCTTGAGGAAAATGTGAGAATGAGTAGCATTTACCATTCATAAAGCACCTTGAAAGAAGTGAGTAGAACCAATATGGAGCCCATATTGGCTTGGACATTGTGTTGACTGACCAAATGAGGGAGAGTTACAGGCACATATTTGGAGTATGTTTAGTTATGAAATTCATAATATGTTACTCTTCCCTCTGTGATATATTCTTTTCTTTTGTTTGTGAGTTTGTCACATACCAGTGAAACTAGAATGGGGAACTAGCCGTGAAAGTTGAGAAGGAGAGGTAAAAATAAAAATGCCGGAGTGCATGTATTAGGTAAACAGTCCCCAGTTACAGAAGAACTGAGTTGTAAAGCAAATGTCACTGTAATCCTGTTTCCTCTTATTTACAGGAATGTCATGGTTTTAAACAAGAGGAAAACCTGCTGAATAGCCAGAGCTAGACCTAACAAAGGACTAATGGAGGTGTGCACCAAAATGGGTTGAGTGCACAGCTGCCTTATTCCACTGTAAGTATGCAACTGTATTTGAAGTTATAGGTATTTTTATGTTTTCACTTACACTTGATACCAGACTGCAGAGATTACTGTCTGTCAGTTGTCTTCTGATAGAGAACTTAAGATATTTTTCTTTTCCTGTAACTGTTTCATGGAGATTCCCTTAAGGTGTAACTTCCCTAAACATATATCTTGGCCTTGTAACCTATGCAAGTTTGCAGACTTAAGAAGGGTAGTGACTGTTGGCAGAGGACTTGGCGGGAGAGAGTGCTGCAGCTCTTCTCTTGATATGGATCAAGATGGTATTGGGTTCTTCACTTGGGGGGTTTTATTATGTATTATTTGGGTTTTTGTTGAGGACATATATTGCTTTTGTAGTTACTGTTGTTAACCTAGAAATATTTTTCACTTTGTTCCCTTTGACATGCAGAAGTGCTTTCCTCCTCCTTGTGTTCATGTTATATTAACATGGAGTCATTTCCAGTTAACATATGATGACTGTTTGCATGGTCATAAAGGTTCATTATTTTTTACCAGGTGCTAACAGACAGCCTCTATGAGCTAGTTTTGTAGGGTGGCTTCTGCTGTATATGGACTGCACGTAATCTGGGTTAGGATAATGTAAAGTGTCGCAGCAGAACTTTTACCTGCATTGTGGGAAAGAAGTGGCTGCTGAAATAGCAATGCAGTGTTCTTTCAGGAAAGTAAGACCAGCAGTTCAAGGATGTTACTTATAAAAAGTGTCAGTGGGAGGTTAGATTGTAAAATCTGATGTGATAGATTGCTTGAATTCTTGTGTGTGTTGTAGTCGACAGGTCTTCACACAATCATGTGTTGGAATGAGGATTGCTTCCAGACCAACTAATTCTAAACCAGTCTTCTGACATGCAGCTCAAGATCCTGTGAGATAGTTAATAATTTTGAAATAGTTTTTGACAGTTTAGGAGCATTATAACAGCCTTCTTGTTATGAAATTGTGCATGCAGCTCTTAAACTAGGAGATTGAGACATTGCATTCATTATAATTTCGAAAAAAAAGATGACCACCTTTTTATTCAACTTGTAGAATAGTAGCTTACCTTTTTGGTGTAATGATTGCCACAGATGTCATTGTATCCAGGTTGCTTATGACGGTTATTTTGAAAAGCTGGAATTTGACTTGGGGGGCAACCAACAAAGGGATCCATGGCAGTCTAGCATCACACCTGACTGGTCAAGTAAAGTGTATCCTAAAAGCCTGACTATGCTTTGGGTGTTGTTTTTAACGTACTGTTAGGTATAATTCAAATAAGTTGTGTATTCATAATACCCAAGAGTTTGGGACATGGATTCTGAAATTGTTTCTTAAACTCATGACAGCAGCTGCTTCCCTGCTCACAATTGAACTCATCTCAGTAAATGCACTGGAGAGGTGGAAGCAAGAGAGTTGGGAGAATTTTAGTATGGGAAATTAACTCAGAATCTGCTTTTCCTGAGTTTGACTTGACCCCTTGACAGCTGCTGGGAGTTGCTGCACGAATCAGTTTTGCAGCCTGTTTACTCAGGAACGATGCATGTTATAGAAGAATAGTATTTGCTTCAGTGATTTCAATTTGTGGTCAGCTGAATTAATCCACATTCCCTTAATAATATTTGTAGTGTGTTTAGTTAAAATTCTATTTCTATCGAAGAATGCCATATCTAGTGATCCTAGATCTGGGACACGCTTTGCTAGTTTTGCTCAACTTCCATGTTTGTGCTGGTAGTGTAACAGTGACTGGTGTAAGCTTCTGCACTAAACTTGGGTATGCTGTTTGCCTTCAAAAGATATACCAACACTGGATCTTGTCACAGCCCAATGTAGGGATTTATGTACTAAATTATGAATTTTATTTCCCCTACATTTTCATTATTCATCATTAACTATAGTAACAAGTTTCTCAGAAAAGGATGTGCATGAAAAATGTGCATGCTAAATTGTCCATGGTGTATTTTATCTATAGGTGGTACTGTTGCCTAAAGCATAATGAAATATATTAGGGATTTTCAGGTGAAGTGGATATTGGAAATACACAAAACTGTTTTCTTACCAGGATCTTTAAAAAGACATCACATTTATATGACTACTCTTCTGTAGCCTAATTGCTTTTTTCTTAAATAAACTGTTAGTAGGAAATTATTCTTTAAATTCAGGTATGTTTCATGTTGTACAAAATGTCTACTAAGGTCTAATGTTGAATTACTTCAAAAGGACTTTTAGAAATTAAAAGAGCTTTTTTCTATAAAGCATTATGAGGGTTTACACAGCTCCGCTGTCCAGTCTCAGATCTGTTTGTGCATGAAGCCTATGTGGTGAAAAAGCTCTGATGGCAGACAGAAGGTTGCTGTTTTTTGAAGGAAGTGGGGTTCACATGGATGATTTCTGCCGTTACTCTGGAAGATGCAGTCTTTTCCTTCTCCACTTTGTAGAAATTATATATGAGGGGATGAGAAATGGGGGTTGAGAGGCAATAGTGGATGGGACATAAGCAAAGATATGTGCTGTTTGTACCTCGGGGAGGGCATGCTGTCAGGAATAAAATGGTCTTGTACTAGTGTTGCTCACTGCTTCTGAGGTTTGTGCGTTAACATTTCTCTGGGTTAGCAAGTACCCGTGTAACACTCAGCAGCAGCTGCTTGGAAAGGTGTAAGGAAATTCTCCTCTCGAAATCCTTTCAGGATGGCTTGCTCTGTCACTGCAGTGACAAACAGCTGGTTCAGAAGGATTTTGAAATCCTTTTGAATTTACTTTTTTTTTGGGTTTAATATTAAAATGATGGTACTAAACAAAAGAAACTGAGGGGGAAATGGTATGTAATATCTAGATACGGAGAACAAGCAGTGTGTGGTTTTAGATACTGTGATGCTAATTGCCTTTTGGTCTTTATTACCAATAAAATAAAGAGATTGGACTTCTCTACACCCCTCAGCTGGCCCTTAAGAGCCTCTGGACAGAAGCTGGACATGGTGTAGCTGGTGATACAAGTTTCGCATCAGCAGCTGATTGCAAGCACAGAGGTGTTATTGTTTGATTCTGTTTTCATAATAGAGTCCTTTTCCTCTTTCAGTATGTTAGCTAGGTGTGCTAGCATATTGCCATTTGTACTCTATGCCCACAGCATCTGAGTATGACTTTGTTTGTCGTTTACCAAGGAAAGAAAGGTTATAATGGTGAATATCTGGAGGAATAGTTTAGGAGTGAAGAAAGAGGAAAATTAATGCAATGATGAAAAACAATTCAGAACTGAATATGACCTCTATATGGTCTGCTGTAAATGTATCCTTACGCTAGGCATTGCCAATGAAGTGCAGTAGTGCATTGTTGGTGTTGTGGGAGGTAGGTGCTTCTGTATTCTTCATTCCCTCATCTTGACAGCTAACCTTTCTGATACCCAGTACCAAATTCTGGAAGACATATCCTCTGAGGAGCAGCAGAAGACTTTGTGATTGTCTAGTTTGGAGAAAAGGAGGTTGAGTGGCAACCTTATTGCTCTCTTCAGCTTCCTGAGAGGGGATGTGGAAAGGGAGGTGCTGATCTCTTCTGCCTGGGATCAAGGGACAGGACATAAGGGAATGGTTCAAAGTGGCATCAGGGGAGGTTCAGACTGAATATCAGTAAGCATTTCTTGATCACTTGAGATAGTGGTCACACCCTGGAACAGGCTTCCCAGAGAGGTGGTTGGTTCTTCACGCCTGTCAGTGTTTAAGGGCCTTTAGTGATACCCTTAATAACATGCTTTTGGTCATCCCTGAAGCAGTCAGGCAGTAAGACTAGATGATCACTGTACATCCCTTCCAACTGGAACTCTATTCTTCTCTAAATTTATTTAAAAAAAAAAAAAATAAAAGGAAACCCAACTGGTAACTTTGATTGGCTCCAACCAATTTTATCAGTGCTGACGCAGGGACCCAGTGCTCTTTAATTATGTTCACTGAACCACTTGTCCAGAATTTAAACTTAAGAAAGAAGAGTTATATTTTGGTAAAATACTCAAGTATTTTTTTCCTAAAAGGATGCTGCAGCTGTCAGTTCATGACTCAGTGGTATTAGGAAAACCATAACCAACTATTGAAAATAGTAAGTAAATGGGGTATGAAATCAGCTAAGCCAGTTAACTTGTCAAGCTCAGTATTGTTTCCTCCAATAAGAAAATCAGTAAGAACAATGATCATCAGTGGTTGCTGACATGGTTTGTCTACTGTTTGCTGAGAGGAGTGTGAACAGTCAGTAACTTCCCGAGATTGCTCTACTGGCATTTAGAAATTAGGCCAGAGGTGGTATCTGTGCTTAAGAGTCTCAGTGAGTTTCTTGTGAGTTGGGTAACTAGTACTGAATGAAGTTATGGGCACTTGAATTGCATTACATGCATATTACTAACAGCAATGTGAAATTTGCATTTTTGCTTTCAGAGAATGTCACTTCTGTGCATAAATAACAAAATTTGACAAATGCTGGTAAAATAATGGCTATAGGGATTACTTCTGTGCTTGGTTTTGATGGTGTTTTTGTTTTTTCCAGTTTAGTTGTTCTTGCACTGTCTTCAGTTTTGCTTCAGAGAGCACTACGTATCTCAATGGGTTTGTTAAGCTGGCAAAGAACAGACAACCTCTGGTGGTATGTATGTTTGCATCCTGATTTATCCACTTTGTTTCTCGCAGACTGAATGAGATCTACTGCAATGTGCGTGTGAACCCTCTGTGCAAACAAATAAGATGTTTTCGTTGTTTTGATTTTTAGCACTGTTTGTGTAATGCATAATTTTAATTGTTAACCTGAGCAAGTTGAAAGAAATTGTAAGAATTAAAAGCTATGAAAAGAAGTTATATATCATTTTACTAACTTTTTACCTTTTATTGCCAACATATTGGACCTTTGATAATTTTCAGAATTTCAGAAATTTTTAAAATCTTTCTGGAGGGAAATATTGCAAGTATGGGGGAGCATTGTTTTTAATACCTTTCTCTGTGTTGTCTGACAGCCTCTTATTATGGTTGGCTTAGTATTAGCTCCTGTGTTACTCTGTGTGCAGAGTAATACTTTCTGAGATAGCAGGTGTGGAAATACTTCAAATGACCAGATGGATTTGACTTAAAAGGGTAATTGCTCTCTCTGACTTTCCTCAAGGCAGCAAAAAAGATGGGTGTGTAGAGAAGTATTTTTTTCATAGATGTAGATCTTGGGGAAACCTCTGCACAGAGGAAAAAGCGGTGCATTTTTAATGCTTGTGTTATATTTGAGACATTTAGGGGAAAAAAAAATCTATTTTGATGCTTTCTAGAATTAAAGATTTTAGCCTTGCAAGCTTTATGTATGTACTGACTGTTGAAAGGCAAAAGTACATTGGTGCTTTTGGTTTCAGATATTAGAGCACTTCTGTCTCATTTGGATATAATGAACATTAAAATTTGGAGTAAAACTGAATTTAGGCAGTATGGAAGTTCACATGTGGGATTTTTCTTTCCCTTTTCAGAGCATTTTGGAGCCCCCACACACTGGAAAGCCTAGTCAAAAAGACAGAGAAGGATGACACAATTGTATTTTTGTGGCCCTGATGTAAATGCCACATATTAAAGAAATTATGTCTACAAAATTACTTTCCACTTCAGTATCTCTAAGGACTATTAAAAGGAGCAATTCCAGACCTAGAAATACTTTGCAGTCTGTTAGTGTTCAAAATATGAGTTAATTTTATCAGGACACAAGATAAAGGAAGTTGCTTCTTGACTTGCCTAACAGGAGATTTTGGCATTATTTGAAGCACAATTACTGCCTTGTTTCATGTGAGACAGTGGGGAGAATTGCTTTTTGTCTTTGTAGGGATGAGGAGTGAAGACTTTTCTAAAGAGAGTAAAATAAGAGGTTATTTTTATTCTCAGCTGTTTGCATTTCCAGCATTTTCCTGTTGGTGTAATCAGTGTTGTGGGAAGGACCAAGAATGCAGAGGGAGATGCAGCAGTATCCCTAGTTGCATATTTGAGCAACTACAGATTTTACTGACAGAGTCCATGTGCAGCAGTCAAAGGCAGTGGTGGCCATGGAACTCGTCTGTATGTGCTATTGGGAATGATGAAACCACCCTGCTGTTTGTTTGCTCAGTTAGAGAGAACCAGAGCTTGATCTGACTTGGTAGTTGTGTAAGCAGTTCTTGGTAGCCTGTAGTTTCGGGATGCATACTGCCTGGCAGGGACTTCATATATAACCTAATTCAATGTAAATGACAAATAATACTCTATTTTCCCCATAATTCCTGATTTGAGTGGAAGTAGGGATAAGGACTTGGCATGGCTTTAGCGATATTTGGTTGTACTCCTTTACAGTTTGGTACCCGAGAAAGAAAAGAGAATCTGTCTCCTGAGATAATCTTGTTTTGTAAGTTCTTTGCTCTGAGAAAGAAAAATGAAATCTCTTTTATGGAATGGCTTTTGTGTGTGGGCGTGGTGTGGTGTTTTTGTAAAATTCATTTATTTCCCCAAATACGTTTGCTTTGCAGGAATTTCTGTTTTCAACCACTGCTGGCTGAGCTGAAACTTTCTGCATCTTGGGGAGAGAATGTATAAAAGGAATGACTTCATGGCCAATGTGATGGTCACCTCTGCCACTCCAGAGGTACAGTTCCTTGGAGTTTATTAGTTCCTATATCAAAATGGAAATTTTGGCTTTTTTCAGCTTTCACAGAAGCCGTTTCCACTACTAATCAAATGCCACACCACATAAGGAAAAGGACTGGCATGAGAGCAGAGTAATTTTAGAACACTTCGTGGTTCTTAGTGTTCACAGACACTTTTTTTTTGTCGTTGTTGATGATAATTACTCATTTTGATTAGTTTTAAATAGCATTTTTGACCTGTTATTCTGTAACTTAGAGCAACCATTTATTATTTTTGAGTTAAGAGCAATGTAATGTACCATCAAAATTGAGCCAGTCAAAAATATCCAATTGTATTTTTTCTTTTTTTTTTTCAATTTACTAGTCTACTAGTAAGAAACTGCTCTAAGATTTTGTTGATGTTAACCTTTTGTATCCTTTGCAGACCATGCAGCTTTTTTGTGCTGCTTCCGGAAACTGCCCCATTCTGTGTTGAGCTGCAGTGCACAGCTCCACGAGAGCCAAGGGAGCGTGTCGTGGTTTTGCTCTGGGTCAGTTTGCTCTCACACCCCCCATACAATTACTTCAAGTCGAGAGAAGGTCTATGCAGACAAAAGAGACTTGATTGGGGAAAATAATATTAGCATTTATTACTAACAAGTTAAAACTAAAGAGCTATATCTACAATAATTCTACTCAAGTAAAAGTACTATGTATTTACAGAAACACTTCTCCCACCTTTATATCAGTCCAAGGAGGAGAAGCAGTCTCTTTCTCCATTCTCAGAGCTCCAGGTCTCTTCAATAACTCTGCAGCACTCTTGTCGCAGCTTGAACTCTTTCTCTCTTGCTCTGTGTTGGCCTCCAGGGCTGGGCCTACCCCCCTCCTGGGCTAAGACCGGAGGCTGGAGGGTCACCCAGGCCCTGAAGGTCTTCTCTTCCATGGACTGCAAGGGGACACTTGCTTACCATGAATCTTCACCACAGGGTTACAGGGAATAATGGCTTATGAGTCCACCCCTGTTCCCTGTGAGGTCCTTCCCCACGGGAGAACAGTCCTTGAATAGACCTCTCCGACATGGGTCTAGCATGGATCCCTCACTTGGATCCCAAGCTTGCCCCAGCCGCTCTTGCTCCGGCGTAAGCCTTTCTCTCAGGGTCATAAATCTTCAGCAGCAGTATGGATCTCACACAGGGATCCCAACATCCCTACCCGAGCCATTTTTGCTCCAGCGTAAGTTCTCTCAGGGTCACAAATCTCCAGCACCAGCAGCATGGATCTCTCACTGAGATCCCAAGCTTACCTGAGCCATTTTCGCTCCGGCGTAAGCCTCGTTCCTTTCAGGGTCATAAATCTTCAACAGGACTCTGCCTCATTTCAGTCCTTTTTGTGAAGTCTTGGCTTCCTTGTACATCCACAAGCTCCTTTGTGAGCCGCATGGGGGTCTCCTCACCCCAACAATCTTTCACAGGTAGCAGGGATTTATTTTTCAGTCTTTTCCCTGCTGAAGAGAGAGTGAAAGGGGGAAGAAACAGCCCCCTCTTCGAACTTTTCTTCTCTCTCCTACGGTTGCCAGCTTTGACCTTGGAGGTCCCTTATCTCTTTGCCAGAATTCTTCTGCAGTGGTTTCTGTCCAAGCAGTCAGTCCTCTAAAGTTTTTTTTTCTCCATTCTCTTACAAGAGAGAGAAGGGGGACTTCAGTGCCACACCTCCCCCCGGCCCAGGCCGGGGGAGGAGGGGGCCTTGGCCCATTCAGGGCCTGCCTCCTCTCCTACATGGCTGCTGCTTCTAATTTCAACTGCGCAACCCACCTTCTCTTCCGTTTTCTTAAATATGTAATTAGCAAAGGCGTTACTGAGAGTTTTGATTGGCTTTTTGTCTGGAAATCCACCTGGACAAAACCATCCTCAAGCCCAGGGACTAGCTGGTGGGCAAAACCACAACAGAGCGCTGCTTGGGAATTACTGCCCCACTGAGCTTTTCTGGTTTTTCTACTTCTTTCTAATATTACGGTGAAATATTATAAATCAGCTACAGTAAAGCTTGCCTAGTAAAGCACGCATTTTAAATGTGGGATTGGTGGTACTTTTCTCCAGCTTTAAGATGGAGACTTATACTGCATATATATTCCAGAGTTGGGTGCACTATGGATTTTTAAAGGAGCATATTCATAATGCATTATATATTTTTTCCTTTTCCAAACTTAGTCAAATCTTGTGAAGACTCTTTTCTGTTTCTCATTGCCAGGTTGTTTTTTTTTCCACATTAAATAAATAAAATGAAAATCCATAGTCTGCAACAAGTGTACACTGTTTTCCAGGTTGTTGAATATATAATAAACATCACTTACCTATGCATAATTCTCTGCTGATTAACATATTTCTAGTTCTTGTAACAACTGTCTTGTAACTAATTATTTATCATTGCAAGGACAGTCTGTGCTTAATGGCTAGAGCGTAATGGCTTTGGAGTGATGAACCACATGAAAAATCTTTGGAAGTCTAACAAGACTGTGATAATCTTGATCCTTTACCCACACATCTCTAGATACTGAGGCAGTGCTTCTCTTTCTGAATGCTGACTTTGCACTTGCATGATACAGCATACTTGTCTGCCTTTCTACTAATGCCCCTTTATTTTCTTCTTGGGTTTGATCAGCATAAATGTCAGGCTTCCTAATCAGTAGTTTCCCAGTTAAATTTCAGGATGTGTCAATTTTTCCCTTATTTATAATGTTGGGGGTAGAGCAGCTTGACTTGGATCTACCCACTCTTTACCTTGCATGTTTAATTTAAATATTAAACCCTTTTATTTAGTTTGTGATTTTAGAAGTGGTTTGCTAAAGCTGGAAGTTTTGTAGAGCTAAAATTGTATGTCACTAAAGTCTGCAGAAGAAAGTCAGAAAGATTTGCGAACAGTGCTAAACTAAATTTTACAGTTCGGTGTCTGAAACTTTTTGAAGTTCATACATTTTGTTGTCATTACTTAGTATTTTTACACATATTTATTTTCTGAATTTGAGATGCAATTCATCATTCTACAGATAAGCTTACTATTTTTTCTTTGTAGGGTAGTAGCAGCTCAGATTCTCTGGAAGGGCGAAGTTCAGATTATGCCAATAAAAGCTATGATGCAGTTGTATTTGATGTGTTGAAAGTAACTCCTGAGGAGTTTGCAGTAAGTAGAAATGTTATTTTTGCATTTAAGCTTATATAACATTCAGGGCTTTCAGGGTAGAAAAAAATCTATCAAACCTTTTTGCTTAAAAAAAAATATTTTAAAATGAACTTCCAGTGTTCTTGAAAACAAATTTCAGATTATGTCAACTTTAGCAAAATAAACATGTCTTTGGATTTAATCACTTGGCACTGACTTGACACAGCATATTTGTTTTTCTGTGTGAAGCCATTTGAATTTTTACTAGTGTTTTAGAAAATCCTAGCATAGGTTTAAACATGTTACTTACAGAATCATAGAATCCTAAAGGTTGGAAAAGACCTGCAAGATCATCAAGTTCAACCTTCAACCTCATACCACCACGCCCACTTAACACAGTCTGATTCAGTTTTTTTTAACTGAAACCACAAATACTCATGTTTTCTGCTGAAACATTAGTTTCTCAGAAAAATCAGTTTTTTAAAAGCAGGGAAGAAGCTTGTAGAGAGGAAACAATTGGCATTCCTTAATACCAGTTTTTCAGTGCTAAACTGATAATAGAACTTCAGTTTTGGTAAACATTCAGTGCAATTCTTGTCCTTGCCCCTTGTTTTTAATTTGCATGTTAACTTGCTGGGGAGCAGGAAGGAGTGAGGATAAAAGCTACTGCACCTAGTGGAATGTTTTCATTAACATTCTAAGGATCAAAATGATGTTTTGTTATTTGGCAAAAGTTCGTATAATACGTGTTCACCAAAAAAGTCTTGGAGATAGGCCTACCTTATTCCTATAAGTTTGTCACTTTGGAACAGATTCTTGTGGGTCTTTTTTAACACTAATACACAGTACACAGATGAGAGCTGTTGTTAGGTAAAATTATAAAAATACTTGGAAGGCAAATCTGCATCAACTCAGTTAAAAATCATTGCTATTTGTCTAAGTTCAGATGATTCATGGCCAAGGACCACCTTCAGAAATTAACAGAGCCATAATTGAGACAGGACTGTAAAATCATGTGAAAACAGATATGCCTGATTTCATCACAATATGAATATTGAGTCCAAAGACAGCCCAGAACATAGAGTGTAGTCCTACATTTGTGGTTAACCTGGAAATGTATCTGTAAAATGATCAAGTCAAGGTAAGGTTGCTTGTGACTTCAAACTCAAAATAGAAAACAAATAGTTTTCTATTCCAACTACTGTTGGTTTGAGATGAAAGCTTGTTGATGAGGGTCTTGGTTTAATGCTACACTTTAAAAGCATACCTGTATGTAGCCACACCCCCTTAATATCATTGTAACGTATTTTTTAACTCTCAATTCCAAACTTCTGTAAGCTGCTTTTCTCTCTAGTCCCATTTGCCACCTGTAGCCATGAGCAAAACAAAGACCTCACCAGCCTGCAGAGAAACTAGAAATTTAATTGTGCGTCTGGGGACTGAAAGTCTCTGTATGATCCCCTTAAAGCATATTCCAGTCGTAACTAATTAACACATAATAATTACTGCCTTTCAACCCAGTGAATGTCAAATGTATGCCGCTCTCTGTGTAAAAGGCAAATAATTTTTCCTGCCATTACTGTCCAGATTCTTCCTTACATAAGAGGAAGACTCTCAAGCACAGATTTGTCCCCTTGACTGGCGCAGGTGCTGAAATTCTTCACCTGGGGACAACCAGAAAGTAACATGATGCCTTCTCAAGATAGGATATTTCTGCTTGTGTATCAGCCTGAAGCAAGGGGGCCAAACTCAGGCTGGTCAGTTCTGGTCTGTGAGGAACATGCGGATGGTTTGTAGTTACTGAAGGGCAGATGGAAATATGTCATTGTTAGCTCTTCATATTACATGATTTAAAATTATTGTCTTCATTTCAGAGTCAGATAACATTGATGGATATGCCAGTATTTAAAGCTATACAGCCTGAGGTAGGTTTTCCTAAACTGTCTGCTTACATCTTCGGAATTCAGTGCCTGAGAAAATGTAACCATTTAAATAATGCTTTTTATTCAAAAATGCTCACCTTCTTGCACTGCACTAATATTCTTCTAGGCTTATTGCTTGTTAGCACTGTGAATCTGTACCCCAGCCTGAGTTACTTTGATTTGTTGTCTGTTGCCAAAGGAGATGACTGTGCTTTTTTGGAAGTCTTCCTCTCCTGCTTTGGGTTGAGTGTTTCTTCAGGATAAATTTATCAAACGTAAAAATTCTTTACTCTCCCTTCTAGTGCTGTTTTTCAGTGCGCCTCTGATTTCAGAGTTTGACTCATGCCTCTGGCCATAACCTGTATTTTAGGCTGCATTAGCCACTTGGTAAGCTTTTCAATTTGTACAGTCATGCCTAAGATTCAGTTCTGAGGGAGTAAATCTGCCCAAGCCCTTAAAAGTTAATGTCTTAGTGTCCTTTAAGGTTTTAATATCTTAAGAAAGAAACTTGAGGCCTGTTGAGAAAAAGCAATGAAAGTTAACAGAGGCATTTGAAAATTAAAAATAAGAACTTCAGAAATGAGTAAAGATAGTTATCAGAATATGATAAATTTGCATAAAAATGTCATCAGTATTTTGATTAAATAAATTTATTTACTGCAGAAGGTACAAGAATCAAATGATTCCTCCTTTAGGGGCTTCAGTATAAGAACATGTCCTTAGATCCATTATGGTTTGTTGTCTTAGGTGGAATATCATGAATATATAACAGGCAACTCCACTCCTCCCTTCTGTCAGTGGAACTGAATTTCTGACAACATGAGTAGGAGCAGTCAAGTCTAGAAGGTTCTTAGTAGAAGCTCAGTACATCCAGTTTGGTCACCAACAAAACAAGTTGTATTATGTTTACAGTCATTCAGAGAGATTACCAGCCCTCTATTTTGAGAAAGTATAGGAAAGAAAATAAAAATTTGTCTATCTGATGTCTGTGCTTCCTGTCAGAGAAATTTTTCCCCTCCCCATGAAAAAACACCAAGACAGTTTTGTTGCTGAAAACACTTGCATGCTTCTGAAATGACATATGTTCTCCAGGCAGCTGGGGAGACTTCTCCTTCCTGCAGTGGGAAAAATGGCAAATGAACAATGCAATAAGAAACCATCAGTACCCATAGAAAAATCTGCTAACGCAAAAACTACCAGTATTTACAAACTGATACATAGATACTTTTTCGTGAAGAAATTTTGTTAAGAAAAATATCAGTTAAAACAAAACAGATGTTTTTTTAACTGCCAAAGGCAGAACCAGTGTCATACTCTGAGGAGATGAATGATCAAAAAAATAAAATACAAAACTATAGATACTAATTTTAAAGTGAATTTTGCATTTGCTTTAGTTGCTATGAAACGTCTTTCCATATAATTTTATAGCGAAACAAAGTACCAATTTCCTGTTTTTCTTTTCCTTTCTCATTGCTTTGTTTTGACTTTTGGCAATGAAATTTCCTGAAATGCTACTCTGGCAGATAGATGTAACTTAGTGAGGAGTTTTCAGAAAAAAACTAATGTATTTTCAGCTTCTTCTAGAATTCAGGTCTGTGAATAAGTAGCAGTTGCCATAAACTACTATTAGTTTTTTAATTGTGCTCTCTGACTTTCACTTCATTGGAATTACCAATATTATTTGTTTGCCACAAGTAAACAACTGCTTCTATCCTGAAATTCTACTAACTGTAGGACTAGGTTTTAGAGCAAGAAATAGTCTTGTGTATTTGTCGTCAACCTCCATTTTGTTACTGGGTAAGTTCTTAGACTAAGAGGGTTAACATTTTCTGGTTGAAACTTAAAGTTTTAGTCTTTTAACATGAGCTTATGCATGGATGGAAATACTTAACATTTTGGAGTTCTGGTTGCCAAGTCTTACTTCCAACACACAAACATCCTTTAATTTAAACCTGGCACTTTCTGGGGTTTTATCCTGCTTTTTGACAGCTATTACTAAAAAATGCATCTGCATGTTACTGTGCAAAGTTCAGTAAGAGGATGTCTGGTTAACAATTCTTTGTTCTTCAGCAGGAATAGCTACCCTTACATTCTAGATTTCTAAGTAACTTTATTTAGAACTTTTTTCAAGTCCTGAAGTTTGCAATCTACACAAATTTCAGGGTTTTCTTGCGCACTGGACAGGAAAGTTTCTTGTCACTGCGTGCATTAAGGAAGCTGCCAGCATTCTTCCATACAAAAAAAGAGATGAAGTGTGCTTCTAGAACACACTATATTTCAGCAGCATAAAAAAAAATTCAGGAGTGTGTGGGATCATTTATCAACCTTCTTATCCAGTCCAAATTTTAAGCCTCGTCAAATGATTTTGCCATGCCGAGGATTTTCCATTGTTGCTCACTAGTCCTCTGGCAACTGCTTAATCCTTAGGTTACTGACCTTTTTGACTTCTCTGACAAAGGTAGATTTTGCTGTCCCTAGTAGAGTGTCTGAGATTCTTTTTCTACATAAACATATGATTTCCAGTCTCATAAGACCAGACACAGACTGATCACGTGTCTTGTCAGATGCAGATTGGCATTTTTATCTGCAAAAGGTTTAAGTGCTGGTGATTGGGATTCAGAATATGTTTGGAAGTGTTTTTCCTGATGCTCAGACAGGCACATGCAGACCTCCAGATCTCTAGTGTATGTTCTGCTTATCATCACGTGCAAAGTGATTTTCAGAGGCAGAATTCTCTTTGGCTGATTTTGCCTTTTCCTGTAAAGGTGTCAAAAGTTATTTGGAAAGTTGAACAGCATTTTGATTGAAATTGAATTTGTAGTTCTAAGAAAAGAAGAATGATTTAGAACTGGTGTTAAGGAGGACTCATTTCTGTTTTTTAAGGGAATTTTTTGAATGTGTTTCCTAGGAACTAGCCAGCTGTGGATGGAATAAGAAAGAAAAACATGTCCTCGCTCCAAATATTGTTGCCTTTACTAGGAGGTTTAACCAGGTAAATAATTTGGTTACTGTCATGAACAGGTAGTGTTTGGCAGTTGTCTTTGAGTATAAATGCAACTACTCCTGTCAATTAAGACTATCTTTCCAAATGAGAATTAAGATTTTTAAATGACAGTTCTTGTTTTCAATTGCTTTGTCCACATTTTCATGTTTTTTCTCTAGACCATTTGTTCCTAATGTATTTTGCTATTGTGTCATGGTTCAACATTAGCAATTCTGTTCCTTTTCCTGTGTTTCACTTGCTCTTTCAGTTATCTTGGTGTTGCCTCACTTCTCTACCTACCTCCTATACCCAGTGGTAAAACTTTTAGATAGTTGCAGTGATATAGATGAGAATTCATGGGATAAGAACTCTTTTCTTTCCTTACCCTGTTTTCTCCCTGGAGCATCTTGAAAGCTTGCAAATATTTCATCTAATAAAGTCAAGTTTTTTGTAAATAAATTAAATTATATGTGTTTACTTTATAGGTCAGTTTTTGGGTTGTACGAGAAATATTAACAGCACAGACCTTAAAAATAAGGGCAGAAATATTGAGCCATTTTGTGAAAATAGCTAAAGTAAGTGCAACATTCTTATACTATCATTCAAACTTTAATTGCTTTTCGTTTGTTTCTGCACTACCCCTGTGAACCATTGTTGGATTGCAGAGGGCAATGTTCTGGTTTAGTACATCTGCGACGTTGTACCACTTGGATAAAGGCGTGACAACTGCTCTTTTCTACTTGATTAGATGAAACTACCCAGTTCAGTGGGACTCACCTTGTACCTCTGCCTACCAAGTTTAAAGGTGGTTTGGCTTGTTGATGGTCAGCTGTGTGTTGCTAATATCAGATGTGGTTGTAAACTGTTCTGGTTTTTGTCTCCCACCATTTTCAAAGTTAACTTTTATGAAAAGAAATTCCTTGCTTCTAAAACAGCTATTGTGAGACTTGTGTTCCTACTTGTAACGTGTACTTGCTGGTATAAAGTACTGCTGGTAAAGCTCTGTTATTTTAGTGATTTTGAGCACTGCATTTTACTCTTGAAGTTTTATAAAAGATATATTTATTTAAAAATACATTTATCTGCTCCATGACCTCTGGTCATTCTGTATTTTTATGACCCTGTGTGACACAGCACTTGGATCAAAGTCCCAAGCGCTTGTCTTGTATGTGTGAAATTATGTATGTGTGTAGGTAATAAAAATAATATTTTCCACATAATACAAAACTTTTTTGTATTATGAATATTTTCAATCAGCTTACTTAGTATTTTTGTGCTTATAGAAGAAAATTTGTCTGAGTGAGTTCCTGGCACAAGTACATAGTCCAAGTACTAGGAGACAATGGTCAACTTTGAGGTCCTGGGTTGTTCTTAAGAGTTACAGTGTTTGTTTGGGGGATTTTTCTCCTGCAAAAAGGGGAACACTGCCCTCTTTTTTTCTCCTTTTTCCCTTTCCCTTCTTTTCCCTCAGTAAAGTCCAGATCTTTCTCAAATGCTTCTGGGCAATGAATAAGTGGATCACTGAAGGATGAATCCAGCTTCTTTTTAAGGTTTACAAAGAAGCTCCATGACAGCAATTCTCATTTTTCTATTTTACTAGAACTACGTTGTAGCAAGCATTATCATCTGAGACAGCTTTATTCCCAAGTATTGTCTACAGGAGACCAAATGTGTTTTGAGTAATTGTCAAAATAAATATAAATAGAGTAAATACAAAGGATATTGAAGTGAGGTAAATTTTTCCTGTGAAACAGATTATAAAATCAAATATTGTTTTAATTCTGAGAGGGTCATCAGCATCTTTGGTTAATGTTTTAGGCTTGATTAAATTTTTAATTTCCCCAATTATACTAGTTTTCAAGAACAATATGACAAATATTTTTTTCCTGTTTTCTGTTCCTGAATGAACAGCCTTAGAAAATAACAAATTCAAGTCAAATACAGTTTGTATTCTCACAACTGAAATGCCTGTTGTATCAATGGGTATATTTGGAAAATTGGCAACTTTTAAAGCAGTCTTAAGAATTTTACATGTGACAGCGTTGGATAATATTGGTGTCTGTAGTCATTGATGGAAATATGAAAAAAAATCGTGGTTTATTAGTGGAGCTTTGAGATCAGTTAATTTTGTGTCCCTTTACAATGTGCTAAAAGCTATTATTCTCTTTTTTCAGAAGCTTCTAGATCTGAATAACCTTCATTCTCTGATGTCTGTGGTGTCAGCACTGCAAAGCGCACCCATTTTCAGGCTGACCAAAACCTGGGCTGTAAGTGTTGCCTTGACCATTGTCCTTTCTGTCTCCTTTGAGTTCTAAACTTTTCTGAACTCTTCAGAATTGCTAAGTCGTAAACTCTGGAATTTACATTCTTGTTTCTGAGGTAGCAGAAGCAGTGGTCAATTATGTGTTTTGTGAAAGTAGAGTTTGGGCTGCGTATTTGTAGACAGTCTTTCCCTTTAAATTTCCTGTTTTCCTGTCTGTTCTAGAAGCCACTGATTATGTGCTTAGGAGGACTTAGTTGAAAGTAATCTTAGAAAACCCTCCTACAGAATATGTATCAGTGTCCCATTATTCAAAACATAGTGTGTCATTTAATACATTGCCTAAACGGAAGAAAAAAGATGTGTTACAGATATACAAGCATTATTTTTTTTTATTATTGTGCAATACATATAAATATTTATTTTAGAAATTAAAAGCATAGATAATTCTGTTTCCAGAAATTCCATCTCTTGAATGCAACATTTCTTAGCAAAACTTACAGTAAATTTAAATATTTCTTTAAAGAGGAATACACAATTACAAGTTAGGCCTGCAGTATATACTCTTCAACTATACAAAGGAGTAGGTAATTCTCAGTAATTTAGTATTCCACCCAAAATGGATCACATTAAGTGTTCAGAGCTTATAAATAAAGATGCCTATCCTTCAGTCTTATCTACATTTATCAAGCTTTTAAAATGCTTGTAACTTTCTTATGGTCTGATTGCTCAGAATTATGCTTTAGTCTAATAAAAAATAAAAATAATAAAAATGTAAGTGCCTGCTGTTTTGAGCAGCTTGCTGAAGTTGGAAGATAAACAAGGAAATTTCCTCCCACGTGAAAATCAGTGTGTGACTAATTTGACGTAGACCTGAAGAGGTGTACTGTGTGCCGTGCTCTTTGTAGACACAGTAGTTCAAAAATAAAATATGTTCCAGAGTCAAGGCCTCAAGAAATTCTCAGTACTGATTAAAAGAAAACAGCACCATTATTCTGAAATATTTTCACTCTTGTCCTTTTTGTTATTTTTTCATTAACAGCTAATAGTACAAGCTAAGTAGTACAAGAACTGGAATTTTCCAGAGGAAGAGGTTATGAAGGAATGTGCTATGGAGCAGCTGTCTGCTATCAGAAAAGACACATGCAAGACGCCAGTGTATAGTGCCATAAATTCTCCACTCATTCTGACTCAATTGGCTTTTAAAACCATCTTAAAAATACTGCTGGGGTTTCTTAAACCAGCTGAAACAAGGAATGTGTTTTTATAGCTACAGTTGCCTATTTCATGTTTGCTTTTCAGTCTTCTGTCACTTTAGGATTTTTGCATTACTCTATATTTTTCTGGTTTTCTTTAGTAAGTCTAGCAGTAGAAAATGTAGATTTAATATCAAAATGGTTTACTTTCTTCCAAAAATTTTTGTCATACTTTTAATAAGGCACTGTTGAAATGTCACAATTTACATTTATTTAGAGCGTTTACTATTCTTGTTTGTACCTCTAAATTCAGAGGATTTCAGCAATTCTGGTAAATTATGAGAACATTGGTTACTGTATAATAAATACTTTTTCTCTAAAAATTTAATATTGCTAAGCTTATTCAAAACTGATGTAGTGATATGGGAATCCTTGACAAAGTATTCAGAAATAATGGTCATATTTGTTCATAGCTTAAGACTTGTGCTGAATTTCTTCTGTTTTTCTTAACAGGTAGCACATTTTCAGACATTACGCTGGTTTGGGTGATGACAATGAATTTAGTCTTTACTGTGCTTTCCTTTACTCTGTGTGATTCAGCAAGTTATTGTTGGCTTTGTGGGAATTCATCTTTTAAAATTTTATGATCTGCATTTTCTCTGTAGCTTCTGAATCGTAAAGACAAGACTACCTTTGAGAAGTTGGACTACTTACTGTCTAAGGAAGATAATTACAAGAGGACACGAGAGTACATCAGAAGCTTAAAAATGGTTCCTACAATTCCATATTTAGGTGAGTGTGAACCTTACATATCTGTAGCTCATTGACTGACAAGTACTAATGTAGCCTGTTGTGCACATGAAGAATACTGTATATAGAAGGTATGGTTCACTCCACTTCCTATTTAAAAAAAATTGGGTTAGGTTGAGATTTTTAGGTCATACAAATGTATATGTACTTTTGGCACGAGTATTTCTCTCAGGTGCTGAATAAATACATGTGTAATATAACATAAAGATGATTTAAAAAGGAGACCTGTATTTAAAATGCTGTCCAGTGTTCACACTGTCTCCCATTCTTCTGTGACATGCACCAAGTAGCTATTTGGTGAACTGTTTTTGTTGTCAGTATTTCACCTGGGAATATTTCTGTACGCAGGTCATTGTTAGTGAATGTAGTCCAATATAGTGAACTATTTAACGGTTTTGCTTATGATTCAGTATGATGCTAAACTGGAGCTAACAAGGGTAATGTTTTTAAATCACTGAACCTTGATAACAAGAGATCAAGAATTCTGCTCAGGCTTCCTGGACCAGAATTGCTGTCTCTATATTAGTGACCCACAATGCCTCAATGGATTCCTGTTTGTGAACTCTTGCACTCTCTCTTTAAACACTTGTAAACTCCTTGCATGCTCAGCACCCAGCTGGCAGGATTTCTGCAGCTCTGTCCAGTACCATATTTTTTTGCTGGAATTGAACATGGTATTTGCTACCTTCACTAGATAAACCCTACCTTGTTCCTTGTGCAACTTGAGGCTACTCCTGACATGATGGGCTTCAGTCTTTATCTCTGTTGCCTTCACACTAAATCTTCAGTTACCTCTCTTCCAAAAGGAAGAGTCCTTGGATTACTTGAGCATGCCTTGTACAGATGCCACTTGGCATCCTTGACAACCTGCCAAGGCAGTGTTTAAGTCCTGGATCTTTTTTTTAGCGGGAGAGAGTGCACATGGGCTGCCTGAAAAATTCAAGGTAGAAATGCAGGTTAGATTTATACTGTCACTTCAGAAAGTTTTTTGTGCTCTGCTTAACAATTCCTAACATTCTGTTAGCTTGACGTTTAGTAGCCATCAGAAACTGTTTATTGAAATCCCAAGATTATGCCTCTATTAGCAGTGGTTTGCCCTTTTCATTTTATTTGGAAAGTTAGGACTTTTTCCCCCCTTGTATCTAAAACTGTCTGTAGTTTTTTCATTTTCTGTTTTACTGTCCAAGCAGCTTGTCTCATAAATCCTTCTGCAGTTCCTCTTAGTCAGACCTTCTCTTTTCTCCCCTGTATTAGTTAATATTATCAGCAGATTTTTGTTCCGTTGTTCACTCCCATTTTCAGGTCATTTGCAAATCTGTTGAGCAGCATGAGTCCCAGCACAAATTGCTGTGGATGCTTATCTAAAATATTTCTTATTTATTAAGTTTGGCCATCTCTAGTGGCCATACCTAAAAAAAAAGTGTTGATAGCTCGGTATGAGTTATTGAAACTTTTTAAAAAATAATTTCAGGTTAAAGGAATGTTTGGCTTATCAGAATATTCAAAGGAGACTAGTTTCAGTGAATAAGTATTTTCTCAAAGAAGACAGCATTATGTATTGGAACAGCTTCTTTAGTCTGTTTAAATGAACAAGCAGACTGATAGATCATGTTAGGAGTAAATAGTGAATATAAAACAAATGAATGAGAGTGACAAAGTCTGAAGATCTACAGTTAATGGGGGTTGCATTTCATGCTGTGCCTCTTTTCTCACTGCAAGAAAGTTACTTAGTTATGTTCTCATTCCATCTGTGGCAGCCTGAGATTGTTTGAAATAAGCTGGAGAATGTACTGGGAAGTTAAACATCCACTTAAGTTGTCCAAGTACTCTCATTTATAGAATTGGCTCACGGTCTTGTGTAAGGAATATTTTAATACTGTCCAGTTGTTAGGACATCACTTCAAGCCCGTCCTAAATAAAAATTAAAATATTTCTGAAATGAACATGTGTTACAAGCCTAATAAAAGACTTGGGTAATGAAAGGAAAAAAAATCCACGTTACTGAATTACAAGGTTGAATCTGAAATTCCTGCTAGTGTCTAGGCAGCCTCTGTGAGACTTTTGAATCCTGCTGCATTTGTTGTATTTTGTGTTTCAAGCATCAGAGACCCTCTCCCTGCTGATTGGAAAGACTAAGCAGTGTTGCTGCTCTTTTAAAGTAAGGTTTTCCTTGCATCCAAAGAGGTGCAGTTGAACCTTCGAGTAATCAGTACAGGAGACAACTACTGGTATGTTTACAACCTTAGGCTGTAATATGAGAGACTAATATATTCCTTACTGTGTTTAAAAGTACCATTAAAACATCCAGCAGTTGTTTTGTTTTCAGACAGGTCTTCCAAGTTTAAAAACAGAGAAAGAAAGAAATCAGTCAATCATGAGATTGGCAAGGCTGTCATGTGGAATGTTGGAAGCATTTAGCCACAGTGTGATCTAAGAAAAAAATAGCAGTCACAGTGTTTTGAAAATTCCCGTGTGTGGTGGCTATCTACAGCTTTTTCCTGTCTTCACTTCTGGTGATCTTTTAGGTTGTATCTGCATGTTACAGGATAGACAAAGATGGGTATCATCTGTTATAATCCACAGGGTTCATTGAGTTGTGGCGTTTTGTGTTGTTTTTTTTTCCTTGGAATATAACAGTGGGGCTAATGCTGAAAATTTTGAATGATAAGAGTTTCAGGAAAGAACTGTTAGGAAATATGTATATAAGAGAAAAACTAGTTGCCTTCTGAAGTAACTTCAATCTTGTGAGAGAGCTTTTTGCCTTAAGTGCTATAGGTGGATCCCCACTGTTTCATTCCTGATACATATATAATGTATTAGTTGACAGAATTTTCTTTACTCTTCTGAAAAAGGTAGAGATATTTCAAAAATTCTGAAGAGCAGCCTAAGTTTCTAGGAGTTTGCTGTTGCAGAACTATTTCTATGGTACTTTTAAAAATGAAGGAGAATTACAGGAGAATTGAAGCCATCATTCTCCATAGTGCTGCAGTTCTCTCCTATGTAAACTCACCTTTTGTTAATGATAGGTGTGTAAGTGTATTGTATATGATTTTTAGACAGCATAGTGGTGTCAGGGATGTACTTTTGGGGAGTGCTGAAATAAGAATGTAATTGAAACAATTGGAGATAATGAGGGAAACAGGAAAAACTAAGGCCTTTCATAATTTATAGTTGTGCCATTGGTATAGTAGAGGGATCTAGTGCAAACAGTTCTGTTGTGTAAATTTAAAAAAAAATAAGCCTAATGAAATTTTGCAAATCTGTGACTCTGCCAATATACTTGCCAATAACTTCACTGTATAAGTTCGGAATTTCTTATGTTTGTTTTTGATGTGCTACCCTTTGTGCTTAAAATTACTTTATACAAATTTTATGTAAAAAATTAAGTTATGTTCTCAGACGTATATCCAGGTCTTCATAACCTGACTTCTGTGCGTTATCGTTTTTAATTACATGGAGGAGTCTCTAGGTAAATCACTCATCTTTTAGGTAAAAAGGTTAAGAAATATGATTATTTTAACAAAAGACTGTCAGCTTGAACATGGGTTTAAAGCCTGTCATGAGTGTATGCTATGAAGATGTACCTGTAGCTGTATCTCCAGCAACAAAAGAGCACCTGTAGTAGCTTTTCTAGGGAATGCCTCATTCTTGAGATCTGCACAATGAATACCTGAAGTTCTCTGCATTCCTTCCTCAAGCCGAGCTTGAAGTAGCCTTAATGCTACAATCCTATTTGGTAGAGCACTCTGGCCAGATCTAGTATTTCTTACCTAAAACTTAAATATTTTCCAGAGTTCAGCAGCTAAACGAGTGGCAGGTAAAGCTTGAATGCTGATTGAAAATTTAGGGCTTTTCAAATGACCTACAAAGAGTTCTTCCTTGTTGGGCTGCGTGGAAATTCAGTATTTTTCTCAGCTGAAAATTATTTTGCTTTTGATGTTGCAGTATTTAAACACTTAACACATGAATAGTAGTTGTGTATCAGGGTTGATTTAAGTCACGAGGCAGGGGGATGTGAAGTTAAGTAATCTGAACTAAAAACAGGATGAAATCCGAACATGTCAAAATAACATTTGTTGCTTTATTAAAGAATTACAATATGACAGGGGTAATCTAATATATTAAAAAAAACTACTTTCAGTTATATACAACACATGCTACATCGCACATCATACTGTGGTAAAGAAGTGAAGAGGTAATGAGGGAAAAGTATGCAAGCACACACACATAAACACACAGGAAGTGTCTTACAGGCTTAGTGAAAAACACTGAACTTTTAGAGGTTTTATTCTGCCTCTTTTATGCATTCTTTAACTTTTTTTTTTGCAGTAGTTGTTGTTTTGAAATGGCTGTGTTACAATCTGTTCTAGAAACCTACCTCAGAAGAATTTAGAATTATCCCAGTATGTATTTCATAAGTGTGACTGCCTCTAAATATAGATGAATAAATCTGTTTAATAATTTGACAGTAATATATTTGTGAAATATGTTAAAAATAAATTCTCTTGGCTACAGATAACTTTTTTATATAATTTTCGTCTATAGGCTAAGGATATTAAATAGATTATAAACTGGTATCCATCATTTGCCTGCAAAGTTGGATAGTCCCTTTAATTTATATCTAGCCATTTGTAAGTACAGAGGCTACACAACAGGTAATGACTGAAGTCAGGTACAAAATACTGTGAGCTGTGTATAACATGGTGGCTATATAGCACATAATACCTGTTGTAAATCTGGATTAATTTCCTTATGCAAGTTGCTACTTTATTTTGGTAGGAAGAATCATCAGTGTTTTTAATCTAAACTATTTGAATCAATGGTGAATTCTACTTTGTAGAAACAGATTATTAAAATGATCAAAATGAAGGGGAAAGACTCGATTTCTCATGACAGTACTGGTTTGACTATCTCCTCTCAAAACAGAATTATATAGTACTGACTTTATTCATGGCAGTTAACAATGATTACACCATAATAATCACACTAATGTACATATACCAGCTACACAGTTCAAAGGATATGATTTCCTGTGTCAAATGATTGCTCATAATAATAATAATAATAAACCTCTTGCTGTACAGTTTGTAGTATTTCCTGTATTTGAGAATATTTATACATAACATACAAAAATATTTAAATGTTGTGGCAGTATTTTTACCATCCAAAGTTAATTTACAGGGAATAAAAACCAGGAAGCTTATCTACAGTTCATCTAACTGCCAGTTCTAATAGTACCAATTGTACTGGTGTTCTGAATGTTATGGCAATTTCTTTCTTCAGCTTTTTTTTCCTGGGATTACTCTTGAAAATACAATATACAAGCCCTCATATCTTATCAATAAATGTACAATATCTTACATTCCTCATTTCTGAAAAGATAATTCCAGGTAATATCATATCTTTATGTGACTTTTAGAACAAGAAAGCAAACCAAGAGAAGAGTTACTTCAGTGAAATGTGTTAGGGTTAGGTCTTATCATCATAACAACTTTCTTTAGTGAGTATGATCCCCCCCGGAATTCAGCCCAATAAACACCATCCTGATATCGACTGCGGTAGTGCCCTCCCCGGTACCAGACTCCATTGAGATTGGAATGAGCACATGCATTGTACCACCATCCTCCCTTTTGGTAATGGGCACAGTTACCTGCAAAAGAAAGTTCCAGTTCAGTCTCAGAATTAAATGAAAAATATTACAGCAAGCAAGCTAAGCACAAAACTTTTTTTACCTGTATGTATAATATGTAGATACCATGTAGTAAAAGGTGAATTTAGGCTTCAGGAAGCAGCTCAGTAGTTATGTTCTACAGATACAGTTCATTATTGGTATTCTCCCTCGCTGGAAGATTTGTGTGCAGTACTGTCCCAAATAACCCTCCATAACATATTTTACAGACTCTTGTCTAGTGTAAATGAATTCTTGTTTTGGTGTTATTATTGATAAGGGTTATTACTATCGGTCTGTGCTTCATAAGGTAAAACTGACAAATCCTTTTGAAAGTGAAAATTCTATACATATGTGTGTGTGTGTATGACCATAAGTATTTTTCCTTTTTCAAAAAAAAAGAAAAAAAATGGAGGGTGGGAGGGGAGGGCAAAAAAAGGCAAGGCAGCTCAGGGCTCTGGTACCTGTGTACACGTCATGGTCCCTGTCCAGCGTGGTGAACTGTTTGCCATTGTGCCAAGTGAAGGAATCGCCTGCGTTGCCGTTGTAACGGCCCAGCCTCAGCTTGTAGTACTCACTCTCAGGCTCAACCCTGAAGCTGGCATACTCAGCAAACACCTTCCGACCTGACCAGTCCTCCATTGTTATGAGCAGTTTGTAGTTGCCTTGATTTGTTAACCAGTAAATGTTTTCTAATCCGAGCCAGTATTCTCCATCTATATTACCAAATCCTTGCTGTAAAGGAAGCAAGAGAGGCATGTTAATATTCTGCATCTGTGTTAGTGGTAAACCTGAGCGTATTCTTAAATAGAAATCTGCAGTAACTTATTTTATAGAGACTTCCACTTTACCAATAATTTTTAAAGGGTGGAAAACATTATCTGCTCGCTTTTCCTAACCTTGTATGTCTCCCAGTTCCTGAAAAAGTTGACAGAGCCATCCAGCCGTCTTTGAATGACTGTCCAGCCCCCAGGGTCATGCCGTTGATCACACCAGACCTGCATCAACTGGTTTGTGTTCTCTGGTTTCACAAGATAGATGGAGCTTGTGTCATGGCCATCTTCTAATGCTTGTAGACAGTCTCTCCAGGGCCCTGTGTCAAAACAGAAGGTCTAAGCATCAAACTCCCCTTGAGCATATCTTGAATGCAGGGCAGTATTTGAATAGATAGCTTTTTACAGTAGATTGGTTTTGCTGAATAGTGCATTTGTTTTTCTTCTTATTGAAGGTACAATATCCACCAAGTGTTTTCAAATGGATTAATTTATTGTAACTTTATTTCTGGAACATCTCACAATAAATTACTGATAAAAGTTGATTTTTTTTAAAATTTATTTTTTTAAGGCAGCTGTACTTTGATCATCAATTACATCTTCAAAGAAACTAAGTATGAATGACTCCATAGACACATATTGAGAATTTCCTTTAGAAAACAAAACAGTAAGTTTGATCTTGATTCTGTCTTTGAGAAATTCAGCTTTTTAGATCCCCAGAAATGTCATTTGCACAGACATTAACAATGGAACTGGCAACATGAATTCAGATTGTAGGTTTTACTGTTGTAACCTTAAATGACAACACAATATAGAAATTAAGATTTTTTTTAACAAGGAGTGCTTGTGGGAGAAATTTTATATAAATGACAAGACTTTTAACGTACTTTGCATTCACAGAAATTACAGTTAATGCGCTTGTGTTTTCAGAGGAATAAATTTTTTCCTTGAGTTCAGTAGAGTCCACAAAGACCTTACTCTTTTTGACAGTATTGTATACTTATGATTTTAAAAGAAATTTTCTCTATTGGGAAGATAGATTCCATTTTAATGAGTCTGAGAAATTTAGGTATAAGTGATTTTAGAAGTCTGTGTTGATATCTGCAGATAGACTCCCCCAGCTGCTTTGTCTTCTGAGCGTAAGAGTGAAGTCAATAAGAATCCTCTGAATTTGAGATCAGAGACCCTGGATTGATTCTCCCTGCCCACTGAAAGAGGAAGGCTTGTCAGATCTTCTCATTAGGAGCCTTACTGAAGCACATGTTGCTATCAAGAGTAACTTTTGTTTTAAATTATTGCAGTTCTTCTACACTTTTTCATAATTCACTGCCCAACACTAGTAATGGTACTCAGTAAATGAGTTTGAAATAAATTAGTTTCATAGAAATTATCTCAAGTGTTTTTGGGGTTGAGGGTTTTTTTGTATAACTATTTTAATCAGTAAGTCAGTGTACCAAGAGGCAATCCAAGTGTTTGTTCCGTGGCCATGCTGTGTTCTTGTTGCCCTAGTTATATTCAGAGACTGTACCTGGAGTTATGCTTCTAAGCCCCTTTTCCATCTCTGTTGTGGCTCTCTATTCAGATTTTTGGCAGTTCAGGTGTAGATGCAGTGCTCTGTCACATAAATGTAAAGGGCGCTAGTAATTTATATGGCTCATGTTTATTTAATCACAGTATGTATGTAGTATGTGTAGTATGTGTACTTATTAAAAACAAAAAAGAACATGTTAGTCCAAAATCATTATTGAACTCCTTAAAACAGCCAACCACAGAGCTCTGATCTTCATAATAATTTATAGCAGTATACAGTGTAGTATTTAGAGTGTTCTAATTTCGCATTTCTTTTAGGCCACATGGAAGCAAGGCTCTACTGCACACAGTTCTTTTCTCTGAAAGTGATTTAAGATCACTTAAGATAAGTACTTAAGTATTTGAAAGCAGAGTTTTCTACTACTTTTCCATGACAGGTGTTTTTTTTGTCAGATATTAACTTTTCAAAATTTTGACTAAGGTATGTTCCCTTGAAAAAGTGTGAACACCCTGACTTTTGGGTAGGTAGTTTTGATAAAATCACCTCTAGGGAGTCAGAATCACAGAAAGCCTTGGGTTGGAAGGGATTTTAAAGATTATCTTGTTCCACTTTTCTGCCATGGGCAGGGACACCATGTAACAAACAATGTGGACAAAATGGACAAAATTAAATAAAGCTACTGAGAGTAGTAAGACCGTAGTAAGTCTGTGATCAAGGGAGAGTGTTGGTCTACTAATTTGTAAGAAAGTAAAGCTGTCAGCAGATTAAAAGAAAGCATTTAATATTTTTCTTCTGTTTTGCTTAAGTTTTCATTCCACGGGTTGGCTGTGATCAGATGGTTAGGGCAGCCAGGTGCTTTGGTAAAAGTTGAGAACTCAAGAAATTGTACCTAAAGGACTGGGTAAAATATGCATGGATTTTTTAACAGCAGCTGGGCAGTTGTGGTGGTGGGTTCTGTTTGTTTTGTACAATACTGCTTATGGGTTTTTCCTAGTTCATTCCAGGCATGACTAAAGCTTTGTTCTCGGCATTAATTGTACGGAGAGTTTTGTCTGAGGTGTGCTTTGTGAATGGAGAACATTGTGAAGGATGAGGAAAAGTTATTAAATGTTTTATGCCGAAAAAGAAAGGGAAGGGGAGGAAGATACTCTGAAAATTATAGGTTAATTAGCTTAACTTGCTTAAACAAATCAAAAGCTGTAAATGAGAAAAGAAAAAGAGAAATTAATATTATAATGAATTTGTGCAGAAGAAGCACGAAACTTCTTTCCTAGTAAGTAATGTATTCTAGGGAGAAGGAGCAGATGTCAGATCTTGTCTTAGAATTGTGGACTGCGAAAGGGATCTCTGGAGATCAACATGAAAAATGGCTGGATAAGCAGCACTTTTCTCAGGTGAGGATCTGGGAGTTCTGCAGGGTTGCAAATTGATCTGTGTTAGCATTTGGCTTTTCAAAACATGAAATATATGAGTATAGATAAACAAAAGTACTGTGCCTTGGAATAACTTTTCTGTTCGTGCTGTGTGATAGTGAAGCTTCAGCTCCAGTTTAAGCACTTGAAAGCACAAGGAGGATGTGGAGCAAGAATGAATTTTCAAACCATGTAACAGGAAAGGGAAAGGTCTTCAAAGAATGCTTGAAAGGTATTTCTGTTACAGATAGATAGGGAAATACTGTACAAAGGTTGAACCTACTTTGAGATGGAAGTAAAAATGTAATTAATAAAGAGGCCATAGAGTATTGCTGCAAAGGAGTTGTAATAGACCTAATTTTCTTCTGAGAACTTTTTTTCTTACACAGTACATTAGAATCATGATATTTTTGGCAGAGGTTCTGCATGCCAGAATGCAAGCTTTGGTGAGTTCATCTTTGGCAATACTGTGAAAATACTGCTTTGTAGCAAAGTGTTTTAGAGACTTTACAGACTTTAGAGACTTAAGTGCTTTGGACTGAAACACCTGCTCAAGTTTTTTTCATTGTGAATGTTTCCATGAAGAAATAAGATGGGGGTCTTTTGGTGGGTTTGTTTGTTTGTTTGTTTGTTTGAACATGTGACAGTCGCATTATTTGATAATTCTAAAGAGTTTGTTGATGTCTTCTTCGCTGCGAATAGCCATGAAATACACTGAGTGCAGTTCCCATGCATTACTCTGTTTCAGCTCTGAGTTCAGATGTCTGTGACACCTCATCTTTTTTCTGTCTGTGCAAATCTGCGTTACCCACACACTGAAGAACAGACTTCTCTTTTATGGAACATATATCTGAACTGTTTGTGTTTTTTTTTTTTTTTAAATCTGAGGGACCATGAGTGAAATCGAATTTCTTTACCTGTTGTTTTTGTTACCATGTAGATCAATTGATCTTTAATGTGATTTCAGATCTTCTAATCTTGCTTGTGGCAGAACCCCTAAGACTCTCAGTGAGGGCTGTATAATATCACTTACTATTCCACCACTTGCTTCCTTTTGCTCCTGTCTAGGGCACAAGTGCCCCACGTACCTTACAGAGCAGATATGGATTCTTTTTGGAATTACACAAGCAAAATGTTATCGCACAGATCAGCAAACTTGTAATAACTTCACAAATGTTCACACAAACAGTGCTAAACCCCTTCAGATGTCATGAGATGTAGCAGTTGAGTCTTGAGCAAAGGTAAATAAAATTTAGATGACTGCTGAATAATGGGATTTTTCTGCAGGTCCTACATCTTATAAACGTAACAGTTTGTCTGGGCAGAGTAACATGAGAAAAATCTGAGGCTAGTGTGTCTGAATCTTAAGAGTTAATTTTTTTGCTTTCTTTCTATGCTTGTACTACAACATATCCATGAGATAATTACAGACAACATCATATCTAAGAAATTTCAGTTCAAAGTAATTAATTTGCATTTATTTTGCTAAACAAATTCTGACTGTATTTTTGATATTAGAGTTAAAATGTTTGCCACAGCATATTAGCATTAACTAATGAAGCCATGTCGGTAATATTACTTACCAGATGGTTTATCAGTTGAAGTCGGAATACTAGTAACTGCAGGCATGGTTGGTAAGGTAGGTGGCAGAACCTTTAAGTTCTGATCGCTCTGAATCTCATTAGTAGATATCTGGTTATTAATGCGATTGTAAGGGGGAGGCTGGAACACTTTATGTGGTGGTTGTGGAGTTTGTGGCAGTGGCTTTATGGATGGCATTCTTTGACAGTGTTCTTCCAGCTGGGCAATTATCATGGACTGATTATTGGCAATTGACATCAAATGTTGGTACTTGTGCTCTAAGTCTTTGTATTTGTTTGCAAGCTGCAACATATCTGCAGTTTGGTTCAAAATCTTATTTTCAAGTTGAGAAAGTTCTAAGGCGTTGTCACGCTTTCGGATAATTTCATGTAGTAGCTGCATGTAGAGTTGCGTGACACGAGAATTCATGTTTCTGCTCTCTTTTCTTAAGAGTTTAACTTCATTAACAATTCCACCGTCCACCTCTACCAGTTGCTGGAGAGTTTCTATTTGTCTCTTTTGTTTAAGAAGTTCATTGTTAAGTAACTGTAATTCTTGTTTATTTACCCTGTTTTCAAGTAGAACTTCAGGCTCCTTAGAATTAACACAAATGGCACCTGTCACTCTCTGCTGAGGTACGATAAAGGTGTAAGTGCATTTGTCCTGTGTGTCACTGGAACGCTTATATCTGTTCATGTAAATGAATTCTTGATCTGTTTCCTTGTCATGGCCTTCAAACTCCTGTGCTTTACTTGTAGTAACTCCCAGAAGAGTTACTAGCATTAAACAGATGAATCTTCTTGTCATCGTGATCGTCTAGTTCTGGTTAAATATTCTTCTGCAAAGAACTTGTTAAAATCTGTTTAAAAATAAATTTAATAGTAAATAACAAATAGGACATCAATGTGGATTTACAAGTGATAATCTCTTATAAGAAAACAGTATCTAGTAAGTATGTATACCAATGAGGTATTTTTCTTGTCCAGCCTGAATTTAGGTTGGTTAAAGTGGACATCATAGGGAATACTTGTATCATTCTATGCTCAAAACTGCAGTTACTAGTTGCAAGTTCATTTAAAGCCTGCCAAGAACCATAAGAAACTAAGCAATAAATACCAGGATTTAAACTGGCCTTTCTTCCAGGCAAGTCCCACAAAAGTTTCCAAGACTGGTGTTTTCATTTACATATGAATGATATTTTCAATTTCTTACAGTTATAAATAACAGCCTTTAAATGTAAACAGAATGTAAGTTAATGTGTATTAATGCTGATAAAAGCTCTAAAAATATAAAATATTTCATTTGCAGTATTTTAACTGCATGTATATTGCAAGAGGTACAGCTTAGATGAAGTGTTACAATTTTACTTTATTCAGCAGTATTGAAATTCCATGGCTTAAAAAAAAAAAGAAAAACTTTAAATTAGTCCCTAATAATTATAAATTAAAAACTCTGCTACCCTGATATCACAGGCAGTAAAGTCTGTTATTTTTCCAGACTAGTGAAATTTACAACTGAAAGTTATTGTGACTCTCAGTGGAGACACTGTCTTTACACTTTCACAGACCCTTCTTGGAAGGGGAAGAATTCCTGTATATGTGCCTGGTGGACAGAGATGGTGCACAGCAATTCAGATCAGCTGGAAATGTCATTTGTCAAAGTGCACGCTTTTTGGTGACATTACCTGAACTTAGTTCTCCATGCAGATTCATATTCAAGGTGGAAAGCAGAGGCCTTCATAATCTCCTAAAAAAATAAGTCAATCCCAGAACTGGATAGGCAGTGGTAGACCTGGAAACATGGGCCTAGCATTGTCACTGCTGCCAGGAACACTCCTGTCACATACCACTCTCTTATCAGCTACTTGGACAGCACTTTGATGTCATATATTTCTAAAAGCTTTTTATTGTTGGATTTTAATAATCATGGATATACAACCTAGTTTTCGTAAAATAAATGAGGGAAAAATGTAATATGGAGCTTTTCCAGTTTATAAAACGTGTTTGAGACTTTTTAAAACCAAGGTGGTGTTACCATCATGTTTTTCTTTGCCTGTAAAACATTTCACATGGAGTAATCATTCAGTATGTAAGTATCTGTTATCTTACTGCTTGGTCATCTTTAGTACAATGAAATTTTTTAAATTACATGAAATGGTGATAGTGACATCTGTGAGAAACTGGAGTTAGTCCAGCCGAGCACAACCAGAATGGATAGCATGGAAAGCTGGAGGCAGGCAGACGTGATGTATGAAGAGTAGCAGGGAGAGTGCAGTCTGTCCAGCCTCCAGAAGAGAAGGTGAAGTATTACTGCTGTCTTCAACCACTTCATGGGTGTTTGTAGAGAAGATGGATTTTTTTTAGAAATGCACAGTGAAAGTATGCGGTGGATACAAATTACCTCAGGTTAAAAATGGGTTGGGTTATATTAAAAAAAGAACTTAACCATGAGGATGTCTGAGAACTGAAGCAGTCACCCAAAGAGGTGGTAGAATCTCCACTTCTGGAAATCTGTGAAGTTGTGACTTAGGCAAGGCTCTGTGCAGTCTGATTTAATGTTGAAACTTGCTTTGCTTTGTAAGATGAAGATGAAGTCCCATCCAGTCTAAACTGTTCTATGATTCTAGGCAGCTGCTGACTTTTAAGAGGTTGTTTGGTTTTTTTTAAGTTTCAAGATAATGATGGATATGCATCCTTAATTATTCCTACCGAGAAAAGTACTGAGTTGTCATTCACATTTTTCTGTTTTTGTGAAATAAACCATACATACTTGTCTAAAAGATTCAAACAGAAGTGACCAGGACTTGATCTTTCTTAAAACTGATACAGACTTTCGCCTCAGTTTCTTAGTTGGAATAAACCCTTTTTCATTTTGCAAATAGAAAGGAATGGTGCTTTACAGAACTCGTCAAGAATCTTGAAAACATGTTAGATGAAAATTTGGAGTTTGACGTGGTTTCTGTAAGCAAAGGAATGCTATTTGGAGTCCTGGAAAATAGAGAACATAAATTCACCCCAGACAGCTTTAACTTGCATAATCAGCATTTGCACAGCAGGTCACACTTGGAAAACCTGGCAGTTTTCCAGGCCTCATGTTTCTGCACAGATGGCTAGTTTTGCAAATGTCTCTTGCATATAGGTATAAAATGGTTTTATTTCACTGCTGGAATTGTAATATCCTTTTCCCCCCTCCTCTAAACCTGCAATTATTATGACCACTGAACAGAAACTGATTTTTTCCTCAGCATTCACTTCTGTCTTTATTACAGCACCTCATGTCTTTAACTGAGCATGGGCTTTGGGACATTGTTTTCTGGCCAAAGAAATATAGGTAACATCATATAACAGATTTTTCTCCATTTTTTTAAGAACTGTGTAAGAAAATAATGGAACAGAGTTCATCAGTCTCAACATATCATCTTAACAATCATCTAGTCCCACTGCCTGATGTCAGAGCTGACGTGGGGCACTGACCCCCCCTCTCAAAAAAGGAAGCCTATTCTAGGGTTTGATCACTGGTTGCAGAAGGCAAGCCCCAGTGAATGACATCAGCACGATTACACTGTGCTGAAATTCTTCTCTGTAATCATCTTGCCTGCACATCACCTTTTCTAAGATATTCTTCCTATATGAAAAAAAAAGTGGAAAGACAAGGACACTGGTAGGAGAATGCCCCAGTACAAACAGAAACAACCATCGGCTGTCCTTCCTGCAGTCTCCATATTGTTATATTCTTAAGTCTTTTATTGTCTACTTGTTTGGTTAAAAAAAAAGTGTTTAGAGTGAGGCCTATTTCTTGCATATTGTGAAGGATAACATAAATAAAGGATATTTCTTCCTTTCTGAAGTTGGATTAAAATGGAAGATCGTAACCAACACGCTTGTTTGAACGACTCTCAATGATTAATCTTTAAGGGAGAAAAAAAGCTTGTTGGAGACGAGGAAGTGAGAAGAGAAGCCAGTGAAACAATTTTAAGGAAGGAGTTAATTCTTTTTAATATCTTCCTCTTTTGAGTAGCAAAACATTAGATTCTTAGAACATTAACACTCCTTCCTATGTAAGAGGAAGATTATATCTTATGACTAGGACATTAGCTTTCAGTTTTGCCATGTTGTACTTATGCCCAGTAATTAATACTCATTGTGCCTGGCTAGTGCCATTGCTGGTCACTAAGTTCTTCTGTTCCTCTGGCTTAGCCCCTGCTTCTTCTCTCCCTCTGTCAGTAGCCCTTTTTCAGTGGACTGGGAGGGAACTATACTCCTAGGGCCATATTTGTCCCTTTTACAAAATTCCACTTAGGCAGCTGTACACTTTTCAGCCTAAAGCATGCATGCAGGTTTGCAACAAATTTCTTTAATTACTGGAAATACAGTCCCTTATCCTCATGTGTACTGACAGAACATTAACACAAAAGCATACAAACAAAAACCAGGTGAAAAAGGCACACCTAAAAAGAAGGCTGTTTTATTTTAATTAAACATCAAATGGAACTTCTAATCAGAAGAAGTATGGAAGTTTTAAGTAATTTCCTTTCTAGATTCTGGCTGTTCAAGACTTGTGTACTCATAAAAGCGCTTTTCATGAGAACTGAGTCAGGACAAACTTGCCCTGGTGCACATGCACCAAAACTGAGTTTTGTGTATGTTTACCCTATTTGGCAGTATATGTTACTTTTTATTCAGGCAAAATAATTTTTTTTTTCTGTTTGTCTTTTGCCAGCATAACTGCATCTGTATGAAAACACTTGGCAGCATTACTGTGTGGCACATAATCCCAACAGTTTTATACTCAAGCCAGCACAAGCACTTTGGTTAGAATTTTGGCTTGTATCCCAAATATTGGCCTATCTGTGTATAGAACTGGAAGTAGGTAATAAGAAGTTGTTTGATTTGCTCATTTGTTGTTTACCCAACAGAGGATGTTTCTGTGAAAAAAGAGGAAATAAACTTTCTGAAAGGGATATCTCAGCATTTGATTGTTTTTTCCTGCCCTTAAAAGGGAAAAAATAAATAAAATCTTACTTTGGCTTTGCTTTGGAACATTTTCCTGTCCTGTACTCTGTCTTGCTTATATGGGACTTTGGATTAGTCAAAATGTGTTACCTTTTGATTGTTACAAATATCTTGACATTTTTGTTAAGTTTCAACAAGATTTGAGTATTTTAAAATCTAAAATTATACAGGTGTTTCACAACCTAATTTTTAATTACTATCATGATCCTGAAATGCTAAAGGTAAAAATATTTCTACATGGAAAAATATTACTGTCTGGCAAATGTTCCCTTTTATTTTTTAACCAGGTTGCCTTAAGAGGAAGCATTAAAAGCAGCAGTGTCAGCATGATGGCCATTTTGGTTTGCAGCTACAAAATGCATGTCATTGTGGATATTCCAAACTGTATACCTTTTTTCGTTAGTTGTTGATTCTGATGCCATGCTTCAGAGGATCTCATTTTTACAAAAGAGACTGATTAACTCTCTTTCACTTTACCTGTGGGATTTTTGAGTGCAATTGAAGGTCTGTCTCCATCAGATGAAAAATAGGACTTGTAATAACATAATCATAAAATCAGTGCTGTGGCTGTTTTTTGTTGGATGAAACTAGTTCATAAAATAGACACTTGCATTATTACTCTAGAAAGAAATTCATTTATGAAAGCCTGAGTATATATTGTCAACACATCTTGATCTCAAGTGGTTTTGCAATGCTGAGTCTTTCAACCATTGAGAGATTGACATTTTGTGTCTAGTAGTTTGTACTATGTCTTTTTTACACCTGTGCTTTTCCATGTCCTGCAAAAAGTAGAACTGAAGCAGCAGAAAGACTGCTGAGTGGTGGCTGAGCACTGAATTTTGGTATGTGTTACTTTGGATTACAAACCGGTTCAAAGAGGAAATGTTTTGATATTTAAGAAGGCATCATCTGTACTATAGCATTTTGGAGAAATACAAAAGCAAAATAATAACCTGTGTGAATCTTGTGTAGAAAACCTTATGTAAGACAAGTGTAAAATAATTGCTTGGATTTTGTACCACAGTAGAAGTTTTGTATCTTAAGTTGCATTATTATGTTATTCCTACAGATAAGGAACATAATAGATCTCAGTAGGTAAAAGCAGTAGAATTGCTTCTTGCTGCGGTTTTTCTATAGATAGTAAACTGCTACAAAGCCAGAGAGCCATAGGTGTGACAGCATGATGCTGATTCATGGAAAGGCAGCTTTTGAACATGTGGGATGTGACACCGTCTCTACCTGTGGGGGCTGCTTTACAGAGAAGGCAGTTTTCTGTGCTAAAACTGATGTTACACCAGCATTTCTGGGGACTTCAATAGCTATTTGGATTGCAGTGTAGTTGAGTTTATTGCAAAGATAAGCAAAACCACTGCCACTTTGGTTTGAGGAGCTGATCCATCAAAACCTGATATATGATTAAGAAAGCAGCAATTCTCACTTTAACAAGTTAGGATAGATTTTTAGAAGCTTGTATGTCACAGCTGAGGAACTAAGGATAATTACTGTAAACAAGGTGAAGGAGTAGGTTTCCTATGTGACTTCTTACACTTAAGCAGGAGTGCTCAGTAAGCTGTCAAATAAAATGGAATTCTCCATTTAAGTCATTGTATCTTTGGGATAACAGCTATTGGTTTTACAACAATCACTGTCATTCAGCCCTCAGCCTCCATAAAAAGGCTCCCAGAGTATTAAATCCCTTAGAAAAGTAAAGTTCAGAATTTTTGAAATTATTTTTTTATTGTTTTCTTCTATTTTTTTGTATAGAGTTTTATTTATGTGTCTTTTTCTCGTAATAGGTGATTTTTATTTCATTAAAGAGTGGACAGGCAAGGTCCAACACTTAGCATTTGTTCCCATCTCTCCAAATTGCTTTCAACTCAGGAAGAGCTCATAGTCTAGAGGCTGGGTCATAAAGTGTGTGCAGGTCCAATGTGCCAGAATTGAATGCACAGTAATTAAACTGACATCAAAGCTTTTTAGAAATACACAGATAAATGAAAATCACATTTATAAGAAGGATGACACACACACTTTAGCACTACACTCCTGTTTTCTGATATCATTGTTTTGACTATGAATAAAAGGCAGCAGTGATACCCTATGTACAGATGAGTTTGTTCAGCTACAGTAAATGACTCTGTTACAAAATTCAGCTCTGCGGGTTAGTCAGGTGTTTTGTGCTGGTCAGTTTTAGTTTACCAGTACTTCGATGGTATGGCTTTTCCTTCATGCATCTGATATGCCATTTTTTGTGCAAAGTCCTCAAGCACTTACACATGTAAAGAAAGGCATGGTGTTAAGCTATTGCAGCGTTTTTCCTCTAAAAGATAAACTGCTGTATGTGATTGTGAATTCACACATAGTTTGATAATTGTGCATTCTAAAGAAGAAACATGAAAAGCTAGCAACAAATCTTCACTGTTTAATATTTTTGTCTTTGATATTAAAAGGGTTTTTTGGATTAGTGCAGCTTTACATTTTTATTGCATTATAAAAGCAAATGAAGCAAGGGTGTTGAAAATGTAAAATCCTACTGTGAAAAGATCAGACAGTTTGGTTTTGGTTTTTGTTAACAAACATTAGTTTTTTGCTTCTGCAGAAACCTTTGATAGCCAGTGTTTGTGGACTTAGAGTTAGCTAGCATGTTCCAGGCACCAGGCCAGCAATATGATCAGGATTTCACAACACCATTGTGATAAGACAGACAAGCATGAATTTTCTGCATCTGCTTGCTTTCTTACTCCCTGCCCCTTTTCTCAGAGCTTATGTTCTGATTTTACTCCTTCTCCCAAACATTTTCTTGCGTAGAATTATATTAATCCATCCTCTCCATTTCCACCTCTCAGTTTACCTCTCATAGGCAATCTTCATACTTGATGGAATTTAATAATTTTTGCTCTTTTCTAAGGAGAGGGGGTTCCTTTAGAATTAACTTATGTAGTTTGATTTTTAGATGAAGAGTACTGCTGTGAAAAACCTGGATACCGATCTCTTTTTGCTTTTGTAAAAGGAAAGAGCAATTCACAGTGAAAACACAGCAAAGTAATATGTATGCCACATGTATTGGGAAAAGCCTAAAGTTTTGTTTGAAGTTTTAATATAGGGAAGGGCTGACACATAGTAGCATGCAGTTTTAGTTATGAAAACATGATGTAAAACTAAATTGAAAAATTTAACTCCAAACTTATGGAGGGAATGACTTCGGGGGTTTTGCCACTAGTTACTTGCTTCCATAATAAGAAGTGCCACACTGACATTAACCAATAGATTGCTTTAAGATACTCGTATTATAATGCAGTCACTACTCAGCTCTTCTGTCCACTTAAAACTGGTGATATTTTGGTTCAAGCACCAGTTCAGCCTTCTTAAAAGGAAATACTTTTCTCACTGAGGGGAACGGATGACTAAAGCAACACTTCAGAACGAGAGTGTCTACATGACCTCTTGGAGAACTTTTGTTTTGAAATACTATCCAGTGCTGAAAGAAACTGCAGAAGGTTATGGATCTTTTGTGCCATGTAACTTTTTTCAAATTTTGGCAAAAGCTTCTTTTTCAAGAAGTCCAGATTTTCTTCTGGATTACCAAGAATTTTGGTCGTGCTACTTGTGAATTGTTCTTTGTGCTTTACTAAAGTTCTGTCATAGATGTGGAATGTAATTACTGAAAGAGAGCACTGCTTTTGTTGTTGCTTCCCTTAACAGCGGCCTCACCTTATTTTCACTTAATCCAATCACTACCAGAAAGTGCTCATACTGTGTGTGCTTTATATATGTGCATGAACACTGTCCATAACAGTTCTTAAAAAGATTCACATTTTAATAAATGAGATTCATTTTGCCTGTGAAAAATAGCAGTTAGATCATATAATAACTATTTCATGCTTACACAAATGTACTCATAAATGCTAGGCTCTTTTTTAAAAATTAAATTTTTGCAAAATATTTCAAATACTCATTTTATAGAATCTGTGAAAGTATCAGGAATTTTAATATCTCCTTGATCGGACATAAGTGTAAAAAAAAGACTGAAGACTTCCTTTTTTTTTTTTTTTAATTCTATACAGTTAGTCCTTTAGAAAATAGTATGTCCTAGAAAATTTCTCAAAAGAAATATGCATTTACGGCAAGTTTAAGGAGGCGTGAAGACCAGAGTTACACACAGAAATAAATAAGATTTTTAAAAAATAAAATAATATTCCTGAAAATAATATCAAGAAGGTTTTCACTGCCTGGCATGTAATATCTCAGCTCTCTTTACAACTCTATTTTAATACGTGATGGATTTTTTTTTTTTTTTTTTTGGCTCGGGGGTATTTTTGTTTGTTTGTTTGTTTTTTAAAGGCACAGAGCAGGCTTGCTGCTCCGAAGGAGCTGTGCTGTCTCTGCCAGGCTGTTCGCTGCCGGCTCAGTATGCCCGGAGCCGCGCCCGTCCAACACCCCGGCCCTGCCCGTCCTTACTCCGCCTCCTCGGGCCTCTCCCTCCGGCCCCGGGATATCGCCTCGGTGACCCGCGGTCCGTGCTGGAGCCGGACGGGACTTACCTGGGGGAAGCGGCGCAGTTCTTCCTTTTTCTCTGTTACTCTCGCTCAGGACCGTTCTGGGCGCGGCCGCCCAGGCTGAGCCCCGCGTCCGAACCGGGACCTTCCCGCCGGGCGCTCGGCGCTCCCGCCCGTCCCCTCACGCGGCCCGCAGCAGCCTCATTTGAACCCCAGCTCTTTGTGGCGGCTTGTCCTGGCTGGGGAAGGGGGAGAGAAGGCAAGGCAGCGGCGACCTGCCCGGCGCTGGTTGGACGGGCGAGCTGCCTCCGCCCCTGGGCTGCCGCAGCAGCGGCGCTGTCGGGAGGGGCTTCGGCCCCGCCGGCTGAGCCCCCCCGCCTCGGAGCGGGACCCGGGCGCGGGTGAGGCCGACTGTCAGCCGGGAGGCAGCGCTAATGCCCGTGGTCAGGCGGAATTCGGGAGGCCGCGGAGAACGCGGGTCCGGTGTGTCGGATGGAGTAAGGGTGTGGAACTGCTCGGGACTCGGCCCCGAATGCCAGGGAGGGGGGGGGGGGCACTTCCTGCCGGACGGTCCCGTTACGGTGCACTCGGGGAGTGGAGCTGGGTGTGCCTCATTACCGGCTCCCGGGCAGCGGCATGCAGGGGAGCGCACGGGGCTCCTCAGCACTTCCCAGATTGTGTTGTCAGGCAAAAGCTCGATCCTAGAAATAAAGGAAGATAAAATTGCCCGAATTCAAGCTAGCTCTTGAAAGAATCTAATGCAGATTGAGAATTCATAATTTGGCTGAACCCTAGAGCATTTTGTAATGTTTCTTCTCACTCATCGTGGTAATCTAAACGCTGTTTCTCGTTTGATTGTTGTGAATTCTTACTATTTTTCTAGAACCTTTTTAAAATTTTGCTATTACAGAACTTTCCCTGTGTAGAATGCTTTTAGTTTTCAGCTATCACCTCTGAGTTTAAAAAAGGTTTGTCAAATGAATGAATATATTTAAGATGTATTTACAACTTACTGGGAATCTTGCAAAGAGATTACCGAAATTAAAAGTGAAAGTTCCCAATATAAAAACGTACATTTTTATTACATATCAGCAAATCAAATGGTTGTTTCAGTCGTTGTATATCATAGCCATCTTCAGAAAGCTATACCATATTGAAATAATGCATTTGTTTGTAATTTATTTGTCAGTTTTAAAGATCTTTGGGTTTTGAAGAAATGGAGGAAACCAACATGAGAACACTAAGTAACTAAAGGACAAATAAAGAGGTTTAAAGATATTGTATGAAAACAAACTATTTCTGTTTAAGTTAAAAAACAAGTAGTTGCTATTCTGATAATAGATTATTTCCATCATAAAAATGGATGTCAGAAAAAGCCCCCCATATTGCACTAGCAATTCAGTACACCTTGGGCTTTTTAAGTTCGTGTACCTTTACTGTATGGCCTGGAATTCCTTCAGGGAGTATTAGCACCTCTATTTATTTACTGTTTTTATGTTACTGTTATTTTCTGTTTTAACTCAAAGCTTATTAATTTCTGTTTCTAAAGAGGAGGACGCAGGGACTGGAGCGGCTATTTCAGTGCTATATAGTAGCATAGTCTGGATGCTTGGGATTAAAGTCATCCAAAGCTTTTTTAATGCACCAGTTTGAAAATTGAACCAAAAAGTGATAATTCTATTCATTTTTGACAGTTCTATCAATAGTCCTATTAAATTTTCCTTTCAACTTCTATGTGATTCATACTCCTTCCTTTCCAAGGTGCCTTTTCAGCCTAAGATACACAGAGCTACTCAAGGAAGGGTAGTGGGAGCAGGAAGAGTGAAGGGAGTGGTTTGTTTGCCAGGGTGTTGAAGTGACTGTTTCCTGTGCTGATTGGTTTCTCCAATTCCTAACTCCTTGTAGAGCTGGGTAGGTGATCACTACTTGGCTAGAGTATCTAATTTTCATTTTAAAATTAATATTTTTAGATTCTCTGCTTTTGTAAGTAAATAAGGTTTCTAACTTGCAGTTACGTCCTGCAGCAATAAGGTTCTTGAAAAAACAGGATTTCCTGGGGATGAGGTGGTTTATTTAGGATGATATTTATAAAGCATCCATAATGCCTTTTAAGCTCCTTAACATATAGTTAAGATCCACTGATTTTAGGTCACTTTGATAAGTGCAATTATATGCCTAAAACTTTTACCCAGTGAAGGAGATTAGAGACTTCTCTTGTGGTGTGTTGTTTTAGTCATTGTCAGTAAAGTTCTCTTACAGGTTAATTGTGTTATATATAAAAATATTTGAAAAATCAGAAATAGACAAACTATTTCTTTGACTGTCCTCTTTTCTGAACAAGAAGTGTATTATTACAGAGATCAGCCTTCTGATTAAGTGCGGAGTGAGTCTGTCTAAAGCTAAGCAAGCTGTTTCTATAAGCTTTTGTATATGGCTCGTTCCAAATCACATATTACAAAGCTGCCATGTTTCTTTGACCTGTGTCGGTTTTGTCTACAGGGAAAAGTTGTTTCAACTTGATAGATGACAGGGAACTTTTATTTAGCTGTGCTGAACGTTTTTAGGGTATCTGAATTGTTTGTATAACAATAGGTGTTTGCTCTTTGAGAGGGATTGAAGAAGAAAATGGGGTTTCCTTTTGTGTGGGCATTCTGCTTGGACCAAGTGGGAATGCCTTTTCCTTGGATTTGTAGTATTGTGAAGTGCAGTTTGTTGCTTTTGTTAAAGGTTTTAGGCTGAATGATGTGCTTTGCAAAAAATTTCATAGTTGATTTGTCTTTCATACTGAGAATTTCAGGGATCAGCTTGTATTAAAATCTATGATTGGAGAATAACATCCTTCCAGTAGTAAGGTACTAACACCCCATTATTTCTGGTTGTGGAAGCTGACAGTCATGATCAGCAGGGTAATGCAGTCGTCAGAGAAGGGTTTTGGCTTTGCAAATGAGGGAAAATACTATAAAACAGCTGGTCGTAGAAATTTACGTTGAGTCAGTGATCAGAGGCTCAAGGTAAACAAAAGAGAGAAGAATGTGCCAATCTTGGAAAGGTAAACTTTGAGAAATCAAGCAGATTGGTTTTTCAGACAGAGTGCAGTTCAATTGTCGCAGTATCTTTTAAAACTAAAAACCAAAAAAAAAAAAAAAAGTGTTTCTATAAGAATAGCAGAAAAAGTGAACAGACAAAATCAGAGAAGAAATGTTGTAAAGAAAAATTACCACCCAGACATAAACCTAGAAGTGTTTATATAAGATCTATCTCAGGAAGTCCCTTAACCACCACTTGCTGCTGACAGGAAGTTACATCTGGAAAACAGCTATTGTACCTTTGCCTTTTTCCTATATTCTTTTTTGAAGCATTCTCTGCTTTCTGACACTGGATAGCATATGTTTAAAAAAGTTAAAATGCAACTTTCTTAAAGTATTTAATCTTCTATAATATTTTTTTCCTGATTTGTGGGAGAAGTATTAGGAAATAGTTGTGTTTTGGGGAGAAAAATGGAAAAAAAAATGGCAATACTTTTCAAGAAAATCTGATTCCTTTGGAGGGAAAGCTTTGCTAGAAAGCTCCAGACAGCTTCAGATTTTTTTAGCCTGTTTCAATGAATAGGGAAATTATTTGCACCAGTCAGAAGTGATTTGGTGTACAACCTCCTGAACATCATTTCAGCTGAATTATTGGTAGCATTTTCTTTCATGCACTGGTATCTTAGTTTGAAAGTTGCTTGGCTTTTGCTGCATTTACTGATCTGTTTTTCTACATTAGGCTTCATTGCTGCAGTGACAAAGGTGGGATGATTAATTCCAGTGATCCATTAGGGTGATACTGTTCAGGAAAGATATGGTGTCAACAACATCAAATTTTAATTTTTTTAGTTGATATTGCTGAGGCTGATTGAGCCAAAATAAGGTAGTCTCTCTAGCTCTACATTTTTATAAGCTCAATTTTGCTTACATCTCATGATAAAAGAGATTGCTTGAAGTACTTGCTTTATTCTCAGTTGAAATCAGCATCCGTTGTCTGCTTGTGTATGCAGAACCTTGCTGCTTAGCAATTTAGTCTATCAAACCGCTTTACTCCAAACTCCCCTACAATAATAGATGTGTAGGTATAGGCTAGCACATTTATCAGAGTTATCATAGAATAGTAGAGTTGTGGCTGGAACACACCCCTGGAGATCATCTGGTCCAGCCTTCTGCAGAAGGCAGGGCCAGTCAAGCCAAATCTTGGCATATTTCCAGCAAGGGAAGTTGCTATCCTCCACCAGGGAACCTATTCTAATATTTAATTGTACTCACAGAAGAGATTTTTTACTTATATTCAGACAGAATATCTGCCATCGCCTCTTGTCCTGTTGCTGAGTATCACTCTAAGGAGAGTATTTCTATCTTCCCTGTAACTACCTTGTAGGTACTGGAAGAGTGGTCAGGTCCCATTCCTGCCCCTTCACTTATCTAAGCTTAATAAATCCAATTCCTTTAACGATTTTTCCTGTGACAAGTTTTCCAACCCTATGATCACCTTGATGCCATCCATGGGAACATCTCATAATTGTTTAATGTCTCTCTTGAGACATTTTATAATTAATGTTTCTGTATGTAACCTTTGTTTGGTTACACAAACACAAAACACAACCTGTGTTGCCTTTGCAGATGTTTTTAGAGTACTCCAAGTCCTACCAAGGTTAACCAGTATATACATTTGGTTTTGTAGAAAATTTTTCCAGCCCTTACTCCATGGAAAATATCCAGTCTTCTTGAAAACAGTGATACCACAAAACTGTTGGCTTTTCTGCCTATGAGCTCATCTCCTAACAGTGATGTCTTCGGTTTTACAAACTGCTGACTGTAGTAATTTGGACTTTCTACCATGTAGTTAATTGATAAGTTTCTTCCCCTCTGTCCTCTATTTAGTATGGTACAACCACACTACTGTATGTAGGAAAATGCTTTCATAAATATAGCTGACTACAAATTGGAAACATATCTTTGTCTCTTCTGGCTCTTCTATCAAACCACTGTCATTATTCAATTTTTGAGGAGGAAAAAAGTGGAAAATAATTACTTGCCATGGGTTCTCCTCTGTTATGTGTGCCAGTTACTTCATGTCTTGCAGACACTGCTTCCTATCCTAGAGGAGTGCTCTGTGCCCAGGCATCCATGTAACACGGCAGCACATGTGCATTCAGGGGCTGTGAATATCAATAGAAGTGTATGTGATTGTAAGTAGGAACTAAATTGTCTGAAACTGTGAGAACTAAATTGTTCATTAAACCATTTAACTTTTTTCCCCCTCCTCTTACAGCATGTGTTCGCAGTTTTCACAGTAACAGTACAATTTCCCAAACAACTGTGGTAGTTTATTACAGTATTTGATCAAAATGCTACTTAAGAATAACAAATTGAAGTCCTCAGGCTAATCTGAAATACTTCCCCACCAGATAATTATTCTGTTTTGCAAAGTAGTGAAAGTCTGACTGACAAGAATACCATACAGCAGCTGTTTCCTAACTTACTTGCATTTGCAGAACAGACACTTAGCAGAGCACTGTGCACTAAAGTATATGTCAAGTGTACAGTAGTGGTATGGTGTAATCACCTAATTTTGGGATTGTTAGCCCTACTATTTTACAGGGTAGTTTTACATCCATTAAAAAAAAAACAAGTTTAAAAAAAAAAGGAAAAAAAAAAACACAATTAAGAATGATGCAAGTTTTCAGTCTTTATCTGCACAGGTTTTTTATGTACAGTTTTGCAACACTGTGTATGTATGAGAAAATTTTTGGTACTGAAAGTTTTGGATTACACCGTGGGCCTTTGGATTACTCTTTGTGCAAATTGTCGTAAACCCCCAAAGAGATTTGAAATTCTGAATTGTTAAGAATAAATGGTGCTGTTCCTTCTACAGGCTGTACATTGCTACAGTATTTCTGTGAGGAATTTAACCTCCCAGTTTTGTTAAGTCTTCCTGGTCATATTTATTTTAATGAGGTCTTTCTGATAGGGAAATGCTCATGCTCTCTTTCTCTCTCAACTTTTGGAAAATAGATGATAACGATAATTTGACCAGGTTAAAGAAATCTGTGAGGGAATAAAAAATTTGGACCCAGGTTTTCTAACTTCCAGGCAAATACCTTAAAAACTAGATTTCTCTTTGTATCCATTACTGCAGCTTTTCTCATTGGTATTTTCCTTTGTACGTGTGATTTACTGGACAGAAAATGTTTTGTCTTTCATAGGATCTTATGTCAGTCTTTCTTAATGAGGAACAAATTACACACTGTAGCTGTTCATGAACAATTTAAAGCTTATATGCTCCAGCTGAGGTTCATCAGAACTGGGTGAAGCTGAGTAACCACCGATTTCAGAAGGCTTGGGAGTATTTTTTTTTTTAAGACCTCATTGTTAGTACCCAAGAGCTCCCCAAAATATGCTTATTTATTATCTGCCCCATTGCTATTTTCTCTTTCACAGAAGCCTTGAGTATTAAATAAAGAAAATTATAGGAGAAACTTAACTGTGAATCAAGACACAATTATACAGACTTCAGTTTGCATCCTGCTGAACACTGCAGTTCTCCATAACTATTTTTTTCAATAAAATTTAGCCTTGGAAGTTGTTTTCTGGTGGATGGAGCACTCAAAATGCATTATCTGGGTGGCATTGACTGTGGCATTTCAAGGTCTCTTTTTGTTGTGCAAATGTTTCCCTGTCTTTAAAGTGTTAGTAAGGTTACTGCTTTGTTTGAGCTCTCCAGTAAAAATTTAAGAGCTTGGTATTACAGGTTTGGGGTTTTTTTTGCCAATTTAAAAATAATTGGTTCCCTTTACATAAAGTTATTTTCACTAATAGATTTAGTTCTGGATTATTTGACTGTGCTTTTTCTTAGTCCATGTTATTATTTCCATGATACCGTAAACTAATGAAGCGCAATGTTGCCTGCATACAATACCCAGCTGCAAAATTAGTTCTGGTAACAATGGAGAAAAGTGAGTATCACTGGAAAATGATACTTGCTTGTGGAAGCAGCTGCCCATGAGCTCACCCTCTGGAAAATATCCTGATGGCTCCACAGCTTAGAGAGCTTTTTTCAGTGCACAGTAGCACAAATGTGAGCCAAAGTTTGAAAAACTAGTGCTGTGTGTTTGCTTTGGCATGGGGCAGCCCTGAGTCTTTCGTCTGAGAAACAGGTCTTGCAGTCTTTTGCTGAAGGGTATGATTTTGTCATTCCTAGGTACAAAATAAACTGATTCTCATCTGTTCCTATTATCACATCATATATGTAGAATAGTTCAACATATCGCTGCCCAGATACAAGCTTGTAGCACCAAAAAAAAAAAAAAAAACAAAAAAAAAAAACCAAAAAAAAAAAAAAAAAAACAAAAAAGAAAATCAAATATTCATCCCTCTTGCTTTAAAAGAAGAGACAGAGAGGAACAACCATAGAAGGGTGTTGCTTAGTGTGTAATTACAAAGAGTATGTTCTCTTACATTCCAACATATTACATTCAGTTTAATTTTTTCAACATCTATCAGTTTGGTATTTTTCTTCTTGTCCCCCACTACCTACCAAAAACCCATTTCCTTACGCTTTTATTTGGAATTTACAGGACCTAGGCTAACACTCTTTCATCCTTTTTGTTGCTTGTGTATCTCCTTGGTCCTCATATGTATATTGTCCTAGAAAATAGACTGTTTGTCCTGGAGAAATGCTAACAGCCACTGCTACAGAGTTGAGAGGGTGTTTATACCCTTGATATCAATGGGAATAGCTGCAAACTTGGTCAAGGTAGCTGAGCAGTGGACTTGACCCAGCTGCTATAAGGCATATTGCAGTACAGAGGCTGTGAGCAAATAGAATTTTTGCAGCTATAACTTTGACTACATTTTGCTGTGCCACTGGACAAGAGGGAACAGTGAAGAGCTGCTGTATGGAATCTCAGTCTAGGTGGGATCTCCAAGCTATGGAGAAATCTTGGTGACTCAGGATTTACTCCACACTGGACTGCTACAGAACCACTGCAATACCAGGAAAATGAGAGTTCTTCCCTCATTCTGGTGTGTGAGGTGCTTGGCCCACGATGGCAGCGAGCAGGAGTTAGGAACTCTTGGGTGTGTGGGATGATGGCTGAAGCAGTTTCCAGTGTGGCTGAACCCTTTGTAATGGGTAAGTTCAGAAAAGCTGAAAATAAGAATTTGGGTTGTTTTTTTCCCCTCTAAAATCTAAGTAAGACTGAGATGTGGAAAGAAAGCAGATGTAAGCAGAACCACGGTGCTGTTTGTGTTTCTCTAGTATGATGTGTGAAGTCTAATATGAGATGTAATAAACTAGTATGTGTACTCATAACCTTCACAAGAGTGAGAAAGGACAAAGGAACAGCAGGTATTGCTGCTCTTGACAGACCTGCAGGAAATGGTCTTCTAATCAGATAAAGTTGGTTGGTTTTTTTTTTTCTTTTTATCCCTCTGCTCTTGTATATACTTTGTTAATCCAGGAAAGCAAACTCTTAATTACTCTCTCTTCCTTTAAACTCACTCATTCTTTGGCTTGGGATATTATTGTGGTTGAGGAAAGTTGAAGCATATCAGCATATTTAATCCATGGGTCCAGAACTTCAAATGACTATTATAGATTACAAAAATGGAGGGGGGGTGTTTTCTTTTGTTAAGAAAATAGAGCAAATAAAACAGCTGTTGAAAACATACATAATTTTTGATGATACATCATTCCATCTTTCTAGAGATAGAAATATGTAGAAATGGAAATGAAGGCAAGTTCAAAAAGGTTTTTAGAAGGTGCTTTTTGGGAGAAAACAAAGGTTGTCCTTAAGCTAAAACCATTAAGATAGTCTGAGTCATATGAACCTCTCCTTTATAAACTATACACAAATCTATGAGATATATTACTTCTTCAAAAACATTTTTAATATGGGAAGAAAATTTTTGAAGGACTGATCTGTTTTAGTGCAGGAAGTTAAACAAGACTAAAACTTGACCTGATTTCTAAGCATCCTTTTTCTTTGTTTTAACTCCAGCATGACTAGAAATTCCAGTTTTTTATATGTTGCTCAGTTGTTAATCCAACTCTAGTCCACTCATTTATGAGGACTAAATATCCCTGTTGGTTTTGGTGGGGTTAACAAATTACCTTTGGTCACTGCAGCACTTTCCTATGTATCATGTCGGTGGGTATGACAGGGATATGGTTCTTTCATAGTTCAAATTCACAGATTGCTGGGGGCTTGAGAGACAGTTCAGTCATGGCCCTATGGTTTCCAAGCAAAGCATTTAATGGTTCAAAACAAACTTAATTTGTTCTGGCTTATTGCTGCTCCTTTTTCTGTTTCTTCATTTTTTAATGACGGGTCATATGATTTCTTCACTCATTCCTCTCTAAGCAGTGTAAGACTTTTCCGTCATGCTTTAATAAATAAGGTAAAAAAGTAAAGAAATTAGGTATTGCAGCCTGGCTAATGCTGGACATAACACAGTGTGACCCAGTGAACCACTTACTTGTCAAGGTGGCAGAGATCTGAAAAAAGAGATATGAAGCAAGCTCAACACGAGTGAGAAAAAGTCTTGCAAGGGATTTCCGTAAGGGATTCCTAAGTCTCAGAGCAGAAACATTAATGAAGGTCTTCCAGAGTGCGCTTCAAATATGCAAAATTTCATGACAAGACTGAATCTCAGCTGTAAAATGATGTGATAGCAAAGTATGGGGTGTACTTAACATGGGAATGAGGTTCTGCTCATGCAGATACTCAATACTGCAAATTAAGAAAATTTCTAGGTTTGTGAGTTTGGGGTTTTTTACTATGCTGTAAAGAAGAAAACTTCTAGTAAGTCACATGGTTTTCTTAGATTTGCTAGACTATGCTGGTGGTCTGTAACTTGTAGCTCTGTATGATAGTAGTGAGACATTACTAGAGAACACATAAGAACATTTTCATTTGAGGAAAGAGTTTATATTTTCCCAGATGGAAATCTGATTTCCAAGGGCTTGGGTTATGGGGGGGGTTTCTGTTGGTTGGGTTTGGTTTTGTGTTTGTTTTTTTTTCCTGAGTAAGTTTGAGGCATACTTACAGCCAGGAGATGATGTGAAAATAATTTGTTTTCACTGCATAAACTTAATACCCTTCCAATAATCTGATCATTATCAGTAATTAATGCAGGCATACTGAGATTCTCTCAGAAGCAGTTTGCTTAGGTGTGCTTCCTGCATTTCCTTCCCCTTTGAAAAATCTGTGCTTGACTAGCACAGCTGCATTGCCTATTGTTTTAGTAGGTGGGTTTTGTCAAGGAAATGTAATGTTGTAAAGCTAGAAGAGTGAAAGCGAGACAGCAAGCTATTTTCCTGGAATTAAGACTGTTCTTTTCAAGGCAGGGCAAGAAAGCATGGGACAAAGGGGGAGTCATTAATTATAAACATGCTCAAAAAACAGTATGGAAAATCCAGTGTGGAAATACGGTAGATTTTTATGCTGCACAAGTTATTTTCCTGCTCAAAAGAATGTTCCCTTCTTTGTTATGCAATAAAGAGGCACTACCTTTCCTGCACAGGTCACAGAAATAGTTTAGGAATATGATAAATTAAAGTTTGCCTTTTAGCTGACCCTAAACGTTTGAGCAATCCTTTAAAAAAATCAGACCCAGATAATGTTTTTGACACACTAGAAAATAGCTGCAGTGGCCCCTGAGTGGAGCACATACAGTGATTTCTGTTCAGTGTACAGCATCCTTAGCAGACTCAGTACATTTTGTTCTTGATGGAAAAACTACATTTTTTCATGCCCTTTTCTAAATTAAGGAATCAATAAATAAAAACCTTCTCTTTATGCTTTCTTAAATCATTACATAATCAAGCCTAAGTATCTTCTCCTGATGTCTTCTAGCAAAGACAGCCTGGAGCCAGAGCCAAAGCTGCAGTAATTCCTTCCAGCAGTGCCTGGTGGCATTGCAGGGGGCTCTGGTCACATCCCCACCCTCACTCCACCAGTCGGGGCAGTTCTCACTCTCTTTTTTTAGTGTCCTTGTTATGGTCCCGCAAATTGCTCATAGTAGGCATTAGCCTAAGTGCACAAAAGCTTTTCTTTCCTTTTTTAAGAGGTGTTGTAGGACTCAAGCAGTAATTATAGAATTTTTCAATATGCAAATGCCAAGCTCTCCTTTGTTTAGTGGGTCCAGACCACAGGGGGGGTAAATATAACAGCTGCTGGCTGTTATATTTGTTAAAAATTATGCAACTTTTTCTGTTTGAAACACTGGATCAATTGGTTGATTGATTTGTTTGTTTCAGGAATTTATCTCTTGGATTTGATCTACATTGATTCCGCATATCCTGCTTCAGACAGCATTATGGAGAATGAACAAAGATCCAATCAAATGAACAATATCCTCCGAATAATAGCTGATCTGCAAGTCTCCTGTAACTATGGTTGGTAAATTTTGGTGTGCCTATTAAGCCTTAGCTAAAATTTCTTTAGTACAATATTGTGAAAGCAGTTTTTGGCCCTTATTAAAGGCAACACAAGAGGCTAACATTGCTAGAGTTGAACACTGATAAGTGAAGTAGCTTCCACTCCTGTGTAGCTTCCGTCTTACCAGTAAATTGGGCAGATAAATATGTATTCTAAATTGTAAGAGCTATAACAGAGGTTGTGTAGAGTTTACTGCTACTTATGGGCTACTTTCAAGACATACTTTCAAGTGCAGCTATTTCATTTGTGTTTTACTCTGTTTCCACCAGAGGCAATCAGGTTTTTTTCCCTTTACCATGCAGTAGTATTTTTCCTTTACCGTGCAGTAGTAATGATATCTGGAGCACAGAATGTGTCATTTCATTATAATTTTGTTGTTAACATCTTGATGATACATTTACAAAATGAAATACAAGTATTTCAGTCTATACAAGTTGTTCAATTGTGTTAAGCTTTTCTGCGTACATTGCTTCTGGATGAAGTGATAAAAATGAGGGGTAGTTCCTTTTGTTAACGCAATTTTACTCTAAAATTCATTTCTTCAGTTCTAGCCTGCTAAGGAAGCGGTATGTCAAAAAATGTGCTGAGTTTGGGGTCTTGATTAATACTCAGCATACTTTTGGGGACTTAGCATGACTTTTCATTGCTTAAACGTGAAACAAGCCGATAAGCCTTGACAGCAGCTATACAATGAATAAATTCAGGACATTTAAATGCTACAGTTTTAGAGAGCTTGGAAAAAAAAAAAAAAAAAAAAAGAAATTTTAGATTGTGAGAACACGGGGTGAGAACTTAACTGTGTATGCTGAAGTATCCAGCCCTCGTCCTTTGGTATTGTCGTCAACTTTGGTATTTTAAAGTATTTAAAGGTAGGGACTAGCCATAGTAATGTATGATTATGAATAGCTAGATTACTCATATATCATTTTCTTGTTGAGAGTTTAATTTTGTCTCTGAATACTTTGAATGACAAAGAAACCTCATTATTTCAGTGACCTTTGCCTTTTGACAAGGTGCTGTCAAAAACACCTTGCGATGCTGTACATTGAGTGCTTTTGTTAAAATCAGGATGAAAATTAAAATATGACCTTGAAGAAACAATGTTCTGGAATAATGGGTGCCTTTGAAACAGTAGTCTGGGAGCATAAAAGTTTAGTTAGGTACTACAAGGCGCATTCCTGTCTGTGCACCATGAGTCCAGGGGTTTTTCTGTCATTCTGAACTTACTGTCTTTCATTCTTGGTATACAGCATTGTTATTTTTAATTAATCATTTAATAATTTTTAAGTCTCTTCAATTCTTGTTCGTAAGAGAACCACTAATAGCCATGACTGCAGGTTTTGATTTTTCCCAGAACGAGTGAAAATTCTAGCAGGGTTTGCAGCAAATAACTTTCTTCCACCTGTTAGATAGAGATCTAATAAAATCCATGAGCTTTCCTGATGATTAAATGTATCTTTCTTTGGTTTAACAACTGAGAGCATCACTTCTGCTCCATCAAGTCATTAACATCTTCTTAGAGTCAAAGTAGTATTTCTGCCTGATGTATTCTCTAGGAAAGTTCAAATTCTCTGTTTCCATTAAGGTAACCGTGAGAACCAGAAAAAAACCCTGAAATAATAATCGATTTTGGATATTCATCTTCTTTGTTTGTTTGTTTGAACACTCCACAGATCATCTTACAACACTGCCCCATGTGCAAAAATATTTGAAGTCTGTCCGTTATATTGAAGAACTTCAGAAATTTGTAGAAGATGATAATTATAAGTAAGTACTGTTCTTTTCTTCAGGCTTTCGAAATTTAGAGGAAAGATCACTTGATTCTTAGTTTGGTTAGGAGCTGAACAAAAAGCCCTTGGCTGAAGATGTTTTGGAGAGTTTCTCTGTACTATCTTAGAAAAATAGCTTTAAGAAGTGTTTTCTATAAACAAATGATACTGTAATATTTGGAAAAAATAGAAGTAATTCCATTTTAAATTTTAATAATAATTTAACTTTAGCAGTAGCCTTGCTGATAATGCTGTAAGATATTTGATGTATCTTAAAGATCATTTAGTACTTTTTGTTTTAATTTAGTTATTTGTGAGACTAATTCAATCAAGTTTAGTGGGTTTCTTTCTAGGCTTCACTATGACAAGGAAAAACTTGACTAAAGTCACAAACAGTATCAAAAAGAAGGAAAGATTAAATTCTTACCACAAGAAAGTTGCTGCAGCTTATATGCACTGGAGAACTTCGATCTTTTTCTACTGTGTTTGTTTCATCAGAATAAAGCTTTAAATTAAAAAAACCCCTATTAATTTAAATTCATCAAAACTCATCGCATCTAAACTTAAAGAAACTCTCATTCCTCATTCATTTTTGCATTTGATATGAAGTTTTTGGATTTTCTTTTGAATATTTGGTTGCACACTTTCAGTTTCCCCTAATGGATCTTTAGTTTTATAGCATTTTCTGGTCCTGTGCCATAATTTTAAGCCTTAAAAATGCAGAGTACTAAGTTTTTAGAGTGGGAAAGAATCTCCTCTCTCTTCCTCTTTCCAGTGACTGCTCTTTTTGAGGCCAGGGACAGCATTAGTGCTCTCTGCAGAGACGTATGTGTGACCTTTGGCATGAAGAGCAGAACTGTCTCACTACCAGGCTGTCAGGGAAAGAAGCTTAGATAGTTGCCCTAAAATGTACTGGCAGAATCCCAACACACGTTTCGCCAGAGGAGAACCTCAATTACACTGAAAAGGAAAATTTGGCAGCCAGTTTATATAAACAAAGCTTTTCTCTACCACTTTTTGTGCTAGTCCAATTGGTTTCTTTAGGTTCATGCTTGTCAGCAAGTAGGAATGCTCCAGAAAACCCCTGACAATGATGTCATATCCTAAAAGTAACAGATCTTTCTTGCGCAGCCCATATACTGTTTTTTTTTGCAGAAGCTGCCCAGTTATAGCAGCATGTAACATTGTGGCCTGTTAACCATGCCATACCCTTTCCTAACCTGGCATGACTTGCAGCCATTCCTAAACAATTTTTTTGCTCACCTTTTGGTATCATTAGGCCAGTCCTTTTATTCTCCACAGTTGTTCTTTAAGTTAAACCAGTTTGAAGATTATCTTTTGTATTACGGTGTTACTATCTGGACAGGAGAGTCAGGATTGGAATCCGGTTCCATAGGCTGCTATCTATACCTATAATTCAGTCCTTCAGAGGATAATTATTCAGTCCTTCAGAGATATTCCAATATAGTAGTAAGATGATTTATAGAAAAATCAGTTCAAATTTGGGTTCAGATAGGCAGGATGCTACAGAAAAGCATCTGAGAGAAATTAATAGGCAGTTAAAAGGTTATACTGACTCCTGGCAGTGCTGGGTGCTGTAGAAGTGTGAGCTGTACCATGTTACTTCTAGTCCTATGGGAACAGGAATTGAATGGCAGATGCTTAAAGTACTAGTACTGATAACAGTGAACCTTGGCCACAGTGCATCTTGAAAAGGCCTCCCAGGCAGCTCTACTCCCTGGACCTTTTCCACCAAGAATTGTGGTCAAAGGCAGGGGGAGGGGAAAACCTTCACTGTTAGTGTGAGATTCACGGTGATCCAGTGGCCACATGGTTCAGAATCTATAGTTGTCAAGTGCCTAAACTTGAGAGGTGGCAGAAGTGACATGAGGTGGGAGATGGAGACACGTTGGAGTGCCGAGATAACGCCAGAACGAGTGAGGGCATCACAGAACACGTGGAATTAGGCAGAGTGGCATATAATATTTTCTTCCAATTATCTTCTTTTACTATTAAGCGTTGATTACTTGGTTACTTTTCTGTAAGTCATAATAAGTAAATATTTCTGAGTGCATGTTTACGCATGGCAGCAGAGTAAATTCACTTTCATGCTCGGAGGGAATAAAATGTTTGCTGTTAGTTTTGTATCTAAACTATTAAGTTTCGGAGGGTTTTTTTCCCCAGGTAAAAAACTATATGTACTTATGGTTTTACACTGAGAGGGAGGATAAAGTAACAATTTCCCTTTTTGTTTTCATAGACTTTCCTCACATTTTCTTTCTTGCTTATAACAGATAGTGATTTACTTTGAAAAAAATGATTGTTTTGTTACGTCACTAAATAAATAACTACACTTCCAAGAAAGGAAAATTCCTACTTAGCACTGCCAAAATAATTACTTTCAACTTTTATTGAGAATTTTTTTTTTGTTAATTTCTCTAAAAACTTGTTTTTCCAGATTGTCTTTAAGAATTGAGCCAGGTAACAGCTCTCCTCGACTGGTTTCCTCCAAAGAAGATCTTGCAGGTATAAAACATTGTTTGAAAATTTGAGTAAGGAAATAATTTTAATTACAGAAATCTTTCACTGAAGTGTATGAGAAAACCCAGAGGTACATCAGTAGCATGAGTCAACAATAAGAATTGCTGACTTAACTTAGAAACAGTTGCTGGTCAAGGGATGACAGAGGGTGTTTGCTAGCATTGGAACAGATACCAGATTGTGGAATTTTTCACAAATGCTTGTATTTTCATGATTATTTAATAAGTGATGATAATAAGTGAATAAGTGATTTGTATCTTTCAGTACAAACAAATCAGTGCGAATCACATAGGATATTGTCCTTTCAGATTTCCGTGTGACCAAATAAATTTGAGACAATTTCATTGTGTAAAGCAGGAGGACAAAAGATTTGTAACCGCTTCTAGCAACATCTAAAAATCTAGAGTACCACCCATAAGTTGACCAAAAATAATCTGTTTATTTTTATGAACAGACTAATCAAATATCAGACTATATGAAATGTACCTATTGCTATAGGAACCATTATCTCAAAAGCTGTTCTGTTTTAATCTCTTGAACCTGAATGGCTAATTTTCTGTCTCATTATGTTAAACCACATGCGAATGTAAAAGACTCACAGGGTCCAGACCACATCTGACAAGCAGTTTCGTTTAGCATTCAAAATGTCTTTTCTTCTCACTGAATGAGAGAAAGATAAAGGAAGGTACTAAATATGAAAAAAAAAAAAAAAAAAGGTGTTTCTCATCTGCCTCCCAGTTCTTCATGTTGGCAGCTGTCAAATGACCAGCTTTTTATAGGGAACCTCTTGTTTATTCAGGGGTGTGATTGCTATTCCTAGAGCTAGATAAACAGTTGACCTGGTCTTCAGTTTCTTTAGGAAGGTGCTTTCCCTCTTCCCACTCAATGCTCAGTATTATTAATTGTTGTGGAATAGGAATAAGGAAATAGTTCAGAGAAGAATTTTTTTTTTTTATTTTGTGAGTTCAAAAGTAGTTCCTAATGAACATGTGCATTTGGAAGTTTACTTCTCTGCAAAGGTGTTGATACCTTTCCAGGGTATCAGGCTTCTGCTGAAGTACCAGGCTTCTGCTAAGCAGTGCCCAACAGCACCAAGGCTGTCTCTCCGAACCCAACTCCCTGCCAAAAAGGCCAGTAGGCTGGGTGTGAACAAGATGTTGGCAGGGGCATAGCCAGGACAACTCACTCAAGGTGCCCAAAGAGATAATCCATACCATATGACATGCTCATCAATGAAGGCTAAGAGAAAGAGGGGAGGGAGGCATTTGTTACTAAGGCATTTGTCTTCCTGAGCATCTGCTGCAGGCTGAAACGTGATCATGTAGTATCTGGCAGTATTAAAAGAGGATGAATTTTCCCTTCTGAGTCTGCAGTGCCCCTATGTGCTCTGTAAGGTTGGTTTGTTCAGAGTGAGAATTAATGTGATGACTAGAAACCAAGTGCTGACTCATTCCTGTTGCTCCATTTTTCTCTTAATATTTCCTTCGAAAGTTTGACCAACTTGTGGACTGCTGTATTTCTTGCTCAGCTAGAGACTTTTCACTTACTGCCAGTTAGACAATGAATGCCATCAGCATTTTGTAATACCCACAGGAATTTTTCAGTGACCCACACCTATGTGATTGCAAAAATGCTACTAAAGGGAATCTGGTGTATTTTACTGAAAAAACAGATTTGTTTCTGGAGGAGGCTAGTTAAGTAAGTTAACATTAATTTATATCGAAATTTAAGTACGCATGACGGCAATAATTTACTGTTTATTCCATGGCATTAATAAATAGAAATATAGCCATATGGTAGTCTTAAATAATTCTGAGCTAAAATACTCAAACATCAGTTTGACTGTATATTTGACTGTAGAGAATTAAAAATAGCACATTTTGAAGGTATTTCAGTCAATTTTATTTGGTTTCAAATTATAGTTTGAGATTAATTCCACTTCAAATGTTGTGTGTCATAAGTAAGTCCTTTGCAGTCAGCAAGCTGTAATGATATTTCAAAGTACTTTGGGCAGTAGTTTAATGTTCCAGTCAGTAGTTTAGGTCATGTGAGTCTGGTTATAGTAATTTTAAGGTAAAATAAAGGTTCTTGGCCCATAAGGACAGTCATCAGTTCAGTTCTTCCAACAGTCAGAAAGTTAATATGTTCCTAATAGCAGTTAGTCTAGTCAAGTTCTGCCTGTGACCTGCTGCATCCTCACACAGGTCAATGTGTGTTTCCAGAGACAGAAAAAAACCTCAATATCATTGGTAATAATTCTAAAGTCCATAATGGACTTAAGTGCAGGAAATAGTGTCATGTTCATGTCCTAAAGTATAATTGTTTGTGTTCTTGATGGAAATAGATTTTACTTGCCAGCCCCGTGACTTTATCTTCTACCAAATTTTCTCTCTTTTGAAAGAATATTAACAGTTTACCCTAGCCGGGGACATTGTGGGTTTCTTTTTTTTCCCTTAAAGTATCTTTATGAGTGTTAGGCTCAATAAAAACAGTTAAATCCTACAGTATTTCTGGAAAGTACTGGAGAAAAACCATGTGTCCATTTTCCACTTTGTTTGCCAATTGGTTTTCCAGTAAATTTGAACAGGAGGTAGGCATCTGATTAAAGTGACTGTCTCACAACAAACTATGTTTTGTATATTAGTGGCTAAGAGGGTCTCATTTAATTACCAAAGGCATATATAAGTGTGAATAGTGCTTTCACAGTAAGATTTCATGTCTTCCATAATGCTGCAGAGATTCTTGTCTCTTGCAAGTAGCGTTTAAAAAGGAGCTTTAAGCAGTTTAGTTGAATGCTTTCAGGAACTGTGTGATTCACACAGCTTCCTTGGCAGCAACTTAAGTCTGTTCATTCTGCCTTGCTGTGGTTTGAGAGAGAGAGAGAATGTAGCTGGAGAGCTTATAGTATGCTAACTGTTCACAGTTTCCAGTTGAATTAACTGTAAAAGACATCTGTGTTCCTGCAGTGTTGGCTGGAAGGTGCTTGGCATTTATGGTACGGCCGTTAAGTTGTTTTGGAAGGTATAATTCAATACATTTTCCCAGAACAAAAGAAGACTTAATGCAATATATGGTAAATAAGTTAGTCTTCTAAGCATCTGAAGTTGCTCAGAATTCACACATGAAGTGTAGCTCGGGAGAGAAAACTTTATGTATGTTCTGTATTACCATGTTGCTTTGAAAAGGTCAGGGCCCAGTGCTAATTGAAATTTATAAAGTGGATACTCTCTCTCTGAAATATACCATGTTTATCCTGTCTTGAAGGAGAACAATATAAAAAGTTAAAATAGTATTAAAATAATTATCATATCCAGAAAATTGTATCTAATACTGAATCAAAGACTGATCTTAATGATTCTGTGATTGTTAACAAACCCCTTTATTAAAGTAGCATCTAGCTTTAGAGTTAGCGTTGAAGTTAGCAGCAACCAGGCCTCTGCTGTGGGTAGCCTTTGTTTTGGGAGTTTTGTTATGCAGTAGTCAGGGATGGACCCTCACCTCCTCCCTTTTTTTTCTTTTCTGTTCCCCAAGTAGGTCTTGGTGTAATTCTTGAGAGGAGAATAATTAGACCAGAGGTTTTATGTTACCATCCTGCCAGGAATATGGAGTAATTAATCTGAAACAGGTATATTCTCTTCTTTGTTATTGGGGTAAAATTCAGGCTATTGTGCTGCGTCCATTCAGCTTAGAGAGCTGGCTCATAAGCAACTTTTAATATGTCTTTTAATTAATTAGAAGAGGTAAATTTATTGGATGTAGAGTATGTTGAAATGTAGGAGTTAAAAATGTAGAAACAAAAGGAAGAAAGACTGGGATGTTTGCACATTTGTAACCCTCTGAAGTAGGTGTACTGCACTAGTGATACCTCTACAGCAGTCCCAGAATTTTAGAGTAACCTCCCCCCTCCCCATCGTTTTCCATGTAAACACTGAGTTTGACATTTAGTTTTCCACTTGTTTTACTGGTTGCTTTGGCAACTAATAAATAGTTTTGCTAAGTGCATTTGCAGCCAATCATTCAGTGGAAATGAGGATTGTCTAATCTTTGTGCAAGTTCTTGGTGATTGCTTCATGTGCACAGTGTCTGCTTTTCTTACATGGGACTTAAGGTGGAAATGGAAGAACTAAGTTTTCTTTACATGAATTTGCAGACTGTCCAGGAAACTCTGCTCTTTCATTTCCAATCTCTTCCTCTGTGATACTTTCCAGACGATTTTTTACAAGTCATTGGAGTATTTTTGAAACAAATAGTACTACACAAATCTGTGGGATTCACATGTTATCAACCACTAAATCCAGCCAGAATTAGTGTACTTGGGTTTTTTCTTAATATACCAAAGCTCCACAAAAATTGTAGAAGAATATTCTATCAAAACAAATATAAAGTTTCCAAGGAGAGAATGATCATGCTCAGTTTTTAACTTAATCACTTTCTATTACTTTCTGTGACTTCCTTTATCAAAAAGTCTTTGGCTTTTTTGGTTTTGACTCTTTTTTCACATCAGTCCCCTGAAATAGTTTCTGTAAAAAGTTTGGGGTTTTTTTATGAATTGCTTAATGTATTTGGTTGAACCCAAACTTCACAGTTTCCCTGCAGCTATGCTCTCACAATGGGTATGTCTTCACTGCCAATCTGGATGTCACCCAAGCCCATACACTGCCCTGCAGATCCGAATGCAAAAAAGTCAACATTCTTGCTGAAGTGCAGGTCTGAGTTTTGCACGTTCCACGGGTGCAGAGTAAGTAACACAAATGCTGACAATTAGTGACACCTGAAATCAAAAGTATCACTTACACCCAGGAAGCATTTGAAGGAATTAGACTCAGGTCCGCAGTCAGAAGGACATGTGTGTGTGAGAGTTTTTGGGGAGCTTGGGGGAGCACAGAGAGGTGCAGCCAAGGACTCGGATTCTTGTTCTTAGTTTGCTCTTGTCTGAGAAGCAACCATAGCAAACAATTACACATTTCTCTTACACATTCTATGCAATAGTAGGCTTTCACTGAATTGTAAAGCAATACTCTGAAAATTAAAACTGTTCTTTTACAATAGCCATCATTCTAGATTTAATTTTTTGGTGTCATTTTTGATTCTGTGCACAAAATTCTTCTAAAGTTCTTTACTGTGTGTTTTGTAAGTTGGTCTTTCTCTTCGAAAGTTTTAATTATCACCCACTGACTTTAGTTACAATGGAAACAGAACAGTGAAAATTTACAGCGAAGATTTAACTAGAGAGTCTGTGACTTGGAATGTCTTTATTGTTTTAGAAACAGAGCTGGTACATATCAGTTTTATTTCTTAGCTGCTCAGCAGAAAATAGTGAATAGTTGAGACTGTTTTACCTTCATGAAAAATCCCTCAGTTCTTCATCATATAATATGCAGCTCATTTTCAGTTTTCTGTTTGTATGTCTAGTACTGGTTTATTGACAGCTTTTTAGTGGAGAAAATGGTGAACTGTAACTCCCTCACTCTGTTGCTTTTTTTAAAACCTCTAGAGACTGTAAATGTTCACATGTTTTACTGAAGGATTGCAAAAGTAATGTTCGTTTATAACATTTGAAGGATTATTCATGGAAAAATTATGCAAAGGAAAAAACAGTGAGATCCTTTGGGATATGTGTAAACTTTTCCAAATGTTCTTGCCACAGATTTTAGAAGGAGCACTCAGCTCACTCTGATGAAGTTGTCTCACGTTCCCTAGCACAAACAAATTTTTAATAATGTTTTAATATTTTAATAATTTTTTTTTGTGCATGTCAGCATAATCTTGAAAATGATGCTGAGAAATAATGAAAACCAAACTAACCCTTGTTCATGCCAGCTGACTGGAAAATCCTACTAAGAGTGCTTTGTCTCCATGAAAGGCAAAATAACAGAATAGCAATCATGGTAACAGTATGCACTAGGAGTGGAGCCAGGAGAGTAAAGAGGAGAGTTAGCAGTAGCAGATGACTTCACTTATTGGAAAAAAGGGGCAAAATAACTCCATCTCAAATGAATTTAAATATTTGAATTTTGTTATCAGCAGTTTTGGACATAGCTTCCCCAGCTAATTGCTCAGCAGTCTGGTATGTCCATAAACATCCCTTGGTGCAGTTTTCATCATTATCTCACCACTTATCCTCTTTGGCATCCTTCTTGGCACAGGCTCTCTTTGTCTCTTACCCCTTTACAGAAATGGGGTCATATCCTCTCTACCCCTTAATTCATGCTGACACTCTCTGTACCCCACACTTGCTGCCCTAAGAGTGCCCAGTGGCACAGGTCCTTCCTGACAGAGCTCTCAAATTCACCATCCTTGTTCATGAACATTTGGCAGCAAAGCAGATGCAAAGACTTTGTAAAGGTTTTTAAGTTCAGATTCTTTTTATCATAGCAAGGGTTAATAGAGCCAAACTGTACATGCTTCCTTTTCTTGCCTTGGAGATGAGAAGATGCAGAACTACATCGAGTATGAATTAGAGTAAGTCGCAGAATGACAGAATGGGTTGGGTTGGAAGGGACCACAGTGGGTTATCTGGTCCAACCTTCCTGCTCCAGAAGGGTCATCCCAGGGCACATGGCACAGGGTTGTGTCCAGATTATTCTTGAATATCTCCAGTGTGGGATACTCCACACCTTCTCTGGGCAGCCTGTTCCAGTGGTTGGTCAACCCAGGCCTGTTTCCTCCTTTCCCAGGACTGATGCAAGCAATTTTGTTTGCCATGTATAATAGTAAGGAAGCCAGGCTGTTGTCCTAAGTTGTAAGGCTCTTCTACCTATTTCCACAAATTCTGTCACCCTTGACACATTTCACCTTAAGCCAGGCAGTATTTTTACGTGAACTGAAGTTTTATTTTCTAGTACTGTTTTCAGTCTGGGATACGCCATCGTTTTAGACATACTACTTGATATTTAAGTAATTGTGTTTTTTTAACAAACCTCTTCTGTTCTGAAGCTATACAGGTAATAAAAGTTCTTTCTTAAATCAATTTATAATGATCAAACTTTAAATATTTTTGTGTTGCATTCATATTACTGCAAATTTCACTCCACGCTCTCTGAAAAAAAAAAAAAAAAAGGGGGAGCGTAGAGTGAAACCTCTCAAACTGTTCTTTTCTTGCTTATGTCTTAATTCTTTTAGGTTATAACAGCGGTAAAATTAGAACCAACCTCGAGTCAAATCTGGCTAACTTTGATTTTGTAATGGCTTGATTGTGTAAGCACTGGACTTGTTATTTTGCTGTTCTTTCTCTAGATAAAGTAGTTTTGGTGCAGTCTCAGGCTTTGTGTCAATATCAGTGTTTTCTTAGAATCAAAGTAATCAAAGAGTCTTACTGCTTTCAACTCTGTGACTCTCCACAGTGAGAAACTTAAACCTGTAAACTATTATGTATTACAAAATGTAACAGTTATTTTTACATGTGGCACAGGGTCTGTGTGAAAAAGCTCTGCACTGTACTGGTATTCATTTAGGGCTGTGCCTTAAGATTGCTGCTCTTTCAGAAGGTGTAGTTTCAGCAGTTTGTTAAACGTAATACTTCAGTAGCACTCAGTGAACTTAGAAGAACTTAATGTCATACACTCAAAGAACCTAATGTAAATTGGGATTTAGAACTGCTACCAGAAAGACCTAAAGGACACAGCAGGAAGCAGTATAAAAATGAACAAATCTTGTGGCTATTTTAAGGGACAAGCTTCGGAATAGCCCCTGTTTATGCTGACTTTCAGATTAAACTCTTACTGTAAAATGCTCATAATTTTCAGGGAAATTGTTTTTCAGCTGCCACTATCTTCATACTGGGTCTCAGTTCCGATATATTTTAAGCTTCTTAGCAGGTAATAAACACCTCAGTAGTTTTAAGTATTTTACTGTTCACAAATTGAAAAGTATCTGATGGAAAGGCACTACAAACAATGTACAGCACACTCCTCTTTGGGAACCTAGTCCATCAGAAAGACTGGAGGTTTTCAAACTAAAGAGCTTGTAATCATTTCTGAAACTTCTGAATGCATTTGTTTTGTCTCTACATAAATTTAAAAAATTTAATGAAAACTTGCGGTGAAAGACTTTGGTGAAATATATATTCTTGCCATTAATGCAGCAGATAAGATTTTCAAACCTAGCAATGAAATATGAATCCATATACTTTTTACACTAAACTAGGCATTACATAATCTTGCTCAGATTCATACTTTTCCTATTCTAACTTGTGCTTAGCCTCCATGGCAGAAGGGGAAGATGAACTCTATTGGTTTTAGGGAAGATGCTTCCAATATCATACTAGGGCCCAAATGCATGAAAGTTTTAGTTGAAAATACAGCAGAACATTGTACTTGGCCCTTTCCAGTCTCCCAGGTGTGTGTCTCTGGTTGAATCTCTGGATCTCATTGAAAGTGCATTTTTTAATATGGTCATGTGGCCATTTAGCATAAGACTTTCTGTGAATCTGCAAGTGCCAGTGACTGATGCTACTTGGTGTCATTTTTCACATGTGTGTGATGGTAGCAAAGACAGGCAGGCAAAAATGCAGTCCTATATAACTTAGTATATAGGAACAAGGTAGAAAACAGGTTTAAAAACTGTTTTGCCTTTTTGTTCTTCTGCTAAATTGATGACCCAGTGAGTGATATTACTCAAGTTTCCTCTAATGAGCTTGTTCCTCCTCTATTGCTAGAAGCAGTTTCCTATTTTTGTTTTTCCTGAGGCTCCCTTCATTATTAATGAAACAGCACCATGAACAGTTTGCTTAAATGTGCAGAACACTGTGTGGATTAAATTTTTCCCCATACTGCTAGGGAAAAACCTTTGCAATTCTTCATAGTTATGACCCGGTTTGTGGTGAAATTCCAGAGTCCAGGCTATGGGGAAATAAAAATACAAGTAATTTGTAATTAATTTTTATATTTCATACAGCTTTATACAGTGAGTATGGACAGTAAAGCATCTGGTGTTTATTTGTATTATTTTTTGCCTGTTACTGGGAAAATCTCACAACTGGTTCTCCTGTTTCATCTGGTGTCTCATGAATCCTCAGTTCAAGGCAGAAGAAGTTGTTAAATAAATTCTGTTCTTGGGAAGAAATGGAGTAGTATATATAACAGAAAGAAACATGGAATATCTCAGTTTGGGAGGGACCCATAAGAATCACTGAGTCCAGCTTCCTGCTCCTTGCAGGGCTACATAAAACTAAATTATATCACTAAGAGTGTTGTCCAGGTGCACCTTGTACTCTGAACAGGTTTGGTGCCACTTCTCTGGGAAGCCTCATTCAGTCAGTGACCACCTTCTCAGAACCATTTCTGTTGAAGGTGTACCTTCACATCCTGTTGTCAAACCATGCCCTGTGATGTTGAGGGTTTGGTTATTTTTTTCTTCTTCTATTCCAGTTTATCACTTACATGAGGTCAGACACTTCTGTAAAGATTCTGAGAATAATGGCATGTGTTTTTTCACATCACAAAGTTTCTGCCTGTGTCAGCCTCTTAAAGGGCTGTGGTTAGAGGTCAGAAGCTGACTAGGCTGAAGTTGCTGGAGCCTCAAAGAAGTGATTCTTGTAATGTAGAAGAAAGTCTGTTCTGCTGCTAGCTGGGCTGTACCAAGGAAAAAGATATGGGACAGGCAGCCGTTTTCATGACTACTTCCATCACAAGCGCCAATGTCATAACTATGTGTTTAAAAGTGAAATTTCAAGCCAAGAATAGCATTGCATTTACCGAGGATGGTGATAGGTCGTGTTGTTCTCCTCTGTGTTGCAAAGTTCGCTGCCAGCCTTTTGCGAACAGCATCAAGGAACTGGAACAAGAACAGTTTGTCCGTGTTTTCTGTGAGGCCTCATAAAATCTGTAAAATGAGTGTAAGAATGATTGCAGTGAGACATCTCTAGGGCTCATAGATGACTGAGAAGTAATGCATCTGTCTGGCCATTAGATACATGAAAAGCCTCTGCTTTCTCTTACATGATCAAGCTATGGGTCAGTATGGGCGGCTTGTTTAGAGTTTATTTACAACTTGAAGTTGTGAACAAAATTCAAAACGTGTGAACGTTCCTGCTCATACCCAAAGTACAAACTGACTTCATGGTTCTGCATATTACACTGTGGCACATCCAGCTGTTGTAAGGATGCCAAGATTTTTTGTAGTTCATTGTTAAAAGTATGAGCAAAACTGTAAAAAACTACTTTCAGAGAGTTCAAGAGTATAGAGATGAATTTATAACAAAAATGGATGATGTAACCCTGATGTGCAAGACACAGTGCTTCAGAAACGGTGCCTTTGGATTATCTGTAACATTTCATTTTAAACACACCAGCCCACAAAATTTCTGGGGTTTGCACCAGTTCAGTGTTAAATAATCTCTGTCTTTTAGGTCCATCTGACATGTCAGCAATTGTGAAATTCAGCAGGAGACCTACGTGTCCTGATGCCTCAGTAGCAGCAAGTTTCCCTACGCCTCCTGTGCCAAGGCACCGGAAGAGTCACAGTTTGGGGAACAAGTATGTACTCCCAGCTATCTCAGCTTGGGCAGTTTAATGCATCACAAATGTTTAAGAAAGCAGCAGAACAGGTGGTGTTTGTCCTTTCCATTTCTTGTATTGCAAGAGTGCTTCAGGCTTTACTGTGTATTCTCTAGGTTTTCTGTTGACACTTTGTTATTTTTGCTGACTTTTTTTGGTTATTCTCTGCTGGTGCCAGGCATTGGCAGTACTTGAAAGCTGCATATCCACTTTGGTCTGTAGGTTCCTGGTGTTCATAACTGATATTTGTTTTCTTTTGTTTTTTAAACATCTTGCTAATACATCTAAGGAAGCTTACTAGCTTGGCACACCTTATTTTAGGAAAGTTGTGACCTTTTGCACTGTCTTACCTGGGTAATATGGATTAGATTAGAAGCATTTTTCTCTACCATTTACCTGACTAAGAGCACCTGCTCCGCATTTAAGGTTTCAGCATCTACCAAATTTCACAATTAATGGGTTAGAGGAATAGAAGTTCACGTGAGTTGTCCAAGGTCACGGAGCGATGGCGTCTTACTTGAGCTTAGTGAAAGACCACCAAGCAGTGGCTTAGCTGGATTCTCCTTTTTCTACTTTTGCTGCCACCAAGGGTGTTCAGGTTTTGTACAGAGAGGAGTCAAAAAACTTAAAACTTCCCAGCTGCAGAAATTTAATAATTGTTGTTGACAAAGAGCAGTAAAATCTGAAACTTGTGTTGGTAGTCAAGGAGCATCTGTACAGTAAATGGTACCATTTAATTGCCTGCTTGTTAATATCCTGCTGCTGAGGCAGAGGCTGAGTGGAAATACTGTGAGCCAAGGGTGGCTGTTGGACGACGTAAGAGGGGTTTCATGTTCTTCTCTTCCTCCTTGTTCCAGTATGATGTGTCAGCTGAGCGTTGTGGAGAGCAAAAGCGCTACCTTCCCAACAGAGCGGCCACGACACCTGCTGGATGACAGTGTCCTGGAGTGTCACAGCCCCGCACGCAGCCACATGCCCAGCACACGCCTCGCCAACGGCCTCTCCAGAGGTACCGGCACCCCGACCCTGTCCCAGGGCACTGAAGACTCACAGGGATACCCAAAAGTAGGGAATTAGGAAGGTCACTAGCAACCATGCAAAGACCAGTTGCTTTCATGGAAGAAGGTTGATCAGAACTGCTGCCCAGCTACCTGTCGACATTACCCCAGCTTTCCTCAGTTGCCCATTGATGGTTTTGGTAAAAGTGACATGAAGGAAGATTGGTTTTATAGATGCTTGGTTTGTGACACAAAGTGTTTGTCAGACTTCACCAGGGAAAAAGCAGGATTTATATTTTGAAACCTGCCTTTTCACAAAAAAAACTTTAACTGTGTGTTTTAGAAAATGGGAGAGTAGTTTAGCTATGCTCTCTGAGACTTCAGAAGAAACGTAAAATGCACGTTTTATGATACTATAATTAATGAAACAATTATTATAATATCAACAGTGATGAAGAATCTGTTCTCAGCATGAGAAAGCCACTTTTTAAGTGACTCAGGTTATTTTTTAGAATAGGAAATAGACTGTGAAAGATAGAACATTACTTGACCAAGAGTTAGACACTGAGATGTTCTTTGCTCTTCTGAAAATACAGGCACAGCTCACTGTGCAAAAACTGAGCATTAGAAAATCAGTCCTGGGCAAATTAAAACTGTGAGCGAAATAGTTGTGCCAGGAAAGGAGGGACAAATTGGTCATAGGATTGGAGGAGAAACAGGAACTGTTGCTGTGAATGTCATCATATTTATTTGTCATGACTCCTAGCAGCAGCACACAGCTGTCATATCCTCTGTTACAGGTGTACTTGCTTATTGAAAACAAACGACGATATAATGTCTGATAACTTTAATCAACTTACAGATGTTGTGGTAGAAATACTGTCTTACAAAGGAACTGGATTTTATGTTTCTGAAGTGCTCAGCTTCTGAAGGAAAAACAGCATAATGAAAATTAAAGTATCATGTAGATGTCGGATGTTTAAACACAGCAGTAACATGAGTTATCAGTGAGATATTGTAAATGGGCAGGCTCATGTTAAGCCTCTTCCAGCTAAAGATTTTACTATGAACTCTAAACACTTCAACTTCGAAACACGACTTGAGTAAGCAATGTCCATGGTACTATATAAAGAGTATTCTGGTGATCCATATACATTGGCTTTGTATTTTCCCATGGGTGGTTTTCTTACTCCTTCTCTGTACTACTCTCTTTCTAGATAGCAGTGAAAGCTCAGAATTTAGTGAGGAGCTGCCATCAGGGCTTGAAAGGTGAGTTAGTCTTCATGTACACTCACTGAGCACTCTACAGACTTAGCTAAGAAATTCACAAATGGTCCCTGACATAGGTAAGCCACTAAATCAATAGTTATTTTTATCAAATTATTATAGTTAGGAAAACAATGGCAAACATTTTAAAATAAAGCACTGTAAAGGTTTTGTGTTTTTCTTCCCATGGACCTGAAAAGATTGGAAGCTATCTCTGTCATGTTTACCAAACCTTAATTGTTGAAGTCTCAGACTAGAATTTTCCTCATCAGATATTTGCATTCACAAACAGGGGCCGTTTATATGCCACGCTGGGGCCTAACTGGAAGGTACCGATCCGGAATTCTCCTAGAAGTCGAAGCTGTGTCTACAGGTACAGTTCAGGTTCTGCCTTGCTCAGTGTATGGTGCTAAACTTCCATTTGGGTCTCTGTGCGCTCCTAGTAGCATAATGTATTTTGTGTCCAGGTATCCTTGTATGACCGTAACACCTCATGGGAATCTCCCCTTCCTGCTTGTAAAAATTCCTGTTAACGCTAAAGCAGGTATATGACCCATTCAGATGAAATTCAATTTAGCTATTGATTTAACTCCATGTCTCTGGATTCCATTTTGCAGAAAACTAGTCTTTATTTAGGGTTTTATGACATTACAGAAGCAGGTTTGCCATGAAGGCCATCTCTGCCTCCTGTGACAAGTAATGATGTTGGAAGGATACTTTTTGACCTTTCTCACAACCTATTTCCTGATTTGCAGGACAGCTACCTATAGCATCTGTTTGTGTCAGAGATATATAGTATGAAGTGTTGATTTTGTACAGCAAAGAGGTTTACCTTGGACCCTGAGTAAGAGGGGTAGCATCTGCAATGGCATATGTAGCAGGCACTCCCAGTGTTGCTAATCATGAAGACATGGACTTTTCAGGAGCAGGTAATCTGCTTATAGAAGACCAAAGACAGGTGACATGGAAAATTGTAGGTAGTTTGAAGGATAAAAATCGTTGTTTGCATCCATACCAGACCTGGACTTGGTAAATTCTGTGGCACTGGCAAATAAAGGTCTACGTATGAACAGTAAAGGAAATAGGGCTCTGAAACAGTATTCTGCAAACACTGTGATGTAGTTGGAGTTTAAATCCAGTCAAATTTTATTTTGTGTAAATTAGTTTGCTTCAGGTATTGTAGAAATATTGATATAATGTGTAAATATAATTACACCTGCTTTACCTGAGGCAGTAACATCTGATAGCAGCTCAAGTTAGAAGTTAGACAGGAATAAAAAAGCATACATTATGAATTAGTAAAGGAATACATTTTGGAATGGTATTTAAGCTCTTATACCTGCTTCTGGAAAATACTCTCTTAACATGACCATGGTAGATTTGTTTCAAAAACGCATCCAAGCTAGAAATATAAATGTAAGGAGATAAAAATGTGAAAAGCCTAATAAATCCACAAAGAATAATTATTCTCTAAAGTACATTTCTTATGTTTGTCCTTCATCAGGCAATTCTAATGCCTGTGTTCATTCTTCCATTTCTGGGATCCTCTACCACCTCCATCCAAAATACAGAATCGGCCAGAATGCACATTAGCACAGAGCGGGTGGCTCTGTGCAATGGGGGAAGATGACCCTGCCAGCTGGAAGGGCTGTGCTTGTCTAGGGGTGGTTATGTATGTCATTTGCACCAGCATGTGCTCATACTCATTTGGGGACAGAATAGTTTTCTTTCACAGGTGAAAGGTAGATCATACACATGTCCTTTTCCTTGTATTCATTATTAGACAGGATTTAGTTGGCTCTGATAAACCGCATCAGTCCATATGAGAACGTAAGCGTTGTGATTACATGGCAGGGAAGAGAGGTTAGCACAGATAATTCTAACAGATCATCACATACCAGTGAATGTTTAGTTGAGACATTATTAATGACTGTTTGCATTTCTGACTTTGCCTGTACTTGGGCTCCTTCAGTTGTAGCTCCTTCTCACTGTTATATGTGGGGAGGTCTGTGTTAGTCCTGGAAAAGGAAAAAGAAAAATTAATCACTGTACAGTATATTATTTGGCATTTTTATATGTAGCTTTCTCAACTCTTTTCCAATTGGCCAAGGTAGTTTAATTTAATTTAAAATTACATTTATGGGCTCTCCTATTGCCAACATTTTACGCTGTAAATTTTCAGAAATCTAGATAATTTCTGTAATTTACTGGAATAAAAAAAGAAAATTGCCTGCTTTCCCTTTGACTTTGGGCTTCAGTTCTTATTCTGTTTTTTCATATCTAAGCCCCCAGAGCAGAACCTTTTGTTGATTTGCTATTTTGCAAAAATCCTAGTTCCTATCTGATAGCTAGGTTAGGAAGATATTCTAGTGTCAAGTGTCAGATGATATAATATATGTATTGCAGTACAGGACAGATATATTTTGAGCTAAATTATATTGCTTACTTCTTGTCCTTATTTGCTCAAATACACAGAGCAATGTTTTGTCTTTCTAGCCCAACAGGCGCCTGCAGTTGCACAGCAGGTGGTTCCACAGGAGTCATTACCATGGAAGGGCCATTAAGAAGAAAAACACTTCTCAAAGAAGGCAAGAAACCTACTGTAAGTGATTCTAATTATAATTTTTCCTATGATTCTATTTCAGTAGTGTCTGGTTTAATTTTCAGGATTAAATTAAACCTGCAACTTGATAACATGCAAACCAATGTTTTTATCAGTTGTAAGTAATTCTCTGATCAAAGTTACAACCAGGTTATAACAAGGTTATAGCCTTTATGTGTCATTTGATCTGCAGCAGTTTTACTTCTCCCTGCATTTGCAAGTCACATCTCTGTCTGTAAGAGCAGGGCAGGGGTAAGCAGTTGTGTAACCAGCAGGCATTGTTGGGAGGGCAAAAATAAATCTTGTGGCACTGCCTGATGACCCAGTGCATCTTGATATTTTCTAGCTAAATAACCCTGACAAAGGTAGATGTTGCAGGATGGACATTATCGACTTTGTCTGCATTGTATTTCTGTGACAGGAAATAAGGTCATCTCTGTTAATGAGTTTGCAGGTTACAGAACTTGCAGTGGCAGTCTCATAAAAGACTGAAGAGGGAGATCTTCGATGCAGAATTTTCAAAGAAGAGTACAAATGCAATTGAACATATTTCTACAATATACTGTGGTACTTCTGTGGTATTGCATTGAAATGGAAAGGCTGCAGGGCATCCACCCACAGCACAAAAGTCATGGCAATTCATACTTCATAAATTCACAGGTTTCACAAGGTTCTAGTCCTGTGCATTTGATAATTTTTTTGTTTTCTGTAGAGTTGATTGGTATATTTTACATGCAGCCCTGCTGTTCAGAGCTAAAAGATCTAAAGAATTGCAGAGTTATCATCTCAATAAATTTTACTGATCAAAAGTCTGAAATCTGTCCAGTAGAAGGCAACACACTATTTTGCTCTGAAACAATCAGTCCTAATGCTTTTATGAGATACCCAACTAAGATGGATTGTATTCACAGCCAGCCATCCAAATTTAGGTAGCTGAGCTGATTTACACCAGAAGACAATCTTTACCTAACTCTCCATTCTTTGCTTCTGAAATTACCTTTTGTAGCACTTGGACTTGCTTGTGAATCGATTTTTGAGATGTTAGAGATATGCAGAGTTTTTCCTCATTTTTTTTCCTTTCTGATTCAGCTCTCCTCGTGGACTAGATACTGGGTTATGCTTTCAGGATCAACTCTTCTGTACTTTGGAGCAAAATCTTTAAGAGGCACTGAAAGAAAACATGTAAGCTTTAAATTTATTCTAAACCCCAGAGTTGGATATGCATAAGCAGATCTGGAAGGGTGTTGGAAGTGTACTTTCTGTTCCGAGCTGAGGCATATGTTTGCACAGTTTTTACAGTCAAAAGTTAAACCCTGTTACAGTCTCAACTGTGATTGACTTGTCTGTCTCTTCCAGTATAAATCTACACCTGGGAAAAAGGTCTCCATTGTGGGCTGGATGGTGGCACTGCCTGACGACCCAGAGCATCCTGATATTTTCCAGCTAAATAACCCTGACAAAGGTAGATGTTGGAAGATGGACATTGCCTGCTTTTATTTCTGTGACAGGAAGTAGATTAGTGTCTCTTAATGAGTTTGTAGGTTACAGAACTTGCAGTTGCACTTATCTAAGTGACTGGAGATTTCCAATATAGAATTTTGAAGGGAGGGTACAAATTAAATTGAATATATTTCTACATTATGCTGTGGTGCTTCTGTAGTGCCTACAGAGGTTTTACCTTATCTTGACAGTTACTGTATGTCATGGTTTTGCTCTGGGTCGATTTGCTCTCACACCTCCTACACAATTACTATTAGTTGAGAGAAAGTTTATGCAGACAAAAGAGACTTGATTGGGGAAAATAATATTAACATTTATTACTAGCAAGATTAAAAACTAAAGAACTATATCTACAATAATTCTACTTAAGTAAAAGTACTGTGTATTTACAGAAATACCTTTCCCCCCTTTTTATCAGTCCAGGAGGAGAAGCAGTCTCTTTCTCCACTCTCGGAGCTCCAGGTCTTTTCAATAACTCTGCATCACTTTAAAGCTCTTCTTCTGTTACCTCAGGACGACAACTCCTTTTCGTTGCAGTTGGAACTCTCTCTTTGTCGGCCCCAAGGCTGGGCCTACCCCCCTCCTGAGCTAAAATTGGAGGCTGGGGGGTTACCCAGGCCCTGAAGGTCTTCTCTTCCGTGGACTGCAAGGGGACACTTGCCTACCATGGATCTTCACCAGAGTCACAGGGGATAATGGCTTATGAGTCCAGCTCTGTTTCCTGTGGGGGTCCCCACGGGAGAACAGTCCTTGATAGACCTCTCTGACATGGGTTTAGCATGGATCCCTCACTTGGATCCCAACATCTTACCCGAGCCATTCTTGCTCCAGCATGAGTCTCGTCTCTCTCAGGGTCACAAATTTCCAGCACTAGCACAGATCTTTCACACAGATCCCAACATTCTACCCGGGCTGTCTCGCTCCAGTGTAGGTTTCCCTCAGGGTGACAAAATCTTCAGCAGGACTCTGCTTCACTTCAGGTCTCTCATAAAGTCTCGGCTTCCTCATGCATCAGCTTACTCCAGTGTAGGCTCTTCCACGAGCAGCATGGGGGTCTCCTCACCCCAACAAACTACCACAGGTGGCAGGGATTTATTTTTCAGTCTTTCCCTGCTGAAGAGAGCGAGCGAAAGGGGGGAGAAGCAGCCCCCCCTTCAAACTTCTCTCTCCTCCGGCAGCCAGCTTTGACCTTGGAGGTCCCTTATCTCTCTGCCAGAATTCTTTCTGCAGCGTTTCTCATCCAGGCTTTTCTCTAAAGGTTTTTTTTCTTCTCTACTCTGTTATAGGAGAGAAAGGGGGTTTCAGTGCCACACCTGCCCCTGGCCCAGGGCCGGGGGAGGAGGGGACCTGGCCCCCACCTGGGGGCTGCCGCCTCTCCTACATGGCTGCTACTCCCAATTTCAACTGTGCAACAGCCTTCTCTTCAGTTTTTCTTAAATATGTAATTGGCAAAGGCATTACTGAAGTTTTGATTGGCCTTTTTCTCTGGAAATCCACCTGAACAAAACCATCCTCAGCCTCAGGGGCTGGCTGGTGGGCAAAACCACAACACTGTAAGTTTTGCAGAAATTCCGCAACCAGTGAGAGATTGCAGCATGTCCATGCGCCCACATAGCCTCATCTCCAAGTTTCTGAATAGCTTCCTTAAAATCAGTCCGTATCAAATCTTAATTTACATTAAGACCAATTAAAATATCAAACCATTTACCAAAATAAGCCTTTTAAGTAATTATTAAATACTTTTTAATAATTAATTTTGAACTGCCATAACTCTTTTCCCGTGATTAAACTTGAAAACCTTCAAAAGACAATGTAGCTCCCTGGAAGTACATTTTTGAGAGTTCTTTCACTTTTCATGTTTTCAACTTTGGTGCTGGATATGGATTTGCATCTACTGTATGAAGTGCATCTTTTGGGTGTTGACTGAAATGCACAAAATATTTGATTGCAGGAAACAATTTGCATGAGGACATTGAAGAAAGCTAAGTTTAGAAATAAGAAAAACTTCGTAAGAAGTCTTAAGTAGAAGAAAGCCAGGGTTAAATTAGATGTGACCTAAGTGGTATTTTCTGTGGCTATAATTTGGCCTTTCTGCCTGTGAGGCCATATATGGTTCTCATGCTTGTTGCACACTAAGATTGTTGGATAACTTGCCTAGCATGGGCTCTGTTATACAAACAACATCATGTTACAGCATTTGAGGTGCAAATTAATTTAATAGTTTACTTCAGAACTGTGGCTTCTGCACAGAAATCAGAATCCCATGAAACTACATGTCTGCAAATTTAGAGCCTTTGATTTTCTTATTTTTGTAGGCAATGTTTACAAGTTCCAGACTGGCTCAAGGTTTCATGCAATATTATGGCATAAGCATTTGGATGACGCGTGCAAAAGCAACAAGCCTCAGGTAAGGCTGTGAAACTTATTTCTACCCATTTTGTCATGTTTTACAGAAAATCCTTACTAGAAAAACTACCTCTTTTCAATCTCTATGCACACACAGTTCTGTGGGGACAGACATAATTATTTAAAATTACAGAATTCCCACCAAATCAGGATTTGTGCAGGTCTTGCTGTAGGTTTGGTTTCCTTAACAGCATAAAACTTCTACTCTCAGTTGCTTCAAGCAGGGTAACATCTCTTCTTCAGAAGGGGCTTTCGCACAGACAGTGGAAGTGACTATTCTAGGATGGACTTGATGATCTTAGCGGTCTTTCCCAAACTTAATGATTCTATGAGTAATTTACATTCTCTTCCAGGTACCTGCTAATCTAATGTCATTTGAATAATTTGCTCTCCTACCTGGCGCGACTTCAAGTGCCAAACTGAAGAAACAGGTTATTGTTCTCTGAGGAGGAAGAGGAGGATGGTTTTCCTGACATGAGCCAGCCACAAATATTTCAGCACTTTCCTATGTAACTTGATTCTGGCACAGCTTTTAAAAGCAGAAAGTGAATGTTGTCCCTAGGACCAGCTATAGTCTTATGCACTGAGTGAAAGCAGACAAGTTAGGTGGACAGAAGATTAATCCTGACTCATGCAGGATTCTAGAGCCCTCAACTATTTGTGGTCAGAAACTGCATGAACTGATAGTTGACCACAAACTGAGCATTGTATCTTCTGCCTATTCTTTTTTAAATGGTTCTTTTTATTGTTAAGCTGCTTTGTGTGACTGAAGAATATTTGGCCCATGTTGGGTTTCAGTTCTTTCTAATGCACAGAATGATTGACAGTGTTAACTTGCTGCAAAGTGTCAATTAGAATAGAAAATTGTGGAACAACATTTTTATAATCTAAATGCACTGAGTTTCTTGGCAGAGTGGCTGCCTCAAATTTTGTATCAAATCTCTAGACAATTCTGCTGTTCACGTTTGAGCTATTTGGGAAAAATGTATTTTGGCATAGGACAGTTGGATTTCTTTTCATTCAGTTATTTTACTCAGAAATGCCCTAACAATGGATTTAAGGCTGTTTAAATTTGCATTGTGCTAAGGTTTGTCTTTCGTTCTCTTACTAGAGGCGTAGTTGCTTACAAGTTTGGGTTTTTTTAATTCAGTCTGAATGCTGTTTATCTTAAATACCTTGGTAGGGAGGCAGGTAACCAGATGTTATGTATCACGTGGTCCAGGCTCCTCAGAATGATTCCATATCATTGGTCCTGCTCTGTCTTTCTGTGGATGACTTGGCTCCACTCAATTCCAGTTGCAACTTTAGGACATTAGTACTGGCAGATGGTACTGCTATTATGAAATCACGATGGCAGTGAAAGCTAGGGAAGACTGTCTAACAATGGAGCAAATACGAAGAAGCCTCCCCACCAGTGTCGAGAGAACAAAAAAGATAGAAGAATACACCTGAGCCTTCTCTGAAAGAACTGTCCCGACATCACTGTGTCCCTGCTGTGCTCTCGCACTCCTTGCACTCAGAGTCTATCTCTGTTCCTTATGGTAAGTTCATCACTTCTTCTGTTTGAAATTCTTTTGCCATAATGCATCAGTATTCAGACTTCATCAATCACCAGAAAACCTCTTCTGAGTTTCCTAAGATTGCATAGAGGAGAAATTGGCAAGCCAAGCCTGTAGCTTACAAACCAGGAACAACATGGAAGTTAGTTTAAGTGAACAGAGCAAGCTCCCTGGCACTAGCAGGATGTATTCCGTGGACTTACATGATTTTCTGAATTTTTGTTTTGAAACTTCTCAAAAAAACCAGCAACTACAATACCTGTACTGTTAAATGTAGGTAAAAAGTAAATCTTTTGTTCTTTTAAGAGTTCCTGTTACAGTCCTGAAAACCTAATACATACCAGCTTTTCAAGAAAACTAGTTGCTGATGACAACTGCATTTAGATCCTGGGACATGTGAAAGTGTATGTAAAGTGGACAAAGTTATTTGATAGCTCAGGAGATCTGTGAAAAGAGTGATAGGGCAAAATATGTTTATACCATTTTTTCTCTTTTTTTGCTAAGTTAAGACAACTTTGAACTAGGTATCTATGAGGGCAGAGCATCAAATGCCATTGGAGATGGTGTAGAAGCTTTTGAATGCGGTAATATCCTGTCACCAGTAAATGATTTCAGACTAAGAATATGATATGGCCTGAATTATTCTACACCTATGGACTTTTGTGATTAATTATCAATGAGATTACTCATGTGCCCTGCCTTTTTAATGACTGTGCCACCTATGACCATGTGTTCTGTGTGCTGTTAGTATTCATTGTGTTTGAACAGTGCAGAACAGTGACCAAAACGATGACACATGAACCAAAACAGAACTGTTCAAGTCAAGAGGGTTTTTTTAAGTTACTCGTAGCCCTTTACCCTTAAAAGGGAATGACCTGCTCTGTCTTCAATATAAGCTAAATTTAAACTGAGACACTTATTAGCATAAAGTGTACATACATTAGAAGCATGTAAATACCTATTCATTTCTAATGTGGAAGTGAACATAATGAGGGCTTGTGAGATTTTTTTCCAGCATATTGCAATTGAAATAAACTAATGTTGTAACGATTTTCAGTTATGTTTAACAAGCCTCCTTGGAAAGAACAGTAACTGCTGATTGATATGGTATCAATAGAAGGAGCCTGTACATGCTAGAATTTAATGGCTTTTAGAATTTAAGTGTTTTTGAAGTGTTACATATGTTATTGTATGTACAAGAGGTAGAGTGTTCTAGCCTTCAAAAATACACTTTTACTCAAAATTACAAACCATGGAGCTTGCTGGAGAAGTTACAAAAGTGTCCATTTTCACTTGCTTGTAAAAGAGATTTCCAACTAGAAAGGAAGCAGCTTTGGCTTAAAGTATGATGGACTACCAAACAGTGTGGCATGAATGAAAGGCAGTATTTAGCAATGATTCTTATACTCAGTCATTTGTCACTGTCAGAAGCTGAAACTGTGGAAAAGTTAAACCCTTCAGTCCTACTCAGATTGTAATCAGAACCTTGGAATTTGGAAATATGTCAAAAGTACCTTGAATTCCCACACATGACTGTCATTTGAATGTAAAAAGCACTATACAGAAGAAAGATGAACATAGCAAATAATAGTTTTACACACTAGTCAGGTTAATATTTTCAGTATAGCACAGTTGTGAAATTGCTGCACCATGTTGAAACATTCAGATTCATGGCAGTGTAAGAATACTACTAAACCATCTTAAACCACTTAAAATTACTTTTTAAGGATGAAAAAGTCTGCAGCTGCTGATTAGAGGTTTTATGGTGTCATTTGGCACCATTTGCTGTTATCTGGTACTTTATGACTAATTGAAAGCTGCTATTGAAATACACTGTATTGCCTATCGGGACTGATTATTACAGCATTTGCACAAAAAAATACCACAAACCATACAAGTTTTCCTCCATCACAGAGAGAATAATTGCAATAGTAATGTAAAAGTAAACATTATGTCATAATTACTATTTTCAGAATTGTGAAGATATAAAAACTGTAGGTAATATTATTTATTAAACGTGCAATTTCTATGTAATTCAGTGCCAAAATGCATGTTTTTCCAAATAGCACTAAAACGAGGCAAAGAAACTGGTTTTCAAATTGAGACTTTCTTGTCATATTATAATGTAAACCAATTTCAACATTCTGATTTGTTTTGTGTGAAAACTGTTGCACTATTTTTTGCTGTATTTTCCAGCAGTCCACTGCATGCCATTTGTGTAAAGGATTCTTTCTATACTTCTTGTGAACTGTCTACCCATAAGAACCTTGGCATTGGAATCTAGGTTTTTGGCAAAGTATTTTGTTACCTCAGTCTTGTATCAGGTTGCTGTGTTTTTCAGTTTGTTACATTGATAATGATTGGTTCATTAATTAAATACTTTAATGGAAAAAAAGTTTGTTTACTTCAACAGCAGTTGGATTTGGTTGTAAGTTTAAAAATGTGCAGAGTATGTATGCTGTTAACAATAAAATACTCAGAAAAAGAATAGTAGAGGTACAGAAGGAACATTTTAGCTCAAAGGCAGCAATCATGTTTTATTTGTGAATGGATGGTAATACAGTTGAAGAGGTTTTAGAGTGCATAGTGTCTAGGCATTTAATAGTATAAATACAACAGAATTAAAATTTCTGAGATAAAAAGGAAAACCCCTCCAAATTTTCAGGTTTTTCAAGTGGGATTTGGAAAGTCCAAAGAAGCAGAGACAAACCTAAATTTGGTGGCACTTAAAATTAAACTCAGCAAGTTTGCAGATCACATCAAGCTGAGGATGCAGTGACAGATCTGAGGGATGGGGCCATCCTGAGGGACCTGGACAAGCTCAAGCAGTGGTTGAGGCTGACATATTTCTGATGAACAGACTGAGAGCAACCCTGGGGAGGACTTAGGGGTGCTGGAGGGTAAGAGGCTCGACATGCCCCAGCCATGTGTGCTGGCACCCAGAAACTCCCCCTGTGCTGGGCTGATCCCACAGAGTGGGCAGCAGGTGAGGATTCTGCGTCTCTGCCCTGCTCAGGTGAGACCCCCGCCTGCAGTGCTGCCTCCAGCTCTGGAGTCCTTGGTATAGGAAAGATGTGGACCTGCTGCAGCGGGTCCAGAGAAGAGCCACAAAAATGATCCTAGGGCTGGAGCACCTCTGCTCTAAGGAAAGGCTGAGACAGTTGGAATTGTTTAGCCTGGAGAAGAGAAGGCACCAAGGAGACCTTATTGCCACTTTTCAGTACTTAAAGATGCCACTTATAAGAAAGATGGGGACAGACTTTTTAGTAGGGCCTTTAGTGATAAGAGGAGGGATAATGGTTTAAATCTAGAAGGTTGATTCAGACCAGATATAAGGAAGAAACTTTTTTTGATGAGGATAGTGAAACACTAGGTTGGTTGGCCAGAGAGATGGTGACTGCCCCATCCCTGGAGGTGTTTAATATCAGGTTGGATGGGGCTATGAGCAACCTGATCTAGTAGAAGGTGTCCCTGCCCAGGGGACTTGGACTATGTGATCCAGCTCAAACCATTCCATAATTTTATTATTCCATATTCAAGGTAAATAAGCTCTGTATTATGACTGGCAATGAAGGTGCTTTCATTTCTGCAGAAACATAATTTCATTTGCCCGAGGACAAATTAAATGTTACCTAATGTGAAGATGAGAGCAAAATAGACTAGTATAAAATCACTACTTTTACAGCTGAAAAAGAAAGCATATATCCCTTCCCTAAAATGGAATCCTTTTCCTGTTGTCCCCCAGAAACAGGAAGAGTGTTTAAAGACTTTTCTTATTGCTTGGTAGTCTTAGAAATAAGTTGGATCTAGACAATTTTCCTCCAGGTCATGTCCCATGTTTAATTGTAAATATTTTATCAAGCATCAATAAGTGTCTCTTGTATTTACCAAATGGTTCTTTTCACTAATAGCATCAGTTAAAGTGGAAAAATTGATTAGAATTATTCTCCTTCCCATAGGTAACAGGATAGAAAATACACAGAGGAAAGAAAGGAAAAAATGTTAGAAAGGAAAACCAACAGTCACAATATCCAAGACTGACATTGTTATGGCGTCAAATTGCAGGGGGGAGAGAGGACTACTTTCTGCATTGCAGTATTTCACTATAAGGTAACATACTTTTGTCATCCGACACCCAAAGATGAGTACTGAAGAGCTCATTAAACGCTCATTACGTCCAAGCCTCTTGTCTTGTAACCTGGGAGAGAAAAACCAAAAGGAAATATCAAAGAATTTTGTTCCTACGTTAGATGCCAGGCTGTGCTTGGGTATGCAAGGAATGGCACTGGTAAATTGCAGTAATTTCTCTTCTGAAATAGATAATGGTGTTGTGATATTCCCATAGCTGTGACCTATTACTCTGGAGATTTGTTTATCAAATTTGGAGAATATACCAGACCTTTCCTTGGGGGGAGGGAGGAGCTGTGAAGATAAAAAAAAGTCAAAGTTCACGTCTCAATAGACCTCAGAGGTAAGAGCAAGTCAGATAAGCACATTAGGAAGGATGAAAACACCCATTTTGCGTCAACTAAAACACAGTTGTGCTTAGGAAGTGCAGATAGTAATGAATTGGAGGAAGTATCCTTTATATTTCTGGACTTCATCTGTAGACATGTTCTTTCTGCCAGAAATCAGCTTTTCAACTTCCAGAAAGAATAGACTGGAGTGGGGGTTGAGTTGGGGTTAGGGTGTGTTCCAACTGATTCATTTGTTTAAGACAATCCATGCTTTGGGTTGGCAAGCATGATGTAACTGAATATAAAGCAAACAAGCAAGATCAGAAAACAAATAGATTTCTTATCGTATCCATATGGAGAAAAATCCATCAAATTATGCAGAATAAAAGTAGCAACCAACCATCTAGATAAGTTATTTTATGTATAATTTGTTAATTGACACCACTGTCTTAATAAAATAAAATAATTTTTGAACACAAAGGAACACTGCTAGAGCCCTGAAAATGCTGAAAGTTATTGGTAACAAGTGGTTACCATTTCTTGTAATAATACAAAACTACAAAATTGAGCCTGTCTGACATGAATATATGACTTGTTGAACATAATGTCATACTCTCTCGCAGAGCAAAGAGACAAAAAATGAAAAGCAAGGAAAGGGGCAAGTAGCTGGTGCAGAAAGGTGAAGGTTTCAAAAAACAACCACAGAATAACACTTCGGTTTAGATTACAAGGTGTTCTTTGCTACTTTCAAGTACAGCGTACTTGGAAATCCAACTAGTCCTGTCTGCATTGTTTAGCAGTGCAATTGTTTTTATTCTTTCAACGAAAGGGGGAGGGGGAGGGAATAGTTTTTATTTCACCTACCAGCCTCTAACAGGGTGCATTTGTAACTGCTGAAAAGACTTGATCTTTGTATCGTAAAGGTGAGCTTTTTCTTTTTCCCTGTAGATATTTATGGAAAGAGAGGGGTGATGTGGAACACACATAGACACGTTTAAACACTCTTGGGCTTATGCTGAACTGCCCAACTTTGGCATGCACACATGGGTGTAGGGCTCCAAGATCATCAGGTGATGATTATGTTTGAATTTAAAACTTTTAAAACGTTTGCTGAATTTTTGAACTGAGAAAAGGGGGAACAAGAGAAGAAAGGGCCTTAAAGTTGCAGGGGAAAGGGGGTTGATGTTTTTATTTTTCAGTTATTATTTTGTAAATCTTTCTCATGAGCTAATTTCCTTGCCTATGCTTTAAGGTAAATGGGCCAAGTAATTCTTTATGGTTTTAAGTGAACCCTTTAGTCTCCTTCTTACCTGGCTCTGAACTTCTTTGTTTATCTTTCACCTTTTACTAGGCAGAACAAACAGAAATTCACAGTGAACTTTCTGTTTCCACAGAAACACTGGAAACTTGTCAGTGTACTTCAGGATGTTTTTTAATGTGGCCCAACATTCCCCTCTCTCTAGTTAATAAACGATTAATGTAGCCACCAAGGAAAGCTGTGCCAGGAATGAGGTACATATTGGTACAAAGTCCAATTGGCAGTAACTTGATTTTTTCCTCATTATTAATACTGAGTCACAAAAAATCAGACTGAGACACCTCTTGCTGACTCCTGCTCTTCCTTCAGCTTAGTAAACTCCTGATATCACAATAGGGGCCAGGAGAAGAGCCCTCTTAGAATGGAAATTTCAATGAAGAAACTGGAAGTCAAAGGTGAGTACAGAAGTTTGGAGTAACCTCCATCTGTGAGGTGGCACAGTTGCTTTAGAAAAGGAAGACTCCAGGCATGAACACAAGCCCTCTGGAAAATCCGTATGCAGTGGTGCCCAGGGCAAATTGATGCAGCTCTGGCACAGGTTTAGGAAAGTAAATGTGAAGTCCCAGAGGTGAAAGACTTTTTCTAATAATTTTTGGGGTTTTGTTAGTATTGGTGGTTTGGTGGTTTTTTGATATTCTTTTCTTAAGTAACTGGCCTATATTATAAGCATATATGTTGAGGTTTTGCACCTCTATTGAAAAATACCTTTTTAAAGCATTCTGTCAGGGCCCTTGGGTACTAATTGCCCTAATGGCCCTGACCAGCCCGTCTGGCACCCACTCAATGGGTCCAGGAGCCCATTTAAGCTCAGCCCTGGGCCCTCAGCCCCTGCCTGAGCTCTGCCCTTTAAGGCTCAGGCCCCATAGACCCTGAGGTCCAGGCCCTGACAGCAGGCTGTCTCAGTTGCGGTCTTGCATTGTCCCTTGGGGACCCTGAGGATAAGCTTCTTGGCTTGGCCTCAAACCTGTCTCATCCCACAGATTTGTTGGGTGGTCTTGGGTTCTGGGCTGGAGGGAAGGGTGGTTGGCCATGGCCATGGCCATGGCCGGTCCTGCTCTCCTCGCCACAGTACCAAGAGAGTGTGTCCTGGTAGCTGAGGCTGCTTCCCCACCAGTTTCTTCCCCTGGAGTCTTAATAAGAGAAATTGAGAGGTTTTTCTCTCTAAATAGCTAATAAAGCAGACAAATCCAGCTTGCCTCCCCCTCCCCCCCCCCAAAAAAAAATAATTATTGTATTCTTTTGCATGTCTCCTCACCCAGTCTGCACCTTCATTTAAGTTAGTGTTTATGTTGGCTATTAATACAGGTCCACCGGCCAAGCAGGTGTTGATTTAAATTATATCCATCTACTATTTCAAACTCCTGCTGTGGTAGATTATTTTTGATGTGATTAAATACAAAGTTTTATTTTCTGGTCTCATAACTGTGCACACAATTTTGTGTTGATTTTTGTCATTATAAGTTTAAAGAGATAATCTTAGCAGGACTAAGCTTACCAAAAGCTCCTCTGAGAAACACAAGGGGCTATTTAAGATAAAACACATTAGGTTACAATTGATCTAATGGGAAGTGTTTAAATCCTGATCAGAGAAATCTCCAAGTCAAAGTTTATTCAGAGAAAATGACAGAAACAGAAAGCAAGCTGATTTGCTGTACAGGAAGTTAACAGAGTCACGGGGTTTCCCACAAACAGTCAAAAGCACCAGTACAATTGTAGAGGAAGCAGATGGGGAACATGCAAGCTGTGAGGTCTCTCATTTCAGTGGAAGCAGAACTGGAGCATTGGAAAGCATGAAGTACTACACAATGAGGCTTGAAACCGTGAGTAAATACATTGTCGTTTGATTCCTCTGATGTTCAGAAGTGTATGATTTTGTGTGTTCTAGTGAAATACTAGGATTGCACATAACAAACATAAACTCCATTTTTTTTTCACTTTATGTAACAACTGAAAAATGCCGAGGTGGTGTTGTAACTATTCCAGGCAAAATGGGTGACAGTGTTTTATAAAACTTCAATACAACAGTTATTAAAAGCAGGGTTCTTTTGTTTGGTGTGTGAAAAAGTTTCTTCAACTTTATTCATATAACACAGGTTGCAGTTAAACATTGTCTTCCGGTTTCTTCTCTGTACTGCAAGTAACCTAAGCAAACAGAGAAGGTCCAGAGTGGCTAATTTATTTTAAAATTCCTCTTTTGAAGAGGAGAGATATTTTTCAGTTTCAGAACACAGGAAATATTTTCTGCAGTAACAGAGACCACAGCAATATCAGACAAGTGAAGCAGTGCTCATTTGCTCCATATTGGAATACCATCTTATACGAAGTGAGGCTTTGACAATATATGTTCATTTGAACAAAGGACAGTACAAATTAGTACAATAAGTATCTCTTAACTCCTTGCGTATAATCCTTTTTCAGAATGACAGTGGCTATTTCTGGTGAGAAATTATTGTTGTGACAATAGTTGAAGTGCTGCATTTTTTAAAGATCCTGTCCCAGCTGAAAAAAGAGAAACTTAGTGTTTTAATCACCTAGTTCAGTGGATATCAGCTAATGGTTGCAGCCAGTGGATTCCAAAAGAAGTGGCCTGAAAGAAGCCTGAACCCAAAATCATATTACATATTGGGAAACTGATGCCATCCCTTTCTTGAAAAATTTGTGTATCAACTAATATACCTTTGAACAGGTCAAAATGAAAGACAGAAATGGGATGGTGCTCAGTAACCACTGGAGCTTACCAGAAACTAAATAGTTATTAGGTGAGTAGGTTATTTAAACAGAGTATATGGATCTCTGTGTGTCTCTGTGGTTTGTATAGAGTTCTAAGTCCGTGTGTAAAAAGGACTTAATTGTTTCTTTAGTGTCCCTGTTGTAAAGTTTTACTCACAGTCACCTTCCACGCCCTACAAGGCCCCTGGTTTCTAATATGAACGCTAGTCTACTATTTTCCAGATCAAGTGGTTAATAGTGTTGTTGGCATGCTAAAACTACTGATTGTTTGAAAACAAGCTATCAGGATGAATTTGTATTGCCCAAATTGAGTAAGGTATACATAAAGTGAAGAGAAACAATAGCAAAAGTTTGTTTGTACATAGTTCAAAAAGGAGTGGGAGATTGTTTCACGTAGGAGACGTGTGGGGCGAGAGAACATTTGAGTGAACTTCCTGCTTTGCATAACTTTGTACTTTAAACTAAGATGGAGACTTCTGCGCAGAGGTATATACAGGAATTGCTCTCTTTGCATTGGCTAGGCAGTAGTGGTCTTCCAAAAGGTAGAGTGTATTTTAAGATTTGGTCTTTATTGCAGGAAGAGACTACTAGTTTTCTGCTATTTCTTAAATCTTAAAAATGCAATTTTCCTTCAAGATTCCCAGGCCTACTTTAACAAGAATTATTCAAGCCATATTGCTTCCTGCTGTAAAACTGACTGCTGAAAACATATTTCACCAGAATAGTGTAATGATTTTTTGCACTTAGCATCTGTATAAAACAAGGAAACGAACAAACCTGGATCCTGTATTTCTGCAAAAATCATGACAGACATTAGAACTTTATTATCACTTTGTTTCATCTCCCCCTTTAGTAAATTTGTCCCATCTCCTATGCAGTAAATCATCCTCCACAGAAAAGTTTCTATCATGATGCTCTGGTTTTCTCTACCTTCCTCAGTCACTTTGTTTTCTCTTGGATGGGAAGACTGGATCCAGAAACTACTGTACTTTTACAACTTCATTGAAGCTCTTGCCCTCTGTCCTTGTTACATTTCTCTCAATCTTCAAACCTAATCCTGTCTCTGCTAAGAATTCTGTTATTTCTTCAAAGAGAACACTGAAAGATAAATATTACCTCCAAAGGGGGGAGAGGGAAAAAAAAAAAAAAAAAAAAAAAAGGAAAGCAGCTGTGGGTGAAAAAATAAGAACTAGATCTTGAACTGACTTTCTGTATTGTTGTTGGCTTCTTTTTGTGTATTTTTTCCCTGAAGTTTTCAGGAAGCATTTTTCAATCTTGCTTCCTAATTAATACTCTTATGGGGGAAAAAACCAAAACAAACCAAACAACAAAAACACTCTTAAATATTCTTTCTCTTACTTTTCTACTAAACAGCATGTGACTAATTGTGAATGGTTTCCATCCAAAAATAGGGTATTTCAGTGCAAGCTGATAGGTGATGATGCAGTCCTACTTTTAAATATATTGTATCTTTTCTAGGCAAATAACACTCTCAAGGTCCTACCTAGCTGCTAGTGAGCTAATGACAAAATGCATATTTGAGTTTTACTGGTTAATTGAGGAGGCCATGTTAGAAGTATTTAAAGCAGATGGAAATAACGTTAAAGTTTGAGTAACGTTAAGGTTTGTGAGCATATAGAAAGTCTATTCTGCACATGACAATTTGCAGAGAGCAACACAAATTTTAACTTAAGAGAAGGAATTATTACACATCATTCAGAATAACTTCTTCCATTCTTTGAGGCCAACAGAATGAAAAAGAACAGTTGAGCATCTTGGATTTGCAAGGGGAGGACAAAACACCTATTGATGGTAAATACAACTGTTAATGGTTCTGATACATTGTTGTACATGCCACATTGTATCACACCCTCTTGAGTGCTAGTAGAACAAACAAGGTTTCATAGAATCATAGAATGGTTTGGATTGGAAGGCCCTTAAAAGTCATCGTGTTCCACACACTGCCATGAGCAAGGACACCCTCTACTAGACCAGGTTGCTCCAAGCCACGTCCAACCTGGCCTTGGACACTTGCAGGGATGCGGCAGCCACAGCTTCTCTGTGCAACTGTGCCAGAGCCTCTCCACCACAGCCATGTCCCATCACTTCCCAATATCCCATCTAACCCTGCCCTCTCAGTAGGAAGCCATTCCCTCTTGTCCTGTCACTCTGAGCCCTTGGCTGAAGTGCCTCTCCAGCTCTCTTGGAGCCCCTTAAGGCACTTTGAAATGCTATAAGTTCTCCCCAGAGCTGCCTTGTCTCTAGGTGAAAACCCAACTCTATAGCAGAGGTGCTCCAGAGGTGCTCCTCAGAGTATCTTCATGGAATTGCCTGAACTCACTTGAGCAGGTTCACATCCTTTTTATGCTGAGGACCCCAGAGCTGGATGCAGTGCTCCAGGTGGGGTTTCATGAGAGCAGAGCAGAGAGGGAGAACTTTAGATTCAGTCTAGGGCACAGGCCTTCTGGGCTGCTAGTGCATTGTCAGGTCACGTCAAGCTTCTTGTCCAGCAGCATCTCCAAGACCACCTTCTTAGTCCTATTGAAATCAACTGCCAGTTTAGAACTGTGGTCTGAGACTTAGCATGTTCAGTGGCAAAAGCAGTTTACACTTAAGGCAGTCTCAGTCACCTTATCAAATGAAAAGATCCCAGTGTTAAATACCATAGAATCCTAATAGGCTCTAAAACACACTAGGCTCTGAAAACATTTGCTTTGTGATGTGGTAATCAGGACACTGAGAGACTGTGGCAGGATCACTCCTACACAATGGAAAAGAATGCAGTTTATGTTCACAGCACCTTTCTAGGAAGAAGAGGTGAAAAGATAATTCTGTAGTTTCACAAACTTCTCAAAACATCAAATGATAAAGTAGGTGGGTTCTCTATAGCATGAAGTTTCTTCTAGGCCTAAAAGTGATTCAAATTAAACTATATTACCATTACTATATATGAAAACAGGTGAACCCGTTGCACTGAGCCCATTTGTAGTCTAAAATATAACAAAGCCCTGAATGAGGAGGTATAAGAGAATCTGTTTTCCAAACCTTTATGAAAACTCAGCTCTTCATATTAGATTTTGAGGTATCAAAACAGTAACAATTGTATTTAAGAGAGTACAGGTCAATACAATACATTACTCCCTTTTGGCAAATCACTAAAAGTGCATTTTTTGTGTTTTTGTTTTGTTTTAGAGAAAGTGAATTGAAGACTGAGTATAAAAGTCTATTAATTTGCAAATTGTAAAATTCAGCAATGATACACTGTGGAAAAAAACATATTTGTGCTATTGTTGCATGTATTCTTATTTTTACAAGCATTTTAATCTGCTATTGGAAAGATCTTCGGCTACCAAATACAATAACTACAAAAATCTTCCCCCAGACAGCAACTGCCAGTCCAACAGGTCACCTTTGTAGGGGGAAAATTGCTCGAAATGCAATAACACCATTAAAAGATAACAAAACTTTTATTATATCCCCATACTTTGATGACAGAGAAAGCAAAGTCACTCGTGTGATTGGGATTGTTCACCATAAAGATGTGAAACAGCTATACTGCTGGTTCTGCTGTCAGCCCAATGGAAAGATCTATGTATCAAATGCAAAAATTGATGTTCACTCAGATAGATTTGGATTCCCTTATGGTGCAACAGATATAGTTTGTTTGGAACCTGAAAACTGTGATCCAACACATGTATCAATCCATCCGTTTGCACATGGAAATATTGACCAGCTGCCAAGGTTTGAAATTAAAAACCGCAAGGCTGAGCCCTTTTCTGTTGACTTCACTGTGTGCATCTCTGCCATGTTTGGAAACTACAACAATGTCTTGCAGTTCATACAGAGTCTGGAAATGTACAAGATTCTTGGAGCACAGAAAGTGGTGATCTATAAGAACAACTGCAGCCATCTGATGGAGAAAGTCTTGAAGTTTTATATAGAAGAAGGAACTGTAGAGATAATTCCCTGGCCAATAAACTCACACCTCAAGGTTTCCTCTAAATGGCACTTTTCCATGGATGCAAAAGACATTGGCTACTATGGACAAATCACAGCTCTAAATGACTGTATATACCGTAACATGCAAAGGAGCAAGTTTGTGGTTCTTAATGATGCTGATGAAATAATTCTTCCCCTTAAGCATCCAAACTGGAAAACAATGATGAGCAGCCTTCAGGAACAAAACCCAGGGACTGGCATTTTCCTCTTTGAGAACCACATCTTCCCAGAAACCATCTCTACTGACATGTTCAACATCTCGTCCTGGAATACTGTGCCAGGTGTTAACATATTACAGCATGTTCACAGAGAACCTGACAGGAAAAATGTTTTCAATCCCAGGAAGATGATAGTTGATCCGCAAAAAGTGATTCAGACTTCAGTCCACTCTGTCCTACATGCCTACGGGGACAGTGTGAATGTTCCCATGGATGTTGCCCTCATTTATCACTGTCGGAAGCCCCTTCAAAGAGACCTTCCCAGAGAATCCCTTGTCAGAGATACAATCCTGTGGAGATACAACTCATCATTAATCATGAATGTTAACAAGGTGCTATCTCAAACCATACTGTAAGTTCAAAAGTGAAGTTAAACCTGAGTTTGAAGGAGGGAAAGTGGAGAGCAACTCTTACTGGGGGGAGGCAGAGGAGACTGATTAAAGATCATGTTACATTTTGCAGTGATTTAGGAAAGCAGCCCTTTTATGTACTGCATGACTGTATATGCAGTTGATATGTGAACTGAATCAATGTATCCAGGCAAGAGATTTTCAAAATTGAAAAAATTATTTGGTTCACAAACTGTGTTTGAGGCTTCAGTCTGCTGTATTCTAATGATACTTACACATGATTGGGAAGTACCTGATGACACTGTTATATGTCTTTGCAGGAAACTGGTGTGACATATCTCTTATCAAGGATGCATCCCCAGTGGAGATAACACCTTTGGCTTTGAAAATGAACTGTGTTGGGTATGCTGCAATTCAAAGTGTAATAATGAAATGTAAAGTTGTTGCAATAGGCATTTAATGCTACCTTCTCCCTAGCAATAAATGCATTGTATGTTTAAGTCCTCTAATACTCACAGGGAAAAAAAGGATCTGTAACTTATGGCCTTTGACACTAGAAAAAAATATCCTACCATAGAACTTCAAATGCCAGCATTGTATTTAGTTGCAGGAATGATTCAGCTATCAGGTCTGTCTCCAAAAGTACACAGGACTCCTGTGAACTACTGGATTTTGTCGTTGTGCAATTATCAAATTTCCCAGTACTTTTTTGAAGATTGATTCGGATTTTGAAAATATAATTCTTAGCTTGTGTTTCTCCATTTGACACAAATTAATGTGACGAAGAGACAGTTCAACGTCGGAGTCGAGTCCGGAGACCTCCCCGAGCACGGTGCGGCACTACTGAGGTCCTACTCCTGCACCTGGGCTGTCTGTGCCTCTCATTCCAGGCATGCGTCTCCCCGGCACACGGCACGTGGAGCTGGGTGATCAGCCCGCCCGGGGCCGCCGCGGCCTGGGCAGACCCTGCACCTCGAAATGCTCAGCCAGCGCGGATCGCTCCGGGGCTGGCCGCCGCGTCTTCCTTAGGGCCTCGCCGCCCAACGTTCCAGGGACCTGGGGCGGTAGCGGGCGCGGCCAGAGGCGCAGCGGTGAGGCCACCGCCCGCCCCGGGCTTCCCGCCGCCCCCGGCCGACTCCCCGCGCCCCGCCGGATGGGCCTTCTGGGGCTGTGCTCCGCTGGGCCGCTGGGCCGCTGGCCGAGGCTGCTCGCCCACCGCCGGTGCCGTGCCTAACGATCCGTGCGGAGACACCAGCCCGGCTTAGTACCGCGAGCAGCCGCCCTGGGCGTGCCATGTGGGGGCGGATATGAACGGCCCCACCCGGACGCGGCGGGCGGGGCCCTGCCTGAGGCACGGCCTGGGCGGGGGCTTGCGGGGTCTCCCTGGCCGCAGCCGGCGCCGCCTCACCGGGCGGCAGGTGACGGGATCGAGCGCTCGGGTTCTTGTAGCCGGCATCGCTCGCAGGAGAGGCGCGACGGACTCGGGAGTTTATTTCCATTCAAGAAATGTAAAATCAGACGGTCGTCAGCTATAGCATTATTCTACGGTACTGGTGCTAACCACTCAATGGTAAGTTAAAGGTACAGATTAATTGTCCAAATCAGGCTTTTTGAGTCTCCATCTGAACACATGCCAAGCGTGGACTTTAATCTTGGATTTAAAGCATGAATAACTGCTCCAAAGAGTAGTTCCAGTGTGTGGTGTGGGTTAATCCTGGTAGGCAGCTCAGTTCCTCACCCTTCCCCCCTTGCAGTGGAATGGGGAGAGAATCAGAAAGGCCAATGTGGAAAAATTAATGGGTTGAGATAAAGAGTGTAAGAGGTAAAGCACAGCTGTGTGCACAAGCAAAGCAAAATATGGAATCTATTCATTATGCCCCCTTAGCAGGCACGTTTCGACCCATTTCCAGGAAAGCAGGGCTTCATCAGGTCTGATGGTAACTTAGAAAGCCATATATTGTCACGTCCTATGTCTCCTCCTTCTCTCCCCAGCTTTGATTGCTGAGCATGGCATCATGCTGTGGGAAGGGCCTTGTGTCAGTTTGGTCAGCTGTAACCCGTGCAAACTTCTTGTGCTGCCCTGTTTCTGGGACAGGAGCCACGAGAAACAGAGATGGCCTTGATGCTGCGTGGGCACTGCTTAGAGATAGTTAAACATCAATGTGTTTGAAACACTCAGTTTGGTCACCAAACACAGCACCCTCCTGGCTACTGTGGAGAAAATTAACTCTGGTCCAGCTAACAAAAGTACAGTGTGTAAGACAAAAAGTTGACATAACAATCTTTTAAATGTCATGCAATTTTGATTTTGCCTGATCTAGTTTTTTTCCAAAAGACACAAAGTCTAATTGTTTACAATAGGAGGAGTTTGCTTAGGTATGCACAGCAGATTATAATGGAGAAGTTTATGACTGTACAGGGAATTGTGTGGTTTGTTAGTTCTAGTGGCACAAAATAAGTATATGGCAACACTGTATATTGGTCTGGCTTACCATCTTTGTATTTAGAATAGAAATGGTCAGTTTAATTTTTTTTTAAACAGTATTTTATGAGGAGTGGAATAATACTGCCTTCAGTTTAATCCTTCAAATAATATGCTTCTGACTTTGGATTATACAAGAGAGGAAGGACACTGGTGTGTCAAAGAGTCTTTCTGAAAAATGTAATCTATCAAAATATTAGCAACAGACAATCTAGATAAAGATGGTAAATGATTGGGAATTTTTATTTAGCAACAGTGGTTTGTGTTGTTACTTTTGACAAAAATCATAAAGTAGAGGATAGAAAGTAACTTTTTTCAAAAATAATAAGCTACTAATGCTGTTTGTTAGTTGTGAGTTTTTATTTAGACCCTGCATGAACCAAGGCTTAGGCTCTTTATTATTTCTGTACTACTGAATCTAGTACTTCATATTAGCAACTGAAACTCTGCAATCACCTCTTATCAGTTGCCCCCTATCCTTACCCTAGATTGGGAGATAAAGTAATAAACTGAGAGTTATCAAAAATTTCATTCAGTGTAAACTTTGTGAAGATACTGAAATGAGCAGTTTAAAAGATTCTTCGGCTGTTTTGATGCAAAGAAAACAAGTTACAAAGGAAGGCCACAATGCAGAGAGCATATGAGGAAGACAAACAATTACCAAGAAATGGCTCTTAACTAAATTAGCACTTGGTTCCACCTTTTAGTAAGGACAGTGTCAGTTGTGGAGGGTTAAAGACAGATGACAGAAAAAAAGTTCTGGAAATAGAAGCTGTACAGCAAAGGTAAAAACAAAAGCAAGGCAATACAGAAAAATTTCCGTTTCAGAATTCTAAAACAGACAAGCTATTGGAAGAACCTATAATGGGAGTTTAATAAATGTGTTGTGAGCATAGTGGTACAATATGGCTAAAGCATGAGTGATTCCTTGGTTTAGGAAGGGAAAAAAAGATGATTTAAATATCTGAAAGTTTGTAGGTGCATTCTTGGTCCCATACAAGCTTTGAGAGAAAATTTTAGAAGGACTATGACAAAAGAAATAAGGAGAAATGTGATTAATTTGAGCAGCCTGATCTACTGAAATATGCTCCTGACTACAGCGGGGGGCTGGAACTAGATGATATTTAGAAGTCCTGTCCAACCCAAGCCATTCTGTGATCATAACCGTGACAAGAGCCCTTTATTATGACCTTGCCACAGAAGAAAACACATTGTGTAACTGCTCTTGGCTGACAAACCGGGCAGATGTATTAATCATTGGCTGGTGACAAGCTCAGATGTGTCTGTGCAATGTGATGCACCTTCAAAAAATGTAATCCCGGCATGTGTTAAGAAAGAAAATTTACAACAATGATGAGGGCTTGTTACTTGTCATGCACAAATGGACAAGGAACAGAGATTTCTAGTCTCCTGTATTAGAGATTAATTGAACCTGGGCCAAGCACCCAGAAGTGATTTGTAAAGGAAGAGTGTTTCTTCTGAGATGCTTTTTAACAGCCTGTCTTGTTAAATGAAACAGTAATAAATACAAAGTCTGGGAGGTGATATGACTGCAGTCTGTCAGGGCAGTGGGGAGAAACAAAGTCTGTTTAGGGGGAATACTGCAAAGTGGCCATTGATACCATTAGCTAAATTTAGCATTAAAACAAATCTATATAATTTGCATCATGTTCTGCTTGCATATTATTTGGAATTAAAAAATACAAAATTGGACTTAATTATTATTGTTTTTATAAAAGAAAGTATGCTAAAAGCATACTTTTGAAGTTAAAATTTGCCAAGTACTCTCTATAGTAAAGAAATGGAATGCTCCTAATTACACTGACTTAATGTATTTTCTGACTATATATCTGTGCTGTTAATTTCAGGAGGTCAAAAATTAATGAGTAGTGTTGAGGAAAACATGATTTTCACTCCTTAAATAACTGTGTATTTCTTTTCTTTAGGATTGGGTGTTCTGGTATATCTTGAGCTCTAGATTTTGCTCTTTTTCTCTGCTTCTAGAACCTGCTGCTGTTTCAGCACTCTCTCACAGGATCTGTATTCACCTATTTGAACTAGGCCTACAGTGTGTTAGGAAAAAATGATTGCCCGAGAAATACAGATATATGGTATATTTTTCTGGTTCTTTTTAAGTACATGTGTCAACTGAGGATACATTGACACGGAAGATTAATTTCCAGAAGGAAACTTGAGTAGCCTTAAGAAAAATCACCTATGTTTGACAACTCCACACTTATTTGTAATTTAAATTAAGTTGTTGTGGCGCAACTGTATGCATTGCTCAAGAGAAGGAAAACTTGTTTTTCTAGTAGGTGTGGCTGCTGTTACTGACATTACCAGAGTGCCAGCTATCTGAAATACAATGTGCCCATAACTAACTTAGGTGTTGTACCAGTATTTTTCCCTCAGTATTGTTCTGTATTGAACAATACTTGCAATTTTTCTTAAAAATATTTAAGTTTTTATCTGTTTAAAATAAACAATTGGTAGATCATCTCAGCAAAGTACATTAGCAAAAAAATAAATGGAGGACTGAACAGAACTTCACTCAGCTATCTGCTTTAAAAGGTACTTTTTCCTTTCCAGCGTTCACTGTTTAAAACAGTTGAAAAGATGTATATCTTCTTGTTTATTATCTGCTAGCAAAAGCAGAAGAAAAAAGCAGGTAATAAATTGATTCTGTTATTTGATGTTGACATGTTTTGATATTTCTTTAGTTAAAAACTTTACTCTATAAGACCGAACAAGATTTTTAAGTCATAAATAGATAAGACTAAGGAAAAAATGTTAAATGTGACCTGTATGTTGTAAGAATGCTAATTTATATAACATCCTTAGAATGAGAATGCTCGGGGGAAACTTTTTGTACTTTAGAATGTTTCATAAAAAGACAGAAAATTTGAGTTGTTTTCACTCACAGATCTCCAGCTGAAATTCATATGACAGTAGCAGACTTTTAGCATGTATTTACAGTTCTGATCCTAATTGTAAGGACTTCTGGGGAAACTCTCCATTTCAGAGATAAAGCAGTCAATGCTTTCTGCTGCTCCTTCTCTACTTTGTACCTAGTGGGAAACACTGAGATTTCTGGTGCCCTGTGACTGTTCCAGTCTGTAAAGCAGTTTCTTGGTAGCTGGCAAAGGGTGATGTAAATCAACATCCTTGGCAAATGAAGCATTTTAAGGAGTGTGTTGTGATTGTAGTTCTCCTTACTTTACTTTCTCATGAAAGAGCAATTGTGAAAATATTTTACATTATTCTGCAGGCATGGATGATTATTTTTTGCTTACTGGAAACATTTTCTTTATCTTGTGCAACAGCATCACTTTATTTCATCTTGGCATTTTACCCCACAGTTCTTGCTGGCAGCTGGGGAAACTCTTCTTCCAGTCCAGTTTTCTGATCTGGTATGAATTTGATTAATCTGGGACACTCTTTTTCCAAAGATCCTTGTAATACAAGCTGGCCCTTGAAGAGAATTGCTGTCACTTTACTGTTTATGGATCGTATCTCAATGCCTAAAGATGAATTTGTAGAGAAAACTTCAATCTGAGCTCCACTTGCAGAAATTACTGCTTGAGAATGCCCTGAGCTCCCACCTGGGCATTAACACTTGCTCAAGATTGTTGCCATGCAGGTACTCAGGGCTGCCTGTCTCTTCCTGCAGCAGCAGGAGTGTAAGAGCCGCCCCCCAAAATGTTCCAGGAGCTGAGCCAGCATTAAAGCAGTGTGAAGGGGCCCTTATCTCCAGCGAGCATTAATATGTGGTGACCATTCCTGCAAGCCCTGCCTTATACAGTGCTGAGTAGGGTAGAGCTGCTGACTAAGTTTAATACCTGCATAGATTTCACCTGTCTACTGCTGGATTGTATTAATTGACCTTCCTCTGTATGTATTGCCTCATCTGTGGTGAACTGCAAATTAGGAAATTTATAAATTAGCAATTATATCTGAACCATTGTGTGCAATCCCCAATGCGTATGTTTATTTGATTCATAGATACATCTAATTTATATATCAGCCTCTTGCTTGTCTGTGAGAAGTCTGGTTGAAAGGGTTTTTGTACATAATATACACTGTAGGGGAAACAAAAGTTTTGATTTGCTTTAGGAATTACTGCCTAATTATTAAATTGGATATTCTAAACTTTGGATTATAGAAAATACTGATTAATAATAATGATTAATAATTAATCCTTTTGCTGCTGTATATATACACCTCTGTTATATTCTCCTACGGACCCCTCCATGTACAGAGACTGCTCCACACATCTGACAAATGGAGGCATTCAGAGTGTCACATGCAGTATCATCCATACCATTAAAGGTGTGCTCTGGCTGATTTTACATAATCAGAGACTCAGCTACCGTGCTTTTAAGTCAGTGTACTATGATAGAGATTTACCCCCATCTTGTTTGTGAAATTCTTGAGCAATGATCATGAGTCAATATTATCTCATACAATACATATTTTCTCTTCTGCAGATGCAGCAACATAAAGTACAAGGACAAAGAAATTTACATCCACCTTTAGATAAATTAAGAATGTTGTGTGGCAGGAAAAAATCTTACTTTGCTGCTGCTGCTGTGTGCATTATTACTTTAACTTCAATGGTCACAGTTTCTTATAGGTTGCAGAGACTTTCTCACCAGCCAAAAGTAATTCAAGAAGGTAGCAAATGTAGAGGGGAAATTGCCAATAGCACAATAACACCATTAAAAGATAACAAAACTTTTATTATATCCCCATACTTTGATGACAGAGAAAGCAAAGTCACTCGTGTGATTGGGATTGTTCACCATAAAGATGTGAAACAGCTATACTGCTGGTTCTGCTGTCAGCCCAATGGAAAGATCTATGTATCAAATGCAAAAATTGATGTTCACTCAGATAGATTTGGATTCCCTTATGGTGCAACAGATATAGTTTGTTTGGAACCTGAAAACTGTGATCCAACACATGTATCAATCCATCCGTTTGCACATGGAAATATTGACCAGCTGCCAAGGTTTGAAATTAAAAACCGCAAGGCTGAGCCCTTTTCTGTTGACTTCACTGTGTGCATCTCTGCCATGTTTGGAAACTACAACAATGTCTTGCAGTTCATACAGAGTCTGGAAATGTACAAGATTCTTGGAGCACAGAAAGTGGTGATCTATAAGAACAACTGCAGCCATCTGATGGAGAAAGTCTTGAAGTTTTATATAGAAGAAGGAACTGTAGAGATAATTCCCTGGCCAATAAACTCACACCTCAAGGTTTCCTCTAAATGGCACTTCATGCAAGATGGGACACACATTGGCTACTATGGACAAATCACAGCTCTAAATGACTGTATATACCGTAACATGCAAAGGAGCAAGTTTGTGGTTCTTAATGATGCTGATGAAATAATTCTTCCCCTTAAGCATCCAAACTGGAAAACAATGATGAGCAGCCTTCAGGAACAAAACCCAGGGACTGGCATTTTCCTCTTTGAGAACCACATCTTCCCAGAAACCATCTCTACTGACATGTTCAACATCTCGTCCTGGAATACTGTGCCAGGTGTTAACATATTACAGCATGTTCACAGAGAGCCTGACAGGAAAGATGTAATCAATCCCAGGAAGATGATAGTTGATCCGCAAAAAGTGATTCAGACTTCAGTCCACTCTGTCCTACATGCCTACGGGGACAGTGTGAATGTTCCCATGGATGTTGCCCTCATTTATCACTGTCGGAAGCCCCTTCAAAGAGACCTTCCCAGAGAATCCCTTGTCAGAGATACAATCCTGTGGAGATACAACTCATCATTAATCATGAATGTTAACAAGGTGCTATCTCAAACCATACTGTAAGTTCAAAAGTGAAGTTAAACCTGAGTTTGAAGGAGGGAAAGTGGAGAGCAACTCTTACTGGGGGGAGGCAGAGGAGATTGATTAAAGATCACGTTAAAATGATTTCCACGAGAAGGTTACATTTTGGAGTGATTATTTAGGGAATTTATTGCAGAGCCAGGAGTCATTTAATGATACGAAAGTTCAGTGTAGATTGCACTACTGTAAAATGTTTTCATTTAAAAAAATAAAAAATCAGTATTTTTCAACTGATTCAAATAATGCAAATCAGTGTACTAGAAATACAGCTATAGTCATTAGTATTAAAACTATGTTGCTTAAACTAAACAGCTGTTGGGAGTTTTGCTGATCCTAGTGTCTGTTCAGCTGGGTTTTTGAGAGTAAGTTTAAGAAGAGTGATCACTTACTACCCACCGCTGTTCTGAATTACTTCAGCGGTGAGTGCTGAATTGTGTTGGAAAGGTTTAAAACAGAGGCAAGGGATACAGATTGATGTTCAAGAGACTTTTGTGAACTGGAAAGCTATTTCGAGGAGGAAAAAATGGATGGCTGAACAACTATTTATGAAACTTATTAGTTTGTTGGTTTTTTTCTGGGACCTTGAAGCCTCATAAGAAAATGCTTCTTAATGAAATTTAGGCATGAGTTGCATTTTAGTCCTTTATGTGGTGGGTAAGTTGAATTATATTGCTTCCTTGTGTAGGTGTAAGGGTACAGAAGCTGCATCTTTTCCAAACTTTATCTAGAAATAGTGCCAAGTAGTTACTAAATTCTGCTGAAGGGTCAGGTGGAAAACAAAGCAAACAAAAAAAACCTTACTGTACTTCCACAGTTTCAGTCATGTATTTTCTATTTGATAAGTCCCCAAAGCTGTATGTGTTGTACTGTTGTGGCATTGGACTAGAACATATGAAGGCACATCTGAGGGCAGTCTGACACTGGTCGCTGACAGAGGCAAGTGTGCGTGTGAGAGCATGTTTGCTTTTTTAAATTTCTACACCAGTGTCACTCTTTCATCCCTTGATCTGTTTTCTGGTGGCACATACCCTTAAGGAGCTCTGTCAGCAGTATGTTAGTATTATTTGCTAGCAGATGTCCAAGAGGAACTTTACTTAGAGGTCTTCAAGAGACAGTCTGTAAATAACTATTTGCTAATTGTGTTCATAATTACTAGCTGCTATTTTACTGGTTAAAACTTCATTTGTAAAACTAAAAGGGTAGAAGAGCAGTGTAGTGTGTACTGGATGCTTGTCATCATGGTTTCTGCTTGCATACTCTAGGGCAATGTAGAAAAGGAGAATTAAGAGTTCTGAATTAGAATTCTGATCTAAACTTTTCTGCAACTTGTGAAATACTTTTGGAAGCATTCCTTTTCAACTACCACTTCACAGCTTTTGGCTCACTGTAGCATTTACTTCAGAGTGGCTACAGTGTCTCCCAAAGTTTCTATCAACAAACTGGCAGCTGTATTTACAGCCCAGGTGCCTGCTGCAAGGGGTACTGTCTTGCTTGGCAACAGGTCCGGTCCACTTAGAATTTTAGACTCATGTAGTTTGCAAGGGGCATCTGGAAGTCCAACTCAAAGCATGGTTTGCTCAGGGCTTTGTCTAGGCTGGCTGGACACACAGTCTCTCTGGGCAACCTGTTCTTAAGCTAAGCTCTAACAAGAGAATTTCTCTTGTTGCAGTTTGTGACAATTGGCCGTTGTCTTGTCTTCTTCATAGTTCCTTGTTAGTTAGCTGGAGACAGTAGCAGGGCCTTCCCTCTCTTTGCCCACCACCACCTTCCCTTTCCCCCCATTCCTTCCGGAAGGCTGAGCTTCACTTTCAGTTTCTCTGCCATCTTGTGCTTCATCTCTCTGTGGATTTAACAAAGTAGTTACCTGACAGAGTTTGCAGTTTCCCACAGTTACCCACATTATCCTGTTTCACTGATCTGGGTACAATGGCATTTCTGGCATGCTTCTCTTTAATCTTTCAAAGTTAACACACTGTTTTATAGGTGGCTCCTTCAGAGGAAGCTGTTACCACACACATCATACACAGTGTAGTTACTCCCACATTAAGAATGATGAAAACTTGGTGTCAAGAAAAGTAATTGAAAGCTTTCTACTTCATGTAAGCTTCCTTCACTTTTGGGTGCAGTTTGACTTGAGAGTTGTGAATTTGGGTTTAGTTTTTTTAAATCCTTGACTACAAAAACATTTGCCAAAGTAAAATGGTACAAATAAAGGTGGAAAACTAAGTGCTTAAGACTGTTCTTGAATTTAAGAGACACTGCTCCACTGTGACTTCATGCAATTCCTATTGCATCAAATATTGATTCTTGCATATGCAAACTCCTACTGGTGCAATTAATACTGCAGACATTGGGGAACCCTTGCCTTCATTCAGTACTAAGTATACAATTGCGTCTCCTTGGAGAGTGGCAAGAAAAGGATCATATTGACAATAGTAATGCTAACAGTTTTGTCTTTTCAAGGACATGAGCCAATCTTCATGAAAAGTCCTGTTTTCACGTTGTGTAAAAAAAAAAAAAAAAAAAGACATTAAGGGGAGATTTTATTTTAAGGGAGGAGGGGAAACCAACCTAAAGCGTTTCTAAAGCACGTGATGTCATAGATAACAGCTTTTAAGTACATGTTAAAAAGCACAAAAGTATGTGGACAAGTATTTGCTACTCAACAGTTTCCTTGTGTACATCAGGTCTGTGATGATCAGTAAGACCTTTTTACAACTCCTGTGCTTTCTGACAGACTTGATTTTATTTTTTTTTAACCCCAGAGATGTAGAATTCTGTCATTTGCCTCTGTTTTCCAACTCTAGATGTAGCAAGTACTTTAAGTGCATTATATTAACTGCAATTTCTGGAAAAAGTGAATGGCTGGTAGACATCATTTAATATAAGAAAGTGACTTCTTGTAGAGATTAAACATCACCTTCCTCTTCATTATATTTCTACCTACCTGTGAACTATGTTGTAACACAAACTATAGGAAATAAGGACTATAAAATACTGATCAAGGCATTCTGAGTTATGCTGAACAGTCAGAGGTTCTCTGTGGTTAACTGTGATGGCAAGCTCTGTCAGAGATGAAAAGTTGCCTCATTCTTGCTGAGGAGAGATCGTATTGACATGTTCCTGAACTTAGTATTTTTAACATCAGATCCTAGTTAAAGGGCTTTTTTGATTCTTCTATTTCAAAGGCTAAGTATTTAAAGCTACCAGAAAGAAAAACATTTTAGAGAAAGATTCTGGAGAGAGAAAGGGTTTGCTATCTCCTCATTTTTGTTAAGCAGCCATGCACTGTAACCAATATTTGCTGTTACATGTATAAAAGCCTATGGTTCTAAAATAGTAGCTTCACCTTCCGTTTCAACAACAAAAAAATAGGTCAGAAGTCAGGTCAAGCACTACTTCATTTCAGACCTGATAGCAGACTTGAATGGTTTAAACATTACAAGCTATGCTTCAGAACCCAAATAGGTATATTTAAACATGAGTATAGACAAAATGTTGTGGTGAATACTGTTAGCATGCTCTATTGCATTATGTCCAAAACAACCCATTCCCAAATGCCCAAATAAAAGTAAATGATTGTGCACTGCATGATGATACCATTGGGTGTGCAACTTTGGTTCATGCAAAGTCTCATTTTATGGACACACTGCTGATAGTCCATATATTCCTGAAGATTCTGCATATGTGAGCTTTTCAGACATGTTCTTTCCATAACACCAAATGGATACTATGGTCTGGCATACTGGTGGCAAAAACCAAGCCCGTATCATTTTGGCCATTTAGTCCATTTAACCAAGATATTTCACCAGCCAAAAAACTTGAACCTCTCTTTGACTTTCTGTATTCTGGTAGTGGCCAGCGGCTTATCAGTTTTTCTGTCCTCAAGTCCATTATATAAAGGTATCTGTTATCAAATAGTAGAGCAAATATCTCTCCAAAGCCCAGCAAGGACACATTTAAGAAGTCTGGAGGTTTGATAACCCTAGAAGACAAGAAAACAGTGTTAGAAACTCACTTAAAATGTAGTCACGAGCTTTAATTACTAAACCAAATCCTTAGGTGTCTATACTCACCCTTCCGAAAGAATTTAGCAAGAACTGGATGCACATTTTTCAAATTAAGCAACTGAACACTTAGCTGCAGTCAGGCCTGTGGTTTCAGTTCTGACTTTGTGCATTCAGGACAGACCCTTCTGAACATAAATAAAAGTCAGGGTTTAAAAGGGACTGTTTTGCAGAGCACAAGGGGAAAAAAGCCTTGTTTCCAGATACACACAGAAGAAAAAATATACTCGTGTTTTACAATAAATTTCCATATGGGTTCCATGTCTCAATATCTTGTCTTTCTCTTTTGCAAGATGGGAGGGTAAATTAAGAGGTGAAATTACTCAGTTATTCTTACTGATAAACATTTCTTTAGGAGTAGATGTTTCAATGGTAGATACTCCCCAAATATTCAGGCCATTTGAGTTAAGAGCTAACTGCTAGCAGTTCTGAAATGCATTTTTTTCTTTAGTAAGTTACAATCTTTGATGCCACCATTTCTAACTGATACAGCCTCATTCTTTTTATGGAAACAGAATGCCATCATGTTTGATCCCTTCCTGCAGTCTGATAGATTTCACTACCATTCTACAGCATTATCAAGAATGATAGATCAGTAGTGCTGTAAGGAAAAGGTCTTTTTAATTTCTTGTCCGATCAAAGGACCCCCAGAAATGTCTGCTTGGTTCTCTTACAGCACTCTCTATGGCAACATTAGCTTTGGGTCTTTCTTTACAGTTTTCCATTCACAATTCCCATCACTGAAGTCTGATTTGTCTATATTGAAACACCTCAGCTTACAGAATAAAAATGTGAAAGAGGAGTAGTATGTGGCCAGAAACAAAAACAGCAATCAAATTATTTGTTTTATCAGATAAGAAATTAGAATTCAACCTGACCATATACATCAAGTAAGATGTTTACAGAATTTTTATCAAGATTCTTTTGGTCCACATCTAAAGTAAGACATTAAAACTAGTATGTTCTACTTCTTATTTATTTAAAGAACACTGAATCCTAAACTGAAAGGTTTACCTGAGAATATCATAGCTGGCAAAGTCCCACTGGTACAGTCCTAGTGCTGAACTGCACACTATGTATTTACCATCAAAGTGCAGTCTGGGCTGTAGGGAAATGCTGCGGTCTTCAGAAACAGACAGTGTTTTTAAGCACTTGCAGTTTATTTCCCTTCCAATAGGCCAAATCTACGATTAAAACACACAGTTTAAGACCATAAGAAGTTCAGATTATAAACTGTTACACTAACACAGCAAGCCTCACAGTCTCTCCAGGCATGTGTGAATGTTTTTTCAGAAATACTTATCTACTTTAGGTAGGAGCATCAATTCTCCAAGTCACTTGTCTAAAGGTATTGTTGCAGTATTATGTTGTTTCTAGCCTAAAAAAACCCAGTGAAATGGGTGCTTTACAGAATTGCCAAAAAACAAACAAACAAACAAAAAAAATCAAAATTCTAACAGTGTTTCAGTTATGAAACACTTCCATAGCCACAAACTTACAGCACTCTCCAAGCCCAAAGTCCTCAACAGTAATAGTACTTGCAGTTAAGTGCTTCACTGTCAAGTTAGCACATTAGGCATGCACTGAAAGCACCGATTCTTTGCATTGCCATTCATGTAGAGCCATCATTTAAATCTAAATGTTAAGATAAGGACTGAAAAATTAGCTTCCAAAGAGTTTCATGCCTTGTACACAGCCTCACAAGCAGAAAATGTGGGAGAAAATAAAGTCTTACATTATTTGTGAACTTCAGCAAAGTACTCAAGTATTTTATTTCCCTGTGTACCGAAATGATATGTGTGTGATTTATGGTACATACCTTGATTTCATACTTATCTGCACTTAGGAGAATATGATCCCCAGGACTATGCATAAGAGATTTGACTTTGCACTTCTGCAAAACTACCTGTAATTAAAGGATGTAATAATTTATGTTGATGCTGGTAAATAACAAAACTTTCATTTGCATTTTTCACTTCACTAACCACCTGCATACTGTATCCCTGTATAAAGGCAACACAAATACTTTTAGCAACTGAAGGAAAACTAGTTTATGCTTTTCGTGTTCCTGCTAGTGACTTACTCTATTAATAAGCACACATACAGCCTTCATCTGTAGAGTCACCCCCTATCTTCCAAGTTCTGAAATAATCAGAAGAAAAATACTGTTTCATGCTTAGAATTTTGTTATCAAGATCATAGATTTTTTTACATCCTTCTTAAAGCAGCATTCTTTCAGAACAATTCTTTCAGGACCATTCAGTCTTTGAATCAAACACTGATTCCTAATATTACTCCAGCTGCTTTGGAATAGAAATATCTTCAATGGTCTGAAATGTTTAATTATAGCTTACATATTTTTCCTACTGAAATAATATTTTGCATTATTTCCAGAGGTTCTCTAGATTCTACAACTAGTTGCAGGGTTAGGATTAGGAAAACAAAATTTAGAACACATTACAAATTTAGTGCAAGCATTTGCGAGATTAATTAGAAATCAATATTCCCACCTTAGTGACCCATTCTGTGTGTCCAGTAAGGGTATTCAGGCACGTTCCTGTTGATAAGGCCCATACTTTCACAGTGAAGTCTGCAGAGCCACTGACCAGAACATCAAGTTCATCATTGTAATCCACACTAAAAACTACAAGCAAAGAGGTACTAAATAAGGAATATCAGTCTCTGTGTTTTTCTGTGAGACACTGACTAGTAGCCTGTGAATTTAGTAGCCTCTAAATTCATGTGCTACTTAACCTTTAACTGTTGTTCTTGAACTGTATAAAAGAATTGTTGCTCCGGATTCTTAAGTTTACATTGCAAAATTACTGGGGGTTTTGTCCAAATTATAAGCATTTACATCAGTGGTTCCTTAATGACTGGATTATGGCAAAGTGTAACTAGTTCTTATTTCCAGAGTTCTAGTAAGACAATTTCAGCAGGATTAGCACATTTGATAGACCTCTTTACTTACAGGGGAACAGACCTACAGCTGAGTTATTCCGAAGTAGAGGGCAGAGAATTTAGTTATGAGGGAAATGCAAATACAAATTCCCAGGTCCTATTTTCCTCTTTGTTCTAAGCTCATCTACGGTCCGGGCATATAAAGAATGGCCATGGCTATATGTTATCTAAGGTTTGCATCGTTTTGGTAGACATGAAACTACTGAATAACCATGGCATTTAGTATTACTTTCATGAAACTGCAAAACATTACATGGCTAAGATAAGCTTTGGCATATTTGAGGACAGATTTAGATCTGTTCTGGTTGCTCCCCCTGATATGGGGGAACTGAGGTGATTCAGGTAACAAAGGACAGAGCCTATAAAAACCAGAAAAGCTAATGTGCGAAGACTAACTAAAGTATAATTTGTTTGATGATGATGATGTATGCTACTTGACTGGGGAAATTACAAATTGAAAATTTCAACATACCTGCACCAGTGTGTCCTCTAAAATGCTGTGTTTTTGCCCCAGAGCTCCACTCCCAACAGGCTACTGTGTTATCAAAAGATCCTGTTACAAGCTTTTGTTCATCAAACTTCACTGCAGCACAAGTGTGTGTCTGGATACCATATATGCACTGACCTGTGCTTACATCCCACAGTTTTGCAGACAAGTCATCTGATCCTAGAATAGAAAAGAACAGGATAATTGAAAGCAAAGAGTAAATAATATTTCCAATCCTATACTAATCTTTGTTCATCATAAATATAGCATTTGCATGGTATCCCAGAATTGTTATGGTTGGAAGCGACCTCTGGAGGTCAACTCTTCCAATCCTGCTACCAAGCAGGGCCACCTACAGCCCAGGCCCATGACCAGACAGCTCTTGAGTCCAAGGATGCATAATCCAAACCATCCTGAGCAACTTATGCTCAAACACTCTCATAGTAGGAAAAAGAAAATTAAAAAACACTCCCACAATAAAAACAGTGTTTAAAGGGAACTTCTTGTATTTTAGTCTGTGTCCACTGCCTCTTGTCCCATTACTGGGCACCACTGAAAAGAGCCTGGCTCCATCTTCTTTGCACCTTCACTTCAGGTACTGATAACATCCTGAGCCCTACCTTCTTCAGGATAAAAAGTCCCAGTTCACTGAGTCTTTCATATGAGAGATGCTCCAGTCCCTTCATCATCTTCATGGTCTTTCATTGGAATCTCCAGTGTGTCCATGTCTCTTGTACTAAGCAGCTCAGAAGTGGACACAGGACTCCAGGTGGAGCGTCACCAGTGCTGAGAAGAGGGGAAGGAGCATCCCACTTAACCTGCTGGCAACACTCTACTCCTAAAGGAGCCCAGGATACCATTAGCCCTCTTTGCAGCAAGGGCACCCTGGTGGCTTATGTTCCCGTGGTGTCTACCAGGACCCTTTTTTGCCAAGCTGCTTTCCAGTTTGGTGGCCCCTACCATATAATGGTGCCCTGGAGTTGATCCACCTCAGAGGCAGGGCTTGGCACTTCCCCTTGTTGAACATTTTCTCATTAAATATACTTTCAAGCTGCTCGAATGGGAAATAAGCCCTAGTTTTAAGTCTCAGCATTACAAAAAAGGCATCTTGTTTTCGTGTTAATGAAGCTACTAGGTATTTGGCCTTCCAGTTTCTTCACATCCTTTTAGCACCTACAGATTCTGGCACTACCTCTGACTGACAGATACATGGAAGTTTTACATACATCATTCTCACGTTTGTAGAGCCACTGACTATACTGCATGCTTAGTTTGTTTCAGGTAGGAAAGGGGTCCACCAAATCTTGAAATACAGATGAATACCAGGCCCCATCAACTGCCAGTTTCCTTTATCTCCCTGAAGTGTTTTTTTTTTTTTTTTTTTTGTTTTTTTAATTGCTAGCTTTGGAGAGCAGAATAAAACCCCAGACCCTTAGACCTCTTGCTTCTCCTGGTGGTTGCAGCATAAAAGTGTCAAAAAGTTTTAACAGTGCTGTTTTCTGTGTATTAACATTCCCTGCTGAGTAGGTAAGTGAAAGACTGGCTAGAATTTAGTTGTTGCTTTCTGGTAATCACCTTACAGTACCAACAAAGTACTTACTCAGGATTCCCAACTTAGTGTATAATGTTGTCATCTGAAATGATTGGGAAATCCTTGATATATGCTCTAACAGCAGTTCATTGTAATTCTGTTACTAATTTTTCACACAATGCTTCATACATGTTCTGTCTGTATTTTGAAGTTCAAACTGAAATCTTGGAATCTGCAGTGTTCAGAAATTATGTGCAAGTCAGACTAGTAGCAAGGTTAAATCGAGTTTACACATCTTCATAAAGCACGTAGAACTTAGCACTTAGAACTGAAAGTGCTTACAGTCTCATTTCAAGGAAGAAGATAGGACTTTTTCTGCCACACTTTAGGAGACTGAAGTGCTCACACAGCCCAAACAAGGCCTCTTTAACTGAAAGTTATCCTCTAACTAACTAACATATTTGTACTTCTCAAATGAGCTTACTCATAGCAACAGCATGAACACAGAATGGTTTGGACTGGAAGGGAACTTAAAGATCATTTAGTTCCAACCACCCTGCCATGGGCAGGAACAATTATACATGCTGTTACTATTTTTTTAACTAACAGAGAAATTGGTCTCCTTGTTCTCTTATTTAAAGTGACTGATGGGTTTAATAGTGCAGCAGGTGTTTCAGAAATTGAAAAAAAAAAAGTAATTTTGAATCATCTAAACTTCATTTGCACTATGAAAATAATCGTCTGGTAAAGGAAAAGAAAATTGTCAATAATCATGGGAGGGAAAGAGAAAATAAAGAATTGTAAGACTCCCAAGTTGTCTGTCCTTCCTACCTGTACACAGAAGTCCATCTTTATAGTAAAGTGCATATACTCTGGCACTGTGTCCAATTAAAGAGGATGTCTCAAAGGCTTCGTGGTCCTTCAGTTGCTTCATCCTTAAAATAGCCTTTAGGTAAACCTTCTTCCAGTGCAGAGGATCCTGAACAGAGTCATCTATCTGCCAACCCAGATTCTTACATGCAGTCTGCCACACCTCTGTACAGGCACTTATAACCTTGTTCCACTGCTTAGAGACGAGGCAACATGTGAGTAAGGTCTGAGGATCAAGCCATTTTAACAAATAAAAACTAAGTTCCAATGGAAGAAGTTTGAGGAAGTCCCTCTTGAGGAGAATCTCTAAATTATTGGAGAGGTGCCTGAGCTGGACTGCTCCACTCAAGCTAATCAGGTGATCCAGAGTTTCATTTTTCTGCAAGTCCGTCAGAGAAAGAAATGTAATAGAAATGTTATCAAGCCATGCTTCAAAGTCCTTTTTCTCCATAAGGTTATGGAAAAATTTACCTGTGATACATCAAAATACTGTATTAGTTCTGTTCAGAAAACAAGGTAAGAATCACATCTTTATTACTGGTACATCAGTATTCCAAATGGCACATTAACACATAGACTGACGGGACCAAATGCATTTTAAAGTATTCATTAGGTTAGGACTATGCATTTGCATGCACTTTGAATTATAATTTGTCCCATATCAGACTTAAAAGTAAATTTTATGCAGCTAGTGAATGTTAGTATTCATTATGAATGTTAACATCTTTCTTGTTTTAGGTTAACACTTTCAAATTCTGATTCCATTAAGGTAAGGATTAGTTTAAGTTTGAAACCTATTATAGCAAGTAAACACTGTCTTAGAGTTTACTCATGTATTATACTGATGAAAGAAAAAAATACAAAGCACATAAGCAGAGTGAAAAGCTAGTTACTGACAGAACTTATTCATATCTTTCTCCTGAACTATTTTAAACACAAAGCAGGTAACTAGTAATTTTTAAAGAATATACAGAGATGTCCAACAAATTCAGTGAAGGATACATTAGTCATATTTGAATTTGGCTTGTCTAAGGACCTAAGCTTGCGCTGGTCTAGTATCAGTTTTGACATGTTTGCACTACTTTGACCTAGATGCATTAAAACCAAAAAATCTCCTGTGTCTTTTTTTCCTATTTTCAGTGTTTATTTCCACCGAGCACTAACTGAGAAATTGAATACCACCTCCTGAAATACATGATCTGCACATACTTATACTATCGTGTGGCATCTCAGCTTCCTGGGGCCATTGATTACCAAGACAAATGTCAGATAAACAGTTTAAAAATCATAATTATTTATTTTCTCTGGAAGGTCTAATTCCATTCATTAGACAACTGTCTGAATTTAACAGAAGCTCCCATACTGAAAGAATTGAGGAATCTGAGTGGCACTCAACAGTACGTTTATTTGCACACAGACACTTTACCTTCATAGAATAAGATGTTAGAGTACACCTCTTAACAGGGCATAGTAGTACAGAAAAGTACAGTCTTCACTATAAAAGGCTGCACATGGCATGCAATTGTTGATAAAAAGCGCAAGTTCTGGATGTCAAATGCACAGAAACAGCTGCCCCTATCGAGTCACAAGTTCATACAGTAACATTTTACCGCTGACAGCTTTCCTCAGCACATACAGCTGAGCACATTTGCTGTTCAGATAGGCTTGTGTTCTCTAATTCTAACAGGCTGCCTCTGAATAAAAAAACCGGTGAGCTCTAAGGCGCTTGTTGTATTCAATATGTGAAGCTAATACTGAAATTAAGGGCCTCCGAAAGCGGTGCTGAAGCACCGTGCACGAGGCTGTTTTCCAGGCGCTCCGCAGCCGGCGCGATCGGCTCTCCACGCCCGCCCCCGGTACCTCCGCAGACAAAGAGCACGCCGAGGGCTAGAGACTCCGCGCCGCTCACCTCAGGAGTCGGCCCGGCGCGGGGTGTCCTTCGGTGGGCAGTCGCCACGGCTCGCGCGGCCTCCCGGAGCCCGGACCGGGCTGGGGCTTCCCTGCGGCCATCGCTCCACGGTAGGACCGGCTCCCGGCACTTCCGCGGCCCGCGCCACAGCCTACGGGCACCCGCAGCAGGAGGAAAGGGGGCGAGTCTGGGGCCTGAGGAGAGCCGGGCGCTGCAGGGGGCGGGGGAGGCCGGGCCAGGCCGAGCCGGGAGAACCGGCGACACCAGGGACACGGAGGGCCCGCCGATCTCCAGTCAGGTGGCTTCCGTCGCACTCCTGACGTCATGACTGCCCGCCGCCGCGCTCGCGCTCCCGCTCCCCGGGCCGGGGCTGCTGAGGCGTCCCGCTAGCCGCGGGAGTGCCCTGCCTGCGACTCATGCCCGAGGGGCTGCAAGTTCTGCTCGTTAAGAATATTCCTGTAATTAATATGATGTAAAATGCACTAGCGTTTATCACTGCCTTAAAAATCACTTATTCTCTGTCCTTCTGGTAGAGGCACTCTGTTGCTGGAACCGTCCAAGAATCTGAACATGAAAACTGCATCCCCCTTACTTGATTAGTTTGGACATTATTTACTTTTTCCTTTACTATGTACTTAACTTGCATTTACTGTCTTCTCTTTGTAACTGCAGGGTTTGCGTTTTACTGTAGTCCTGTTCCAGGGCTGGTGCTACCCGAAATCTTCCCACGTTTAGCTAGAGGTGTGTCTAGTGCTGCCTGTGTTAAAGAACTGGGTTATGGCCTTCTTGGTAACCAAAGAATTTAATGTTTTTATACTAAGCATCGTGAATTACAATCTGAAGTGACCTTTCATAGGGAAATTTATTAACGATGCTCCTGAGAGAGCTTTGAGCCACAGTCTTCTCTGGCAGAACAGAGCTGTAGCTGTGTGGGAGTGAGCTATAATAACATGGATTCTTGTTCCTCCTCTCTCATGAGATATGCCAATATCTTATCTTCTACTATGTAAATTAATATCTAATTTTGTAAATAAATAAATTAAATTTCCTCGCTCCACTCTACCTTTTCTTTATGGCATGTTACAGTGAAGAAGGGCATGATGTAGCCTGGGTAATGTTACCTGCAGAGTGCAGTATTTGACATTTGTATTGCTGCTACTATTTCTGGGATGCCTGACCATAGACTAAGTCTTAATCCCAAATATAGATGAATGCTTGGCTTTCACACCTGTGAGGGTTTTTTCCTACTGCTGTCAAGTTGGCTAGGAATGCATTTAAATCACAGGAAGGGTTGGAGCTCTTAGGAGAATGTCTCCAAGACTTCAGGACAGACTGATACTTCTTCAAAGGGAATTACAGGGTCTGGGAGACAGCAAGACTTTAGTCAGAAAAGGAAAAAACCCCTCTCTCTTCTAGTGTTAATTTAAGGGGTAAAGATCTCCAAATGAAGCAGGTCTCTGAAAGTCTAAAGATGCCTGGAAACATAAACCAGTGTGGATTATAATTTTTGTCAAAGATGGGTAAAGCTTAAGATACAAACACCAATCTCAGAGGTAGGATATAGCCCTTCAAAAAACTCAAATGGAATCAGTAACCCAGAGCTCTATGCTACCTCCTGTCTTTTTAATTCCTTGTCTTTTTTCTTCCCAAATGTGGAGTTCACTGGTTCTGCATCTGTGAAAGAAGTGAGGTCAAATTTATAGTTTTTTACATACGAAGGAATAAATCATCTGTTGATCCTTCACAAAGGTGATAAATAGCACTTAGTTCCAGATGAAACAGGACTGTTTCTATTTGGATGTCACATCTAAAACACAAACCATACACGCTATCAAATGACATTAAAACCAATGGTAATACATCAGCATTTAAGACAAGTGGTAAAGAGTCTTTGAACACAAACGTAGCAACAGTCTTAACAATATGCAATTATTAAATTACAAAGCAGCCTGCTACCATTCAAAGGCTCAATTAAACTGACATTTCAGATTGATAACACGCTGCATAAACCTTTACAGACATAACATTTTCCATTCAACCAGATAAATACCTAATAGAGCTATAAATAAGAAGAAAATAATCTCTTCATTTTCTCTTCAAGTCATGTGCTAATATCACGATTTTCAGTAGCAAACAGGAATCAGTCAGTTACAGGTCAGCAACAAAGGGAAGCAGCTAGGCAGTATACAGGCTGATCAAATTGATGTGCTCAAACTAATAAGAGTAAAAATACTTTCTAACCTGCATGCAAGTACCAATGTTTGCTGCATAATCTCTGGAGCCTTCCCACATTGTTAGTATTAGGTTCCCAGGGTATAATTTATTCCTTCACAAATTCAGACTAAGCCTATCTGAGAAAACAGTGCTTTAAAGAATTAGCAAGCTCTGTGCACATGAACCATGACATCAAATTGTTAACAGTGAAAATGGTATGGTACTCATTTTCTTACACAGAAGGCAACAAAATTATTTTTAACTTCCTTATTGCTTGCAGATGGCACTTTTCCCTCCCCCAGCTTTTATGATCCCATTACTTTAGACTCCTATATATATAATCTTGGGACTTTTAATCCCCTAAAGTTTATGGTGGAAATTACAAATATATATATATATATAAAACCAAATCCACATGCAAAGGATTATATATTTCAAATGCAGACAAAGCCAACAGCTCTGGAAAAGCTATTGCATCTGCAAGCACAAGTTACAGACCCACACCTTTAAGAAAACATACATGAGCTGGCTGTTACTTGGTCAAACATACATAGAACAGCAGAATAAATATTTAGTCAGTTGACTATCACAGCACAAAAAAAAAAAAAAATCAATTTGAATCTACCAATCAATTCCAAACGCTTGTGCGTTTATAGAAATAATCTCATGAAGGCAGACAGCAAACCCATTATTCATTCTAGGTGCATACTTGCATGTACGTTATGCATCGAAAAAAACCCCAACCAACCACCACCACCACCAACAAAACAAACAAAGAAACAAAACACAACAAAACCCACCAAACAAAAAAAGCCCCACACCAAACACACCCAACCCCAAGAAACCAACAACCAAAACAAACCAAAAGAACTCCACCTCAGCCCCAGACAAGGGAAGGACCGTAACTACAACAGGCCCTACTTTTTCCTTGCCAGCCTGGAAACAATGTACACATGCATCCATTCACTGCATGATCTCCTGCTATCATGAACAGCTACAGACTTTTCAGATTGCATGTGGGTCTTTGTTTCTTATTAGAAGGAAGTGTTTTGTTACTTTCAAACACTTTTAAGATTTACTTGGACTGCACTGACACTAGAAGAAAGAACTGGACAAAAATGACGATTAGTCTGCAACAGTTTCTGAAGCCCAAACTGGCTTTAGGGACCTTGGAAAGGGCTCATCAAAGCCTCAGCCTTAAGGGCTGTATAATGTGTGTGTGAAAGAATTAACTTAGCTCACGTGTCTTTGGGTTCTTGTGTCACACTTCAAAGCTGGATGGTTTATATGCATGCTGTGATTCAAATGCAGGACAAAGATGACAAGTAGCTCAAAGTGCTGCATACCCATTTTGAAAAGATTTTTGAATCGAGGTTGATGGGTGTGGGTACTGGACTGTATGATAGGAAGTGGTCCCTTTTAACTTCAACTATTTTGTGATTCCATGCATCATTACCCATACTGCTGCCGAGGCACAAGTACATTCTAAATTAACTGCCTGAACAGTCTAATGCTTGCACCAAAGTGAATGACATTCCTGTAATTTAGTTCCCCTAAGGCAGAGTGCTGAAGTGGTGACAATACCATTAACAAGAAGGGGTTAAGAGCTCTGCTGCTGCCAGCAAATCCTCTGCATTGGAATAGAAAATATTTCTGGCAGAAACTTAGCCAAGAGTCCAGAAGGGGCCTTCAGTTAACCTTAGCTTGACAGAAAGTGTTCAACCTGGTAACAATTCTTCTGTCATGGAAACAATGCCCTCCATCCATCTGTAGCAAGATTTTTCAGTTTTCCTATTAGAACAACACCCATCTTACATAGTTGCAGATTCAAAGATTATCTTTTCTCCCAACCACGAGATGGTCAGCCAACATCAAGAATGCAGTCTCCAGGCAGCTTTAACATATGATGTGAAAGTAGGAAGGGTTGTGCTTAGGGTGCATATGGCTACAATTTGTGTCCGGGACTACTTTTCAAGTTTTCATGAGTATATGCATGCACATGCTGGAAAAGCAGAAGGGAAACAACATGGCTCTAATGCTGGAGGGAAGGACAGTATAGCTGTCCATCCCAGTAGCCTTCTAATAAGCCTTGTCCTCTTATACCAGTCTGGAGTAGGAGAGGTTGCACAGATGTATAAAAACCTTGCCCTTCATAAATGATGCACAAGAGCTTATATATCAATACCATCAACTGCCTCTTGATTTTGATTAGCAGCCTGACTGGTAGGGATCTAAGACAATATTTTGAGAGAAACAGTGGCTAGAAGCTAGTTCAGAGAATACCAACCCATCACACCAAGAAGCACAGAAGCCACGGTGGTCAGATGAGACTATTAAGAACACACAGAAACCACATCCTTGTACAGTAGATATCTGTCCTGCTATGCCAGCAATTTCACATTATTGTGTTGATATTTTGTCTTTTGACACAATAAATGAGATAAAGAATTTGATTCTTGTGGCTCATGTCAAATGAAATTGAATATTATTACCATGTTCTCTGCCTTCTACCTACACTCTGCTGCTCTCATACAGTAAGTAGGTAGTAAACTACATATACATGACCCTAAAGCCTCAGCTACCATCTCTAGGTGTCACATAAAACAAACTAAAGGTTGCATCCTCCCTCCCTACTTCTTTTGCTAGGTCTGATATTATCCCTGTAAGACACACTGATTATTTACAGAAGCAAAAACTCAAGAAGTGAAAGCCTTGTTGAGGCACTTACCGGATACATTAAGAATGAAGATAAGTAATTTTTTTCCCAGGGTTCAGATCCTTCCTGTCCTATATGAGTAACAGTCCGTTAGGTCTAGTAGTTCTCACTGTGACCTGAGTAACAGCTTTTACCTGCCCCATCAAATCAAGCTATAGAATAAAATTCAGGTGGGAGGTAGGAGTGGATGCAGTTGCTGGGCTTTGCTCTTCAAATGATACCAACATCCTGTTCCAGATAAGTACATGTCTGATCTGTTTTTGTCTAGCTTAAGCAATCAAATATCTGTACTCTTACAGTCCACTTGGTAGATGTCATCAATGCTGTGATTACAGGCAGACCTTCAAAGGTTCTTTCACACACACATTACCACACTCTCCTTATTTACAGTAATACTTTACAGCTACTGCTGTACTTCTGGTTAAAGAAAATAACTCTTGCTTTATGTCCCTTTCTTCTATAATTATATCTAGGATTCACAAATGCCACACCTATATGCATTCTGACTAGCCAGCAGTCAAGCTTTCTGTCAAGCTCTTCTCATTCTTCTTGATCTCCCTAGTGCTCCATCTCTAAGGCTAGTCTTTCAGGATACCTAAATATGTATTTGTTCAGGTTCTTCAAAACAAGTTTTAAATCTCCATATATCGCTTCAACTGCTATTGAACCACAGTAATCATTTTAAATCATGCTATAATAGCACAGATGAACATCTGCAATGTATTTAAAATCTGATATCCTAACAGGGCAAAACACAGTTTCCAGTTAAAATTGTATTTCAACTAAAGTCCCAGTTTTGCAACACACTGGTATATTCTTCAAAAACACCCACATAACAGAAATTAAATACTGCACTGATAAATCTTATTGGAAAAACGTGGTTCTTTTGCTTTCTAAAAATACTTAAGTGCCAGCAGTGTCCCTGGAAGTGGATTCAGTACAGAAGTGTTTACAGCTTCCAGGAGAATAAGCATCACGTGATACTTTCAGATTGGTTTTTTAAACCTTAGCTGCCCACATAAATAAGGATAGGCTAAATTAACACAGTCTCTGGAAATAACATTCTCAAAAAAGAATTACAAGCTCTTGCAAAGACTTTGATCTGGTACTTCCTTTTAGACGCTTATTAAGGTTCACCCCACACATCTCTGAGTGCAAAACCCACTAAAGTAATAATAGCCTTTAGCTCCTAGACTAATTACTGTTGAATATGTTGCTTCTTCTCTTGATTAGCCACTCCAGTTGAGAGTAAGAAATGATGCTTCCGGATAAGGCCTTGCGTATTTTCTTAGGTGGAGCAATTCAGCCATTATATACAATAAACTGAGAAAAAAGTACTTGGCAAAACCAGTTTTACATTCAGACAGATGGCAGAAAAAGGCACACATCTCCAGGTGATAATAATTGAACAGAAAGTGAAATCATGACATATGAATGGTACTATGAAATAAAATCAAGAATACGGGAGTATTTCTACAAAAATAACAAGAAATACTTGTTAACAAAGCCAAAAACTTCATATATAAAAAGGCTGGAAGCATCATGCTTTCACAAAAGAATCCAAAACCAAACAAAACAAACCCCCTGCAAAGGGGTTCCAGGGGAAGTGTTAAAAAAAAATAAAAATCAAGTTTTCAATATAAAACCAATATAAAACATACAAGCCAAGATGACTATTTCATCATAGAAAACTAGCTTATTATCAGTGAAATTTCAGTCTGCATCCAGTTAGAAAAATACAACTATCTGGAACAATGACACATACTGTTGGTGCTAGTGCAGACATCAGCCTGCATAGGAATCTTTGTGTAGTCAAAACAATCAGGGTTGGCTCTTCTGTCTGTAATGGAAAAATCTGCAGATGCACTACAATGAAAGTTCTCCAGTGAATGGACTGGGGTTTTGGTTTGGGTTTTTTTGGTTGGTTGGTTGGTTGGTTTGTTTGTGGGTTTTTTACTTCCAATTCTCAAGAAATATATTGAAAGCTTGTGTTTTCTATAAAAAGCTTCTCTCAAGGATTCTTAATGCCAAAACAGTTTTCAGGTTTCTCTAAACAATGTGCATGGACAGCCAAAGCAAAGAAAGCAGTATCTTCATATCTTACCTGATTATTCAGTGAACATACCAGAGCTGCACCATTTCAAAGACTGACTGCATTGTTTGAAATGGCCTTGCCTGCAAGCTTTTTTTTTTGTTTTTGTTTTGTTTAAGACTGAAAAACCAAAAGCATTGATTTATATTATAAAATTCCTCTTTTCACATGGCATACGCTGTTGTAAAACAATTCATGATAGTAACAACAGCAATTAACTTTGTTGTATGTCACTCAGGTACTTCAAATTATAAAAAGCTTAGAACAAGTAATACTTTTTGTTTACTTCAGTTTCAGCCTAAATCTATCACTGATTACCTACTTGTTAGAATGCCACAAAAAGTAATGGTTTGTTAACTGAGAAAACATACCTATGTCAAAGATATAAGCATCACCAAATCAGGCTGTGCTAGCCAGAACAACATGGGTTCTATAAAGATTTATCACCAGTACTTCCGGCCACATTTTACCACCAGAAGCAGTGTTTGTGACATTCCCACAGAGCTCACGGAGTTGTAAGAAAATGTGAAGTAAGGAAGAAAGGTTTTAAAACAGTCTTCATTTCAAGTCAATGATGTCTTCATCATATAAAGAAATCAGCTGAAATGGATAGTTAGGTGGTGAGCTCCCCTCCCTGTTTGCTAAAGTATCAGGATCTGAACTAGTGGAAAGATGACGTCTTTCAGAATAGCTTTCAAAAGAGCTTGAGATTATCCTGCAAAGACGAAGACAAAAGTTACTAAAATAAATACACAGTTCGAGGCAAGAAGGAACAATGGCTATTTTTAGACTCAATTAAGTTATCCTAAAAACAGATACAGACCACCGCGACTGAGTTTTCTCCTGTTTTACTCTACTGAAAATAATCAAAAGGTAGTATTCATGAAGCCCCTCGCCCAACAAATTTCCAAATAGAGAACTAAACCAAACATGGTTTTACACTGCAGCAGATTTTTTGTTTGTTTTGTTAATCTCAGTCTCCTGTATCTTGGCTGAATTCTGTCAGTACTCTACACAAACATAGGTTATGAAAACAGTGAAAACAAGAAAATGGCAGTGGGGTCAGTGCCAAACCGACAAATGCTATGGTGTTTCTTCACAAAATTTATTCTGCAAATAGCAACACAGGAGCATAAGAAGGAAACATCAAGAGAGTCTGCAGAGTGAAGACTCAGTAGTCCAAATCTTAATTACAGGCTCAATTGCAGCAGGCCCCCACAAAATCCCATTTAGTCTTGCTTTGCTTATCAACGTGTCTTAAGCCCAAGATTATAATCAGATCAGTACTTGCAGTATTACGACACTCTAACAAACATATTAGCATGAAATGCATATGGTCTTAGTCAGCCCCAACCGAGATAAGCATAAGCAATCAATTCTGAAAATATTTACAGTTTAACTTAGTCTCTTTTCTAAAGCCAGTATATTTACCTGTCACTACTAGTCGATCTTACTGCTCCTTGCTTGGGGTCTGACTGTCTTCGAGGAACCTTTTTTTGCTTCTGTGCACTTTCTGTCTTGGGTATAGGCTCATCCAAAAGGCCTCAATAAAGGAATAAAAGACTTAAAACTCTCAACAGAAAATAAAGCATTCACGAAAATGTTAAGGTATCTGTTGCTGGTTTCCATTATTAACTATTTCTACCTGGCTTAGAATATGGTCATCTTATACATGATCAGACAATGGCTGTACTATTTGCAAATAATGTTTCCTCACAGTTTCATTTTGTTGTTTATTTTAATAATTTATGAATACTAGCTGCACATTACAAATCTAACTGTGATGGCCAAAGATTAGAAAGCATGTAATTAGCAACTGATATGTATGCTGAAGAACAAGGAGAGTTTACCCAGTAATTCTTTACGTGTTCTGCTTGCAATTTCTTTAATTTCCATACGAGATAAGGACAGTGAGTGTGTAACTGGAAGTGAGGCAATGCCACTGGATGTTGTAGTAGGAATGACCTTGGGAGCCAAAGGCGACTTCAGAGGTCGTTCAATGCTTCGCCCAACCAGATTGCTGAGAGGAATTTTGTACAGGTTTCTGCATGGAACTTCACCTGAAATACAGAAAGAAAGAAGAACGTTACACTTTTGCAACAGATTCAGTTCTTAATACTGAAATGAAAAGTTATAAAGAAAAGTTGTATTTGTTCAGCCGGGCACTTTTTTGCCTAAATGACAAAGATCTTTATTGCTCTGGAGATTTTTCAATATAAGTATTTCGATAAAAATAAGGAGGAGGAAGAAATAGAGAGAAAAATAAGGCTGACTCTTGGTGGCATGAAGAATGAGCAGCGGGTCCAGGAAGTAAATAATTACAACTTGAGGCTGATACTTTGACTATTACAACATGACTCTGCACTCTGCAATATTCCCTATGTATTTTAAAATACTGCAAATATATTGGAGCCTGGATCTCAAGTAGTTTAAATTATGACACCTCCTCTTAGGCAGCATAAAATACCATGTTTTCCTAATTCCTAGAAAAAAACTTAACTGCCTTTAAAAAACTGAAATTGTGATTACCTTCTCCTTCCCCTTTCTGCTAACAGTGCACCAACAGAGTTAAAGAAGAAAGGTATACATACATCTTGCATTATCTAGTTAATGTTCCCTTGTTTCTCCATTATTGTTACACTAGAAATTGATTGTTCACAGATCATGTTACACTAAATTGACTGTGCAAACTTTTTCAAGGCTAAAACTTACTTTTGGTTCACAAAAGAGTTTTAGCCATTCAGTGGTAGTTTAGCTTTACTTAAGTGAAAGGAACAGTGTATGCGAAATCTCAGGTATTCCCACAATTTTATGCCTCTTTTTGCGTTATTAGTCATGGCCATACTACCAAAGATGCACCAAGCTACTGAAGCTTAATTCCTCCCTTCCCACAGAAATTGTCTCTTCAGAACAGTGCTACCATGTATTTAGAAAAGATAGTACAGGGCAAAAACTCAGCCAGGTGATTCATATCTGTCACTAAATAGAAAATCTCTTATCCTCCAGACTCTCAGCTAGGAACTCAAGATCTTTTACCATCCTTACTAAAGATCAGCTTCACTGAGATGTGATAGCTATTGGAATGATTAGAGACCATTATTCAAGCTGCCACATTACCTTCTAGAGAAGAAAGAAGACATTCTGGCTTTTCGTAAGCTGTCGGTGTTTGAGCAGAACTCTTTGAACTAATTTCCTTAGAGCTGCTGTCTGATGATCCACTAACTGCAGCAGTTGCTTGAAAATAAATGTCTGACTGAAATGACAAATAACTCGTCTTTAGTATAGTGAGACATTCTTAACCATCTTCTGAGTAAGTCTGTCCACTATGTTCTACTGTCACTATTTCTGTATTGCTGCTTAGTCAACAAGGGTTGGTCATAGAAAGGTTATCACTGTAAGTGGAGGGAACATCTGTAATGTTGAGCAGAGCATTTGCCCCATAAACAGCCAAGTATCTTAGAACTGTATAACTGCAACCAATAAAGGACAGCATGATCAATCCTGATTCTCTTTGATATAAACTAAAAGCAAACATGAACAGTTACCACAGATCAAGTAGTACATATTTCAGTTTTGCCTTGTTAGGTTTTTAGCTGCAGCAACTTTTATATGAATTAGATACAAATTATATCACAGAAATCGTCAAATATGATTTTACTGTGTCTTACCCTTGATGCTACAAGTTGAAGCTCAGGCACAACTGCTGTGTGGACTAAGTTCCCATTCACCACTAATCGGATCTCAATGGAATCAGTAGTGAAAGCAAGGATATAAGGGAAAGCACAGACTGCAACGAAACAAAAGGTATTTGGCAAGGAAAAATGGTTAATGTGAAAGTTTCCTGGATGCTCCATGAAAACTGTTCTTGACCTCTTCTGGAATCTCCCTTTCTTATGAAATGTTTGTCTAACTGGATGGACATGGAGCTACATCAATCCTGAAGAAAACTTCTCTCTCCGTGCCTGGCAGAATGTAGAGTGAATGGAAAATGAAAAACAGAAGAAAGAGTTCAGCAGAAGAAGAACTTGGCACCAAGACTACATTTTCTATAATTATCATACACAGAAACTAAGCTCAAGTGGCATCATGAATGTAACAAAGTAATGAAGTGTTCCTAAAACATGGTAATTCGATTAAGAACCAAGTGCAGGCTATAATGGTAATGAAAAAAACAACCATCTAGTAAAAAGAGATATTTTCTTACCAACAGCATAAGGAACTTGATTCCAGCTGAAGTGGAAGTCATAAGCTGATGGCTGGATCAGAGGAGAACCTCCACTGAAAGGATATACCTTTCTATATTGGCAAACATCTGTAACAAAACAGAAAAAAATCAACATCAATAACCTTACAGTGTAAGTGACAAATACCAATTTTATAGGGAGATTTTGCAGAAGTGTGGTCATTTTATACGTAATCAAGCACGTAATTCTGAATTGTTAACAGACAGAACTAGATAAAGGGGAACCTACCTACTGGTACAGAATTTCTTTTTAAACACATCTACAGAGATGCACATCTATAAAACAACTAGTATGTCTAAAATAATACTTGAATTTCTAGTCTCTCCAATATGCATTTAAGTTCAAAAGAATATATGTGACAAACTTTTCATGAAATGAAAATTTATTTTAAAATACAGACCTAGACTCCAATGAAAAAAGAATTATATATGCAGATTGCACTATTACCATTTATATCCTTCCCTTAACACTTACAGTTATAACACAACAGTAGACCAGCTTCACCATCTTCATATACATCAATAGCTGCAACAAAATTAACCTGCAATGATAATGGAAATGGTTATGAGCCGGCAGAGGATACTGTGATTATTCCAACAGTTTTGACTAACAAGCAATATAATCAGTTGGAGGATAAAAGAAAAAAAAAAAAAGAAGGAAATAAGTAAATAAATAGATAAACATGCTCTAAATGCAGACTCTTTTGTTATTAATTTTAATGTCCAGAATAGAAAGATTCAGTTATTAGCTGACTGGGCAGCAGTTTCTTAAACAGAAATATAAGCTATGTGTAAAAATCTTAGCCATAGTACATGCAAATGGGCAAATCTGAAAGAGATACTGGTGGCCAACAACTGAAGTTATTTTGATTCAATTTCATAAACAACAAAACTTTGATACCACAAAAAGTGAAAACCAAACTGTTGACTAAGAAAGGAGAAGAATGAATTTATGATGGTAACAATATTCCAGAGGCTGAAACACAGTCTCTTTCCTGAGGCTTGGTGGGCACCTGGCATCCAGCCAAGGTCAACCCACCACACGTATCATATCTTATAACTATCTCTGGGTTATAAATATCTCTGGGTGCCATAAAGCAGCATTACAGAAGTGAAAAGTAACAGACATGAAGATCTCCATAAATTACACTCCCAGGAGGTCAGCATAGGATGCACTGAGTCTGCAAGAAATTATGTTCAGTGGGGCTCTGCAAAAAAGTAGTTTCAATGATGTAAAGTTACCTTGTTTGTTTCAACGTGATGCAATCTGTAGGACTCTCCCGTGCTCTCATTGACTAAATCAAACTGGTGCCGATACGCTACACAGATCATATTGTCACTGTCTCCAGTAGGTCCATCCACCAATGTCATAACCACTGGGGGGTCAGAAAGGCATATTTCCTACAACGTAAATAATAGAATTAATCTCTTTTTCAAGATCCTACTGTGGGTGCTGCAGGTATTCCGTGATTTTAAAGGGATGTGCTCTGAGTGCAGCACCATGACAAAGAACAACCTGAAATCTAATTTCTAAAAAATCTGAAAGATTTCTTTGTCATATATATGATCAAACTCCATCATACGGCATCTCATTTTTATTTGTCTGGAGGTTTGGGGTGATGATAATGCACATTCTTTGCCTTTCCCACAATCCCCGCACTAGCTGAGTGCTGCTCAGTCTGTTAAAGTAATTAGTAATTAGATTACACATACCCGGATGTACTGGAACTCTTCTACTGGAGATTCAGGTGATGAGAGCCCAGAGTTGCTGGTTAAACTATTGTGTGGATTATATTTCTTTGTGACAAGAAGTAGTTTGTTTCGAATAGCCACAACAATCCTTAGTTCACTTCCATGGTGAGTATTTATGGCGTACAAATGGCAGCCTGAGGAAATAATGTTCTAGACTGTAAGTGGTTGGGGTGGGGTCTGATTTTTTTTGTTTTGTATCTGTATGATGATTAGTATAACAGGGTTCTGACGCATGTCCTAGCAAGACAGAATTAAACTCCCCTCAATAGGATAACATCAACTTCTATAAAAAGATAAAAGCCTATGACTCCTTTGAAATCTGTTTTACCTTTATTCCTAAATACATGGATTTTTACTATCCTGCAGGTTCCAGCTTTACAAAGCAGCTTGCTTCTGAAGACCAGAAAATGTTTATGTCTACTAAAATAATCAGCAACACCCAACCTAATCTAAGAACTGCTTTTTAATGGAGGTCTGCCAGTGTTCCTTGAATTTAAAGTGTGCTTTATTTCAGTTTAAATCTCTGCAAAGTTCTTCTCATACCTCCCAATCCTGAAATCCTATTTTTCTCTAACGCTTTTCAGCAGCAGCAATTGTCAAGTAACATGACACTTTTACAACACTCTAATATGTTGTGCTGAACTATACCAGACTAGTTTTCAAGTATAAGCTTAACAAAGCTTGAATTAACTGTCAAGAGAAAACACTAAAGTGAACACCTACAACTGCCTCAAGGGAGCTAAAAAGCCCCTGGCAACTACCGGCACCATACCACAGTGGAAATAATGTCACCTTTTGTTCTCTCTAGTTTATTTTCTCTGCAGTCATATTTGCTTCTTATAATTTGCTTTGTCTCTATATCTTTTTGGACAGCACTGAGTCTGAAGACAAGGAGACGAGAGTCTTTCCCTGACATAGGAAGAGAACCAGGAGACAACAAGTTAAAAAAAGAAAGTGGCAGTTTGAAATTAATACTTCCAAAGAGAAGCAGCATCTCATAAACAGAGCAAATATAAACAAAGCATAATGCTTTAAGTTGTTTTATACCAGAATCTTCAAGAAAATACATTCTATAGCTCTAGGATGCGGTAACATTTAACAGCATAATGAAACACATTTTGTAAAATAGGGAAAGCATAAGTAATTACCCCCATGTTTTTGTGCAACTGACTGAATATATAATTCAGTCACAGATATTTGCAAAAACTAATTCTAATGGTGACCATAAACAGACAATATGACCAGTTTCAGGCTTGCCTTGAAAGAAGCATGAACGAGCATTTAGGTATTTCCACCTCCAACTCCTTCCCAGCAGTTTCTGTATGTGCTCCTTCATTCTAAATAAAGCATCTAATATACCAATGCTGATAGACATAATTGCCTCACGAGACACGCGTACCCAGCCACAGACAGATTCATACAGGAATCAAAGAACAGGGACGTCTCCTACCTTTGTCTGTTCGGGCAATCAAAAGATCCAGAGCTTCCAACACGTGCATCTGCTTTATTTGGAGAGTTTTATCAAATACTTGCACTAACGGTTGACCATCTAAAAAAGAAACACAAATATGTATTCAAAATCCTGCTAAACTTTGGTAGTCACTAGTTTTGAACCCTTTCTTTCTTGTAATAAAAGCCTTGATTTTTTTCTTACAAAAATGAAGAGAGGAAAAATAAAAAAAACAAACCTCCACAAAGCTGCTACATATACCACAGCATCATAGTCAATACTTTCTCACAGGAGAGTTTTATGATTGCCACGGATCAGATTATGCAACTGAAATCTAAAAGGAACTTTCCTTTGGGAAGTTCAAGAATTATGACCAAGAACTAACTGCATTCCCTCAGTCCTGCTGGCCTTATCTGGCACACAGAAGGTAAGGGATCAAACAGTAATATAAATGCTAAAGGAAGAGGCAGGCTTTCACTGTCATGTAAGCCCTTGGCTTCATGCTCACTATCATCAAGGGCTAAGAAATCAGACAAGCCATTTAACCACTCCCTGAGCCTGGATGTGACCTCTTAAGTCTTTTCAGATGATCAAGAAAACAACATCTGAAATAAGGAAACATTCAGAAATCTGCATTAACATTCGCTCCCCAATATGGCTTGATTCCAGTGAAGAGAGAATTCTGGTGGCTAGGTTACATAAATGCAGTAAATTCACTTGGATTAGTAACTACCCCTAGTTAGTAAAGACCTACCAACAACTGAACACACCTTACGAACATACATTTTCAAGAAAATGGTCAGATACATAAAAATTGACACAAAAACACCGGATCATTTACTAACCATCTATTAACAAGATGCCAGCATCTGTAGAAACCAGCAAGGACTGGCCCCAAGAATCTGCACAGACAACCTCATGAGGAAAATTACTGCAGAAAGATTGAGATTCCCAAGGCTATGAAGCAACATAAGGGATAGAAATTAAGTACACTAAGAAATACAGATCATACAGACACAGAATGTGATGGATATATGGCAAATAATAACATGTAAATGCTTTTGGCAGGATACACTTCCAAACAGTACATTTTTTGAAATATCAAAACTGTGTTAATTTTCTTGCAGAGGAAATTCTGTATTAATTCTGGCATGGAGACTAGTAAATATAAGACACGTTCCTGAAACACTGGAATTAAAACACACGCAGCTGACACTCAGTGCAACCCTGGAAATACTCCATACGCACTTTACTTTAAAAAACCCAGATTGATAGACTTAAAACATATGTACCACCATGTATACACAATTTGGTTACATTTTATGGTTCAGTTTGTGATGTTTAGTCACTAGTATGTGGTATAGTTAAAACTGCCTTTCTACTGAATTGTTCTTTCATCCTGTGTTCTTCTCTGTACTTACCTCCCAGAGTCTGCTCCTCTTCTCCCAGTTTATATACTAGATAGTATCTGAAATTTTAGATGCTGTTCTGAAGCTTCTGTATATAAAATGCATGCAGAAGAGTGTAGTTTGCATATTTCACTCCCTTATGATCTCAAACAAAATCTAGTACTACACAGAATGAAAACACAACTAAATTTTTTTCTAAACTTGTTGAAATTAAAATAAAAGATGATTGCATTTGGAAAATGGCACTTTCATCAAATTTGCTCAGATATCACTTTGCTACTATACATTTCACCTTTTCTGCTGCAGCATGTAATTACAGAAGTAAATAAACAGATACCATACTAGATAATGTTTAATTTTTCATAAGTTTTCTCAGACAGACAGTTTCACTCACCTCCTTTTTACAAAAGCTTGTGGTTGCCAAGTTAGCTGTGGTATCCCCTTTCACAGTGGTTTTCAATTTCAATGCCTAATACAAACAGATGTTTTATTTAAACTGAGTTTTTGTCAGCAATACCGAAGGTAATGACTATATAAAAGGACAATTTAGGACGACAAAGTAACTCCAGTTCGAAATTCCTATACCACTTATTAGAAAAGAAGTAGAATTTTGTACGCTTAACAAAGTCTACATGAATCACTAGATGGTTACTAAAGATTTTCTCAGCCTAAACATATATTGGCTGGTTTTTTTAGGTTTTTTGTTTGTTTGTTTGCTTTCTAAATGGAAACTCAAAATCAGAAAAGAAGATTCAAACATAATAACAGAGAAAAACCTCCACCTCAAACAGTACAAGCTAAACATCTAAACAATTTACTCTGTAATCTAGATGGATTACAGAGGATTCTTTTATCAGTTACACAAACTAGCCTTTTACTTGCAAAACTTCCAAACAAACACTAAGTCAAAAACTATCTACCTATGTATTGCTTAGGTATCCCAATGACAAACAGTCACAGGATAACAATGTCTTCAACCAGAAGAGACGTAATTTTGAAAGAGTCAAGATCTCCAGAGTAATATCATACATATTTAGTTTCAGTGAATTGCACAATAAGTCTCTTTAGGTATCCTATATACCTTCATTGCTAACTTTTACAGACGTATTCCTATAAATCGGTGACACATGGAATCGTCACGGCATTCCTGAATGCAAAGCTCAGAACTAATATAAACCCAGTTTTATTGCCCCCAAGTTTGCCAACAATCATGCATAGTCTCTATGAAGTGGCAGTAATCAGCTGCATGTACCATTTGCACATTTGCATTAAATATGGCTGTCAGCTTACAGAGATACACAAAAGACTTCACTGTATGAACACTCTAATTCCATCTCACCAGTCAGAAGAGACCACTTTGACAATAAATAAATGATTTAAATATACTGCTGAATCAGTCATCAGTGAGTTTTGTTTACCATCTAAAAACTCAACTAACTAAACAGCTAACAACAACAACGAAAGGAGAAATACATTCATAGTTTGGCAAGAATGATTAACAGCTACTTGGAAGGCACCTTGAAATGTGTTCAAGCCTATAGTTTGTAACTTAGAGGAAAGATATTTCAGACAAAGGAAAGATTTTAATGTGAAAAGAAGCTCCAAGAAAAACACAATCAGCTATCTATGAATTTTTAGCCCACATATTAGATTTTCCTTCAGTGAAGATCATGTTAAGGATGGAGTCTTGCTTAAGAAATGAGCCCCAACTAGATTTGTTACATGAGTATCTTATCAGCGTTTAACTTGTGGGAGGTGGAAGGGGCTCAAGCTATAGGTTTCTATACTTTTAATAATCTTGTTTTTCTTTAACTTATGTAAAGTAAACGTAGGGAATAAATCATTGGTTACTTCTGTCTCAGTATTACAATCGCTTTTTTTTTTTTTTTTTTTTTTTTAACCTGCCTAAAGCATCTAGTTATTTCAAGGTGGTGGGGGAAAGGGTGGGCAAAGCACAAATGAGTAGCCTTTGCAGTTCTTGTCAATGCAATCTTTAATAGCCCTAAGATTTTTTTGAACCAGCCCTCAACCACCTGGTATCATTCTCTTCCTTTAACCAGACTTAGAACTTCTCAGAATCTATTGTATCTATTCCTTAGATTACTACAGTAAAAAAAAAAAAAAAAGGAAGGGAAGAGAGGAGATTTGGGGTTTGTTGGTGTGAATTTTTGTTTTGTTTCTTTTTTTGGTTTGTTTTGGTTTCCTGGTCTGTTAACTCCTGCTGAGTTAAATCAGCTCAGAAAGAGATATTCTTAAGATAAGCTGCAGAACCATGACACCAGTCCAGAATCAAGAAGAAACAAGTGAGAAAGGACAGGGGAAGCATAGACACTATTGACTTTTTTGCTAAAAGGAACTGTCAGATCAAAGCAGACTATCTTAATCATCAGGAAGTTTTACTCCTCACTGGATCAAGATATTAGTAACCCCATAGAAGATCGGAGTTAGCATCTGGTATGTTCAAAGATGTGCGGCAACCTCTGATTTAGCAGAAAGATTGTTGAAACTTCTTCCTGACTAAAGTAGGCTGAGTATTTTCTAAGAAATTCAATTTTAGTAAAACATATGGAAGAAATCCATGAAAGTTTATGTTTTTCCAAAGCACGGAAAAAGAGAGAGCACTCTTCTGCTTGGAGGCAGAATGCATCTGCTGCATAAAGCAGGGAAAGACCTCCTATGTTTGATTCTAAGGTTTGATTTTTCCAACCTTCATTTAGCTTAGGTACTATATAAGTATTTGTACTTGTGTTGTGTACCTTAGGTGTTAAATACTTCTATTCATATTTTATGTTAATGAAGCTTAAAAAAATGCAATACTACAAAACTATTTCTGATCACAGAAAACTCCATGAAGTCCTGGCACAACTGCAAGCTAATCAAATTCTAACAAAAGGGGTGACACAGTCTTTGTAACACTACCTGCATACCTTCTAAACTGACCCTACCTGACCGAGTCGAACAAACTCTGCTTGTCGAGCTTCCTCTTTCTTCCGTGTTGATTTTGGGGACTCTGGTAACACATCACTGAAGGACCTTCTATTGAGCATGTTCTAAAACAAAAAATGCTTATTTTTTAACCTGAAAAGTTTTCAAAATCTTTTCATCTGAAGTAACTTAATGTGACATCATTTAAATTTTCTGGTTTTGCATACTTTCCTGTAGTAATGAATCTAACCGTATAGCTTCTCAGAGAGGAGAAATTTCAGCTCTCCCAATCCTTGAGTGCTTTACCTTCCTACTTGTCATAGTTTACCACTGTCATGTTCTGTGCAATCATACCACATGAATATATGACATAAATATATTGAAAAAAAAAGGTTAGGCAGATATATTTAGATAAGAGAAATAATGGGGAAAAAATAGCACCTTGTTAGTTTTAGAAGTACTGAACTTCTTTTTCGTTAGTTAGGAATTACCTTTTTGAGAAGTCTTCATCCTCCAAAATAGTTATCTCATCTAACAGTAAAACTTATCCAAACTGACACATAACAGAATGACTAAATGCAGTTTTTATGGTGACAAGACTAATTCATAAAATATTTTCAGTGCCTAAATTTCCTATTCCCTTGCTGTGGATAAGCTTACACAAAGTATGACATTGTTATGCTTCTCCTCACACCTGGTAAAGAGTCCTATCCAGAAAGGACTGTCTGCCAACTTGCAAGTAACTGTAAAATAAGTTATATCACAGTTTATATTTAGCCTAGTCGTATGCAATTCAGTGCTCATTAGGATGAAATGACAGTCTTTTAAAGCATCAAAACAGTCAATCTACTAGTGAGGAGAGCACATGTGAGGGGATGCAGAAACTTATGACTTACATTTACCTTGTGTAGATCAGGCATCATGTCTTGGTATAAAGAGCGGATCAGCATGTCTAGAGTGCGCTGACGTTTCTGAGAAAATGTTGGTGTTTCCAAGGTGGCTTTTTCCCCATTTATTACTAAAAAATTACGGAAAAAAAGATATATTACCAAAATGAACTTTGACAACTTCCACTGACTCTAGTTTGCTTCTGTACCAAAACACCTATTTTGCCCTTATTAATTTAGAGTTGCCTCCTGTTTGCATTTGTTTTGTTTTGTTTTTAGTGAATAACAATCCCTTAAGCTTAAAAGAGAAAAATCAGTAATAGGAGAATTCCACAGGGCATCCCTAACTAATAAAAAAATTACAGACAAACTGCTAATCAATTTAAGTATTAAACAATTTAAATACATGAAATGAGTTATCGGTCAACTTCCTGTCAGGTAAGCATCTAATTCTAATCACCATGAGCAGTTCTCAAAGATTTCCTTCTCGCTGATTTAGAAGGGCAAATAAGGATCACTGAAAACTGGAACTGAATCCTTACAGAATTAAAAAGTGCTGCATAGGTGCATTTTTCAGCACCTTTAAGAATATATTCAGAAAAGCTTCTGTTTTCAGGTTTTCAGAGATACTAACACTTCCTATTACTAAATTATGGACAGCATTATAAATTCTTTCAGATCTCCAAATCCTTTAAGAAAATGCAAAGCTAAATATGGCTGCACATTCTGCAAATGTAAAAGTCAGCTTGTACCTAGTGGCCCAAGAAACAGAGAAATTCAGTTTTTTTGTTAATCTTACTAGAACAGTTTGATGGAACTGACATCCCACCTATGTTACCGATTTGAAAAAAGAAATTGCATACAAATCAGCAACACACACAACAGAATATGTTTACATTTTAAGCATCATGAGTTTTAATTTGTTAAAGCACTTATTAAAAAAGTGTTTCTAACAAAGTACAAACCGACTTACGTTTCACCAACACAAAATCCCTGAATTCCTGGTGATTTGTAAACACAGGTGGGGATGGAAGGGGAGGCCCAAACAGAGGAACACTTTCTTCTGAAAATATTTTCAGCCTATTGGAAGTACAAATCTTTATGTATATTGAGTCACATTCAAACCCTACCCTTTTTATAGCGCGATTCAAAACAGAAGAAATGGAACCTGTCATCACCTGTCATCTGGGTACGTCTTCTTACATAAGAACTTTGAAAGATCTAACAAAAAAGATTCACTTGAAGTTACTCAGTAGAGCAAAACTATGCTTCCTCTACACAAACTAATACTGGGACATGAAGAATTAGAACAGAACTTTGCAGTTCTACTCATAGAACTTTTAGTGGCACTAGCAAAATTTAGTCGTTTCCCAAAAAAGGTTCTTTGCCTACAAGACATGCTCTCCTTACAGATTTCCACCTTACCTATGCATTCACCACAGCATGAAATGTTCGATTCTTTCTGAGTAACAATGGCTTATGACATCTGGACCTGCTGAGTTCTTGCGATCCATAAGGAATCCCGCATAGCAAGAATGAATGGTAGTTACAAAACCCATGTACAAAATATGTCCAGCAGGCATAGCTCCTATATGATAAGTGATCATTCTTTGCTATTTCAACTGACAGTCTGCAGACAAAGGTCTTCCAAGTGGCATGTGCAGATGACACAAGCCACAGCAAGTTAATTATAAAAATTAAAAATGGTAAAAAATTGGTAAAATTATAGATTCAACCCATCTTTACTGTTACATAAACCAGTCAGAATTTGTTTCCCCAAAAAACCACCAATGATTGACTGGTATTGAGTCTAATGGATTGTAATGGTTTCATACAGTCTTTTTTCATGAACGCTTAGAAACTGCATACAATTTGAAACACAATGAGTGATCGCCATTCTAATGTTTGTTTCACATATTTGAGACACAATTTCATAGATGCCCTATGTCTATTTTTTTAGATCCAGGTAAAAAAAAAATCATTTATCCCTACAAAAGGTGTGAAATGTTCCTTGAGTAGAGTGGAATGAATTAAGACAGGGAAAGCCACAGCAAAACCAACCAAAGAAATAGACTTCTTGACTGAAGTAAAATATTCTGCATTTTAAGCAGAAACTCAGTGTGAGATCTCACAGTGGCATTGCATTTGAAACAAGGAAGATTTGTCTCAAGACACTAGAGTATCCCCTCTCTCCTTTGACTGACATTTTGGCCACTTGGAAGACCACCTTCACACACAGGTGAATAACAGCAGGAATAAGAGTTCTATTCAGGCCTAAGATGAAAGGACAGCAGAAGGAAATGTAATTAGGCCAAGCTGAAATATATGTATCATGCCAGTCATATAGGGAAAAAATACTGCGTGATATGTATTGCACTAAGATGTGTCAAGACCAGCAAAATGAAGCAACTAAAATCAGACGGACTGATCTAGTAAAAGCAGTCAGTATTTAGAGTGAGAGAGGCAAATTTATCTTAATTACTGCTACTCATTTCCCCCCCAAAAAAACAGCACAGTAAAAAGCATTTTACCGTGGCTAGCCCATCTACTGACTATTAGCTTACAATCAGGACAACATTCACTTCAACTTAAAGGGTAATGAGTGATGTATGCCCAAGTTTCTGTTCCAAAACAAGAAGAAAAAGGAAAGAAGTATCTGCACTGTCACTGCAAGCTGGAATCATGAACATGTTTTGTGCCTCTCACAAACCTGGGAATGCTGAAAAGCAGAAGCTATGGGGACAATCAATTTTTAAAAAAATTGCAAGAAGGTGCTAAGAAGATCTTTGAACAAAATAAAACTATTCCTTTTCTTAACTGTGCTACAGTTATTTCCAAAACAAACCTTAGCTATAAATGGAAGGGGGGGAAAAAACACATATGCAAACTGAAGTATCATGCTGTTGGATACTTCTCTGGAGCTAGATTTGATGGAACACTGAAGAAACATAGTAATATGCAAAATTCCAGTAGGTTTAAAGTACGTGGCATCCAACTATACAAATACTCTGTTAAGGTCCCTAACAATTTAATTTGTTTACTCAGCTACTGCTGAACTGAGATCTGTAAGAATTTGCAGTTCACGGCTATCACAACATCACACACATCTAACTAACTTCCATACATCTAAATAACTATCATACATATAGTTCACTACGTAATTGATCTCACTAGGTCAGAATGTTCCAGGCCTGTCTTTCATAATTTTGTTACATTTCATCTAAAGAATACTTTTGGTTTTCCCTCTTAGCTTATGCCTGTTTCAGAATTTAATTTTCCTGATGTTTAGAAACATGCAACTTACAGCCAGTTTAGAGACATCTGCATTGAGGTCCATGTTGCTCTTCAGTTTCTTAAGTTCATTTGGCCTTCCAGCATACAGACGGGTGGACCTTCTGTATGCCAGGAAGTCTCCTATTGCTAAAATGTTATCCCGTTTTCTCTAAATCATCAGAAATTCAGCGTAAAGTTATTTGTTACAATCAGCACCTACCTGTAACTATCATTCTGCTTATTGTATCTCACTAAAGCAAAAATATCTGCCATGCAGTTAAGGAAGTTAACCCACTTCTAATAAAGATCACATTTATTTTAATACACTTTTTCTTCTCCTGCAGTTACATAGCAGATTTAATAAAGGTAAAACACATTAATCAATGTAAATATATAAAACATTCTAAACTATACAGATTTTGCTACTTATAAAGGAGGTCCCATACAGAATGTTATGGCTTGATCAAGTTTTAAAAATCAAGCTAGCACCACAAATACAGCATTAAACATACTGTGGGCTATGTGTGTTTGATAGATTTGTGATTAGAAATTCTTTTAATTGATAAAAAAGTACTGATTCCAAACTTCATTTATACCAGAACTTCAACTGAAAAAAAGATTCCAATGGAATAATTTGGCTAACAGAATTATAAGAAAATGAAGAGAATTATTTGAAGTGCAAGTACACAAAAATGTATTACCAGTCTTGATTCATAAGTTCAGGCAAGTCCAGGAAAAACATCATCAGACAAGTCCTTATGGTTGTCTTGCAAGTTTTTTTTCGGAATCAGTTAGAAGTTTATTGCTTGGATAGGTTTACTTAACACCATCTCTTAAATTTTCAGTCCTCATAAAGTGTCAAAGGAAGCATAAGTTTGAATAACAGCATTGGCTCTGTGGGTTTGTTCCAGTTAGAATGAAGAGACCTTAGCCAATAACTGTGATTCCCTTACTTCAACGAAGGCATCCAATGCTACTTAAGATGCTTGAGAGTACACTGGCTAGTCCCCAGCTACTATTCCGAAAGAGGCACAGATCTCCCACAGGCCCTGAGTTGTATCTGCCAGATCTGTACAGGCATTTCAAGCACACTGGGACATCTAAATTCATGCTGATGCCTTTATTTTGTAACTCAGTCCTACCCCACAGACAACACATGGCAAACCTCCATACAGCAGCTGTCACTACTGTACAGGACAGCACAGTGGGTTATCTTTATGCAATTTTTTCCCATTGTAAAAGTAACAGAAAAGGTGTCCTATAGTACATAAGAAAGCGAGTACAAAGGGCTAGTACAGATTCAGTGAGCTTTAAGATTTATCACATCTGATGTAGCTCAGAGGCAACCCCCAGTTTCAGACACATTTATCTCTGACTCCTCCAACTGAAAATGTCAGGATGGTACTCCATCAACCAATAGTGGATTACTTTAAAATGAGGATTTAGGGCACATCTCATTATGGCACCAAGAACAGCTGAACCTCAAAATAGTTGTCAAAATCGAACAGTAGGCCGTATCAATGACATTGTGACAAGTCCTCCAAACAGCAATTAAACTATTCCTTTTATACTAAGGCTGACACTCTAATGAAGAGGTACACTGACTTGGTAAACAATTGTTCTTCTTATTTAGTTTCCTATGATATCTAAAGGGTTTTATTATTTTTTCATTCTGGAATCCTTTTTGTTCTAGACACTTCTTTAATTCAGAGTAAAAGAGGTTAATATTAAGAGCTTAAATCTAAAAATTAAGATCAGCTATGGATGAAACCAGCAAGAGGGTTCTAACAACAGTTAGTCTGCCTGAGAACTAGGTTTAGAAGCCTTAGGCTTTGTGGTAACTTTTTAATACTCAGCAACAGAGCATAGATAGAAATAAGGGTTTTCTTCTTTTCATCCATTTTCTCTTTGTTTCACTCCATCTAGTCTAATGCCATATACTACAGATTACTAGTCTACAGATTACTATTGTGACCCCATGATAATCCCAAGTGATTGGCCGCTGGTTTTGGAATCATATTGTCTTCAACTGAAAGTCTGAAAAACACAGGCTGACAAAATCTGGAGAATATATGGTTAATGGTCTGAAGGATTTGAGAACACTGATCTAAAATACATAAATATGTAAAATAAACAGCATCTAAACATTAAAAGGCAATATTCATTCAAATGCCAAAACTTAATGCCAAATTAATTCACATAGCAAATATATTTATGAATTTATATTTTATGAAAAGGCATCAAATTTAATTTGTGAAATTATCCAAATGAATGCTTTCAATAATAAAAACATGAATTAAAAATCACATTCTTGCTTTTACCTTATCTTCTAGGGGATTCAACACAAACTTTGTTTTATGTTGCAGATTTGGAGACTCCTGGTCAAGCAGCTGAAGGTAAAGAATGCAAGAATGCAACTGTCTTTCTAAAACAGTTTTCACTTCCACAAACAGCATGTGGGAATTAAAAGTAATATTGATCTTTTTAAAAAAATTAGAAAACGTAAGGAAAAAGATACGTGTAAAATGAGAGCGAATCATGGATGGCTTGAATGCTGGAGAAGACTCTTCACCTTCCTGAAATACTATAGTGACAATGTCATTTCCAATATGTCGCTTCCTTTCTACCTGGAAAAAAAAAAAAAGAAAAAAAAGGAAAGAGACAGACACAAGGACTTAAAATACAAAAATAAATATCTTAACAATTCCGTGAAAGAACGGTGAAACAATATTCCTAAACTGCAAACAAAAAAATTACAGTCAATATTACTGAGGCCAATATAAAATTATTACTTTACTATAAGCAAGTCTACCTAGCAATGCCACAGTGGACACAAGAAGGCAAGTTCTAGAAGAGCAGATATTGCCTATTTTTTAAGTTAGAAAAGCACTCATATCTTTGTTATAATTTACATAATTAATATTCAAAAATTGGGTGTGAAGCCCTTAGCATTCCAAAAAAGCAAATCTATCACCTGAAATAAAAGGAATAAAATCTTTGATGCTGAGTTATTCTTTAAAAATAAATATCCTGAATGGCCTCTCTTTTCTTCTGTTATTTTGTTATCAGGTCAAGGAAAAAGCATGGGAAAACTGACAGAAATAAAAAAGGGATAACATAATGGTGTCAACTAAGTATATTATTATAATACATAATAAATAGTAAACTGAATAATTTGCAAGTAATTTTAGGCAAATCATTATGAATGTATGATGTATAGTAAATGCATGCAATTACAAAGTAATTTTTCATCATATAATACAAAGAAAGGTTTGAGCAATGGATGACAGCACATTTGATCAAGTACCCAAGAACTCACCTAGTGAATCTATGAGAATGTGACAGCAGTGTTTTAGTGCCTTAACATGCTCACAAGGGGAATTTCTTTCAAGCTGCATTAATTGCTTCTTGACTACGAGTTTTGTATTATGCACATAAATATTCCTACAATACACACACGACTAATTTTCAATTGTCCTAAATTTTTTGAGGTAATAATTGAAGCAGCGCAGCTCTTCAAATTGCCTGGACAGCAAAATACTCAATCACTTCTCAGTGAAGCAATTCTGACCTTCACAAGTATCGTTTGTACCTTAACAGAGATGACAGGATGCATTATTTCTAACAAACATCACGAAATTTTCAGCATTTGGTATAATATTGAGAAAAAAATAGTAAAAGTCTTAAAGCCTACATTTATAAAATATTAACAGGCAAGAAATCCCTTATTTCTTCTAAAGTTTTGGAGTTTGTGATTTAGTAAATAAAGGGGGAGGAGAGGGGGGAAATAGAGAGAACCATGTACCTGCTGCTTGTTCTCTCTAGAATATGGCAGCATGGTTGAAACATGGAACATAATTTCATGCCCTTGAAAAATTGTATAGATGGAACAGGTTCCTGTTGTATCATCTGCAAAGGAAGACAACATTCTCAGCAGGAATATGTCCTCTAAGTTTTATACAGAACAAAAGATATTTCAAGTCCTTTTACCAAATCTTCTTCACTTATCTTTTTTTCTGATCCATTTTAGAAAATGTCTACACTGCATTTTTATGTGAGTCCAAACCTAAGTTTGCAATTAATCTGCCTATTCACACTTAAAACCTATGACGGTCCTTCACCTACCCTCTTGAAATCAAACAGTTCTTCAAGCCATGAGGTCCTACCATCATGAAGCAAGTAACATGTCAGGTTAGTCTTCATTCCAACTTAAATCAAAACTGTTCACCTTGAAAATACAAGTCATATAAATACTTTCCTTTAACTGCACTCCATATCAATGACTTAAGCTGACCAGACTTCTTCCTGGTGAAGCAGAGCACTTAGCATGCACATGAGAAGTCCATTTTGGGATTGTATTATGACTACAATATGTACAATATGCACATGCAATAGTGCCCCCTCTTTATTGCTTCAGACGAGTTCTTACTTTTAGTGTCCAGTCCTCCTCTGTAGCCTGTCCAGCCTTTCAAAGTAATTGTGTCACCCAAGAGATGCAAAAATCTTTGAAAGCTTTCACTTCCAGTTTCTACATGTGGGAGAGATAAATGTTAAAAAAAAAGAAAAACTAAGAACATATAGTTACAGAACATATATAAAAAATAATCAAAATACAGAAATAGGTACTGTTTCCAGGGCACAAGGACCCAAGTTTCAGCTGAATTAGTTTCTCCTTACGTCATCCAAACCTTCTAACTTTCCTAACAAAGAGCAACCCAGCCTTGCAGAATAGGCATCATCATGTGACATTAAAAAGTGACCTCTTTTGCTAACCTCAAGACTACGCTGTTCAAGTGAACAAGAGGAAGTGATCATGCTGCAAAAACGTAAGAGTGAAAGAACTACAAACAGTGAGTAAACAAGTTGCCTCCTTCAGCTGCTTTTTTTTCCCTAAATATTACATTGCATAGTCTAGAAAAGAAATTTCACTATCTTCCAAGTTGTAATAGTAGGATTCCTACAGCAACTTTTATAGAAACAGAAGGTTCTAGGCTACAATTTTTTATCCAACATGAACATGAAAACCAACAAAACTACTGTATGTATAACAATCACCTCCCTTCTGTCTTCCATGTGCAGGCACTATTTTTCATTTTTTCATTCAGATGAATAAAACAATTGAGAAAAAGGTGAAAAACTCACCATTACTGAACATTTCATCATCTGTTAGCTGACCATCCTTAGCATAAAGTACTCCAAATTTAAAATTCACAGATCCCTGAGAAATAAACCCAAATATTGCATAATAAAAAGACAAGCAAACAGAAGACTTGAAAAATGTTTTCTCTAAGGACTTTTAGATATGTACCTTGGTATACATCCTATACATGGGAATATGCATTCTACACCAACTCCTAATACATAATAATTTACCTTCAAAGTTTTATGGTATAGCTTAAAATTAATACTCTGAGGTGGTGACATATTAAGTTGGTGCTTAAAATGATTTTTTATCTCATATGTTAAAAACCCCGTACTTTTTACTGTAATAAGCAATTGATTACTAAGTTGTTACAAATATGTCAGTGTAAATATTTCAAATACAAAGCTGTATTCATTGAACAGGTCTGTGAGCTGGGAGAGGTAAGTTTATATTTACCTCTTGCTCTTCAAGAACCAATAAATCCTGTAAAGAAAAACAGAATGTTTAGCCAACTGGCATTAAAGACAACACAAATAAAATTAACAACCTTATATATTTAAGTTTTGATTTGAAGTTGCCAGTTCAACTGATAAAGACAGTTTAAGCAGTATCACATAATCCTCCTCATTATTATCCTGCTACTGAAAGAAACAAATTAGTAGCATTTATACCCAACTACTTATATTTCCAGAAAATAATAAAGAAAAACAACTGAACAGAAAAAAGTCCTACCTTTTGTATCTCAGGATGAAAAATTTCCCTTGGGCTCTTCTCAAATTTATCGAGACTCATAGCACTGAAATGCAAACGAAATACTGCTTTATAGAAGGGCAAGTATACATTTCAGCAGTGTAACATTAACTGGTTGCTGTTACAACTGATTACAAAATGAATTGTTCAAAGAGCCTCTCTTAGGTGGAATGTTTTGTGGAACTGCTATTTCTTCCACAAAATACTAGCCTCCAACACTTCCTAACTTCTTTTGGATTTTGAAAACAGAAATTAGTAAGAACCTGTGTTGAGATCAGGTTTAAACTTATTTACTTATAAAGGACAGAGCTTTATTTCAACAGCCTTTGCTATAGATTTAAACATAATCATGGTGAGCATTTTAGAAGGACTCAATAATTGATTCTATTTTTTAAGCTTTTATTCTCTCTCTTCTAAAATAATTCAAGGCAAGCCAAATGAGAAATGAGAAATTCAGCATCTAATTCACATACCAAAGATCCACAGACAGAACAGAAAAGATATTTAAATAAGAAGATCAACTGCCTCAATAAACAGAAATATCTAATTCATAGCATTTTTCCCTAACTTATGTTTCTACATCTACTATTATTTTTACTCCCTTCTCCCTTTTTTTTCCCAAGCATTAAGTTATAGAACTGTGCAGCATGTCATGGAGTGCCAAATGCAGTTTGTGTGGGGCACAGTGAACTAACACAGGAGTCAAATCTTTCCATTGTTGCTTATGCTAGATCACAGTGCAGACATGATTTGCTTTAGTACCTTCTGAAGGAGATTAAAATGTTCTAATTAATTTAGAAAAAACAGGTGTAATATTGTAACCAAAAGCCTTTGAGACAGTCTGTACCTAGAATCACACCAGGTGTGAATAGGTGTCAAAGGAATATCAGTCAGACCTGAGGGATGGCTCAAGGACTCTAAGAGCAAAAAAAAAAGTCAGGGAAGAGTTTTCAGCCCAAGCTGAAGTGGGCAGAAGGGGATGACATTTATGCAGCTGATTGCATGTGGCACAGACCATGGAAGAAACTGGGAATAAGGTCTGAAACAAGCCTACATTTTTCTCTGTAAAATACTGGAGCGTCACAGGATGGAACATGTGAGGAACATTTTCAGCAAAAAAAGTTATGACCTAAGCTAACAGATGACGAAGTTTCTCCACTCTGGAATGCCTGACCAAAAACACGTATGTGGTGGAGTGGAGAGAGAGGCTGGGTTGGAAAGGGATGTTAGGAAGAGATACTTCAGAGACTGGTGGGCAGACATGGAAAATCAGGTACTTTTGCAGGAAAAGAATGAGGGCACTTAGGTCATCTTGATGAAGAAGCTGAAAGACATCTGAAGTGTTTTCAACTCACCATCTTGACATGCCAAAATGGAGCCACAGCCCACGAAATCAGATTTAAGAAGTGAGAATCAGTGGCCTGGTAGTGTCTCTAAAAAATTCAGTGGTCTGAGACTTCTCATAAATCTTGCACAGTAGTAGGAAAATCCAGATCTGGTGGCAGTGGCTTCACACCGCAATACATGCCCTGCTTCCAGAATTCCCCTCTCACACAGGCACTGGCAGCATTAACCAGTGGTCTGGCTTCAATAAAGCAAGAGACATTTGTTCCTACTCTATACAGATTCCATTTAGCATCTCTTTTCTAATTAACTTGAAAATAGTCCCTCTGCTAAAGAAAAAGTGCTAATAATTTTCCTCCATTTTAAGTTATCACTTTACCTATTACAGAACAGGCTTTAAAACCACTTTTTGCTGCCTTCAATGATTAGGATTTTCAAAACTGTTTTTACTGTTTTTTATAAATCTATCATGAAAACCACGGAACACAAGTTCTGAATTAGAAGAAAAGGCATACCGGCAAATATCTTACATGATAACCTATTTGTCAATACATACCTTAATATAGATTTCACAGATAATGTTTTTGTGGGACTATAAGGGAGACATATTTTCTGAGTACCCTATAAAGAAGAAAAGCCAAGATATATTACAGGACATACTGACCTGTTAATTCAAGTAGGAATATTAATAAAACAATTAAATAAAAAAAATTAAAAAAGAAGAAAACTGAGCTAGTTTTATTTTGCTGTATTTACTGATGGTTTGAAGAAAAAGTAATGATGTTGCAAAGGAAAAAAAAAAAAGAACCATGCATGTCCACAGGAGAGTTTTAAATCAATTGCTTAAATAAAGGGCTCTTGCGGAACTTTAAGTGGAAAAAAAAAATAATTATTTAATATTAGTGAAAGCAGTATCACACCTGCCTATTTTCATACCATTATATAAGAAAATAATTGCCTAAATTGATCACAGGACATAATCAAAAACATTTAAGGAAACATTTCTAAAAAAAAGCAGAGTTGCAGGTAAGAAAAATTAGTAAATATCCGACATCACAGACTTCTGTCAGAAAGTTTATTATAATTTATCTACAAATTTAGTTTAATTGTATCTACTACAGTAGACTTATATGTTCTTCTTGTATACAATGAAATTATACAATAAATACTGCAACTCTGAAGAAGAAGTGTATGATAAACATATCCAAACGAAACCAAAGTCAGAGCAGCAGTTAACTATTTGTTTCTTACTGTTTTTCTCCAAAGTATTGAATGATATTGAGGAATGCGCTGATTATTTTGGTCAGACAGTACAACGGACAGAAAGAAAGGGTTCTTCTCTGCATCTGTACCTATATAATTCTGATGAACTGTTAGAGAAAAACAAGATGCAGTATCAACCATATAGAAGACATGCACACCCACTTACGCGCAGACTCACGAGAGACACCTGTAAATCTACGCATTCATATGTAAAATATATAATTGTCTACATAACTATGTTTTTATATACAGATGTGTTAAAAAAATCCAAAAGACAGGTACAGATTTCAAAGCCAAGAAGGTTTTCAAAACATGCCTTTTAGGTAGCAGAGGTTTCAATACTTACAGAAACCGAAATTACCACCACACTTTTTCTGCATTGAAATAATAGCCATTCAAAGCTACATTACATTCTCATAGATTCAAACTCCAATCCGTTCACAAAAAACAAAAATTACCTTTCCCTAAAAAATATTTGAAATACCATCTTGTATGATACTCTGGGTTTTCCAAATGCACATCCGTTCTGTGCCATGTACCCGGCGTGTAGTCTGTATTCTGAAATAGAATTGAGAGACTGTCACATTAATCACCAAGTGAAAAATAAAGACAAAATATAGGCAAAATCCGAGACTGGCTGATTCATCTGAAGTCTTAGCTGTACACTGCTTTTTAAAAAGCAAGAATTATTCTGAAGTCAGTTGGTGTGTAGCTGAAATTGAAACTTTTCCCTCTCCTGTTCTCTTTTTTCCCCATTTCTTTCTAAGGAACTGCAGACTTATCCTAGTATACCACCATCACAGGCAGTGGCTTAGAATTTCAGTGAAAAGAAGGTATTTCAATGTGGAATTTGAAGAAAAAGATTCTAAAACTTAAAAATAAATAAATTAAAAAAATGAAATTCTACATCCAGGTTTCATTTTCTCAGTTCTTCCTAAAATAATCGCTAAGGACTCCTTGCTTGACCAAAGCATGCTTTAGAAGTTCTTCAGTGTTGTTTCTGGATTGGCCAGTTAAGGTAAATTCCCAAGCATCCCTCCCGTTCTTTTCCTCTAAGAATAACCATATGCAAAGAAAAAGCCATTCTAACTATTCATTCACTATGTGGCCCCACAGAAAATCAATGCAGAATAGTTAGATTGCTTTAATTTCTGCACCCAGTGCTGATGCAAATAGACGATCAGTAATAGTTTGCCATTAATATTAGTTTAATACAAATTTACCAAGACCTTACATGTATTTCAAGAATATGAGGTCTTCTTCCTTTCAATATTAAGATGGTATTTACAGATGAAAAGGTTTTGCAAAGGAAGATAATACACGAAGATAAGCGGAAACCTAAGTGTCACTGGAGTAGTTGCAGGGACACACTGTGAGTTTAGCAGTGCAGGAAGCTGGAGGGAATGACTCTCTGAGGCTCCACTCAACTTCTTTATTTCCTATTTAAAGATAAGCACAGCTGCCAAAAGACAACTAAGGGGACAAAAATGAAGGTATAACTTCATCGTGCCAACAAACTTAAAAGCACAAAGGTCAGCTTGAACATAGTTGTATCATCAGGACACCAATATAAAGTCACAAACTAGAGACTATGAAGTGTCATTCAGAGGGTTGATATTTTTCTTCTATCGTGAAGTGGTGAACAAAAACGTTACCAAAATGAAACAAAATGCCAGCTTTTCCCTTAGACTACATACTCTTGAATGAAAAGCTAAGCTAGTCTGTGAGAGGGAAAAAAACCCACATCTTACTCTTTTTAGACTCTTACATTCTCATATTATTACTTAGCATTTTTCGCATCCTCTTTACTTAGTAACTGACGGCAAATAAATCTTTCATTGCTGAAGAACTACTAAAGCTGAACTATTTTTTCAGCTTTCTGTGAGAATTTTTAGCCACTTACCTCACCAGAGGAGCCATTTTCCACACGGAACCGCCCAGCTCTTTGAATGGCTCCATCAGCATCACTAGATATAAGCTACAAGAGAGTTTAAGATAGAGGTTCTAGTTCCAAAAATAGCCATACCATCAGCAATCAAAGCTCACTACCATTTCTTCTTGTTCCAGACATCACATAACTGCCCAAAGAGAAGAGATCAGCCCAGCTATTTCCAGTTTGACTACAGGCTTCGAATGACCTGGTAAGAACTCTATGTAGGCACAAATGCATAAGAAATTTACTCTTTTGCTAGATCCAAGTACCAAGAAGAAATTCTCCTGTCTCAGATTTTGGCTGCACCAACACACAGTACTCCTATAGAGGGACTTGTCCACCTCCAAGAAATTGATCTTGAAGATTGCTCCTTTCAAAAAGATGGGTCTTATAGACATGATGATTCTCGTTCTCTCAGCTTTGCAAAGCCTAAAACTCTACTTGTTGGTAGCATTACTGGGACTAGCAGTTTTTTACTGCTTTTTATTTACTGATGTCTTCATTTATTGATATTTTCAGGAGACAGAGAGCAACAAGAATCTCCAAACACAATGCTCAATGACGATTTTGAACAACATAAGGTACAGGAGACGTCTTGGTCTGTTTTCCGCACTAACATCAGAAACTAAGGCTTGTTTACAACTGAAGAGTTCAACAATTTCATAAATACTCTGGAAAGGCTGCTTGGTCTTTTTATAAGGGAATCTAGGCATTCACAGAACACTGAAACTCTCCCTGTTGCTAAAGAAGTTCTTGAGAAGACAGTAAAGCAAAGGACAATGAAGTAATTCTCACGTGTCCTGCAACTGCTTAGGATCTCTACAAGAGAAGAGGAGGAGAACGCTGCCAATGATATTGCATGTTACTCCTCCCTAAACTGTAAAAAGGGTGACTGTCACATATCATACCAAAGTTATGAAATGGGATCTGAACAAAAACAATTCATTGCTTCCCTCTAGCAATCTATGTTATTCTAGGATAATACCTTCTTCACTTAGTAGGAGAGTTATCACATTTTGAAGTTTTCTCCTTGCTTTGAAGCAATCTGAGGCTATGTCAGAAATAAACTAACATGGCAAAACCTCCAATGCGTCCTGGTGCCTTATATAAACTGTAAGAGAGATTATATGGACAAATGGCAGACAGTGGGAAAGACGTAAGAAAAAGAGACAGAACGATCTTGAAAGAATTGAGCAACTAAGATGCTACTGTGGAAAACATTAGGCAAGAAAAGTTAAATACTGAAGATTTAGAAATTTGAAAGGGCAACAAGAACCTTTAATTGTTTGTACTTCAAAAGATAAAAATTTGATAAAATACCAGCAGAATTTTAAGAAAACCAACCAAAAGACAAGACCATTTGTGTGAGCTTACTGTGAATTTATAATTACAAATAACTTTTTCTTTTCCAGCAAAAGAGTCAGAGTATTAGTAATGAAAGAGCCTCTTAGCAGAAAACAGTTCACTTGTATTTCCTTATTAAAACACCGTATCTGTTATGTGGAATGTATGGAAAGAAAAGAAAGATACCTGGTGTTCTTGCAATGCAATTTACAGCAACTAAGCCACCAATTTAAACCCAATTTACATACATATTAATAAATATACTACCCAAGAACTTTAAATTACAACTATAGCTAGTAGAAAATTTGTGATTTCTTCCCACAGTAACAGAACCGGAGTTCATCTTCTTTACTTTTCCTCACTTCTGCTTTCCTACGGTAATTTATATAATTTCATTATGACCTTGTAATCAGTGACACTATTTTAACTGCTGATATACTGCTATTTTCACAGCAGAAATTTATGTAGGAGAAAAACCAAGAAGTGCCAACTTAATCTTTGAATTTGAATAAAATACAGGATAACGGATAGATTTTAGGGAACCATTTTCAATGTATTTATTCTAGTTCTTTTAGTTTTAAACCTTCTCCCACTACTGAGGCCTGTACATATAACATTACATACATTTGTACACATGTGAGCATGCACACATTTTATGACTTACATAATAGGAAGTACTTCATTAAATACTACCCTAATATTTTGCAATCTTCATCTTATAAGAGGAAAAAAGGCTCAATTTCATCTGGAGGTAAACACAATATTTATATAACATTTTCTGATCTGTTATAATGAAATATTCATAAATAAAGCAGTAAAACTATTTCCAATCACAGGCCTAAAATATCTATTCTGAAGCCTCTTTTTATTAGTCTACAACTTTCAAGTCCAGATTAGGAAGCACATTTTCCAAACTAAATTCAATTTTTTTACCTAGAAATGAAAGGTATTTGAGCTCTGTGTAAGGTGATAAATCAAAGGACACACTACATAAACTTACAAGCTCCACAGATCCATAATGCTTTCTGCTAAAGTCTCCACGTCTGCAACCCAGATCTTCAGAGACAGACCTGGAATAGAAATGCTTCATCAGTGTACACAGATCAACTAGACTTACACTTCCTGCAATTCAATACCCTAACATTAAAAAAAAAATCATTCCTGCTTAACAAGGTTCACCGTGTGTGAACTTCTCGCTGCAGAGAACACTCTTTACAGCATATACAATCTCCAGCAGCCATTGCAGTCTGGCTTTCATATTACCCCCAAAGGAAAAGAAATGTCTGGGTCTCGACTGGAAGTAAAAGCTACAATTAAATTAAATATATAGGTATGATGCAATCAGAGTTTCAAAGTGAGTGGTGGCTTATAACCACATTTGAAAATCTAAGGGAAGAAAAACCTATAGTAAACTTAATGCTTCAAACAGAACAACTGCACTATACTCAATAAGACCACACTTTGTGGTTTGTGGATTGTCACAATCACTGATTTTTTCAGTCTCTTTTCAGCCTCCACACAAAGAGAAACTAAACCACTTAATTTCTTATACTTAATTCGTAAGTGTAAGAAAACAACAACATATCATAGGTTTCCTTCCACCACCTTAACAAAGACAGAATTATCATGCAAGCCAATATAATCCTAGAATATGAAGTTTAAAATGTACCTGCATTATCACATATAATCTCATACCATCATTTATCACATTAAGCACCACCTCCTCTAACTACAAACACTAAGCCTCTCGCCTTTGCAATGGGGATATACGTGTTACAAACACAAGCTAAATAAAGGTGCAGGTGGAAATTTAACATAAACCTTGATTACTCAGACTGTACACCAGGGCCAGCAGATCAACCCCTCCACCATAGTCCAAACTTACAGTTCACCCTTCCATCAGCAGTTATGAAAATAAAGTTTTTTAGTTTAATGGGAAAAAACCCCAACCAAGTGAAACAAGAAGAAACCTTCCATCTAGCAACATGAGATAAAATTTTCTGAGAATTATCAGTACTATAAATTGTAATGTTATGTCAATAAGCAGAAGACATACCTAAATTTTCATGTAACATCTTCGTATGTGCTTCTTGACTGTAGGAGATACTGAGACCAAGGACTCAGAAACATCCTAATTTTCAGACAGGTTTTCTATTTGATTTTGTAAGTACTTAAAACTTATTAAACACAATTCATATTTCTGAGTTCTGTCCACTCGGATTCCGTGTTTTTACCCAAGAAGAAGCAACATGAACAAGACATATCTAATGAAACTTCAAAACTCACCAAAATTATTTGGTATTTACTTGCAGTATGCAAATTACGCATAAGGGATAAGAACATGACTACAATAGTAATTTTAAATGACCCATAAACTGAAGCAGGAACGTTTGCTGATGCAACAACAGAGCTGCCTTTCTAAATTCATGTGCATAAAACTTTTGGATGACGCTATTGCTTCTGGTAACATTCACCCCGGACTTTTTCCATCAGTTGCCTTTCAGCTTGACTACACAATCACAGAATTTTTAGGGTTGGAAGGATCTCTGGAGACCATCCAGTCCAACCCCCCCGCCAGGGCAGGGTCACCTGGAGCACATGACACAGGAACATGTCCAGGTGGGCTTGGAATGTCTCCAGAGAGGCAGACTCCATGCCCTCCCTGGGCACCTGTTCCAGTGCTCTGCCACCCCCCACAGAAAGAAGTTCTTCCTAAGGTTGAGGTGGAATTTCTCGTGTGTCAGTTTCTGGCCATTGCTCCTCATCCCGTTGCTAGGCACCACCAAAAACAGTCTGGCATCATCCTCTTGACACCCACTTTTGAGATATTTATATGCATTAATGAGATCCCCTCTCAGCCTTGTCTTCTCTAGACTAAACAGGTCCAGCTCCCACAGCCTTTCCTCGCAGGAAATGCTCCAGATTCTTCATCATCTTTGTAGCCTCTGCTGGACCCTCTCCAGCAGCTCTTCTTCTTTCTTGTACTAAGGAGTCCAGAACTGGACACAGCACTCCAGATGTGGCCTCACTAGGGCTGAGTAGAGGGGCAGGATCACCTCCCTGACCTGCTGGACACACTCTTCTTGATGCACCCCAGGATCCCATTGACCTCCTGGCTGCAAGGGAAACACTGTCTGCTCATGGTCAACTTGTCACTTACCAATATTCCCAGGTCCTTTTCAGACCAGCTGCTCTCTAGTAGCTCAGCCCCCAACCTATGCTGGTACTTGGGCTTATTCCTCCCCAAGTGCAGGACCTGCACTTGCTCTTGTTGAACCTCATTATGTTTTTCTCCATCCCCTCTCCACCCTATCAAGGTCCTGCTGAAGGGCAGCACAGTATTCAGGTGGATCAGCCACTCCCCCAAGTTTTGTATCACCAGCAAACTTGCTGAGAACACATTCCATCCCTTCATCCACACAGTTGATAAACAGGTTGAGTAAGACTAAGCCCAATATCGATCCCTGAGGAATGCCACTGACTACAGGCCTCCAACTGGAATCTGCTCCACTGATCATGACTCTCTGAGCTTTGCCATTCAGCCAGTTCTTGATCCACCTCACTGCCCATTCCTCCAACCCACATTTCTTGAGTTTACCTACGAGGATGTTATGGGAGACAGCGTCAAAAGCCTTGCTGAAGTCGAGGTAGACAACATCTACTGCTCTCCCCTTGTTGCCCTATCCTGCCACGTCATCACAGAAGGTATCAGATTGGTCAAGCAGGATATCCCCTTGGTGAATCCATGCTGACTACTCCTGATGACCCTCTTTTCCTCTACATGCTTGGTGATGACCCCCAGAATGACCTGTTCCATCACCTTTCCCAGGATGGAGGCAAGGCTGACTGGATGGTAGTTTCCCAGGTTTTCCTTGCCATTTTTGAAGACGGGAGTAATATTGACTTTTCTCCAGTCATCGGGCACCTCTCACATTCTCTACGATTTTTCAACAATGATAGAGAGTGGCAGAGCAACATCTGCCAGCTCCCTCAGAACCCATCAGGGCCCATGGGTTTATGGGTATTAAATCTACCTGGCTGATCATCAACCCTGCCGTGGGTTGGGGTGGTACACGACATGGCATCAGGATACCAGCTCACTTTATTACAAAAGTGCAGCTACTTATACAGTTCTAGGTAACACATGTACATGCCCCATTTGTTTACCACTAACATAACAACTCATGATTGGACACACAGCCACACATGTCTGAATACAATAGTCAGCATTCCTGACAGGAAACCCATTCTGCATCACAGTCCTTACTGTCTGTGGTTGACATCTTGCCAGGTGTAGGCGTTCCATCTTCGTTAGCTCAGCTTACAGAGAGCCCAGAACCAGCTGTTCATTCTCTGACACTTTGAGGGCATATACATACATGCCACAGCAGCAGTAATACAAATGACTTGAGGAAAACTGCCTACAAGAACTGAGGTCAATCCACATTAGATGTAACTTTCACAAGCTCCAAAGCAATCACTCAGTTGGAAGTATTATGACCTAAATACATAGACAATGATATAAGCTCTCAGCATGTGGTTGCCTACACAGTGAACTTATGTTTGACTGGGGACAGTTATTAATCACAGCTTTCATGAGAATTGGCCTGAAATACCTTCCAGGAAAAGAGTAAATTTCCACATCATGAATCTGCACAGCAGAGATGGGAAAAGTCTGTGATAAAAGAAGAAATTGAGTTTGGGTCCTGATCTAAAAGCCCTTGTTTTTAAAGCATCTCCAATTTAATCTCACTTATGATGTACTGTTTGCAGATAAAAGTATTTCAAGCCTTACCGCACTTGAGATTAAACAATAAGTGTTAAAACCTGAAGTTTAAACAGCCCGTACTCTAATTGAAAGTAATAGTAATACTCCTTTTTTCCTCATAGCAGAGCAGAAAGTAGACAGAGACAAAAGGAAAAGAGAAACAATTTTAAAAACGTAAGAGATTTATAAATTACAAGTGAGCCACAATAAGAGTCAGTTCCTGGGAGTAAGGTTACTTCCTGTGAGTAAAGTTACTTTAGGTTGTCATCTGAAAAAAGAATGTCCTGAAGATGGAATTTTCAAAATCTCTACCCATCTTTTCACATTTGTGACTCCACCTTTGCGTTCTTAAGTCATGTAGTCTGAGCATCCAGGAGTAGGTTCAAATTTTAAGCCATCACACACACTGCAAGGACTTTATGTCCAATATTTTTATACACCTACCACTACTGCTCTGGCGCCTTGGAGTGAACCTTGCCATGCAATAGTGCCACAATATCGCGCAGAAGTGGTAGCCACAACACTTAACAGTTCCTTCTGAGCCTGTGACACAAAGAAGATGGCCCAGAGTAGTGAAAAGACTGAATGTACCTGTGAGCTGCATATCTCAAATAAATTTATGTTACAGTTATCTTCCACTTTATGTGGTTTTGTAGCAATAACTGACATACTCATTTAAAGTGTATTTGGATAATCTCTTTTCACCCTACTCCCACATGCTATTTACAAGGAAATCATGCATATATTACATTTTCTTGCAAATGCATCATCTTCTTCCATCAACTGAAGGGAAGTACAAAAAACCCCACACTAATTCAGGACTGTTTGTAGTAAAGAAAAATATTTTAAGCTACTACTCATGAGTTCTCATCTTTTTCTGTCAGAGAAAAGCACAAATCTGGCTAAAAAAAATCTTCTCTGAAGTTATTAAGACTGGGTAACATGGAAGTATTTAAAGATCAGCATCTATACAGACAAAAGTAAGGATATCACATTTTCTTTTCTCTTCCAGATGTAACAGAGAGTTTAGTTTTGCATGGGCTGAAAGTGATCCTTTGCCTTTTCACACACCTCTGAGGGAATTTGGAAAGTTCAGATAAAAGCTAAAATGTAATAATGTACTGAATGCAGTTTTTAGACTTCCTGCATTTTGAGAGACAGATAAAATTTCTCAGATGCTTCACAGAACAAATGGAATGCCTCATTTGCAATATATTTTAAGGCACTGTGGGTTTTCTAGAATTTTTTACTTTTACAGAACCAGTTAATCATAGTAGCACTAGCATTTTTTTGTGTGCTTCTTCTCTTCTACTAAATCTGCTTTTGTGACTAGGTGTGCTAGTTGCCTTAGAAACCACTGTAAAAGCAAATCAGATCAATAAATACTTGGCACTGTCAGTACTGCTGGCAGACATCTGGACAATCCCAAACACAAATATAATACAAATCAGAAAGTCACCACATGGAGTATCTGGCCTATTGTGTTTTGAATGGAACCATCTCCACCTGGATAATTTGTACAGATTTTCATCAGTCATGCAACAGCTCCACAAAGCAGCACAAAAAGCAAGCTGAGCTTTATAAAACTGAACTACTTTATGCCTTGTGGCAAAGCTACCCTCAAAACACATGAAACCCAGGGGAAAATGCCATCTTGTGAATTACCTGCATGATAAAGCCAGGGAGTTATGGAGGCATTTAAGAACTATCTGCATACACAAACTAAGTCACAAACCTTATTTTGGTGATATTTCAGCTGAGTGAAAGTCAAACTCTCAGAAAAAAGCACGCTAAGATCGGAGCATATTAATGCTGCGGAGATAAAGTCAGCAGCTAACAAAAAGCTTTAAAAAATAAAACACAAAACTAGTATTCAAACCCAAACATAAATCATAGAAATAAGGAATGGATATAGGCATACAACACGTGTATGTACATACAACATGTGTATGCACTGATGTAACAAAATACTGGAGTTAAAGAAGGACACAACATGAAAACCATTTACTCAGAAATACAAAGTGCAAAAGTAAAGAGCCTGGTCTAATATGAACTAAGATCGTTAAGATACATACCAACAATGACTACTGCAGAAACATTTCCCAATCAGAGAATCAAAACAACAGACAAAGCGAGGTGCAGAGTTAAGTTTGGGTTGTTACGTAATTTTTTTTTTTTTTTTCCCCTCAACATTGTCCTCCACACTCTCAGGTGTTCTCAACATTTCTTCTAGCAAAGTTCTGGAGGCAGATTAGTTCAAAGAAAGGTTCACCATATGATGACCATAAGACCATGATAGGGAGGATGCTGAAGGAAACCCACTGATATATAAACTTGTGGTTTATCTGCACTTAGAAATGCAGAGCTCTTCACAGCTGGTGTGATGCCTACAAACTATATTCTCTACCATACGAATATATCCTCTATTCCAGATTCTCAAAGAAACCCTTTTTATCTAAACAATTGCAGTATGTTTATTAGATTTTTTAAAAAACATTTCCATAATGTCAATCTATAAAGTTGCTGCCTTTAGGAGGCACACCAACATACTCCAACATTTCACATTTCATCAGATTTGCTAGTGACAGAATGACAGGGAGCAGGGCTTATTAGAGTTCTATACACAATGATAAGCACAGACACAATAATAAGCGTGCAAACAGGAGCCAATGGCAGTATAAATAAATAAAATAACAAGGAGACAGCACTGTCACATTCTGCAAGGAAACTGGAAGAGGCTGAACATCACTATTCATCAGGTCTTGAGATGAGTTACCGCAATACCACAGCCAGCCTCTAGTGCAATCTCACAGTCACAGACATTTACGGTGACAAAGGTGAAAAAGAAAGATGTGATAGCCTTGCATGCCTTGTAAGGTGAAGCCACAGGACTCCATCCCACCCCAAACACCTGAGATCTACTCCTACTAAGGTTACATAAATTCACAGACCTAGAGAGGGTTTATTCATCAAGTGATGCAGAGAACACTAGGAACAAGCACATTTCATTGGAGAAATAATCTATTTTCCTAGACCACATGATACAGAGGGAAAATACAGACAAGCTCAGAAAACACTTGAAGAACAGTTTACGCATCAGAAAGGTTTATGCTCCAATCCTTTCCACAAACTACACTCCAATAATTTGAGGAAATACAGTGTCTTGCCACAAACTACACCTTTTGGCATTAAAAGCATTTTTCTCACACTGCTCTCACTAATTAAATAGCCTGAAGCATATCTAAACAAATTATTAAAACAAGAGTGTTTTAATATTAATATTCTAATCCATTTGTGTCCCCAAACTACCTAAAACATACCTAACTTTCAAACACACTAGCAGTCCTTTAAAAAAATCAAAGTAATACCCAGTAGCTAATCTCTGCTTCTTCTCAACCTATTTCATAAGTGTCATGTGCTTTGTATCAAGAAATTAAAGCAGAATCTCACACCAACATAAATGCAACAACCTCAGACAACCTCGCGAGAGTTAGGCATCTTAGCCTCAGTTTATGCATAGGCAAGATTTACATTATCACACTATTTGTGTAAGTGCATATACTCCCTGAAGAGTTCTTGCCTGCATACTTCCTTGGCTCTCTGTTCTTGGTTACCACGAAGATTTGTTCTCAACTCTTTGACATATCACATCAGCTAATTTAATTGATTAACATTAAGTTGATTAACATCAACTGTTTATATTAATCTTTTTCATTGAATTATATCCTTTCTCAGTCCTGACCTGATCTACTACATCAGAAAAACTGTTGCTCCAGTTATGACAGTTGTAGAGTAGTTTTCATCCTATTAAGGTGAACTGCCAGCACCAAAGAGCTTAGTTCCTCAGTGGCTCAGATCACTTTGGCTTAATTTCAAATTTACTTATATTGCAAAGTGTTTAAATACAGACGACCCTTCACTGGCATGAAAAAAGTTAGCCCACGCTCACTTGTACAGCACCTAAGGTACACTGCACCTCCCTCTCCTCTTTGACTACAAACAGATGCTGTTCTATACACGAACAGTAATGACTAAGAGGAGACAGGACTAGCTTCCTCCCATTTCAACAGAAGCTCCTACAAACTGTAACAGTCCTGAAAGTTGAATAACGAAGCACAAACATATTTGCTGATCTAAATCTAGACAGCTTTAGGATCCCAGTGTCAAATCACAAGTTTTGTCTGTTAGAAGTTCGACACTGGAAAGCACTTTACTTGGGGGCAGAAGGGTAGTGGCAGAAGGGGGTGAGTTGGCAGATTGCACCTGTGTGATCAGAACGACACACCGTGCGTGCCTTCTGGCTCGCCATTCTCCTCACATTCCACATGTTTACTTGCCATTATCGGTCAATCTATTTTCATCTAAGAAGCAGTCGCAGGTACAAGCGCACTCAGCAATCGGATAACTACAGAGATATCCTAGGGGTAGCTGCTTGCACGAGTGCAACGCTGAATAAGCTCCGAAACCGACTCCGAAGACACTCGTCCGACTCCGCTCACGCCACCTGCAGCAGCTCTGAGGGAGACGGCTGCAGCTCGGGGTCTCCCGCCGTTGCGCTGCCCCAGAGCCGCCCACCCGTTCGCGCGACCCCTCTGGCCCCGGCCGGCGAAGGCAAAGCGCCGCCTCTCCCCCACGGCCAGGGCGGGTCTGCACCGCGCCGCGCCCCGCCCGAGCTCAGCCCCCGCCTCTGGTACCGCTGAGTGAGGCCGAGGAACCGGGTGGATGCCGCCTCTGCGCTGCTCAGCTCCATGCGGGCGGCCAGACGGAGACCTCACCCCTCCAGCGTCGCTCCCACAACTCCGTCCCGTGCGGGAGAGGCGCCGGGAGCTCCACGCGCACATCCCGCTCCCGTCGCACGGCCCCGCGCGCCCGCCTCGTCCCTACGGCCCCTCCCACGGCGCAAGAGGCACGGCGACGCCGCAGGGCCCGTCGGGAGCTGTAGTGTCTGGCTGCGAGCGAGCGGCCTGGCCGCCGCCGCCGGGAACTGTCCCGCGCCCCTGTGCAGCGAGGGGCCTGGGCCGGCACCGCCTTGAGGGGCTGAGCCCGCAGCAGAGTCCCTCCGAGCGCCGGCTTCGCAAACGTAAAGGTGTAACGTCATTTCAGACACCTGCTGAGAGTTTTCCATAGAATGCATGCCTATTCATTATGCTTGAAAGTAGCAGAAATTAGTCAGCTTCAGGATGGCCAAGCGTGTAGGTCAGATTTGCTGTGGAATGCTGCTCTCAACATGCCACCCAGGAACAGTTTGCATTCACGCTACACAACGAAAAGTGTGCTTGTGTGGTGACTTTCCTGCCAGATGAAAAGCAAAAGACTAAAAGACAATAGGTGCCAAAAAGAACTGGAGTTTCTGGAGAATAAAACTTGGAAGTATTCCCCTGAAAATCCCCCCCAGATCATCACTGATCTGACTTCTACAGATTGGTTGCCTTGGCCAGGAGTGTCTCAGCAGTCCTACTGGAAGTGCGTTTGCCCACACTGTAATTTCCGTTGGATGCTGGCAAAGGTGAACCCCAGTCCCTGAAATGAGTGGAGTGGGCTCCCAGGGCACTAATTCCAGGCGTTGTGTTTAAGGAAAGAGCAGGGGGGCCTTTCTCTCATCCAGAGGAGCTGCAGTGTTTCCCTCTCTGGAAAAATAAGAAATTAAAAAAAAAAAAAAAAAAAAGAAAAAAAAGAAAAAAAAAGAAAAAAAAAGAAATAAATTAAAAGAAAACGAAAAATAAAAATAATAAAAAATAAACGAAATAAAAAAGAAAATATAAAATACAAAAGAAAAATTTAAAAAATGCAAGAAAATTAAAAATAAAATTAAAATTGAAATATACGAGAAAAAAAAGTTCTTGGGGACCCAGCTAACTCCCCCACATACACCCTCTGAACCCTAAATTGGGGGTCAGCCCTAAAATGGGAGGAGAGGACCCCAAAAGGTGGGTGGGGAAACCCCAAGGATTCAAATATTGGAGGGGGAGCCCCAAAATGTCAGGGAGGGGCCCCAGGAAAGGGGGGGGCCCCGAAAAGTGGGTGAGGCATGCGCAGTAAGAAAATGAAACCAGAAGATCCGGTGATGAGAAAGGGCAAGATGGCGATACCTGCGCATGCGCAGTCATTTGCAAGATGTCAGTGGTCACGTGGTAGTTAAGGGCGCCCCGGATCTGGAACAACGCATGCGCAGTGACTCTTATGACTCTGCAGCGCTCCCTGCTGATTTAAAGGTGGTACTGCAGCGAAGGAACCTGTGTAAGCGCAGTGCCCGCCACGGCTGTTCTGGAAGTCCCGCGGGCCTCGCCCGCACCGAGGGGAAGGGCAGCGGAGAACGGGGAGTTAGAGTTATGGTTTGGGTACGTGTTAGGGTACGGGTTAGGGTTAGGGTACGGGTAAGAGTTAGGGTACAGGCTAGAGCAGGGGTTATGGTTAGGGTTAGGGTACAGGTTAGGGTTCGGGTTAGGATATGGGTTAGAGTTAGGGTACGGGTTAGGGTAAAGGTTAGGGTTAGGGTACGGGTTAGGGTACAGGTTAGGGTTAGGGCACGGGTTAGGGTACGGTTTAGGGTTAGGGTAAGGGTTAGGGTTAGGGTACGGGTTAGAGTTAGGGTACGGGTTATGGTTAGTGTACGGGTTAGAGTTAAGGTTAGGGTACGGGTTAGGGTACGAGTTCGGGTTAGGATACGGTTTAGGGTTAGGGTTAGGGTACGGGTTAGGGTTAGGGTACAGGTAAGGGTTAGGGTACGGGTTAGGGTACGGGTTAGGGTTAGGGTTAGGTTGAGGGTACAGGTTAGGGTAAGGTTTAGGGTATGGGTTAGGGTATTGGTTAGGTTTAGAGTACTGGTTAGGGTTAGGGTAAGGGTTAGGGTTAGGGTAAAGGTTAGGGTACAGGTTAGGGATAGGGTATGGGTTAGGGTTAGGGTTAGGGTTAGGGTACGGGTTAGGGTTAGGGTTTGGGTTCCAGTTAGGGTACGGGTTAGGGTTATGGTTACGATACGGATTATGGTTAGGGTACGGGTTAGGGTTAGGGTACGGGTTAGGGTAAGGGTTAGGGTTAGGGTATGGGTTAGGCTTAGGTTTAGGGTTAGGGTACGGGTTAGGGTATGGGTTAGAGTTTGGGTACAGATTAGGGTTAGGTTTAGGGTACGGGGTAGGGTGTTGGTTAGGGTTAGGGTTAGGGTACGGGTTAGGGTACGGGTTAGGGTTAATGTACAGGTTAGGACACCAGCGTGGTGCCTCTGAGCTCTTTGTCAGCAGGGCTAAAAAGGGCACAATTACTCCCTGTGGACCGATAGCCCAAAGTCGTCTTTCTTCTCTCTCATTCCCATTCTGACTCCTCTTTTCCTGCAGTCTTGCCTGTGGCTTAGGCAGAGCACGAGGGGGTCGCTGGAACCTCAGCTCACGCTACGATGGGAGCAGCATTGGAAAAACCTCCGAGGCTCCCGTGAGGCCCGGACACCGTGTTTGCTCTGCAGAGCTGGTGTTGGAGCCCAGCCGGGAGCCTTCAGGCTGTGCTGCCCAGGCTGCAGTGATGGGGTGCTCCCCTGGGAGTAACCCCAAACTGAGTTGAGCAGCCGAGGGGTAGCTGTGCCTTAGTGTGAGGAGCTGCACGTTGTGAGGGGTTGGGAGGCATGCTGGGATTTTTTGGGGGCTTTTTCTTGCTTTTCTCTTCTCCGTTTTGACCAGTGTGGTGCTGGGGAAAAAAAAGCTAGAAAGAAAACCAGTTGAAGGGAACTGTCACCTTCAGAGGAGGTGCAAATCCTCCTGGAGCTGAGGAAGGGGATGAGGGGAGTCCAGCATAGTGCAGTGAGCTGCCACTGCCCCCAAGGCCCTTCTTTTGGAGGCATTTGTTGACTTTCTGAAATAAAAAAAAGCCTCCCTATCATCTTGTTTGCAACCCTACAGCCACCCCTGCGGGTATGTGTCATGTTCCAGACCCCCAGAGGGATTTGTGTATGTCCTGTGCTGGTGGATGCAGGACATTCTTTAGCAGAAGGGAGAGGATTTGGGGAGGAGCTGTCAAGCTTGGGTGCGTCAGAAAACCCCCTTTGCCCCCCAACTTTGTGCACCCCCAGATATCCTTTCTCCTCTCTTTTCTCCACCCCTTTCCTCCTCTCCTCTTCTTGACCCCTGTTTTCCCTCTGCCTTGAACTCCCCATCTTGTACCCACCCTCCCTCTCTTTATTTCTGCCTTTGGGGGTGAGTAAAAAGGGGTGGGGGAGTCCGGGGGTGATGAGGTCATCAGGGGCATCCCGATGCCCAGCAGGTGAGTGGGGGATGAGAGGGGTCATATGGAGTCCTCCCCGAAAAGGGAGGCTAAGCCCAAAAATGCCTGAAAATTTAAAAGTTACCATCTCTCTTTTTTTCTATCTATTGAAATGCTGACATATACATTGACTTCAAAAGAGAGCTCCGTCTCTACTTTATTCTATCCAGGATCTTGTAGTGTAAGAAATGCAGGATACAGAAGGAGGGGGGGCTTTGAAAGCAGGACGAATGAAGCTCCAAGGCGCGTGCCAGTGCGAGGACGGCAGGCAGAGCTCTGGGTCGTGGCTTTGCCGGCCGCTCTCCCTTTCCCCAGGGGGCTCTGGAGGATCGCTGCTGCCGCCTGCGGGCGGCGCGCGGTACTGCAGGGAAAGCCGCGCGGCGAGCCGGATGCAGCCCCGTGGAACTGCGCTGCTGCAGCGAGTCTGGCCAGGCGCCCGTTCCCTGGCGGCATGTCCGGCTGGCGCCGGCAGCAAGGGAAGGGCCGGCGGGCCGGGGCTTTGGCCAGATTATGGTACTTTTGCCCCGCTTATCCTGCCGTGAGTCGCTTTGAGTGGGACATGCCCCCTTTGAGCTTTCCCCGGAGCCTGTGCCATTACGGTCAGCACGGGGGAACGAGGAAAAGCCAAATATGCCTTAACGTTCTCTGCCCCGCAGGACGCCGTGACCGGAAACTCTCGAGCCACACTAAAGATGGCGATGCCCTCACCGGAAGTCGTCACAGCCCACACTGAAGATGGCACCGCCCTACCGGAAGTCCTCCAGCCTACAAATAAGATGGCGGCGCCCTACCGGAAGTCCTCCAGCCTACAAATAAGATGGCGGCGCCCTGACCGGAAGTCCTCCAGCCTACAAGCAAGATGGCGGCGCACGGACCGGAAGTCCTCCAGCCTACAAATAAGATGGCGACGCTCTACCGGAAGTCCTCCAGCCTACAACCAAGATGGCGCCGCCCTACCGGAAGTCATCCAGCCTACAAATAAGATGGCGGCGCCCGACCGGAAGTCCTCCAGCCTACAACCAAGATGGCGGCGCCCTACCGGAAGTCCTCCAGCCTACAAATAAGATGGCGGCGGACGGACCGGAAGTCCTCCAGCCTACAAATAAGATGGCGACGCTCTACCGGAAGTCCTCCAGCCTACAACCAAGATGGCGCTGCCCTACCGGAAGTCCTCCAGCCTACAAGCAAGATGGCGACGCCCGGACAGAAAGTCCTCCAGCCTACAAGCAAGATGGCGCCGCTCTACCGGCACGCCGTCTTCCCCCCCGCCGGGGCTGCCGGCACGCCGTTCCCCCCCCCCCGCCGGGGCCCCCGGCACGCCGTCCCCTCCCCCCGCCGGGGCCCCCGGCACGTTGTCCCCACCCCCCGCCGGGGCCGCCGGGGCCGGAGCTGCCGCCGCAGCCGCCACGCCCCCCTGGCCCGCTCCACCCCGCCCCCCTGGCCCGCCCCACCCCGCCCCCCTGGCCGGCGCCGTCCCGCCCCCCTGGCCCGCCCCGCCCCAACCCCCTGCCCAGCCCCCCTGTTCCCTCCCCGTCCCCGCCCAGCTTGGTGTGGTGCTGCTCTGATGGGGCTGGGCTGCGCCGCCGGAATCCTCCTTCCTTCTCCAGGAAGCTGCACGTGGCTCAGCCACGAGGACGACCGAGCGAGCGGCCGTTTCATTTCGGTGAGTGCGGGGGACTCCGCTTGGCTCTCTTCCATATCCCATCCCGCTCCGCTGCCGCTTCTTCGTCCCGTCCCGTCCCGCTTCCGCTCCGTCCCCCCCCAGCGTCCCGGTCCGCTCTGCTCCTTCCCCTCCCTGTGCCGCTGCCGTGCCACCCCGTCCCGTCCCGTCCCGTCCCGTCTCGTCTCGTCTCGTCTCGTCCCGTCCCCACGCCCCTGGGTCTTGCGGTGCCGGGGCGATGGGCTGGGGCTGCGCCGCCGGAAGCCTCCCTCCTTCCCCGGAAGCTGCACGTGGCTTAAGCCTTTTTGTCTCTGCCGCGGCCAGCGGAGACACGGCCATAGCGCCGATCCGCGCTCGGGGAGCTCTGGAGGGGCTGGTGGGGAGCGGCGGCCCGGCTGCAGTGCCGCTCCCGGCCGTGTCCGCCAGGCGGCGCCTGCGAGGCGGGGGGCAGCTCGTCTCGGCACTGCTTCTGGTCCGGACAGGGCTCGGGACACCTCGCAGCTCTGCTTTGGCCTTGGGGGGTTATTTCTCTTGGCTTTTAAGGCAGAGGGTTGTTTGGCACGTCACTCTTGTTGCTTGCAATTCTTTCTTTTTCTGGTAGTGAATACATTTGAGAAGCCGTGGGGTTCTAGGATTCAGTTGTTCTAAATAAGGTGATTGTCTTAGTGAGCAATTGGAGTCGTTCTCCAGTGCGGAGTGCAGAAGGATTTTTCTGTCAACTAATTGTTTCCTAATTTCTTTTCAAGCTCTCCTACGAACCTTGCACCGGTGGGCTTAGCCGCACTTGCCGTGGGGGCTGAAGTGAGAAGCAGCTGGAGGTGTTTGCTCTCTGCTCGGTCCCCACCTTGCCCTCAGTTCCCTGGCCCTGCAGGTAATCACAGCTCACCTTGGCTTTTCCAGGGCCCTTGCTGAAGGGTTTCCAAGTGTGGCCCTCAGAATTTCTGCAGGTGGAATGGATGGCTGTTTCAGAGCACTTGTCACTGGGCCACCTGTGTTTTAACACTTGCCAAGGCAGGAGAATTGCAGCAGGAGAAGGGTAATTATTCCTCTGAAGTTGTAAGCGAGTGCAGGAGAAATGCTAGGAAGGCACCTGGATATGTATTTAGGTACCTGAGTAGCTTTGGCTGGTAGAAACACTCCATGGATGAGACAGAAAGGGCTGGTGCTGGAGCATGTTTAAGAAGTCAGCATAGGGAGCTTCAGTCTTCTAAAATTAGACAAAGCAGTGAAGGATGATGATGGAGTAGAACAAGTTGGTGTTTTCAGCTTTGGGACTTGACTTGCTCATGGGAACAATCTGAATAAGGGATGTTCTTGCTGAGAATTCCCCCTGGTAGATCTTCCCCATCTAGGGTTGTATCACGGACAGTGTTTCCAATAGGCTGGAGATAAAGTTGTGAATCTTAGATTTGCAATGCTTTGGAGCTTGGATGTTTTGTGAAGTAGGAGAAATTGTGACTTTGGAAAGTGACTGAGCTAGGCTCTATACATATAGCTCAAATCTTAGGTTAAGAACACCCAAAAATGAAAAAAAGAGCAAAGGGCTTAGATTTGCACAGAAAGGAAAGCAAAGCTGAAATGTGCTGCAGAGCTGTCCAGAGGCTGGGCAAGGAATTTCTGTGGCTTTGGGGTTTGAAATAGGAAGTAATGGGAGTGGCAGAGAATAATTGTCTTTTGTTATTGCTTTGGAAGCATTCACAGCTACACCGGTCTGCTCCAAGGCCTGATGCAGGTGGCTGATGCAATCCTAAATAAAAGCACATAGAATGAAGCTAAATCTGAGCAGTTTCATTTAATCCAGTCCCAGTGGGGAGAAAATGAAAGAGGAGGGAAACTTGGGGAGTTTGGTAATTTTAATCTGAGCACTGCTGATTCTTGTGCTGGAGAGAGTTTAGTGACACATGAGGTCCTTGAGAGAATTCTTGGCTTATTGGTTCAATGAGAGGCCTCGAGCAGCTGTTAAAAAATGTTTTCTCTTCAGTTCAGTTTCAGAGTTCTGTGATCCCGGCCTCATCTCGTCCACCTCACTTGGACTCCCCGGAGGAAAAGGTAGAAGAGAGTTACAGTAAGAATAAAAAATGCAGTCACCTGGGATTTCAAGGTTTTGCACATGTGCTTTTTTTTCTTGCTAAGGGGAAACCACTTCTTTATCTTAGATTGATATCATGAGGAATATTTACTGACACTGGTAGGATTGAAAGCTTTCCATAGATCCCATTACCGGGCCAGAGTAGAATTGGGCATTTTGCAATTCCTTGAAAAATATGTCACAACACAGTTCAGGCTTTGTGTTTTGCTTCAGGGAATTTTTTCCTGATTCGTGCCTTGTATTTTTTTTATTTATTTTTTTTTTTTTTAAAGGTTCAGTACTTTTCATCTTCTTCACTTTTCTCTTGAAATTGTACATCTACTCATCTTTTCACTTGTGAGGTCTCCCACAACATTCTCACAAGTGTCTTGGAAATCTGTTGCAGAATTTGTGCAAACCCGGCCAGACTCTCCACTCACAGAGCGTGGTTTTCAGCCATCTGCTCATTATTAATCTTACCTGAAAAAGCACAGGAAACAACATTCCTGCTTACATAGGGAGGTGATCGTGATAGCTACTCAGAGGGACCTATATATGTATGCAAATTACACAGCTGCTTGAATTCCTATGCCTTTCAGGATGGAAACACTATATTAGTTAGCACATCCTTTGTCAGTATTGCCATGGTTTATTCTGTCAGTTATTTTTGGAAAATAAGATTCCTTTTTCATATAAATCCAAGTCAAAAAGTTCCGTCAGTGTTTCTGGCTTTGCTCTCAACCACGAAGAAAATTGAAAATTACAGTTTAAATTTGTGCCTTCTATGGTATCACTGTTCACTATAACAGAACACACATTACATTAACCTAGAAATTATCTGTAAGTGTATTGTTGCATTTGTGCATTTATAACCAAAAATACTCCTGGTACAAACCAGTAAGGAGGCTGTTTCAAGCACAGAGGAGGTTGGTTTTACAATTTTAAGCTATGTTCCTGCCCAGGGTCTGTTTATTGAGATTTAAATTCACATTTACTGGAAAAATCCAGGTGGAGCGGACAGGAATCCATATTCCAGCACAGTTCATAAGAAAGCTGCAATTCTCTTACTCAAATACTCCCCAGAGGAGGGGGTAATTAAATGACTGTACATCACACAGCTCTTTGTCTTCTCAGAGAACACTGTATCATGTTTGAGTCCAGAAGTAGCCACAGAGCTTTTTGCTCTTGCCCAATTAGCCACGCTAACCATCAACCTCAGAAAACAAAAGAAAATACAGAGCAAGACAGACCAGCAGACAGATTTTTACCACAATCACAAGCACAGGGAACTTTAATCACTTACCAGCTACTTTTATTACTAGTGTAAATCACAGACACAATAGAACAAGATGAGGCATGTAAAAATAGCTGTATATATATGCAATGTGACAACAAAGCCTTATGACAAAAAAAAGCCTTTTTTTCAACAGTCATATTAAACTTACTTGTCAATTGTATATTTTTTCCTGATCCCATTAGTTCCAGTCAAGGCGACATCTATATTTCCCTTTGTGATTTCTGTTGCACATACTTTGACATGTATCTCTTTTCTCCAGCCTTTGAAAGCAAAATCAAATGGATCATAGTTGTAAGGAAATTTCTTTCTTAATGACAAAATTTCTTGCACATTTCAGTGTCTTTCAGAGAAAGGAAAGGATTGCACAAATGTGCCTATAAGCAAAAAAAAAAAGGTTTTGTTTTTGGTTTTTTTTTTTTTTTTTTTAAGGAAAATGTTCCATGTGATTCTGGTAGTTTTAATTTTTTTGACAGTGGTTTAAAATCACTGGTCTAGTCTTTGCCATCCTCCTGAATGTGCTGAGTATTTAATCTGTCATGGTCAGTGCTGTACTTTTCTCTTCCAATTGGCCTCGCTGTTAATTTTTTAATTTCTTACATTTATGAGCAATTTGAGGGGTTGCATCAGTAGCATGCTAACTCTCAGCTATGCAGTGAGGCCCACTGGTCTGCTGTGTTAAAGACATAATAAACAAAACGTTCTGTTTTCCTAGGATGATTCTGAGTGTTTAGGGGTTTTCTTATACCTGTCACATCCCAAAACCTTTCAGGAGATCGTATCATCACCCATGTCTGTCTAAGGCAGAAGAAGGGCCTTCGATGCAATAGTACATATTGATTTCAAGCAACCTGGGTTAGAAAGTTTTTTTAGACTGGCTTTAATTCAGACTAATCAAAGAAGAATCTCTTCACCCAATCATAAGGTTAGATTTGTCTTTCAGGCTATAATTACTATAAACTCAACAGCTTGCAAATGTTGAAATCACTGTATTCATTCAGACTGGAGAAATAACATGCTTCTCTATAGTCCAACTTTTTTACTTTTTGCTCTTAGGAAGGTATAAGATTTTTTCTGTTCTTATTTTTGCTTTTATATTTTAGTGTCTAGTGAATAAAAACCTCAAAGACCCTCTCTCATTTATTGCCCTTGAACCTGATCACCTGCGATGAATTACAATTTATTTATTAATTTTCTTATTTCCCAGTTCTGTGTTTGCTTCTACATTAATCCCAATTAAACCTGTACTTCTTATTACTCCCTGACATTTCGACCTGATGAGCTTCATGAAACTATTTTGAAATTTTAATAAATTTTTGTCAATAAAAGAATTGTAACAGTTTCCTATTTGAAATTATGCACTTCCAGCATAGCATCCCTCCCACCTTTAGCTGTACCGAATTTCTAAGCTATGATGTAATAACCAAGTTTAACTGAAAGGTGAGCATCATTTGATATATTTCCACAATTATCTCAGCTTTCCCAAATAATGCTGGTACTGCATGTTCCTAACATACCTGAAATTCTAGATGTGTTAGTTAGTGAGTGCCACTCATTAACTCCAGCAGCTCTCAGCAGATGTGTAAGGTTCTTTTTCACACATAATTAATTGCCACTTTAGAATACACCACCCAAAACGAGCACTTACGAGCATAAGGAGAGGAGGCCCCGGTGTTTAAATAAACTTTTTGTTGTTCTTTTTCAGTTTTATATAAAAACTTATCAGCATAATGACCCATCAGTGGGCATCCTTCCTTTGGACATGGGAAGCAGTATCCCTGAAGGGAAAATAACAGTGTGCATTACAAGACATTTTCTGTTTTAATCTCACTTCTTAAAGCTTAAGAAATTAGCATATTTCAGCTTTTTCCCAGCCTTTTTCTGGAAAAGGTACTTGCTTCTCAGTTCAGATCATATATTCAATATTTATTGGTTTGGTGGAAAAAGAAGCTGAGATGGTCAGCCAGGTAATTTTATCTGGTTGGAAATCAGAGAGGCTGAAAATCTGGCCTGATTCCTTGTGGTTTTGCAGGGACCATAAGTAAATACCTTAACGCACGTTGTGCCTTACTACCGGAGCTGTAAAATACAGATTATCTTTCACAGGGTCCATTGAAAGGTTTTCTGCTAGTGAAAGGATGGTTAACCATATTTCAAAGGAGGTCAGGATGGATATCTCACTCTTACAGTAAAAACATTTAAGTTCAGGAATACTGAACTTAGATTCTCACTTTGGAATTTGTTCTGTCTTCTCTACAGCCTTTATTCCCATGCAGAGCCTCAGTGAAATTAATCTATTACAAAGATCAGACAATCAGATCAAGAGTTTGACATCCATTAAAAAAAAAAAAAAAAAAGAAGAAAGAAAAAACCATGAAAGCAGATTATTGCAGTTGGGAAAAATAGCATTTTTATATTTACATTGTTTAGTTTTGATATATGGGAGGTTCTGTTGGAACTGGTATTTGTGAATCTTTGGCTATTTGTGCATTTGATGACTAAAAAGCTAAATGATCATCATCACTTCTCTATTATGAAATGGAAAAAACCCATTTCCCTAACATTACTAAATTGCACAGGGTTGAGGTTTTCAAGTCCTGAATTACATCAAACTTTCAAGTTACATGGCAACATTGATATAAACGTTAACAACATTTTTTGCCTTATTGTAATCCGTCCTTTGGGAGTAGATGGAAATAAATCAGACACGTCTTCCTTCTTGGCCAGTGCTCAGTTGCATTGCCAGAAGTGGTTCAATAAAGCCCAATTACATCAGATATGAAACACCAGGACATTATGCTGCCTTCTTTCTTGCACTGCCTGAGAGCTGTGTAAGCAATACTGTGCTGGATAAATATCCCCCCTGCCCTACATATTGTGGATGCTTATTTTTTATACAGTTAAGCTTTTCTGAAATCCAGGGGCTGTCCTTTTCATGATGGGCTCCGTCAGGTTTAGATGGACTTCCTTGAGCCAGAGGGACCTTTACTGCTGATCTACCCAAAAGGTGAGCCCAGCCACTTTTTCCCATTACCCTCTTACTCACCTCTTCATCTCACCCTTTGTAATGGTTTTAGGTATTTATATTTCGTGTCCTTTTTTATTCTAGATATTTTTTTTAAAGTTTGCTGCTTTTAAATTTGCCTTGTTTTGAGTGTGGTCTGAATGAAGGTGGTCAGGAATTCTGCACAGCCACCCCCTGTATCCCATGATCCTGAATGTAGAAGTTGTTCCAGAAATTACTAAGAGAAGAAAGGTAGGGCTATAACTCCTCGGATAAATATAAACCTGATACTTACCAATAAAAAATCTCGGTATGTTTTACACTGATACCCGACAAATCCATCTGGAGTGATAATACTCTCAGCATAATACCGTAGACTTCTTTTATGCCCACATCCGATAGCTCTATATGCTGGGGAAAAAAAACCCAAACAACACGTGAAAAACAATTAAAGCTATTCACTAACATAAAGTCCATGCCAAAGCAACATTTGTTCGTTACTTTTTCTCAAAAACATTTGCACAAATAGTGACATCTCAGGTTAAAAAAAAAAAAAAAAAAAAGGGTAAGTAAAGGACATGCAAAGGGCAAATCATTTGGTTTTAGAGTAAAAAAGTGTATTTATGCTTTTTTCAGTAGGGAAGAGGTAGATTCTACCAGAGGTGGAGATGCACCAAGCTGGACCTCGTGCAGCCTCCTGTCCTGTATGTGGACTCAACTACTTTTACTTTAGCATTAGCAACAAGGAGGATTTAGGAGAATTTCCTTTTGATACTTCAAAGACTGAAAGAATTAATAGCTTGGGTTTTGTTAGGCAAACAGTAGTTACTATGAAGTAGTTTTCATTTGCTTACAGTTATTACTACGTGCTATTTTGTAAACCCACATTTTCCACTAATTTCTAGAGTTAAAGGTAATTGTAGTAATTATTTTAAATTTAGTAGTTTTCAGTGTTTTTAACATCTAGAAAATCTGTAGTAATTTAACAGAGATTCTGTGAAATTCTCTGAAAAGCCAAATGTATGGCAGTGTGTTCTTGATTTTGTCAGAACTATTTTAAACAATCACATTTTCCCATCAGAGTGAAATTTATAAGCAGGCAGTAAGAAAAGAAGAAAATGCTGTTTGGGTTATATTTACAGGTCCCTTATGAAAAGTGTCATCTTCCTTGACTCTGAAGTCTCTCCTTCATCAAAACACAATATACTAAAGTTGGGTTGGTTGTATAAAAGTAGGCCCTATTCTCCTTCAGTATGTTGGGGGGGGGGGCTCACCTATTCACAGGGTGGCACTGAAGTAATTGCAAGCTGGCATAGTTTACAGTGAAATCAGAACTACCCCTACTATCAATATTTTATCAATATTTATGCATCCTAAAGTTATACCAGTTGGTGCTGACCAATTGACACATTGTTCTTTGCATAAGGAAAGAAAAAAAAAAAAACCACACCAAACCTCCTCTGAAAAGTACTTGTATGTTTTTCTTGATAATAATCTGCATTGTCAAGGCTGCCTGAGTATGTTTTCTTCATAGCTCCTTCTTTAATTCATAAGGGTTTATGCTTTTAACTTTAAAACCCTCAGCTCTTACAGTTGGCTTAATTTGTGTTAGTGCCAAATTCACTTAATAAAAACTGCATGAAAAACTGTAGAAAAAAAAATTAGTAAATATTATTTCTAAAGCACTTCATACATAAAAGCACTACATAAACGTTAATATTACCAAACAGAACAGAGATAGACAATGCAAGGTTTAACCAAGAGGAAGAAGTTAAGGCTGTCCTATTTTTATGATCTGCATGAACAACCAATTCTATCTGCTCTAGTTCAGTAGAGCTGTTTCTCCTTCATGACAAGACATTGCAAACAGTCTTATGAAATGTATCTTGAAAATATTTATTTGTACTGAAAACTCAGACATTTTTATGCAGTTCAATTGGAAAGTGTTTTGGTTCCAAATGACTGTGCACAGACAGCTGTCAATTCTTTTTGTTACCAAGTTCTCAATCAGTTCTAAGACAGAGCATTTTTGAAAGCCAATTATTTAACTAGTGGTAGGGATTTCAAAACATTTAGCTGTGAGGAACAGATGTTCTCATCTCTGTAGGTTAGGATCAGAAGACAGGATTTTGTGGAACTGTTGTACTGGATCCCAGGGTAATTCTGATTAGCCACCCAGCTTTCTTTGAAGAGCATGAATTACTAATGGAAGAGGCGTTTTATCATCTTTTATATTTCTAACCTTGGGCAGTTCCCTTTGAAGATACTAAAGCTTAATGGCATGGATGAGTCCCAGTAACATTGGGAGTGATGTCTTTCAAGGGAGAAGGGAAACTCAGATTTTAAAATACTAATTTTTGGATTAACCTTAAATGAAATTTTACCAGTCCTTCATGTGTGGAATTCCCACTGAGGTCAGTCTGTCAGCACAATGGCAGGCTCTTATAAAGCTTGTGATGAACAATTTTTCATTCTTTAACTGAAGTTTCCATCTGGAATTTGCCTTGGTTAGTATAAAAGAAAATTTGAGGGTGTTTCAGAGTTTCAAAAATGTTCCATTTTTGAGCACTGTCTCCTACCCCCAAATCTGAGCTACATAAATAACATATACATTCAAAAAGTTTTACTTTATCCTAGTCTTTATTTCTAACTGTATCTTCCAATGAGATATTACTTCTTTAAAATACATTTACCTCTCATAAGGTCATTGACATTCCGAGTTGCAGGAGGTACATGAAGCTGGTAGCATCCTGGCATCTTCTTCCCACCATTTGGGTAAAAATCCAGGTGGCCACAAGTCTGAAGAATCCCTGGAGCTGAAATGCATAATGAGTCCAGGCCCGGTCACTCTCAGGTACACTGTGGCCACCTATGTGTCCATGTCAACCTTTAGGTGAAAACTTACCAAAGTCAAAGAAAAGATGACCAGCATGAGTATGAATTATATCAACAAATTTTGCATCTGAAGGATCCAGCCTAACCATTGTGGGAGTGTATTGGAAAAGAGGCCCAGCTGGATCCAAACCTAAATGAATGGAGATACATCTGATTGAGTAAATAATACTATATGTATATCATCACATACAGAGTGTGTATACTATATGTCATTACATTCCTGCCTTTAGTCCTCATGGAAAAATGCATTTTGTGGTTTGCAGCCAGCAAAACAGTAGAGTTTTAATAAAGAAGGGACTGGAGACATTGCAGCACAGTATGACGGTTGTTTGGCTTACTTTTGGGGGAAATGTTATACAAAGAGGTTTGTTGGGTTTTGACTTGGGGTTTTTTTGGATGTTAGCAAAAATATGAAATCTTGATATGTTACTCTGAGCATGTAGATTTGTTTAAGAAATTTTATTTGGCCACAAATCCAAAAGGTCTTAGTTGAAAATGGTAGCCCTTCAGTGTCAGTGAGGTCCCCTCGGAGATAAAGAAAATACATCTCTGATCCTAGTTTCCCTAAACTGCTTAGCTGAACTACTTATTGTGTTCATGGCTTAGGCAAACCAATGTCTGTGCAGAGAAAAGAACTGACTGGAGGAGAAGGAAAGCAGAAAATGGTGAGTCTTTTAAAAAAGCTATGTGTGAGTGTATCAGGATGCTGTGTCTCTGTGTGTGTGGCTGTGTGACCAACAACTTTCTCCATTTTCAGGGTGTCTGTGGCTATTTACCATCTTATCCTGGTGGGATTTTATACCATCTTATCTAGGGGTTTTAATTTTTCATTTCAGATTTTCAAACTCCTGAACTGCTGAAAAGTCATGTTAGAGTGGGTTTTTAAAACCAAATATGACAATGCTTTGCTAGTGTTTTATAGGTCTGTTTTTCCACATACAATACAACATTCTCTTCCTATTCTCTAAATCATTACAAATCATAATCTAGTGCTCCCTGGGAGTAGCATGTCTGGGTAGCACATCTTTTTTCCCTGTGACCTGTGAAAAGTGACCTCTACTTAGCCCCAATCAGGACAGTTAAGCCTTTTTGATCCACTGCAGTTGAGCCTGTCTCAGAGCTGTGAATGTTGACATGTGAAATGCTGGTGTTCCATAGGAATGGCTTATCCTATGACCTGTGTGATATCATGTTGGCTGGTTGCTGTTATTTATGACAAACCAGCACACTGCAGCCTGTACTGTGTGTTTATAAACGAGCAGTGACTCTTCAGTTTCATGAAAATGTAAAGTTTCATCAGCAGGAATAGCTTCAGTACCTGTTATTCTTCCAATGCCAGATTTCCTTCTCCCTGCCTCCCCTGCAACATGTGCTCCAAGGCTATGGCCGATGAAATGAATGTTGGCAGGAGAGTAGCCATAGTCCTTCTGTGAAGGAGTATGGAAAGTTAAAAAACTAGTGTGGGGATACGAGTCTGTTAAACTGCAGCATGGCCCCATGCAGTGCCAGGATATGGACAGAGCAGTGGGAGCACACTCGCATGGAGGCGAGTGTGTTATGTGGAAAGTTACAGTTATGGGCAATGGGATCTCTACCTAAAGAGAAGCAATTCCCCACTCATCCCACCTCTCTTATATCGCACCTCTGGAAGGCAGTTATCTCTGTAAGGAACTGGCCCTTATGATAGAAAAGGAAGATGGAATTTCTGCACATAAGTCCCTACATTTGAACTGATTGCTTTTCCAAAAGATGAATGACCTTATTGCCTCACCCCTGAACATGTCTGTCTGTTCAGGATAGGAGTCTGTTATGGAGGAGTTGTGCCTTTGTCAGGACATACCATCTGTGTGAATCTAGTGTGCATCTCGTTATGGAAATGCTTCACCTCACAGGTCCTTAAGGATGGGGAGGACCATGCCAGGAATGCTGCTGGTGTGCCAGGCTTGGCTGACTTTCAACAGGGGAAGGCTGATGTTGGCAGCTGCAGGAGAGTCAGTTCTCTCTGCTGCAATTCAGTTCCTGCAGAAGGCAGCATGTGTGACCCACAGAGGGATATTTTAACCATATTGGTCCTCAGTAACCACTCTTGACCTACCAGTTTTGTTAGACAGTCTCCAATCTGATGTCTTATCCAGTAAAAACTTTCAGCAACCATGGCATGTAAGCCTCTGGGGACATGCTTATCTGTGGTCTGGTGCTAAAGCAGGTATTTCCATTTGTGTGGGATTAGAGCCCTTAAATGACACTTTCAGCTATGTTACCAACTACCTCTGTGTTTCCTGGCTCTATTGAATCAAGCCTAAAGGTGCCACTCGGAACACAAGCTTTACCATACGGACTGTAAACTAATTTTCACATTCCATAGGTACTTTTACCTCGAGAAAGTTCACCAGGTACTCCAGCTCAGCCCCCACAATGCGGACGTTGTTAACTGCGTCGGTGTACAAACCACTGGAACCTCCTCTCCAATCAGTCAGAATGCAATTCACGTCTTCAGTGCGAAACATGAACTGGTGGAAAACGAGAAAAGGGGAGAGAAGAAGAAAACAGGTATTAATTGCAATTGTAGCAGGTCCTAAAGGATATATATAACATAAACAAATGTATTTCTTTTAGCTATAGCAAAAAAACAAGCTTTGTTTATGCAACTGGTGAAGGCACCTTTAGTATATTAATTCCTACTGATGCTGAAAATCAACATAAGGAGGCAGAATGGAGCCAGTGATCTGAGCACTGTATAAGGACACCAAATCTCTCTTCAGTTCTGTTTTCCATTCCAGATGCCTTGGTTGGCTTTAGGGTACCAACTTCTCTTAATGACAGTACCCCAGTGACCAAAAGAGGATAGTATGACTTCTTTTTTATTGCTCAAGTTCTATTCTGCAAATTTGTTATGTTTGGATCATCTAAAAGGATTCTCAAATTTGTGTGCACGTGCTTGAACTCTTCAGCCTCAAAGTTCATAAATTCTAACCAAAATCTTTCCATTACATACTTCTGCCAATGGAACTTCCTGATTTTTTTTTTTCATTCTGAAACAATTTCATTTTTAAAATGTGCCTGAGTAAAACAAAACCAATCTACTGAACAAAGCTTTTTGGTTTTATTAGATCAAATGTCTCACTCAAACTGAAATGTTTATTTTGACCTTTTTCCTGAGGTGAGAAAAATTACTGGTTTTTTCCCACCCTTGTTATTAGCAAGGAATTGAAAAATCAATTAATTACAGCTTTCCCTGTGGAGGTGAATGCATCAAAAAGGCATTCAGCAGAAGGCTGAAGTGCACTATACTCAAGAGGGTGGTCACGTGGAACTGGGTTTCATTCATTCATTTGTTCCTGTTCCTGTTCTCTGAATTCACAAGAGAACAGAGGTGTAAATTTTACATAGGAATTTTAAGCCACATTTTAAAATGTGAATATTTGGACTTTCAAATACAAGTAAAATGACTGTCAGACAAAAGTCATACATACCCTGCACATACTCGTTATCCAGGGGAGATCTGCTCCGGCAAGGTGGCCGTGTATAACGAAGCGAGTCTTCCTGTGTGTTTGGAAATTCGAAGCTTGGATAGTTGAAGGATTTGTAGCTGAAATTTTCTGTGTCAAAGAAACCAAACAACCAACAAACAACACAACGAGGATGTGACTGCTCCGTCTCAGTGTACATTTTGATAAACCCCAATGGTTAAGGCATAGTTGTGGACTCTGAAGAGATGGGTCTTGTTCCTCACTGACTTTCTAGGGGGAATTAGTTAATCACTTCAACAAATGATTCATTTCCTCTAGTTAATTGAACTAATAATATGGGCATCCCTACAGAGTGCTTTGAGATATACTGGTACAACACTGCCACTAAGTACAAGATTTTGTCAAACTTGGCCATAGAAATGCAAAGACAGCATCTTCTGACAGGTATTATGTGGTTGACTTTGAAACTATGCCTATTTTTCTTTCTTTTCCTTTTGAAGATAAGACCTTAATTGCTAAGCTCATTTATATTTTATGAGAAAGCCCACCAGGCTTAGAAAGTCAAAGACTATGGTTTTTTTGGGTTTACTGAGGAGAAATCATAAACACTTTTACTGTTCATGACTGCCATTTTTATAAAAAAACACTATTAAGCCTTTTTCATGTAATGTAAGCCAACAACACCACCAAATCACCCTCCATCCCTTCACATTTATTTGCTTCATTTTTTCTTGCTCTTTGTCTAAGCAAAATTCACACTCTCTGATGGTAATTTCTCACCTTTCACCAGACTAGTCTATAGCTCCACAAACCTGCTTCATGTTAAACCCAGCCCAGCCCAGACATCTTCAACACCTCAAGCATCCTGCTGTGAGCTTTTCCCAGTACTTGCTGATTCCAGAGGAAAGGGCTGACACACGGCTTGTGGCTTTCAGTACGTTCCCATCTGATGCATCCTAAACAGTCCTTTACACTACTTCCATCTGTCACTGTATCAGGGTCCGTAAGTTTTCAAATGTTGTTGATAACTTCACCTTTTTGTATTTTTTCCATAGAACCCCAGAGTCTGCTGTCTCTACATTTACCTGCCTGATGTGTTTTAACATTTATTATTTTCGTTGTCCATCTCCATTTCATTCTCGTTTTGGTTGTTTCCTTCTTTTTCTGCATAAGATTTCATTTTCACCATTTTGTCTTTAGTCTTCTGTTTTCATTTCTAAGCCTTCCTTTAATTTTTCACCCTATTTTCCTGACCCTTTCTGGTGAATATACATATTTTCTCTTCAGGTCTTTGCTCTTAACTATCTGTCTGTTCTAAGGCTCAGTGGTGGCAGCCATATAAGCAGAGCCTCTGAAACCGATTGTATGCTCTTCAGAGGACCCAGTAATCATGTGTATGAGCAACATTCCTTTGTCATGTATATGGGCCTGAAACATGTTTTTAATATATAGAAACACAGGAGCCAAAATTGAGTTTTTCTTTTCTACTGTCTTCCCTACCTCTAGCTTCAGAATGCTAAACCTGAAACTGTATTTGGGCCACTATCTTACTGTAGAGAAGCCTATAAAATATATCCAAAATTTCTCACATGACTCTCTCATCAGAGAGCTGAAATGAGGAAAAAGGAAAAGATGGAAGAAAGTTATTATTATTATGTGTCTAATATAGAATTGAGGCTTCTCCTGGGAGACTTATGAGCAAAAATATAGAAGAAAGAAAAGGAGAAAAGAAACTATCCCTATAATTTTTTTACATGTATTGTATACTGCCAGTGTTAAAAAACAAAGCAGTTTCTTACTTGGTATTTCATCATGTTGTCTCTAGTGTAAAGAAGGAAATTTGTGTTCACATCTTCCGGAGAGCTGGGTAAGCCTGCCAGTTGTCTCCCTGGAATCCCAGCCCAAGGGGGGCTATCTGTAAAGCATCCAAGCCTCTTGTAGCAAACTTCCCCTCCTGGGGTACACAAAATAAAATGTTAGTGTTCTGTGAATGTAACAGGTTCTGTACAAGAAGCTGCCTGGAGAGTGTTTATACCAGTGAAGCAGAAAAGGGGTGATTCAGATCAGGGTGGTACTTGTGTGCATTTTTCATTAGGGGACTTGTCTGTGCTCTGTAGCAAGGACTTGAACTTCAAGACCGATTCCTGCTCCAAACATAGCCTAGAGCTCAGCTTGATGAACTCAGGAGAATGCAGGAAGTGTATGGCCAAACATTGTTTTCAGCCCTTGGAAAAAGACAATAAAATCTTGATCAAGAGAATAAACCAGCTTTTGCTGACAGCACAGAGTAGTCCTTGAAATCAGTCATAATGCTCCAAGGATTATCTAAATTGTGATTGCTTGTGCAACAATTCACGAAGATGTAAAAAAACCTCAAAACATTAAAACAGATACCCCTGGTTGCTCCACAATGTACATTAAATATCTCCCTTATTTTTTTATCACTGTAAGATTTTAGTGGAAGCAATAAAGTGGAACTTGAGTGGAAGCTGAAAGCAAAGCACAGCCTCAGGAAGTGAGGTCTGTGCCTTAAGGACCGCTTTCCCAATTTCTGTTGTAGTTTTAATACAGTAATGATGGGAATATGACACGTGGGTGTTGCCATTAATTGTCATCCTTACACGTTGTTATAGCACAACTGTTGTGAAATCCCGAAAAATTTTTATTGCTATTAAAAAGAGACTGGCAACAATGAGAAACTATTGTTACCTAGGACAGGCTCATACTCCACCAGACCGTGACTTAATCTGTTGGAAATGCAGGGGTTGAATATTATATACTGGAAATACAACTAAAGAAAAAGATTTAATTGTGGAGCTGTGGATAGGGAGTCCACACATGACTCAGGCATTTCCACAGGTGTCCTTTCTCTGATATTGGCAAACTTTTGGACTTTTGTGTCTTTTTGTTTCTCTTTGTTCCATGTGTCTGCTCCTGTTGAACTATTCCTTCCTGTTGGTAAAGAGGTGCTTTGGACCAAGACTGTTTTCTTGTTCTCTGCAAAGTGCTGTGAAGAGTAAGTGCCTGGCTCTCGTCACCAGGGCTGTAGCTAACCATGAATGCTGGTGTGGGTTGAGGGTGAGTATTCTGTTAAATAGCTGCAGAAACCTTTACAGACTTAAAAAATAATGGCTTAAATGTGCAAAAGACTTGACATAACTCAGTGGTCCTAATGAAGGAGTGTATTAAATCCATTGAAAGAACATCCTTTTTCTACAATAGAGATATCCTAGTGTAAGTTGCACATAATAATTTTTACTGTTTATGTATTTATCAACTATATGTCTCACCTCTGGCTGCACTGAGAAGAAAAAGAGTAGTGATCCATACTGCAAACATCTAAAGTGAATAAGAGCACAATTCAAACATCACTGAAATTCAAATCAAGAATTCACCTAAGGGTTTCTTTGACCCACTAAAAAAACCAAACCAAACCAAGTCATAGTGGCCACAGGAGTACTTCAGTCATTCACTGAGTTGGATCCAGAAGCAGCAACTTCCTTAAAGATACTAAGGTTTAAAAAAAATAACTTTGGAATTATTTTTGTTTGCCGTGGAGATTTTGCATGTTCAGGGTATCCTTTAAGCATCCTTATCGTGACTCTGACAAACAGGAAATGTTTTTTTCTCTACAGCTGCAATTTATGGGGAAGTAAATTAAAATCTTACAGCATTTGCAGCAGCATATTTTTACAGAGCAAAGTTTGTCCTAGGATTTAATAGAAAAGCTACTAATAGAACTGCCATTCAATGATTGTATTTAAAAAAGAACAATCTTAATTTGTATTTTTTCAATTACATGGATAGTGCTGGAAACTCATTTTTATCATTGCTATCAGCCATGTATGCTTATCAGCTGTTGTCTGCTTGGTCACCTAATCACAGCTGATAGGTAAGCATCAGAATAAATGGAATCCATCATTTACTTCAAGGAGATGCAGAGAAAGACTTTTCAGTGCAGTCTCACGATTACCACTTATCTTCAGAAAAAAGAAGGTAATTCTTAAAAACTCTAATATCATGCCTAGATCATCCAACGAGTCTTGCACAGGCAGAACCCTGAACCTCTTTCCTGATCAGTCTTCCCAGTCCCCTGAAGTCCATGATACACTGTTAGGAGCAAAGAGTTTATCCCTGTGAAACCTATTGCAGTCTCAAGCATGTCCTGCTTCCATCTCCTCCCTGTGCAGCCACTCACCAAATACCCCACATCTTACCATGATGAACCTCATTTCAGTTCCTTAGGTGTTCTTGGCTCCGGTATATCCCATTTTACCGTGGCACAGCTCAGAGCAAATCCTTAGGGTCCACCTCTCAGTTGCTCGTGGCAAGCCTTGTAGAAGCTCTTTGAGGAGGCTGGAATGAGGCAGGACAGTGCTGTGCCTGCCCTTCAAGGGCACATGGTGGAAGGATCCTCACCCCACCACTGCCCCACAAAGCATGTTCCCAGCTCTATCTGTGACTGTTGGCTGGTGCCAAAAGAGATCTCCTTCTGTCAGGCGTGCTTCATTTGAGATAACACGGACCAGGTCAGACCAGTTGTGCTGTGACTCGACCTATTTAAAGCCAAGTTTCAAACAGGGTGTTATTGTCCTCCATTGGTAATTATTTTTCAAGGTAAAAAGTGCCGATGAACAAACACACAGCCTTTCAGGATCAGTGGGACTGCTTATCTTACTATGATGCTGAGCTGGGTTCAAGCTGTTACCTGAGAAAATGCAGACAGAAGAGAGAAATATGAAAAATGATAAAAGAATTAAATTGCTCATTCTATCATCTCTTAGTTCCTCATCTTGTAGATCTCTCATCTGTAATTTTGCTACTGGATAAATTACCTGACTTTTCTTTGAAAAGGTGACAGAAAAGCTTTTAAACAAAGGAGAATAGTTTCTTGGGCAGTTTGTCGGGCCATTCAATCACCGTGAATCTTCATAATTAAATAGTATTAATTGCACTAATTTTATTTTTTAACGTTTTGATAATGATGTAATTTCATTCAACATTTCACACTTTCCTAGAAAATTTTGTTCCTGTAAGTTATGCGGGTCTTTCCAACTTAAATGATTCTGTGATTCTGCGTAGACACAAATGAGAAACTTGCATATCTACATTTTAATGTTAAACCCCTTAAGTATACAAGGTGACACCACCTAAGGCAAGGATGTACAGAAAGGGGAGACTCCCTTTTGGTATAATCCTTTCCACTGACTGATAGCTTATTTCACATTTAGCACATGCCAATATGAACAGGGTTAAAGTGATTCTTATGAATGCTAGGTACAAACGCATTTCCAGACTTTCCTTTTTTTGTTTAGCTAGCCTGGAAAGGTTAATTTCTTCAGATGAAAGCAAATAGATGTTCTAACTCTGTGCTCTGTATTCCTAACAGAAAATTAAGAAGAAAGGTTAGTACATAGAGAGTTTCTTTTCTTAGTCTTCAGGACTATTTTGGTGTGAATGTTCTCAGGGGAGCTCAAGACATGTGAATAACCCATTACATTCAGAAGCCTTTCTGAAACCTGGTATTACAGTCCCACACCATGCCACACCCCCCTGCTGCAACATAGACTCTACTGCAGTCTGGTGGTGACTATTTCAGATCACTTACAAGATTCAGAGACATTGCCAAGTTAAAATTAAAACAACAACAATTTTAAGGCTTTTGATTTTACCTAAGATGAGGACATAATTTTCTCACATCCTAGGTGTAAATGTGTACTATGCAATTCTCATAAATCAGTATTCCAGCTAGTACTGAGAATCATCTGGCATTTAACTTATCTAGGCTTTTCTCAGAGCACATGAAGTAACAATTTAGTGATGTTCATGCTGCCTTTCAGCAGTCATTGAGACAAAGCAGCTCTCCTCCAGTGTTTAAGACACAGTTACTGGAAGAGCAAAGTATCTTCATACTTGTAACAAATTAGTCAGAGGATTTACTCCAACTGACAGGCATGAAATGGGGTTTCTATGCTAATTTACTAATTCCAGGAAAGCTCATAGCTCGGCAGCATTGTTAGGTCTCAGTACTTCTGTGTTGGCTTCTAGAAAACTTTGTACTTTAACAAGGTTAACTACTTCAGTATTATTCGAGACCTGCGTAGGAAGTAGCAAGCCACAAAATGCTGACTCTCTATCCCTCAGATGTTCTTGAGAATTTCTCATCCGTCAACTTGTTCAAGCTGTCCTGAACTCACACACACCTCTAGCACACCCAGCATCCTGTATCAGACACGGTCTAATTATGCAACTGTGAGAAGAATCATCTCCTTTCATTTGTCTTGAGGTGTGCAATGCCAGCTTCATTTCATGCCCAGTTACTAGTGTGGAAGAAAATGAACAAGTAATTTTCTGTTTCCTTCTCCATGTTCCTCCTCATTCTATAGATCACATTCATAGCCCCAGTCTCTTTTCAGGGCTGACTTCTGTTTTTCTTTTATATACCAGAGGACATGGCAAACCTACTGCTTGTTTCATCAGGCTAGAGAAGGTGGACATTAGTCTTTTGCTCTCCATTACCAAAACCAGTAAGAAAAATTCCTTCTGTTCTTAAGTTTATCAATGAATGTGTGTTTTTCTTGAGGGTTGAAGTGGCCAAAGGTGGAAGGAGGTTCTTTCTGCAACTAAAACACAGCTTTGTGCATTCCCTCCTAAAAGCTCCCTTCTTTAGCGATATCTGTAAGAGAGGAACTTACATGATGAGATACGGTGCATGTAATATATTACGCTAAAAAATAGGCCTAATAGGAATAATTCCGCAAGTTATTGTGCAGGGCTGTTTATGCTTTTTTTCTTTTCTTCTTTTATCTTCTTTTTATTCTTTAGTTGTAATTGTACCCACATATAAAGTCTTGAGCTGGAGAGTAAACTTTCTGAACATGGACCTACCTGTGTACCTCTGCACATTTCAGAGTGTGTAATTCAGTTTTGTGTTGTGTATGAATAACTTTTATTACAGATGGTAACAGCAATGTAAAGGTCACCTTTCCCAGCATATCAGTTGTAAGGTTACTTCCCAAAGGAAGTAACAGTTTTTAATAAAAAAACCTTAAATACCCGCAAGTATTTTTCTATTCATTACAGCCTGCTGAAAAAGATATGAAGGGATTATTATTCTTTATATCTGCTGTCCTTTCATTATGATCCAGCTTCTAATACTTTTATTGATGCCAATCCCAATGGGATGACTCATAGAATAAAATATTTCTTAGCTAAAGAAAGAGTATCAAATGTTAAGTTCCATTTGGTTTACATTTTAATACTTATTTAAATGAACAGCTATTGCATGACTTATTTATAAATTACATGGAAGCCTAAATTTTTTTCTTGCTCTTCCCAAGGTGAACCTGGAGTTACCATGAGATTTGATCTCTGATGCTCCTGACTACACTTTGTCCCAGAAATTCCAACGAAGTGAAGAGGTTATGTAAGTACACTGGCTCCTATCTGCTCTCCTCATATCAATATGTATTTTCAAGGATGTGAGTGTGTAAATAGCCATCCTTAATTCACTGCTTATTTCTCTGTGGTTAACTACAACACTTACTGGCACTTTGAGAAGGATTAATCTTTACAAGGAATTATGCACAAAACATTCCCCTGATCTTTAGCTGACCTTCTAATGTCTAAATCAAGAATTGCTGCCTAGCCTGATCTCTCTGGATATAGCTCACATATCTAGGTAAATCTGAAACATCCCACTACTATGCTACGAAGTTATTCAATTCAGTGTCAGTTTAGAGCTCCTAGAAAAGTACAGATCCATATTCATATTGATGTAAGAGAGCAGAGATAAGCATCGTTTTTCAGCTCTAGTACAGTTTAACTTTCATTTGGCAAAATACAGTTACATCAACTTTGACTGGAAAAACAGGTGGAAAAAATCTTACTTGTGCAGTGCTTCAGTTTGATAAAATATCGCACTGCCTGAAACAGTTTAGGTAAGAAAAGAATTCAAGAAATATTAGGAAGTTCAGATTTTAAAGTTTGCAGATATGTATCCCAATATTTTCACATAATAGTGAAAAAATTGCTGATAACCATCTGGTTAGGAATAGATCATATTTGTCTCTACAGCAGCTGCTGAGTCTAGGCTGCATATTGGAAGCAGATGCAGTAGGTCAGAGTCACTGATTGAATTCAAGAGAGTTAGACTGATTTCTATCAGGTAAGGTCTGAAATTTGTGTCTTAATAAACAAAATACACTCATTCTGGCAGTTGCGCCAAACAGACTTCAAGGGGGTTAGCTGGTCAGCATTTCTGTGACAAAACACTCGTGCTCAATGCATATTCTAAGGACAGCATTGAATTTAAATGTACAAAACAAGGACCTAAAGAATATGATATAAGCAGAGAATTTTAAAGCTCCACCAGCAAGGTATTTTAAGGCCAGTGGACACCATGCGTGTTGATCTAAATTTTGGGATGTAAATTAGTAAAAAACAGTGCAAAAAATGAAAGAAATAAGAAAGCTTTTAGACTTTTTCATTACCAGTTGCTATTTCTTTCTTTCTCTTATCAGCCATCTAGCATGAAATTATTGGGTTTGTACCTTTGAGAAGTTAGAAGATATTTTAAGGAAAGACAATAAATACCATAAAAAATAGATTTCATAAATTAATGAGAAAGAATGGAACCAGGATTTTAAGAATAGGTTCTTTCCACAGCCCTGGAGAAGGCTGTGGCAAATGAATTGTAATTATCAGGATGATTTTTTTTTTTTTTTACAGTTTAAAGAGTACATGAAGTGGTGAGATAGAAGCTCTGTCTGAAGGCTTTTGAATTTATACATTTTTAAGTTAAAGTTGGTGGCTATTAGTAAAAAGGAAGCCATCCTTTATGACATCTGATAGCATAGTTGCTGAAAATCTATGACTTTAAAAACACTCTATTTTTTTTTAGTTGCTGATTCTGTCTGACATTAAAGAAGACATTTTATATTAAACAAGTAACATCAGCTTATGGGATGCCTGAATTGTTTTCTATATCTTGATATGATACCCAGAGGGTGATTGGGCACTGAACAGATTCCCCAGGGCAGTGGGCACAGCCCCAAGGCTGCCAGAGCTCAAGAGGTGTTTGGATGATCCTCTGGGGCACAGGGTGTGAATCTTGGGGGATGGGCCTGTGCAGGGTCAGGGGTTGGACTTGATGATCCTTGTGGGTGGGTCTGTTCCAAGTGAGCATATTCTGTGATTTTACTTATATAATTTTACTTATTTCTTTCTGAAAGATAAGAATAAAGTTAGAGGTGTAAACATTCTACAGCTTCTAGTCCCTCACCAGATTTAATCTGTATTTCAGTCTTAATCAGGATTTCTAGATCCTTAAATCTCATTTTTTTCAAACTATTAAATGCCTGTAATTGCAAGAGCAGAAGACTCTCAGTTTAAAACTGGATTATAAAGTCAGTAAAATTATATTAATTTATACCAGCTGTTAGCTGCTATTTAATGGAAACACCTAGTAAAAAAATCAGGTGGTTTCATATCAGACCTTTGATGTGATACAGGGCCTGGTGTTTGTGGGTTTAGTGGTTATTTTCCAGGCACTGGTTCAGTTGCATCTCATTTCCTTTAACTTCAGTCTGGTACAAGAAGTTTACGTCAAGGTGCTCTTATGCTTGTCTCGCTATATAGGTTCAGCCCCAGCAGCAGTGGGAGTTTCTGCCTCTCCCTCCAAGAGTATTTGGGACCCAACAGCTCGTTACAGTAGAATTTTATCTTCATGAATATTTTACAAAGTTGAGCTTCAGGAGAACTGAGGCACTTTTCATTATTCCGTGCTCTTCCAGTGCTGCACTTGCCAGGATCTTTTGGGCATGAGGAACCTACCAGACTGCTCCAAACTTTCATGGCCCACTCGTTCTTCTTGCCACAGCTGGACCGGGTCAATGTCCCTGCAGAAAGAGAAAATTCAATGATTCTCTCTGAAACCAGAACCTCCCCTGCTTTGCTTCCTATTCCATGTTTTGCTCCCTACACAACTGAGGCCCTTCAGCTTTGTGCACCCCCAGATATCCTTTCTCCTCTCTTTTCTCCACCCCTTTCCTCCTCTCCTCTTCTTGACCCCTGTTTTCCCTCTGCCTTGAACTCCCCATCTTGTACCCACCCTCCCTCTCTTTATTTCTGCCTTTGGGGGTGAGTAAAAAGGGGTGGGGGAGTCCAGGGGTGAGGAGGTCATCAGGGGCATCCCGATGCCCAGCAGGTGAGTGGGGGATGAGAGGGGTCATAGGGAGTCCTCCCCGAAAAGGGAGGCTAAGCCCAAAAATGCCTGAAAATTTAAAGGTTACCATCTCTCTTTTTTTCTATCTATTGAAATGCTAACTGACATATACATTGACTTCAAAAGAGAGCTCCGTCTCTACTTTATTATATCCAGGATCTTGTAGTGTAAGAAATGCAGGATACAGAAGGAGGGGGGGCTTTGAAAGCAGGACGAATGAAGCTCCAAGGCGCGTGCCAGTGCGAGGACGGCAGGCAGAGCTCTGGGTCGTGGCTTTGCCGGCCGCTCTCCCTTTCCCCAGGGGGCTCTGGAGGATCGCTGCTGCCGCCTGCGGGCGGCGCGCGGTACTGCAGGGAAAGCCGCGCGGCGAGCCGGATGCAGCCCCGTGGAACTGCGCTGCTGCAGCGAGTCTGGCCAGGCGCCCGTTCCCTGGCGGCATGTCCGGCTGGCGCCGGCAGCAAGGGAAGGGCCGGCGGGCCGGGGCTTTGGCCAGATTATGGTACTTTTGCCCCGCTTATCCTGCCGTGAGTCGCTTTGAGTGGGACATGCCCCCTTTGAGCTTTCCCCGGAGCCTGTGCCATTACGGTCAGCACGGGGGAACGAGGAAAAGCCAAATATGCCTTAACGTTCTCTGCCCCGCAGGACGCCGTGACCGGAAACTCTCGAGCCACACTAAAGATGGCGATGCCCTCACCGGAAGTCGTCACAGCCCACACTGAAGATGGCACCGCCCTACCGGAAGTCCTCCAGCCTACAAATAAGATGGCGGCGCCCTACCGGAAGTCCTCCAGCCTACAAGCAAGATGGCGACGCCCTGACCGGAAGTCCTCCAGCCTACAACCGAGATGGCGCCGCCCTACCGGAAGTCCTCCAGCCTACAAATAAGATGGCGCCGCCCTACCGGAAGTCCTCCAGCCTACAAATAAGATGGCGACCCTCTACCGGAAGTCCTCCAGCCTACAAGCAAGATGGCGCCGTTTTACCGGCACGCCGTCTCCCCCCCCGCCGGGGCTGCCGGCACGCCGTTACCCCCCCCCCCCCGCCGGGGCCGCCGGCACGCCGTCCCCACCCCCCGCCGGGGCCGCCGGCACGCCGTCCCCACCCCCCGCCGGGGCCGCCGGGGCCGCCGGGGCCGGAGCTGCCGCCGCAGCCGCCACGCCCCCCCTGGCCCGCCCCACCCCGCCCCCCTGGCCCGCCCCACCCCGCCCCCCTGGCCCGCCCCGCCCCAACCCCCTGCCCAGCCCCCCTGTTCCCTCCCCGTCCCCGCCCAGCTTGGTGCTCTGATGGGGCTGGGCTGCGCCGCCGGAATCCTCTTTCCTTCTCCAGGAAGCTGCACGTGGCTCAGCCACGAGGACGACCGAGCGAGCGGCCGTTTCATTTCGGTGAGTGCGGGGGACTCCGCTTGGCTCTCTTCCATATCCCATCCCGCTCCGCTGCCGCTTCTTCGTCCCGTCCCGTCCCGCTTCCGCTCCGTCCCCCCCCAGCGTCCCGGTCCGCTCTGCTCCTTCCCCTCCCTGTGCCGCTGCCGTGCCACCCCGTCCCGTCCCGTCCCGTCTCGTCTCGTCTCGTCCCGTCCCCACGCCCCTGGGTCTTGCGGTGCCGGGGCGATGGGCCGGGGCTGCGCCGCCGGAAGCCTCCCTCCTTCCCCGGAAGCTGCACGTGGCTTAAGCCTTTTTGTCTCTGCCGCGGCCAGCGGAGACACGGCCATAGCGCCGATCCGCGCTCGGGGAGCACTGGAGGGGCTGGTGGGGAGCGGCGGCCCGGCTGCAGTGCCGCTCCCGGCCGTGTCCGCCAGGCGGCGCCTGCGAGGCGGGGGGCAGCTCGTCTCGGCACTGCTTCTGGTCCGGACAGGGCTCGGGACACCTCGCAGCTCTGCTTTGGCCTTGGGGGGTTATTTCTCTTGGCTTTTAAGGCAGAGGGTTGTTTGGCACGTCACTCTTGCTGCTTGCAATTCTTTCTTTTTCTGGTAGTGAATACATTTGAGAAGCCGTGGGGTTCTAGGATTCAGTTGTTCTAAATAAGGTGATTGTCTTAGTGAGCAATTGGAGTCGTTCTCCAGTGCGGAGTGCAGAAGGATTTTTCTGTCAGCTAATTGTTTCCTAATTTCTTTTCAAGCTCTCCTACGAACCTTGCACCGGTGGGCTTAGCCGCACTTGCCGTGGGGGCTGAAGTGAGAAGCAGCTGGAGGTGTTTGCTCTCTGCTCGGTCCCCACCTTGCCCTCAGTTCCCTGGCCCTGCAGGTAATCACAGCTCACCTTGGCTTTTCCAGGGCCCTTGCTGAAGGGTTTCCAAGTGTGGCCCTCAGAATTTCTGCAGGTGGAATGGATGGCTGTTTCAGAGCACTTGTCACTGGGCCACCTGTGTTTTAACACTTGCCAAGGCAGGAGAATTGCAGCAGGAGAAGGGTAATTATTCCTCTGAAGTTGTAAGCGAGTGCAGGAGAAATGCTAGGAAGGCACCTGGATATGTATTTAGTACCTGAGTAGCTTTGGCTGGTAGAAACACTCCATGGATGAGACAGAAAGGGCTGGTGCTGGAGCATGTTTAAGAAGTCAGCATAGGGAGCTTCAGTCTTCTAAAATTAGACAAAGCAGTGAAGGATGATGATGGAGTAGAACAAGTTGGTGTTTTCAGCTTTGGGACTTGACTTGCTCATGGGAACAATCTGAATAAGGGATGTTCTTGCTGAGAATTCCCCCTGGTAGATCTTCCCCATCTAGGGTTGTATCACGGACAGTGTTTCCAATAGGCTGGAGATAAAGTTGTGAATCTTAGATTTGCAATGCTTTGGAGCTTGGATGTTTTGTGAAGTAGGAGAAATTGTGACTTTGGAAAGTGACTGAGCTAGGCTCTATACATATAGCTCAAATCTTAGGTTAAGAACACCCAAAAATGAAAAAAATAGCAAAGGGCTTAGATTTGCACAGAAAGGAAAGCAAAGCTGAAATGTGCTGCAGAGCTGTCCAGAGGCTGGGCAAGGAATTTCTGTGGCTTTGGGGTTTGAAATAGGAAGTAATGGGAGTGGCAGAGAATAATTGTCTTTTGTTATTGCTTTGGAAGCATTCACAGCTACACCGGTCTGCTCCAAGGCCTGATGATGCAGGTGGCTGATGCAATCCTAAATAAAAGCACATAGAATGAAGCTAAATCTGAGCAGTTTCATTTAATCCAGTCCCAGTGGGGAGAAAATGAAAGAGGAGGGAAACTTGGGGAGTTTGGTAATTTTAATCTGAGCACTGCTGATTCTTGTGCTGGAGAGAGTTTAGTGACACATGAGGTCCTTGAGAGAATTCTTGGCTTATTGGTTCAATGAGAGGCCTCGAGCAGCTGTTAAAAAATGTTTTCTCTTCAGTTCAGTTTCAGAGTTCTGTGATCCCGGCCTCATCTCGTCCACCTCACTTGGACTCCCCGGAGGAAAAGGCAGAAGAGAGTTACAGTAAGAATAAAAAATGCAGTCACCTGGGATTTCAAGGTTTTGCACATGTGCTTTTTTTCTTGCTAAGGGGAAACCACTTCTTTATCTTAGATTGATATCATGAGGAATATTTACTGACACTGGTAGGATTGAAAGCTTTCCATAGATCCCATTACCGGGCCAGAGTAGAATTGGGCATTTTGCAATTCCTTGAAAAATATGTCACAACACAGTTCAGGCTTTGTGTTTTGCTTCAGGGAATTTTTTCCTGATTCGTGCCTTGTATTTTTTTTATTTTTTTTATTTTTTTTTAACGTTCAGTACTTTTCATCTTCTTCACTTTTCTCTTGAAATTGTACATCTACTCATCTTTTCACTTGTGAGGTCTCCCACAACATTCTCACAAGTGTCTTGGAAATCTGTTGCAGAATTTGTGCAAACCCGGCCAGACTCTCCACTCACAGAGCGTGGTTTTCAGCCATCTGCGACTGAATTGGAATTAGCTGGGTTTTGCAGGGAGACTCTCCAGAGGTCTACGTCTTCGTTGGGACTGCTACTGACTGAGCAAAAGGTATGCCTGTTATTCTTGACAGCAGCATGCAGCTGAGAAGAGCACAGCCGTCCGTTTGTAGCCACACACACACACACACACACACACACACACACACACACACACACACACACAGACAGAAAAAAGGCAGGAAAAATTAGAAGAAACAGTCTAAAAATCAAACGCTAGTGTTCAGACAGATGTATGCATTGCAGTTGGAATTCCTCGAGCACATAAAGAAAGGTTCAGGTAGGACTAAGTAGGAAATCATGTTTTGTCGTCGTTGGGTTTACTTTTGGGGTTTGTTTCTTTTTTGTTTTGAGTTTTGTGTGGTTTTGGTTGGTTGGTTTAGTTTTGGGGTTTTTTTCTTTGTTTATCTGATTGCTTTTGTTTGTCTTTTGCTGTTGTTTTTTTTGTGTGTGGTGTGGGTTTTTTTGTTTTTCATGTTCACAGTTCGAGGGGAATTAAAATCAGGAACCATGCAAACCATGACAAAGGGGTCCAGAGGAGAGCATAAGAATAATTCTCTTTGCCTGTCTCTTTTATAATTCTCTTTGCCTGCCTTTTTTCTAATTCTTAAGGCAGAGTAATGAAGTTTCTTTAGCCTATAGAACAAAGAGGAAGGTTTAGGAGGGGATGTTAAGAACTTTCAAATATTTAAAAGACTTTTTTCTGGCTGAAAAACCAATCCGATTCTCAAGTGCCTGTAGTGCTTATGTCAAGAGGCATGAACCAAGGGGTAAAGCTTCAGGAGAGGTGCAGATTAAAGCTTCATTCTGGGAGAGTACAGCAATAGAAATGCCCAACTCTCTGCATACAACCATAATCTTTTCTCCTCCAAAGGCCCCTTTTTGGTAAGAGAGTGTGAATGTGGCTATCATCAAGACTGTTTGTGTAGACTTCCACACAACGTGGTCCACACTTTTCAGCAGTTGTTTTCCATATGTTTATATGTTCAGCTTTTCTGTGGGGGGATGTCATCACTTCCATCATATGCTTGAGGACAGTTTTTTTCCAGAAATGATTATATGTAGCATGGTGCTGGGGAGGGGTTGGGGGGGGGGGAAGTAATCACTAAAATCTGTGCTTTCTCTCAGTGAAACTAAGAAATTTCAGACCTTGCTTGCTGAAGATTGTGTAGAGCTTTGTTTCATACCTTTCTTGAAAAATACGTCTTTTTGCAGCTCGTAACTCTAAAACCTGGTGATACTAAACCCCGTGTTCTTGGCAGCTTTCATCCATATGTGAGGCTTTTTCTCTGTCAAATATAAGCATTCATTTTCAAGGAAAGATAGCCAATTACTGTGTCCACACATCAGGCACTGACTTAGAGTCTTCAGATATCTACATATATCTATATATCTACATATCTATATCTCTGTATACATATACCTGTATATCTACAGTCTCTGCCCTTTTCCATCCTGAGTTCAGTTCTCTTCTGTCGCCTCTTTTCATCCTCAGCCTTGCAGTTCCACTTCCCTACTGGTTTTTACGGGGCCGGGGAGTCAAAGTGAAGCTAATCAATCCTCACTTTTTCGCCCATTTCTTTGGTGTGATTGGTGGGGGAGGCTGCTTAATGTTCTTGAATGGCAGGAATAAATTCTCTGGGTCAGTTTGCAGTGGGAGTAAAGAACAGCCTCTTAACTTTTGGTCCATATGCGTGTTAATTGCTCAGACAACAAACGATGGCTCTAAGAATATTGCTCTACTCTGCAGTGAATCCAGGTATTTTCAGTCCAGCTGCTTTAGGCCAGGCTGCAGTTTTATGGCCTCTTGTCCATCAAGCCAACAGCTCCCTGTCACCTGTGCACTTTTTCTGCTCCACTTTGTGAGAAGAGGGGAAATACAGTTCATGAAGGAGAGAGATAGAGAGATAGACAGAAGGCACTAAGAATGTCTGAAGTTTAAAATCAACCCTTCCTAAAATCAATCTGCTGGAGTCAGGGAGGAGGGAGGAGGGTGCAAGGACCAGCACAGGATCAGAGCCCACCGAGGCTCATCCGGGGAGGGTCTGCATGATCCCAATGCCACAGCTGAGGGCATTCCCCAGGGACTCCCAGATCCTGACATCTCTGCCCAGGTAAGGAAAGCTGACACCGTGCCAAAGCACGCTCCTCTCCAAAACCCAGCAACTAGGGAAAACATCCGGGGAGCAACGGGAAGAAAAGCTGCTGATTGAATTCACAGGTGGGTTTTCAAATGCATTTTATCCAGGCTGGCATTTTCCCTACCTGCCCACCAGCGACTGCCCTCGTTTTTACCCCAAAATGTCCATTCCCTCCACAACATGTCCCTTTTTTCCCCTCCAGAATCCCTCCTCCCTTCCCCTCTCCCCCCTTCCCCCCCCCGCCGTGAGTGACGCCCCGGCAGCCCGCCGGGGTGGGCGGAGCCTCGGGTGGCCCGAGCCCGCAGCTCCCGGTGCCGCCGCCTTGTCGGGAATGCCAGCGGGACACAGATCCCTGCGTCGGGTCCCCGAGAGCCATCCGGGCCCCCGATCCCTGCCCCGGGACAGCGAGCCCCCCGTAGCCGCGCTCCGTGGCCAGGCAGCCCCGCTCGGTTCATCGGTGGGCGGTGCCGGTGTCGGTGCCGGTGCCGCCCAGCTGCAGTTCCGGAAGTCGTCACTCAAGACGGCACCGCCCTCAACGGAAGCTGCGGAGGTGCATGGCAAAGATGGCGGCGGCCACGCGGTCGGCGCCGCGGGCGGCAGACGCGACGATGAGGACGCCCGAGCGAGCGGCCGTTTTATTCAGGTGGGAGAGGGGGACTCCGCTTGGCTCTCTTCCATGTCCCGTCCCGCTCCGCTCCCTCCCACCTCCCATCCCGCTGCCGGTCTGCTGCTTTTCCCCCGCCCCGTCCCGTTCCGTCCCGCTCCGCTGGCCCGGTCCCGGTCCCCGTCCCGCTCCGCTCCTTCCCTGTGTCTCGGGGGGACCCGGTGGAAATAGAAAGCGTTTTCGGGGGCATCCGGAGGGAAGAAGGCTTCTCGGGGGGGGTGCCGGTGGAAATCTTGGGGGGATCCGGGGGCAAGAGAGCATTTTGGAGTGGCCCGGTCTGAAAACAAAAAACCCAAAAAAAACCCACACCGGTTCAGGCGGCAGAGGCTAGGGTAACCAGATAAGCCTATGTTTTATTTCTTAGATCTTATCTCTCTCCCCACAGAGGTGGAACTTTCAGCCCCCAAAGGCTTTTTGTTTTCTTTTCCCTGGTAAAAATTGGTCGGGAGTGGCCGATCGTGCCTGGAATGCCTGGAATGCGGGGCAGGGAACGGGCGGGGGGCGCCGCCATGGAAGGAGCCGAGGGGCAGGGACTTGTCCATACAAGGAGTGTCGGGGCGGGCCCATGCCCATAAAAGGCAAATGAAAGGTGGGGATATGCCCTTAACGGGTGCGTGGTGGGCGGGGCTATGCCCGTAAATGGAGGTTGTGGGGCGGGGCGGCGCCTATAAAAGGCGCGTGGTAGGCGGGTCTATGCCCGTAAATGGAAGTTGTGGGGCGGGGCGGCGCTCATAAAATATGCATATGGGGCGGGGCCGCGCCCATAAAAGACTCGTGTGGGGCGGGGCTCCGCCCGTACAACGAGGGTGTGGGGCGGGGCCGCACCCATAAAAGGCGCATGTGGAGCAGCGCTGCGCCCATGAAAAGGAGGGCGTGGGCCGGGAAGGGTGTGGCTGGAAGGGCAGATTTTGGGGCTTGAAATGGAGTTTGTTTCTCTCCAGGCAGTGAATGCAAATATTGAGGTGATCAGGGGTAGAGAGGAATGGAAAAGTTAGGATATTAAACTTTGGGTGGTCTGGTGGGTAGAGACTGAGTCTTTGGAGGTAGATTGAGGTTGTCAGCAGTGGAGGGGAGGGGAATCATTTTGGGGTCTCCCTTGGGTTGCTGCTTTGTGCCGTGGCTGCAGCGAGGCTGAGCCCTGTCCCTGCTGTTGCAGGAGCGTCCCGGGGCGGGGGCTGTGCGGCAGAGAGGGCAGGGGGGCTGTGGAGCTGGCCCAGGGGGTCCTTTGCAGGCGGCGGCGCTGTCGGGGCTGCAGTACCGGCCGTGTCCGCCAGGCGGAGACTGTGGGGCAGGCACTGCGGGACACGGCCCGGGGTGGGGAGGGGGCACCGCGGGTGGGACCCCCTGCGGGGGGAGGGAAATGGTGCCCCTGAAATGGGGGGCCTCTGCTGGGCTATTGCACTGCCACCTCTCGTGTTTGGGGATAAACCCTCTGGGGAGCCATGGGAACAGCAGGGTGAGAGCCAGGAGCCTTTGACTTCCAGAAAGCACTGAGTTTCCCTCTGCTCTCTTTCAGGACAGGGCAAAGCCTTGAACTGGGAGCAGTTCTGCCAAATCTTTGGGCTGTGAGCAGCCACAGGCAAGAGGCTCCAGCCCTGACTGATGCCTTAGAGAGCATCACTGAAATCAGCATTACTGGCCTGGCCTGTGCCCACTGCCAGTTGTTCACCCAACAAAATTCCAAAGCGAGTGTTGCTTCTGTTTTAAGAACTGAAAATAACTTTAAAGCCAAATAAATCACCATTTCCTTCTTCTTGTTTCCTCTTAGATGGTGGAATTGCCAGTCTGTCCTCCGTGAGCTGAGCTGTGCCTGCAGGGGACTGTCAGGCCTTGTTGGCTGTGAGTTCCTTGTTCTTCTCCCTGGGAAACTTCCTGGAAATCATTCTCAGTTAGGTTGCAGAACTGTTTTCTGAAGCCTGTCCTCTGCCTTTGGCTGATAGATCTCCTCTTTCTGCCTTGGGATTTGCAGCTGTTCCCCCCTGGAGAGGGTCAGAAAGAGGCCCTGAGGGCAAAGGGACCTCCCTGTGTCCCCAGGGACCTCCAGGGGACAGAATGGACACTCTGGGGTCATCTCTGTGTTAGTGTGTAGGGGACAGAATGAACATTTTGGGGTTAAAATGAGGGAATCGGTAGTGGACAGGTGGTGAAAATATTGGACCAAAGTCTTGAGGTTGTCTGTAGAGGACAGGAAATATTTTGGAGGGAGGTTTGTTGTTCCCTTGTGCTGCACTCTGTACTCAGTCGTGGGTCAGCTCCAGAAATTTCCTGGGCAGCTCCAAAAATGATCTCTGAAAAGTGGGAAAATCCCGCTGGCAAAATGCAGAGGAACAGGTATTCTGAACCTCTGCTGCCTCTTACGGAGCAAAGCTGGTAATCCCAGGTCTCTCTTGGAAAAATCTATGACCATAAGGTTTCCCAGGAGAAAAATAAAACCAAGGACAGAGATGAGGGAATGTGCTCCCAATGAATAAGGATTTGATGGGTGCAGGAATGATTCGTGTGTGTTTTACACTCCCCTTTTTCTTCCCGGAATAACCTTAAAATGATTCCTTTAACAGACCGACCAAACTGGAGAATTTGAATTAGAGAGGAAGCGACGCACAACAAATGCAGGTAGATTTTTGGTAGATGATGTAACAATAGGTAATCTATGAGAGTGTTTTCAAAACATTTCACCTAATTGGAAGATTTTTAAAATTGGGGTGGTTTTCAGGCTGCACGTGTATGTTTGTAAATGTACGTGCATGCAACCGCAACATGAATGCACTCACGTGTGGACATTCCTGTTGAATCTAATAATGATGCAGCAACTTCTTTGCTTAGAGAATCCTAGAGGAGGTGGACTTCTTCTGTGGGTGCAGTTGAATAGTTCCAAAGGCCTGGGGGAGGGTGTAGTTTCGATGGCAAAAGGAATTTAGCCCCTGACTCAGGAAATACTGGATCTCCTGGCCACGAGGAAGTAAGCATCATCCTCCTCGTCGCCTGTGGGTGCTGTGACCGATAAACAATGACAAAACTGCCCAGACAAAGAGAACCACTAAGCACAAATTTGCTTCTTGAAAACAGACCTGACAGCGATCCGTTTCCTGTTCAGGGACTCTGGGGGCTTTTGGACCTTAAAGGGACTAAGGCCAACAGTACAACCCATCATTTCCTTTGGGAGACACGAATGCCGGTCATAAAAGGTACAGAACAAGTTTTAAGCCGGTTTTGCTTCGTGATGCTGGGTTCCTGGAGTTGTTTCTTTTAGTCAGCTGGTTCCTTTCCTAAATAATCTGTGCACTTGCCTGTGAAAAAAAAAGAAGGTCTCTTACAGTTTCCCCTCAGAACCCTGTATTTTTATAATCTTTTATTTGGTGGAAATGAATGAGCTTGTTAGAAGGGAATAGTGTGAGATCTTGCTGAGGTGTAGTCCCTAAACTCTAAACCAGTCACGTATATCTAGTTTTCTGCCTGATTTAATCAGACTCTTGGAAGTTATAGTAGGCATCACCAAAAGGTTATCCTGGCTCTTTCAGGTCCCTGGAGAAATAAAGGAGGTGGGTGGGATCTGGTCTGATCTGAGCTCTGGTTTAAGGGGCTTTATCAGAAGTTGTGATTCCTTAAAGCGTAAGCACTGTGTGAGAGTCCGGCTGTTGAGGATAGAGATGGACTCCGAAGATGTGGTTTTGGTGCTCTCCTGCCTCCCAACCATTGTTCTAATTCTGCTCTAATTCTTATTTAGTCTACACGGGGAAAGTGTATACCGGGCCGGGGAGTCAAAGTGAAGCTAATCAATCCTCACTTTTTCGCCCATTTCTTTGGTGTGATTGGTGGGGGAGGCTGCTTAATGTTCTTGAATGGCAGGAATAAATTCTCTGGGTCAGTTTGCAGTGGGAGTAAAGAACAGCCTCTTAACTTTTGGTCCATATGCGTGTTAATTGCTCAGACAACAAACGATGGCTCTAAGAATATTGCTCTACTCTGCAGTGAATCCAGGTATTTTCAGTCCAGCTGCTTTAGGCCAGGCTGCAGTTTTATGGCCTCTTGTCCATCAAGCCAACAGCTCCCTGTCACCTGTGCACTTTTTCTGCTCCACTTTGTGAGAAGAGGGGAAATACAGTTCATGAAGGAGATAGATAGATAGATAGATAGATAGATAGATAGATAGATAGAGATAGATAGATAGATAGATAGATAGATAGATAGATAGATAGATAGATAGATAGATAGAAGGCACTAAGAATGTCTAAAGTTTAAATTCAACCCTTCCTAAATTCAATCTGCTGGAGTCAGGGAGGAGGGAGGAGGGTGCAAGGACCAGCACAGGATCAGAGCCCACCGAGGCTCATCCGGGGAGGGTCTGCATGATCCCAATGCCACAGCTGAGGGCATTCCCCAGGGACTCCCAGATCCTGACATCTCTGCCCAGGTAAGGAAAGCTGACACCGTGCCAAAGCACGCTCCTCTCCAAAACCCAGCAACTAGGGAAAACATCCGGGGAGCAACGGGAAGAAAAGCTGCTGATTGAATTCACAGGTGAGGGAGCTGCACCGCCAGAACCCTCCCTGTCCTCCCGGAAAAAGCACGCGGCCTGGGGTGGCAGGCCTCGTCTTTTGTCTCTGCCGCAGCCAGTGGAGACTTTTCTCAGCCGATCGGTGCTCTGGGAACACTGCAGGTGGTGGTGGGGCCTGGGGCACGGCTGCAGTGCCGCTCCTTGCCGTGTCCGCCAGGCGGCACCTGTGAGGTGGGGGGCAGCTCGTCTCGGCAATGCTTCTGGTCCGGACAGGGCTCGGGCCACCTCGCAGCTCTGCTTTGGCCTTGGGGGGTTATTTCTCTTGGCTTTTAAGGCAGAGGCTTCTTTGCCACGTCTCTCTTGCTGCTTGCAATTCTTTCTTTGGCTGCTAGTGAATACATTTGAGAAGGCATGGGCTTCTAGGATTCACTTGTTCTAAATATGGTGATTCTCTTAGTGAGCAATTGGAGTCGTTCTCCAGTGCGGAGTGCAGAAGGATTTTTCTCTCGACTAATTGTTTCCTAATTTCTTTTCAAGCTCTCCTACGAACCTTGGACCGGTGGGCTTCGCCGCACTTGCTGTGGGGGCTGGAGTGAGAAGCAGCTGGAGGTGTTTGCTCTCTGCTCGGTCCCTGCCTTGCCCTCAGTTGCCTGGCCCTGCAGGTAAGCACAGCTCACCTTGGCTTTTCCGGGGCCCTTGCTGAAGGGTTTCCAAGTGTGGCCCTGAGAATTTCTGCAGGTGGAAAGGATGGCTGTTTCAGAGCACTTGTCACTGGGCCGCCTGTGTTTTAACACTTGCCAGGGCAGGAGAATTGCAGCAGAAGAAGGGTAATTATTCATCTAAAGTTGTAAGCGAGTGCAGGAGAAATCCTAGGAAGACACCTGGATATGTAGTTAGGTATTTGAGTACCTTTGGCTGGTAGAAACACTCCATGGATGAGACAGAAAGGGCTGGTGCTGGAGCATGTTTAAGAAGCCAGCACAGGGAGCTTCAGTCTTCTAAAATTAGACAAAGCAGTGAGGGATGATGATGGAGTAGAACATGCTGGTGTTTTCATCTTTGGGACTTGACTTGCTCATGGGAACAATCTGAATGAGGGTGGATGTTGTTGCTGAGAATTCCCCCTGGTAGATCTTCCCCATCTAGGATTGTATCACGGACAGTGTTCCCAATAGTCTGGAGATAAAGTTGTGAATTAGAGAGGAAGCGATGCACAACAAATGCAGGGAGAAAAGGTGGAATCGTGATGGAATCCTGGAGTGGTTTGGGTTGGAAGGGACCTTAAAGTTCATCCAGCCCCACTCCCTGAGCAGGGACACTTTCCCCTAGGCCAGGTTGCCCCTGGTCGCAGATGGCTATGGAAGTGCTGGAGGTGTTTAGGGAATGCTGATAGTTTTTCCCCCACCTCTGGCCATCGGGTTGTTAAAAAGACTGATTCACCTCTTCCCACAGGCAAAAACGCTAGAGCAGAGGGAGGGAAGGAGCAGAGAGAACTGCAGCCCCCAGCAGCTCGGTCAGTGCTGGATGGACTCGGGGCTGGGAAAGGTCACTCAGTGTGAGGGCAGGTGAGAGCCCAGGGTGGCCCTGGCAGCACTGGGGCTGGGAACAAGTCCAGTGGGCAAAGGAATGGACCCTGGAGAGCTGGGTAAACAGCTGGAGGAGTTTCAAGGAGAAGCAGGAAACTGGACAAGTTGCAGCAGCTCCTTTTATGTGTGTTTAGAACCACCTCTAGTGCAGCCACGAGTGAGGTGGAAAATGAACTCAGGAGGCTGAGAATGAGTCCCACAAACTGCTTACAGTGGGATTGAGTCTTCCCAAGAGCCTGAGAAGCTTTACTTTAGTTCGGCTTTATAAACTGCAAACTGAAGTGATTGTCGATGTGATGGCCCTTGCTGTCCTGTGTCTTTGGTGAGGTGTTGACTCAGTACCTTTATTGGAGCTGATGTGGATGAACGGGTGCTCCTAATTTGCCTTTAAGGTCCTGGTTTCTTCCATTCTTCTACCAGCTTCTCCATCCAGGAGATGGAATTCCAGTGCTACAGTATAGATAACTCGTTGTACTCCCAAAAGGAGCCTTTCTGCCTTCGGGACAAGTTGTGGTGCCACTGGAGCTGCTGGGAGAAGCAGAGGGTTGGCAGTGACAGGCCTAGAATGCTGTTGCTGTGGCACCGCCTCTGCCCGCGCCCCCAAGTCACGTGCCCGCCTGAGGGGCCAAGCACCATTCTGTCCCCTCCCATGAGGGACAGCCCCATGAGTGGGCAGTGAGGATGACGAGGGGTGGGACAGCCTCAGGTGTGGGCAGTGAGGATGACGAGGGGCGGGACAGCCTCAGGTGTGGGCAGTGAGGATGACAAGGGGCGGGACAGCCTCAGGTGTGGCCAGTGAGGATGATGAAGGGCGGGCCCTGCTGGGCGGTTATCTGGGGCTTTTGGAGAGGATGCTTTTTTCGATGGAGGTTTTCTGCAGAGGAGCAGTTGATTCCAAGGAGTCTCTCCAGCGGTTACAGTGGGGGCGTCTCACCATGGCTGGGCCAAGCACCTGAGATACCTGGATCATAGCTCAAGGAAGGGGCCGAGGTATGAGCCGTGTGCCGGGGAGCAGCGCAGGACAACAGGTGGGGGCATGTAGGGGTGCAGGGAAGATGCAGCTCGGACTGGAGGAAGAGCTTGGAGGTTTCTTTTCTGGATATGAACATGCAAAGCAGGGAGCGAGGTGGAATATAAGCACTCTAGGTGCTCGGGCAGGTGAGCCAGGACTTAGGGGAGGGACTAGCTTTCCTGAGCACCAAAAGTTCCAATTAATTGCCTCTCTCAGGAGCAGTCGAGAGGAGTTTCTACTTTAGGGCTGGGCTACAAAGGAAGGTACCTGAAACTGCTGTGGGAAACTTACTGCTGTAACCAGACTGTAGTTTCCACTGATATTTTTGCTACTAAAACTAGGGAGTTTTTTTTTCTCTGTACACAAAACCTGCTGGTATTTGTTAAACTCACTTTCTAACTTATGCATTGCTTGATAAGCACTTGCCTCTTTCCCTTTTCCTAGGGGGATGATTGGTCTTTCCTTGGAAGCAAGAGAATGTCCTGGTGTGTGTGCTTTTGCCATTGTTTCCCCCCCAGCTTACCTTTGAGCTTTTCTTGGTGCTGCATGTAATTTTTTTTGGCACTGTGGAAAGGGCACAACCTGCCATAATATAGACCTGTCTCCTCCTCTATGCAAAAGGATGTGCTTTAGCAAGTGTGAGGTGGCCTGGTGCCACCTGCAGAGCTCTCTGGCTGCCTGAGCCCTCTTTTCCTGTTGCTTTTCTTTTGTGGCTGTAATTGGCAGCTGGATAACTTTAGAAGAGCTGTTAAGTTCCTTGCCTGTGTAAATGCGCTGGTAATACCCAGGAGGGAAATGCTTGAGGCAGTAGTGATAACTGGGCTATGAGCAGAGTTTCTGGGGGACTAACAATAGCAAGGGGAAGCAAATAGCAAGCACCCAACAACTTGGCTGTTTTGAACGCATCAAAGTTTTTTTCCCCATGTTGTTTGGCACAGTGCTGTGAGCAGATGGTTTTGGGGAACAGATTGGGAGGAAATTCAGTATTGGTTGTATGAGGCCAAAGGTGTCCCTCTGTGCGTGTCTCCTGCTGCAGGAATCCCCCCAGTGGGGCTGCTGTTCCCATTCTTGGCATTGCCATGGCTGTGCTGCTCTATTCAGATCCAATGGGTGAGTTGGCAGTGCTTGACAGCTCTGTCAGAATGGCGAGGTGGGGGTGCCCATCCTTAGGGTAACCCTTAGAGAAATGGCCATGGAAAATGGTCCCTTGTTTGCAAGGAGAGGGGGCTTGCTGTACTTACTAACCAGAACACTCACCTTGGGATGTGCGAGGTAAGGAAATCTTGGTTCTGTGTAGGCTTGAGAAAAGGTGTGTAGGTACCTGTGAGTGGTGTCTGCAAAGATGAGGAGATAAAGATAATCAGAGTTGCTTTTTTGGGGTAAAATCTAGGTAACCTAGGGATGGAATGAATATTTTGGGCATAAAATCAGAGGTAAACCATAGGAGACAGAGTGTATATTTTGAGTGTAATGCTTCAGATAGTCTTTTCCATGGAAAGGGAAGCATGTAGCCCCATGATTGGAGGTGTAAATGACAGATTGTCAGAAGGGAACTGAGGCAGCAGCCAAGCAGCACCAAGTCCCTCTACACGAAGGTGAATTGTTTGAAGCTGATTAGGTGGTGACTTAGAAAACTGGGGTCTCCAGGCAGAGGTGATCACCAGAGACCCGCAATGTAGCCACTCAGAGACCTTCTAAGGGGATGTAAGTATGGTAACAAGTGTTGGGGAATGTCCTGAAGGTGGAACAGGAATGCGGGGAACAAAATGAACCCTCCTGGAATGCTGAGCCCTCCCATCAGCTACTACCGAAGTACCTCTGTGTGCACTGTGGGAGCTGATGGCCAGGACCCCCGGTGGGCTGGGATCACTGCAGGGTGTTGTCAGCAAGGAATGCCTGGCTTCTAAAACTCACCAGCTGAGTCTTAGAGGCTTCTTTGCCAAGCTGCTTTCAGGCAGCCAAATTGGCCCCGGCAGGGACTCTGTGCCTGCTCTCCCGTAGTTCCCAGGGATCTCTGGGCCTTCACGCCGGCACCGAGATGTTCTCGGGAAGGCCCTCAGATCCCCGGAGCAGTCTGGGACACGGGCAAGGTCCCGCTGCATTTCGGGAGCAGATTGGGCCCCCCTGGAGGGACAGTGCTGTTGGTGCACCCCAGGCTCGGGGACACTCGGAGGACTCCGGCGCGCACCGAAAGGGTTCTTCGGGGAGCTCCTCCGAGTGCCCCAAGCTGGGGAGCTCAAAGCAAGGTCCCTGGAATGGATTCAGGCATTCCTGAGAGTATCAGAGGTATAGCTGTCCGTCCTGGCCATGCAGCTCTGGAATGGACTTGGAACTGGATTCTAAAAGTGGTGCTCTAACGGCAAAAGGAGTGTGGGATTGGAATTAAGGAAGGAGTGGTGATGGTACCGTTGGCTGTTTTTTCTTGACTGGATTTGTGAGAGCTGCAGGAGTGCAAGGTGTGGGTTCCGGTCCCCAGCATTTGGTTTGCACGTGTCCTGGTCAGACACAGGTCCAGCTTCCTCAGCCCTTAACACACCGGAGGGAGAATTAAGGGATGGCACTGTGAAGGTGATTGGTGTGACAGGGGTTAAACTGGGAAAAGACTGGGTAATTCCTCGGTTGGTTAATTTGCAAGCTCCCCTAAACCTTTGCTCGGAAGAGATTGGTTGGACAAGTTGAGGCAGAAATGAACTTGGAAAATGGGGAGATGGAAACTGTAGTTGCTGAAACTAAATGTGTGAGAGCAGCAGCTCTTCTTGTGCAGGAAGTAACTCCCGTCAGCAGCACCGTCCCAACTGAAGCGGCAGATGCAGTTGTTCCTGTGGTGTGGGCCAGTGGAAAACAGTGTGGCCTATGAAGGGCCAAGTTAGACAGTTGTCAAACAGTAGCAGAAGTGACTCTCCAGGTAGCCCAATATAAATATGAGAAGCAAAGTGGTCAAGTAAACCAGTGCATGCTGTGACTGCAGAGGCAGGGATAGGTTGGGATCCAAAAAACTGGGGTGGAGATGCTTGTGATTTAACTGCTTTAGAGCGTGTTTCAGAGGGTGAAGTGTTTGCTGAAGCACAGCAAATAACAGGAGGGAAAGTGGAAGGTGACCCCGATGGTTATCCCGTCAGGCCTGATGTGGTGGAGGATTTTACTCAGCCTGAACTTGCTGGTGTTCTGGAGAGGTTTAAAGCAAAGACCAGGGAGTCTGTGATCTCCTGGGCAGTTGGGCTGCATGAGCTGGGAGCCTCTGGGATCAGATTGGACTGGGCAGACAGGGAGCAGTTTGTCCCGTGGAGCTGGACTGGGTTTGTTCAGGATGCTTTCGGAGGCAGGGCTGGAGAGGCTCCTTTGTTGGTTGTAGTGGTGGAAGGTTGTCCCAGGAGGGCTGGAGCCTTTGACCTCCTGCTCCCCCCATGAGCCCCGACGGGACCGTGCACTTGGCAATGGAGGGCCCCCCATTGCTGAGTCAGCGGTTCCGGGGGCCGGCAGGGATGGGATCAGGATGCTGAGCTCCAGCCAAGGCAGGGCAGGAAATGGTGCAGCCACTGCAAGAAGTGAAGGCAGAGTGAGATGAAGGCCAAGCTCCAGCACAAGGGTGGGTGAGAAAAGCCCATGGCCCTCAGGTGGAGCTTTGAATTCCTTGGAAAAATGGATCTCGTCAAAGGCCTCAGGCCCGTGTGGGTGCTGGAGCGGAGGCCTCTTCAACTCATGGTCAGCCTAAAAAGGTGCAAGGACAGCAAGTTTTGATGATAGAACGAGGTGGCAAACAAGGTGAAGTGGTAAAGAGAAAAGCTGAGCTTCAGATTGGTCCTGTGCCACAGCAGCCTTGTGGAGTGCTTGTTGCTTTCCCTGACTGTGGAATGGCAGTGGATATTTCCAAGGGCTGCCTTGTGCTGAGGAACACTGGGGTCAGTTCCCTTTCCCTGGGCAGGGCAGGCAGGGCAAGTTTACCTGCCCCCCTGGAGGGTGGCTGGATGAGACTTGATCACCAAATGCAAACAGTAAGTAGAGGAGGTCCATTGGTGACCTTTGGGCATCAGGTAGAACAACTCACTGCTCACTCCTGGGGGGATATATTTACAGCATTCTCACCATCGGATAGGAAGTTTTTGAAGACTTTATTTCATCCACTAATCATAGTAATTACACTGATTTTATGAACAATAGGGAGTTGTTGTCTATGGCATCTCCTCCAAGAAGTTGTTTCTTGCATGTGTCTATCCTGACCAGGGATCAAAGGAGCGAAGGGAAAGGATGAGAAGTTCCCCGAGAGTTGCTGCCCAGGGGCTGCTGCCCCTGAGGAACAGGGTGAAGGCTGTCTGTGCTCAGGTGCCCTGGCTGAAGTGTGCAGTTGGTGTGAGTGTTGCTGGAGAAAGGCAGGCCAGGTGTGTGCAGCTGTTCCGTGCCCTCCACCCTTGGCCCTGCTGGGGCACCCGGCCAGCGCTCCAGGGGTGGCCAACTTGGAGCTCCCGAGAAGCTGCCCATACCCACAGCCGGATAGTGCCAGGCCTGGCCTAAAGCCGGCTCTGTTGGTCAGAGTCTGGCCAGCAGGAGCCTCTTGTAGCCGCCCCGCAGCCTCCCCTGCGGGTGGACGCACCCATAGGAATTGTGGCAGTTCCCGGAGACTGCGGGATCGGCTGTGCCGGGGCTGCCCAGCTGCCCTGTGGGCTGGGGGTGGAGCGTGAGGGGGCCGTGGGGGAGAGATTTCTGCTTAGCCACAGTTCTGTCTCTCGAGGCAGTCAGGATTTGATACCTTGCTCATTTATCAGATCCCATAAATCTGTATCTGATGTGTTGGATTGGGTTTGTTTCAACTGTTCCTATTATCCTGTGACTTGTGAGGAGTTGTTTCCTCAAGTGCCTTGCCCGTGGGCACAACAGCAGGTGTGTGCAGCAGCTGGAGACTGGGCAGGTTTGGGGGCAGTGGTGTCCCAGCTCCCTTTGCCATCCCTGCTGCAGGGTGGGAGCTGCACAGAGCCAGCAGCGTCCAGCTGGAGGATCCAGGAGGACGCAGCTCTGCTTTTCTGGGAGGTAAGAGGTGGGGGTGCAGGAGCTGGAAGGGGTGTTCTCCAGGCAGAGGAAGGGAAGGAGCAGAGAGAGAACTGCAGCCCCCAGCAGCTCGGTCAGTGCTGGATGGACTCGGGGCTGGGAAAGGTCACTCAGTGTGAGGGCAGGTGAGAGCCCAGGGTGGCCCTGGCAGCCCTGGGAACAAGTCCAGTGGGCAAAGGAATGGACCCTGGAGAGCTGGGCAAACAGCTGGAGGAGTTTCAAGGAGAAGCAGGAAACTGGACAAGTTGCAGCAGCTCCTTTTATGTGTGTGTGTGTGTGTAGCCAGGTCTAGTGCAGCCACGAGTGAGGTGGGAAATGAACCTCAGGAGGCTGGGAATGAGTCCCACAAACTGGTTACAATGGGATTGAGTCTTCCCAAGTGTCTGAAAAGCTTTACTTTAGTTTGACTTTATAAATTGAAAACTGAAATGATTGTCTAGGTGTTAGGCCTTGCTGTCCTGTGTCTTTGGTGAGGTGTTGACTCAGTACCTTTCTTGGAGCTGCTGTTTGGTGTCCCTAATTGACCTGTAAGGTCCTGGTTTGTTCCCTGCTTCTCCCAGCTTGTTCAGGAGATGGAATTCCAGCGCTACAGTATAGATGGCTCATGGTGCTCCCAAAAGGAGCCTTTCTGCCTTCGGGACAAGTTGTGATGCCACTGGAGCTGTTGGGAGAAGCGGAGGGTCGGCAGTGCCAGGCCTGGAATGCTGCTGCTGTGGCACAGACCCTGCTCCCTGGCAGGTTCTTGGGTTGGATTCCTTGGCTGCCACTGGGCAAGGCCTGAAAGGGCCTCAGTTGTGTAGGGAACAAAACATGGAATGGGAAAGCAAAGCTGGGGAGGTTCTGGTTTCAGAAAGGTTCATTGCCTTCTCTTTCTGAAGGGACACTCACCAGGTCCAGCTGTGGTAAGAAGAGCAAGTGGGCTGTGAAGGTTTGGGGCAGTCTGGAAGCTCCCTTGTGCCCAAAGGATCCTGGCAAGTGCAGCCCTGGAAGAGTCAGGAATAATGAAAAGTGCCTCAGTTCTCATAAAGCTCAGCTTTGTAAGACACGTCTCAAGACCAGACAAAATCCTCCAGCAGTGAGCTTGGCAGAAAAGGCCTGTGAAGCAAAGCAGCATGAAAATCTAGAACTGCTTGGGGATGGCAGGTGAAAGCTGGAGCCCTCCCAGGTCAAGGTGTCTGATCCCCACAATCCTCTTTGTGTCCTCTGCCAGAAGCTGCCCTTGGTCATTCTTGTGGTTTGCAGGTTGTAAAAAGACCCTTGAGATTTGCTTCTGGGAACGGGGATCCATTTCCTGATGGGAGTCCTTGAAATACAAGTCAGTGTGTATGGGAAATGAGGAGGCTCCAGGAGTGCTGGGGCTGGAGAGTCCACAGTGAGTATGGTTTGAGTGTCCTGATGTCCCTGACCCAATGCTGTGTTGTCATCAAGTCCCTTCATTCTGATTTAAATTGTCTTTAAATGTGCTGGAAGTCCAAATTGAAGTAGAAAATGCTTGTGGAAAGCTTAGTGTTCCCAAGGGAATGCTTTAGGGACGTGCAGCTTGTGAACTGCAAAATAATTCGGGTTCCCCCAGAAACCTGCTGGGCTGTTTAGGAGGTTTTTCTTCCCCCCTTTTTTTCTTCCCCCCTTTTTTTCTTCCCCCCTTTTTTTCTTCCCCCCTTTTTTTCTTCCCCCCTTTTTTCTTCCCCCCTTTTTTTCTTCCCCCCTTTTTTTCTTCCACCCCTTTTGCTCGTCCCCCTTTTTCTCGTTCCCCCTTTTCCTCGTCCCCCCTTTTTCTCGTCCCGCCTTTTTCTCGTCCCCCCTTTTTCGCGTCCCCCCTTTTTCGCGTCCCCCCTTTTTCGCGTCCCCCCTTTTTTCGCGTCCCCCCTTTTTCTCGTCCCCCCTTTTTCTCGTCCCCCTTTTTTCTCGTCCCCCTTTTTTCTCGTCCCCCTTTTTTCTCGTCCCCCCTTTTTCGCGTCCCCCTTTTTCGCGTCCCCGCTTTTTCTCGTCCCCCCTTTTTCTCGTCCCCCCTTTTTCTCGTCCATCTTTTTTCTCGTCCCCCCTTATTCTCGTCCCCCCTTTTTCTCGTCCCCCATTTTTCTCGTCTCCCCTTTTTCTCGTCCCCCCTTCTTCTCGTCCCCCCTTCTTCTCGTCCCCCCTTCTTCTTGTCCCCCCTTCTTCTCGTCCCCCCTTCTTCTTTTCCCCCCTTTTCTCCTACCCCCTTTTTCTCCTACCCCCTTTTTCTCAGCCCCCCTTTTTCTCGTCCCCCCTTTTTCTCGTCCCCCCTTTTTCTCGTCCCCCCTTTTTCTCGTCCCCCCTTTTTCTCGGCCCCCCTTTTTCTCGGCCCCTATTTTTCTCGTCCCCCCGTCTTCTTTTCCCTCCTTTTCTCGTCCCCCCTTTTCTCGCCCCCCCTTTTCTCGTCCCCCCTTTTCTCATCCCCCCTTTTCTCGTCCCCCCTTTACTCGTCCCCCTTTTCTCGTCCCCCTTCGTCTCGTCCCCCCTTCTTCTTTTCCCCCCTTTTCTCGTCCCCGCTATTCTCGTCCCCCCTTCTTCTTTTCCCCCCTTTTCTCGTCCCCGCTATTCTCGTCCCCCCTTTTCTCGTCCCCCCTTTTCTCGTCCCCCCTTTTCTTGTCCCCTTTCTTCTCGTCCCCCTTCTTCTCGTCCCCCTTCTTCTCGTCCCCCTTCTTCTCGTCCCCCTTCTTCTCGTCCCCCCTTTTTCTCGTCCCCCCTTTTTCTCGTCCCCCCTTTTTCTCGTCCCCCCTTTTTCTCGTCCCCCCTTTTTCTCGTCCCCCCTTTTTCTCGTCCCCCCTTTTTCGCGTCCCCCCTTTTTCGCGTCCCCCCTTTTTCGCGTCCCCACTTTTTCGCGTCCCCCCTTTTTCTCGTCCCCCCTTCTTCTCCTCCCTCCGTCTTCTTTTCCCTCATTTTCTCGTCCCCCCTTTTTCTCGTCCCCCCTTTTTCTCGTCCCCCCTTTTTCTCGTCCATCTTTTTTCTCGTCCCCCCTTTTTCTCGTCCCCCCTTTTTCTCGTACCCCTTTTTCTTGTCCCCCCTTTTTCTCGTCCCTCCTTTTTCTCGCCCCCCATTTTCTCGTCCCCCGTTTTTCTCTCTCCCCTTTTTCTCGTCCCCCCTTTTTCTCGTCCCCCCTTTTTCTCGTCCCCCCTTTTTCTCGTCCCCCCTTTTTCTCGTCCCCCCTTTTTCTCGGCCCCCCTTTTTCTCGGCCCCCCTTTTTCTCGGATCCATTTTTCTCGTCCCCCCTTCTTCTTTTCCCCCCTTTTCTCGTCCCCCCTTTTCTCGTCCCCCCTTTACTCGTCCCCCTTTTCTCGTCCCCCCTTTTCTCGTCCCCCTTCTTCTCGTCCCCCCTTTTTCGCGTCCCCCCTTTTTTCGCGTCCCCCCTTCTTCTCGTCCCCCCTTCTTCTCGTCCCCCCTTCTTCTCGTCCCCCCTTCTTCTCGTCCCCCCTTCTTCTTTTCCCCCCTTTTCTCGTCCCCCCTTTTCTCGTCCCCGCTTTTCTCGTCCCCCCTTTTCTCGTCCCCCCTTTTCTCGTCCCCCCTTTTCTCGTCCCCCATTTTCTCGTCGCCCCTTTTCTCGTCCCCCCTTTTCTCGTCCCCCCTTTTCTCGTCCCCCCTTTTCTCGTCCCCCTTCTTCTCGTCCCCCTTCTTCTCGTCCCGCTTCTTCTCGTCCCCCTTCTTCTCGTCCCCCTTCTTCTCGTCCTTCCTTTTTCTCGTCCCCCCTTTTTCGCGTCCCCCCTTTTTCGCGTCCCACCTTTTCTCGTCCCCCCTTTTTCGCGTCCCCCCTTTTTCGCGTCCCCCCTCTTTCTCGTCCCCCCTTTTTCTTGTCCCCCCTTCTTCTCGTCCCCCCATCTTCTTTTCCCTCATTTTCTCGTCCCCGCTTTTCCCGTCCCCCCTTTTTCTCGTCCCCCCTTTTCTCGTCCCCCTATCTTCTCGTCCCCCTTCTTCTCGTCCCCCTTCTTCTCGTCCCCCCTTCTTCTTTTCCCCCCTTTTCTCGTCCCCGCTATTCTCGTCCCCCCTTTTCTCGTCCCCCCTTTTCTTGTCCCCTTTCTTCTCGTCCCCTTTCTTCTCGTCCCCCTTCTTCTCGTCCCCCTTCTTCTCGTCCTACCTTTTTCGCATCCCCCCTTTTTCGCGTCCCCCCTTTTTCGCGTCCCCCCTTTTTCACGTCCCCCCTTTTTCTCGTCCCCCCTTCTTCTTGTCCCCCCTTCTTCTTGTCCCCCCTTCTTCTCGTCCCCCCTTCTTCTCGTCCCCCCTTCTTCTTTTCCCCGCTTTTCTCGTCCCCGCTTTTCTCGTCCCCCCTTTTCTCGTCCCTCCTTTTCTCGTCCCCCCTTTTCTCGTCCCCCCTTTTCTCGACCCCCCTTTTCTCGTCCCCCTTTTTCTCGTCCCCATTCTTCTCGTCCCCATTCTTCTCGTCCCCCTTCTTTTCGTCCCCCCTTTTTCGCGTCCCCCCTTTTTCGCGTCCCTCCTTTTTCACGTCCCCCCTTTTTCTCGTCCCCCCTTTTTCGCGTCCCCCCTTTTTCTCGTCTCCCCTTCTTCTCGTCCCCCCGTCTTCTTTTCCCTCATTTTCTCGTCCCCGCTTTTCTCGTCCCCCCTTTTTCTCGTCCCCCCTTTTTCTCGTCCCCCCTTTTTCTCGTCCCCCCTTTTCTCGTCCCCCCTTTTCTCGTCCCCCTTCTTCCCGTCCCCCTTCTTCCCGTCCCCCTTCTTCTCGTCCCCCTTCTTCTCGTCCCCCCTTTTTCTTGTCCCTCCTTTTTCTCGCCCCCCCTTTTTCCCCTTCCCCTCTTTTTCTCGTCCCCCCTTTTTCTCGTCCCCCCTTTTTCTCGTCCCCCCTTCTTCTCGTCCCCCTTCTTCTCGTCCCCCTTCTTCTCGTCCCCCTTCTTCGCGTCCCCCCTTTTTCGCGTCCCCCCTTTTCTCGTCCCCCCTTTTCTCGACCCTCCTTTTCTCGTCCCCCCTTTTCTCGTCCCCCCTTTTCTCGTCCCCCTTCTTCTCGTCCCTCTTCTTCTCGTCCCTCTTCTTCTCGTCCCCCTTCTTCTCGTCCCCCTTCTTCTCGTCCCCCCTTTTTCGCGTCCCCCCTTTTTCGCGTCCCCCCTTTTTCGCGTCCCCCCTTTTTCGCGTCCCCCCTTCTTCGCGTCCCCCCGTCTTCTTTTCCCTCATTTTCTCGTCCCCCCTTTTTCTCGTCCCCCCTTTTTCTCGTCCCCCCTTTTTCTCGTCCCCCCTTTTTCGCGTCCCCCCTTTTTCTCTTCCCCCCCTTTTCTCGTACCCCCTTTTTCTCGTCCCCCCTTTTTCCCGTCCATCTTTTTTCTCGTCCCCCCTTCTTCTCGTCCCCCTTCTACTCGTCCCCCCTTTTTCGCGTCCCCCCTTTTTCGCGTCCCCCCTTTTTCGCGTCCCCCCTTTTTCGCGTCCCCTCTTTTTCTCGTCCCCTCTTTTTCTCGTCCCCCCTTTTTCTCGTCCATCTTTTTCTCGTCCCCCCTTCTTCTCGTCCCCCCTTCTTCTCGTTCCCCCTTTCTTCTTTCCCCCCTTTTCTCGTCCCCCTTTTTCTCGTCCCCCCTTCTTCTCGTCCCCCTTCTTCTCGTCCCCCTTCTACTCGTCCCCCTTCTTCTCGTCCCCCTTCTTCTCGTCCCCCTTCTTGTTGTCCTTCCTATTTCGCGTCCCCCCTTTTTCTCGTCCCCCCTTTTCTCGTCCCCCCTTTTTCTCGTCCCCCCTTTTTCTCGTCCCCCCTTCTTCTCCTCCTCCCTTCTTCTCGTCCCCCCTTTTCTCGTCCCCCCTTTTCTCGTCCCCCTTCTTCTCGTCCCCCTTCTTCTCGTTCCCCTTCTTCTCGTTCCCCTTCTTCTCGTCCCCCTTCTACTCGTCCCCCTTCTTCTTGTCCTTCCTTTTTCGCGTCCCCCCTTTTTCTCGTCCCCCCTTTTTCTCGTCCCCCCTTCTTCTCGTCCCCCCTTCTTCTCGTCCCCTCTTCTTCTCGTCCCCCCTTCTTCTCTTCCCCCCTTTTCTCGTCCCCCCTTTTCTCGTCCCCCCTTTTCTCGTCCCCCCTTTTCTCGTCCCCCCTTTTCTCGTCCCCCCGTTTTCTTTTCCCTCATTTTCTCGTCCCCGCTTTTCTCGTCCCCCTTTTGCTCGCCCCCCTTTTTCTTGACCCTCCTTTTTCTCGTCCCCCCCTTTTTCTCGTCCCCTGTTTTTCTCCTCCCCCTTTTTCTCGTCCCCCCTTTTTCTCGTCCTCCCTTCTTCTCGTCCCCCCTTCTTCTTGTCCCCCCTTCTTCTCGTCCCCCCTTCTTCTCGTCCCCCCTTCTTCTTTTCCCCCTTTTCTCGTCCCCGCTTTTCTCGTCCCCCCTTTTCTCGTCCCCCCTTTTCTCGTCCCCCCTTTTCTCGACCCCCCTTTTCTCGTCCCCCTTCTTCTCGTCCCCCTTCTTCTCGTCCCCCTTCTTCTCGTCCCCCTTCTTCTCGTCCCCCTTCTTCGCGTCCCCCCTTTTTCGCGTCCCCCCTTTTTCGCGTCCCCCCCTTTTCTCGTCCCCCCTTTTCTCGTCCCCCCTTTTCTCGACCCCCCTTTTCTCGTCCCCCTTCTTCTCGTCCCCCTTCTTCTCGTCCCCCTTCTTCTCGTCCCCCTTCTTCTCGTCCCCCTTCTTCGCGTCCCCCCTTTTTCGCGTCCCCCCTTTTTCGCGTCCCCCCTTTTTCGCGTCCCCCCTTTTTCGCGTCCCCCCTTTTTCGCGTCCCCCCTTTTTCGCGTCCCCCCTTTTTCTCGTCCCCCCTTTTTCGGGTCCCCCCTTTTTCGCGTCCCCCCTTTTTCGCGTCCCCCCTTTTTCGCGTCCCCCCTTTTCGCGTCCCCCCTTTTTCGCGTCCCCCCTTTTTCGCGTCCCCCCTTTTTCTCGTCCCCCCTTTTTCGCGTCCCCCCTTTTTCTCTTCCCCCCTTTTTCTCGTCCCCCCTTTTTCTCGTCCCCCCTTTTACACGTCCCCCCTTCTTCTCGTCCCCCCTTCTTCTCGTCCCCCCTTCTTCTTTTCCCCCCTTTTCTTGTCCCCCCCTTTCTCTTCCCTCCTTTTCTCGTCCCCCCTTTTCTCTTCCCCTCTTTTCTTGTCCCCCTTCTTCTCGTCCCCCTTCTTCTCGTCCCCCTTCCTCTCGTCCCCCTTCTTCTCGTCCCCCTTCTTCTCGTCTCCCCTCTTCTCGTCCCCCCTTTTCTTGTCCCCCCTTTTCTCGTCCCCCCTTTTCTCGTCCCCCCTTTTCTCGTCCCCCTTCTTCTCGTCCCCCTTCTTCTCGTCCCCCTTCTACTCGTCCCCCCTTTTTCGCGTCCCCCCTTTTTCGCTTCCCCCTTTTTTCTCGTCCCCTCTTTTTGTCGTCCCCCCTTTTTCTCGTCCATCTTTTTCTCGTCCCCCCTTTTTCTCGTCCATCTTTTTTCTCGTCCCCCCTTATTCTCGTCCCCCCTTTTTCTCGTCCCCCATTTTTCTCGTCTCCCCTTTTTCTCGTCCCCCCTTCTTCTCGTCCCCCCTTCTTCTCGTCCCCCCTTCTTCTTGTCCCCCCTTCTTCTCGTCCCCCCTTCTTCTTTTCCCCCCTTTTCTCCTACCCCCTTTTTCTCCTACCCCCTTTTTCTCAGCCCCCCTTTTTCTCGTCCCCCCTTTTTCTCGTCCCCCCTTTTTCTCGTCCCCCCTTTTTCTCGGCCCCCCTTTTTCTCGGCCCCTATTTTTCTCGTCCCCCCGTCTTCTTTTCCCTCCTTTTCTCGTCCCCCCTTTTCTCGCCCCCCCTTTTCTCGTCCCCCCTTTTCTCATCCCCCCTTTTCTCGTCCCCCCTTTACTCGTCCCCCTTTTCTCGTCCCCCTTCGTCTCGTCCCCCCTTCTTCTTTTCCCCCCTTTTCTCGTCCCCGCTATTCTCGTCCCCCCTTCTTCTTTTCCCCCCTTTTCTCGTCCCCGCTATTCTCGTCCCCCCTTTTCTCGTCCCCCCTTTTCTCGTCCCCCCTTTTCTTGTCCCCTTTCTTCTCGTCCCCCTTCTTCTCGTCCCCCTTCTTCTCGTCCCCCTTCTTCTCGTCCCCCTTCTTCTCGTCCCCCCTTTTTCTCGTCCCCCCTTTTTCTCGTCCCCCCTTTTTCTCGTCCCCCCTTTTTCGCGTCCCCCCTTTTTCGCGTCCCCCCTTTTTCGCGTCCCCCCTTTTTCGCGTCCCCACTTTTTCGCGTCCCCCCTTTTTCTCGTCCCCCCTTCTTCTCCTCCCTCCGTCTTCTTTTCCCTCATTTTCTCGTCCCCCCTTTTTCTCGTCCCCCCTTTTTCTCGTCCCCCCTTTTTCTCGTCCATCTTTTTTCTCGTCCCCCCTTTTTCTCGTCCCCCCTTTTTCTCGTACCCCTTTTTCTTGTCCCCCCTTTTTCTCGTCCCTCCTTTTTCTCGCCCCCCATTTTCTCGTCCCCCGTTTTTCTCTCTCCCCTTTTTCTCGTCCCCCCTTTTTCTCGTCCCCCCTTTTTCTCGTCCCCCCTTTTTCTCGTCCCCCCTTTTTCTCGGCCCCCCTTTTTCTCGGCCCCCCTTTTTCTCGGATCCCTTTTTCTCGTCCCCCCTTCTTCTTTTCCCCCCTTTTCTCGTCCCCCCTTTTCTCGTCCCCCCTTTACTCGTCCCCCTTTTCTCGTCCCCCCTTTTCTCGTCCCCCTTCTTCTCGTCCCCCCTTTTTCGCGTCCCCCCTTTTTTCGCGTCCCCCCTTCTTCTCGTCCCCCCTTCTTCTCGTCCCCCCTTCTTCTCGTCCCCCCTTCTTCTCGTCCCCCCTTCTTCTTTTCCCCCCTTTTCTCGTCCCCCCTTTTCTCGTCCCCGCTTTTCTCGTCCCCCCTTTTCTCGTCCCCCCTTTTCTCGTCCCCCCTTTTCTCGTCCCCCATTTTCTCGTCGCCCCTTTTCTCGTCCCCCCTTTTCTCGTCCCCCCTTTTCTCGTCCCCCCTTTTCTCGTCCCCCTTCTTCTCGTCCCCCTTCTTCTCGTCCCGCTTCTTCTCGTCCCCCTTCTTCTCGTCCCCCTTCTTCTCGTCCTTCCTTTTTCTCGTCCCCCCTTTTTCGCGTCCCCCCTTTTTCGCGTCCCACCTTTTCTCGTCCCCCCTTTTTCGCGTCCCCCCTTTTTCGCGTCCCCCCTCTTTCTCGTCCCCCCTTTTTCTTGTCCCCCCTTCTTCTCGTCCCCCCATCTTCTTTTCCCTCATTTTCTCGTCCCCGCTTTTCCCGTCCCCCCTTTTTCTCGTCCCCCCTTTTCTCGTCCCCCTATCTTCTCGTCCCCCTTCTTCTCGTCCCCCTTCTTCTCGTCCCCCCTTCTTCTTTTCCCCCCTTTTCTCGTCCCCGCTATTCTCGTCCCCCCTTTTCTCGTCCCCCCTTTTCTTGTCCCCTTTCTTCTCGTCCCCTTTCTTCTCGTCCCCCTTCTTCTCGTCCCCCTTCTTCTCGTCCTACCTTTTTCGCATCCCCCCTTTTTCGCGTCCCCCCTTTTTCGCGTCCCCCCTTTTTCACGTCCCCCCTTTTTCTCGTCCTCCCTTCTTCTCGTCCCCCCTTCTTCTTGTCCCCCCTTCTTCTCGTCCCCCCTTCTTCTCGTCCCCCCTTCTTCTTTTCCCCGCTTTTCTCGTCCCCGCTTTTCTCGTCCCCCCTTTTCTCGTCCCTCCTTTTCTCGTCCCCCCTTTTCTCGTCCCCCCTTTTCTCGACCCCCCTTTTCTCGTCCCCCTTCTTCTCGTCCCCATTCTTCTCGTCCCCATTCTTCTCGTCCCCCTTCTTTTCGTCCCCCCTTTTTCGCGTCCCCCCTTTTTCGCGTCCCTCCTTTTTCACGTCCCCCCTTTTTCTCGTCCCCCCTTTTTCGCGTCCCCCCTTTTTCTCGTCTCCCCTTCTTCTCGTCCCCCCGTCTTCTTTTCCCTCATTTTCTCGTCCCCGCTTTTCTCGTCCCCCCTTTTTCTCGTCCCCCCTTTTTCTCGTCCCCCCTTTTTCTCGTCCCCCCTTTTCTCGTCCCCCCTTTTCTCGTCCCCCTTCTTCCCGTCCCCCTTCTTCCCGTCCCCCTTCTTCTCGTCCCCCTTCTTCTCGTCCCCCCTTTTTCTTGTCCCTCCTTTTTCTCGCCCCCCCTTTTTCCCCTTCCCCTCTTTTTCTCGTCCCCCCTTTTTCTCGTCCCCCCTTTTTCTCGTCCCCCCTTCTTCTCGTCCCCCTTCTTCTCGTCCCCCTTCTTCGCGTCCCCCCTTTTTCGCGTCCCCCCTTTTCTCGTCCCCCCTTTTCTCGACCCTCCTTTTCTCGTCCCCCCTTTTCTCGTCCCCCCTTTTCTCGTCCCCCTTCTTCTCGTCCCTCTTCTTCTCGTCCCTCTTCTTCTCGTCCCCCTTCTTCTCGTCCCCCTTCTTCTCGTCCCCCCTTTTTCGCGTCCCCCCTTTTTCGCGTCCCCCCTTTTTCGCGTCCCCCCTTTTTCGCGTCCCCCCTTCTTCGCGTCCCCCCGTCTTCTTTTCCCTCATTTTCTCGTCCCCCCTTTTTCTCGTCCCCCCTTTTTCTCGTCCCCCCTTTTTCTCGTCCCCCCTTTTTCGCGTCCCCCCTTTTTCTCTTCCCCCCCTTTTCTCGTACCCCCTTTTTCTCGTCCCCCCTTTTTCCCGTCCATCTTTTTTCTCGTCCCCCCTTCTTCTCGTCCCCCTTCTACTCGTCCCCCCTTTTTCGCGTCCCCCCTTTTTCGCGTCCCCCCTTTTTCGCGTCCCCCCTTTTTCGCGTCCCCTCTTTTTCTCGTCCCCCCTTTTTCTCGTCCATCTTTTTCTCGTCCCCCCTTCTTCTCGTCCCCCCTTCTTCTCGTTCCCCCTTTCTTCTTTCCCCCCTTTTCTCGTCCCCCTTTTTCTCGTCCCCCCTTCTTCTCGTCCCCCTTCTACTCGTCCCCCTTCTTCTCGTCCCCCTTCTTCTCGTCCCCCTTCTTGTTGTCCTTCCTATTTCGCGTCCCCCCTTTTTCTCGTCCCCCCTTTTTCTCGTCCCCCCTTTTTCTCGTCCCCCCTTTTTCTCGTCCCCCCTTCTTCTCCTCCTCCCTTCTTCTCGTCCCCCCTTTTCTCGTCCCCCCTTTTCTCGTCCCCCTTCTTCTCGTCCCCCTTCTTCTCGTTCCCCTTCTTCTCGTTCCCCTTCTTCTCGTCCCCCTTCTACTCGTCCCCCTTCTTCTTGTCCTTCCTTTTTCGCGTCCCCCCCTTTTTCTCGTCCCCCCTTTTTCTCGTCCCCCCTTTTTCTCGTCCCCCCTTCTTCTCGTCCCCCCTTCTTCTCGTCCCCTCTTCTTCTCGTCCCCCCTTCTTCTCTTCCCCCCTTTTCTCGTCCCCCCTTTTCTCGTCCCCCCTTTTCTCGTCCCCCCTTTTCTCGTCCCCCCTTTTCTCGTCCCCCATTTTCTCGTCCCCCCTTTTCTCGTCCCCCCTTTTCTCGTCCCCCTTCTTCTCGTCCCCCTTCTTCTCGTCCCCCTTCTTCTCGTCCGCCTTCTTCTCGTCCCCCTTTTTCTCGTCCCCCCTTTTTCGCGTCCCCCCTTTTTCTCTTCCCCCCTTTTTCTCGTCCCCCCTTTTACACGTCCCCCCTTCTTCTCGTCCCCCCTTCTTCTCGTCCCCCCTTCTTCTTTTCCCCCCTTTTCTTGTCCCCCCCTTTCTCTTCCCTCCTTTTCTCGTCCCCCCTTTTCTCTTCCCCTCTTTTCTTGTCCCCCTTCTTCTCGTCCCCCTTCTTCTCGTCCCCCTTCCTCTCGTCCCCCTTCTTCTCGTCCCCCTTCTTCTCGTCTCCCTTCTTCTCGTCCCCCCTTTTCTCGTCCCCCCTTTTCTCGTCCCCCCTTTTCTCGTCCCCCCTTTTCTCGTCCCCCTTCTTCTCGTCCCCCTTCTTCTCGTCCCCCTTCTACTCGTCCCCCCTTTTTCGCGTCCCCCCTTTTTCGCTTCCCCCTTTTTTCTCGTCCCCTCTTTTTGTCGTCCCCCCTTTTTCTCGTCCCCCCTTTTTCTCGTCCCCCCTTTTTCTCGTCCCCTGTTTTTCTCGTCCCCCTTTTTCTTGTCCCCCCTTTTTCTCGTCCCCCCTTTTTCTCGTCCATCTTTTTTCTCGTCCCCCCTTTTTCTCGTCCCCCCTTTTCTCGTCTCCCCTTTTTCTCGTCCCCCCTTTTTCTCGTCCCCCCTTTTTCTCGTCCCCCTTTTTCTCGTCCCCCCTTTTTCTCGTCCCCCCTTTTTCTCGTCCTCCCTTCTTCTCGTCCCCCCTTCTTCTCGTCCCCCCTTCTTCTCGTCCCCCCTTCTTCTTTTCCCCCCTTTTCACGTCCCCCCTTTTTCTCGTCCCCCCTTCTTCTCGTCCCCCCGTTTTCTTTTCCCTCATTTTCTCGTCCCCGCTTTTCTCGTCCCCCTTTTGCTCGCCCCCCCTTTTTCTTGACCCTCCTTTTTCTCGTCCCCCCCTTTTTCTCGTCCCCTGTTTTTCTCCTCCCCCTTTTTCTCGTCCCCCCTTTTTCTCGTCCTCCCTTCTTCTCGTCCCCCCTTCTTCTTGTCCCCCCTTCTTCTCGTCCCCCCTTCTTCTCGTCCCCCCTTCTTCTTTTCCCCCCTTTTCTCGTCCCCGCTTTTCTCGTCCCCCCTTTTCTCGTCCCCCCTTTTCTCGTCCCCCCTTTTCTCGACCCCCCTTTTCTCGTCCCCCTTCTTCTCGTCCCCCTTCTTCTCGTCCCCCTTCTTCTCGTCCCCCTTCTTCTCGTCCCCCTTCTTCGCGTCCCCCCTTTTTCGCGTCCCCCCTTTTTCGCGTCCCCCCTTTTTCGCGTCCCCCCTTTTTCTCGTCCCCCCTTTTTCGGGTCCCCCCTTTTTCGCGTCCCCCCTTTTTCGCGTCCCCCCTTTTTCGCGTCCCCCCTTTTCGCGTCCCCCCTTTTTCGCGTCCCCCCTTTTTCGCGTCCCCCCTTTTTCTCGTCCCCCCTTTTTCGCGTCCCCCCTTTTTCTCTTCCCCCCTTTTTCTCGTCCCCCCTTTTTCTCGTCCCCCCTTTTACACGTCCCCCCTTCTTCTCGTCCCCCCTTCTTCTCGTCCCCCCTTCTTCTTTTCCCCCCTTTTCTTGTCCCCCCCTTTCTCTTCCCTCCTTTTCTCGTCCCCCCTTTTCTCTTCCCCTCTTTTCTTGTCCCCCTTCTTCTCGTCCCCCTTCTTCTCGTCCCCCTTCCTCTCGTCCCCCTTCTTCTCGTCCCCCTTCTTCTCTTCTCCCTTCTTCTCGTCCCCCCTTTTCTTGTCCCCCCTTTTCTCGTCCCCCCTTTTCTCGTCCCCCCTTTTCTCGTCCCCCTTCTTCTCGTCCCCCTTCTTCTCGTCCCCCTTCTACTCGTCCCCCCTTTTTCGCGTCCCCCCTTTTTCGCTTCCCCCTTTTTTCTCGTCCCCTCTTTTTGTCGTCCCCCCTTTTTCTCGTCCATCTTTTTCTCGTCCCCCCTTTTTCTCGTCCCCTGTTTTTCTCGTCCCCCTTTTTCTTGTCCCCCCTTTTTCTCGTCCCCCCTTTTTCTCGTCCATCTTTTTTCTCGTCCCCCCTTTTTCTCGTCCCCCCTTTTCTCGTCTCCCATTTTTCTCGTCCCCCCTTTTTCTCGTCCCCCTTTTTCTCGTCCCCCCTTTTTCTCGTCCCCCCTTTTTCTCGTCCCCCCTTTTTCTCGTCCTCCCTTCTTCTCGTCCCCCCTTCTTCTCGTCCCCCCTTCTTCTCGTCCCCCCTTCTTCTCGTCCCCCCTTCTTCTTTTCCCCCCTTTTCACGTCCCCCCTTTTTCTCGTCCCCCCTTCTTCTCGTCCCCCCGTTTTCTTTTCCCTCATTTTCTCGTCCCCGCTTTTCTCGTCCCCCTTTTGCTCGCCCCCCCTTTTTCTTGACCCTCCTTTTTCTCGTCCCCCCCTTTTTCTCGTCCCCTGTTTTTCTCCTCCCCCTTTTTCTCGTCCCCCCTTTTTCTCGTCCTCCCTTCTTCTCGTCCCCCCTTCTTCTTGTCCCCCCTTCTTCTCGTCCCCCCTTCTTCTCGTCCCCCCTTCTTCTTTTCCCCCTTTTCTCGTCCCCGCTTTTCTCGTCCCCCCTTTTCTCGTCCCCCCTTTTCTCGTCCCCCCTTTTCTCGACCCCCCTTTTCTCGTCCCCCTTCTTCTCGTCCCCCTTCTTCTCGTCCCCCTTCTTCTCGTCCCCCTTCTTCTCGTCCCCCTTCTTCGCGTCCCCCCTTTTTCGCGTCCCCCCTTTTTCGCGTCCCCCCCTTTTCTCGTCCCCCCTTTTCTCGTCCCCCCTTTTCTCGACCCCCCTTTTCTCGTCCCCCTTCTTCTCGTCCCCCTTCTTCTCGTCCCCCTTCTTCTCGTCCCCCTTCTTCTCGTCCCCCTTCTTCTCGTCCCCCTTCTTCGCGTCCCCCCTTTTTCGCGTCCCCCCTTTTTCGCGTCCCCCCTTTTTCGCGTCCCCCCTTTTTCGCGTCCCCCCTTTTTCGCGTCCCCCCTTTTTCTCGTCCCCCCTTTTTCGGGTCCCCCCTTTTTCGCGTCCCCCCTTTTTCGCGTCCCCCCTTTTTCGCGTCCCCCCTTTTCGCGTCCCCCCTTTTTCGCGTCCCCCCTTTTTCGCGTCCCCCCTTTTTCTCGTCCCCCCTTTTTCGCGTCCCCCCTTTTTCTCTTCCCCCCTTTTTCTCGTCCCCCCTTTTTCTCGTCCCCCCTTTTACACGTCCCCCCTTCTTCTCGTCCCCCCTTCTTCTCGTCCCCCCTTCTTCTTTTCCCCCCTTTTCTTGTCCCCCCCTTTCTCTTCCCTCCTTTTCTCGTCCCCCCTTTTCTCTTCCCCTCTTTTCTTGTCCCCCTTCTTCTCGTCCCCCTTCTTCTCGTCCCCCTTCCTCTCGTCCCCCTTCTTCTCGTCCCCCTTCTTCTCGTCTCCCTTCTTCTCGTCCCCCCTTTTCTTGTCCCCCCTTTTCTCGTCCCCCCTTTTCTCGTCCCCCCTTTTCTCGTCCCCCTTCTTCTCGTCCCCCTTCTTCTCGTCCCCCTTCTACTCGTCCCCCCTTTTTCGCGTCCCCCCTTTTTCGCTTCCCCCTTTTTTCTCGTCCCCTCTTTTTGTCGTCCCCCCTTTTTCTCGTCCATCTTTTTCTCGTCCCCCCTTTTTCTCGTCCATCTTTTTTCTCGTCCCCCCTTATTCTCGTCCCCCCTTTTTCTCGTCCCCCATTTTTCTCGTCTCCCCTTTTTCTCGTCCCCCCTTCTTCTCGTCCCCCCTTCTTCTCGTCCCCCCTTCTTCTTGTCCCCCCTTCTTCTCGTCCCCCCTTCTTCTTTTCCCCCCTTTTCTCCTACCCCCTTTTTCTCCTACCCCCTTTTTCTCAGCCCCCCTTTTTCTCGTCCCCCCTTTTTCTCGTCCCCCCTTTTTCTCGTCCCCCCTTTTTCTCGGCCCCCCTTTTTCTCGGCCCCTATTTTTCTCGTCCCCCCGTCTTCTTTTCCCTCCTTTTCTCGTCCCCCCTTTTCTCGCCCCCCCTTTTCTCGTCCCCCCTTTTCTCATCCCCCCTTTTCTCGTCCCCCCTTTACTCGTCCCCCTTTTCTCGTCCCCCTTCGTCTCGTCCCCCCTTCTTCTTTTCCCCCCTTTTCTCGTCCCCGCTATTCTCGTCCCCCCTTCTTCTTTTCCCCCCTTTTCTCGTCCCCGCTATTCTCGTCCCCCCTTTTCTCGTCCCCCCTTTTCTCGTCCCCCCTTTTCTTGTCCCCTTTCTTCTCGTCCCCCTTCTTCTCGTCCCCCTTCTTCTCGTCCCCCTTCTTCTCGTCCCCCTTCTTCTCGTCCCCCCTTTTTCTCGTCCCCCCTTTTTCTCGTCCCCCCTTTTTCTCGTCCCCCCTTTTTCTCGTCCCCCCTTTTTCGCGTCCCCCCTTTTTCTCGTCCCCCCTTTTTCGCGTCCCCACTTTTTCGCGTCCCCCCTTTTTCTCGTCCCCCCTTCTTCTCCTCCCTCCGTCTTCTTTTCCCTCATTTTCTCGTCCCCCCTTTTTCTCGTCCCCCCTTTTTCTCGTCCCCCCTTTTTCTCGTCCATCTTTTTTCTCGTCCCCCCTTTTTCTCGTCCCCCCTTTTTCTCGTACCCCTTTTTCTTGTCCCCCCTTTTTCTCGTCCCTCCTTTTTCTCGCCCCCCATTTTCTCGTCCCCCGTTTTTCTCTCTCCCCTTTTTCTCGTCCCCCCTTTTTCTCGTCCCCCCTTTTTCTCGTCCCCCCTTTTTCTCGTCCCCCCTTTTTCTCGGCCCCCCTTTTTCTCGGCCCCCCTTTTTCTCGGATCCCTTTTTCTCGTCCCCCCTTCTTCTTTTCCCCCCTTTTCTCGTCCCCCCTTTTCTCGTCCCCCCTTTACTCGTCCCCCTTTTCTCGTCCCCCCTTTTCTCGTCCCCCTTCTTCTCGTCCCCCCTTTTTCGCGTCCCCCCTTTTTTCGCGTCCCCCCTTCTTCTCGTCCCCCCTTCTTCTCGTCCCCCCTTCTTCTCGTCCCCCCTTCTTCTCGTCCCCCCTTCTTCTTTTCCCCCCTTTTCTCGTCCCCCCTTTTCTCGTCCCCGCTTTTCTCGTCCCCCCTTTTCTCGTCCCCCCTTTTCTCGTCCCCCCTTTTCTCGTCCCCCATTTTCTCGTCGCCCCTTTTCTCGTCCCCCCTTTTCTCGTCCCCCCTTTTCTCGTCCCCCCTTTTCTCGTCCCCCTTCTTCTCGTCCCCCTTCTTCTCGTCCCGCTTCTTCTCGTCCCCCTTCTTCTCGTCCCCCTTCTTCTCGTCCTTCCTTTTTCTCGTCCCCCCTTTTTCGCGTCCCCCCTTTTTCGCGTCCCACCTTTTCTCGTCCCCCCTTTTTCGCGTCCCCCCTTTTTCGCGTCCCCCCTCTTTCTCGTCCCCCCTTTTTCTTGTCCCCCCTTCTTCTCGTCCCCCCATCTTCTTTTCCCTCATTTTCTCGTCCCCGCTTTTCCCGTCCCCCCTTTTTCTCGTCCCCCCTTTTCTCGTCCCCCTATCTTCTCGTCCCCCTTCTTCTCGTCCCCCTTCTTCTCGTCCCCCCTTCTTCTTTTCCCCCCTTTTCTCGTCCCCGCTATTCTCGTCCCCCCTTTTCTCGTCCCCCCTTTTCTTGTCCCCTTTCTTCTCGTCCCCTTTCTTCTCGTCCCCCTTCTTCTCGTCCCCCTTCTTCTCGTCCTACCTTTTTCGCATCCCCCCTTTTTCGCGTCCCCCCTTTTTCGCGTCCCCCCTTTTTCACGTCCCCCCTTTTTCTCGTCCTCCCTTCTTCTCGTCCCCCCTTCTTCTTGTCCCCCCTTCTTCTCGTCCCCCCTTCTTCTCGTCCCCCCTTCTTCTTTTCCCCGCTTTTCTCGTCCCCGCTTTTCTCGTCCCCCCTTTTCTCGTCCCTCCTTTTCTCGTCCCCCCTTTTCTCGTCCCCCCTTTTCTCGACCCCCCTTTTCTCGTCCCCCTTCTTCTCGTCCCCATTCTTCTCGTCCCCATTCTTCTCGTCCCCCTTCTTTTCGTCCCCCCTTTTTCGCGTCCCCCCTTTTTCGCGTCCCTCCTTTTTCACGTCCCCCCTTTTTCTCGTCCCCCCTTTTTCGCGTCCCCCCTTTTTCTCGTCTCCCCTTCTTCTCGTCCCCCCGTCTTCTTTTCCCTCATTTTCTCGTCCCCGCTTTTCTCGTCCCCCCTTTTTCTCGTCCCCCCTTTTTCTCGTCCCCCCTTTTTCTCGTCCCCCCTTTTCTCGTCCCCCCTTTTCTCGTCCCCCTTCTTCCCGTCCCCCTTCTTCCCGTCCCCCTTCTTCTCGTCCCCCTTCTTCTCGTCCCCCCTTTTTCTTGTCCCTCCTTTTTCTCGCCCCCCCTTTTTCCCCTTCCCCTCTTTTTCTCGTCCCCCCTTTTTCTCGTCCCCCCTTTTTCTCGTCCCCCCTTCTTCTCGTCCCCCTTCTTCTCGTCCCCCTTCTTCGCGTCCCCCCTTTTTCGCGTCCCCCCTTTTCTCGTCCCCCCTTTTCTCGACCCTCCTTTTCTCGTCCCCCCTTTTCTCGTCCCCCCTTTTCTCGTCCCCCTTCTTCTCGTCCCTCTTCTTCTCGTCCCTCTTCTTCTCGTCCCCCTTCTTCTCGTCCCCCTTCTTCTCGTCCCCCCTTTTTCGCGTCCCCCCTTTTTCGCGTCCCCCCTTTTTCGCGTCCCCCCTTTTTCGCGTCCCCCCTTCTTCTCGTCCCCCCGTCTTCTTTTCCCTCATTTTCTCGTCCCCCCTTTTTCTCGTCCCCCCTTTTTCTCGTCCCCCCTTTTTCTCGTCCCCCCTTTTTCGCGTCCCCCCTTTTTCTCTTCCCCCCCTTTTCTCGTACCCCCTTTTTCTCGTCCCCCCTTTTTCCCGTCCATCTTTTTTCTCGTCCCCCCTTCTTCTCGTCCCCCTTCTACTCGTCCCCCCTTTTTCGCGTCCCCCCTTTTTCGCGTCCCCCCTTTTTCGCGTCCCCCCTTTTTCGCGTCCCCTCTTTTTCTCGTCCCCCCTTTTTCTCGTCCATCTTTTTCTCGTCCCCCCTTCTTCTCGTCCCCCCTTCTTCTCGTTCCCCCTTTCTTCTTTCCCCCCTTTTCTCGTCCCCCTTTTTCTCGTCCCCCCTTCTTCTCGTCCCCCTTCTACTCGTCCCCCTTCTTCTCGTCCCCCTTCTTCTCGTCCCCCTTCTTGTTGTCCTTCCTATTTCGCGTCCCCCCTTTTTCTCGTCCCCCCTTTTTCTCGTCCCCCCTTTTTCTCGTCCCCCCTTTTTCTCGTCCCCCCTTCTTCTCCTCCTCCCTTCTTCTCGTCCCCCCTTTTCTCGTCCCCCCTTTTCTCGTCCCCCTTCTTCTCGTCCCCCTTCTTCTCGTTCCCCTTCTTCTCGTTCCCCTTCTTCTCGTCCCCCTTCTACTCGTCCCCCTTCTTCTTGTCCTTCCTTTTTCGCGTCCCCCCCTTTTTCTCGTCCCCCCTTTTTCTCGTCCCCCCTTTTTCTCGTCCCCCCTTCTTCTCGTCCCCCCTTCTTCTCGTCCCCTCTTCTTCTCGTCCCCCCTTCTTCTCTTCCCCCCTTTTCTCGTCCCCCCTTTTCTCGTCCCCCCTTTTCTCGTCCCCCCTTTTCTCGTCCCCCCTTTTCTCGTCCCCCATTTTCTCGTCCCCCCTTTTCTCGTCCCCCCTTTTCTCGTCCCCCTTCTTCTCGTCCCCCTTCTTCTCGTCCCCCTTTTTCTCGTCCCCCTTCTTCTCGTCCGCCTTCTTCTCGTCCGCCTTCTTCTCGTCCCCCTTTTTCTCGTCCCCCCTTTTTCGCGTCCCCCCTTTTTCTCTTCCCCCCTTTTTCTCGTCCCCCCTTTTACACGTCCCCCCTTCTTCTCGTCCCCCCTTCTTCTCGTCCCCCCTTCTTCTTTTCCCCCCTTTTCTTGTCCCCCCCTTTCTCTTCCCTCCTTTTCTCGTCCCCCCTTTTCTCTTCCCCTCTTTTCTTGTCCCCCTTCTTCTCGTCCCCCTTCTTCTCGTCCCCCTTCCTCTCGTCCCCCTTCTTCTCGTCCCCCTTCTTCTCGTCTCCCTTCTTCTCGTCCCCCCTTTTCTCGTCCCCCCTTTTCTCGTCCCCCCTTTTCTCGTCCCCCCTTTTCTCGTCCCCCTTCTTCTCGTCCCCCTTCTTCTCGTCCCCCTTCTACTCGTCCCCCCTTTTTCGCGTCCCCCCTTTTTCGCTTCCCCCTTTTTTCTCGTCCCCTCTTTTTGTCGTCCCCCCTTTTTCTCATCCATCTTTTTCTCGTCCCCCCTTTTTCTCGTCCCCTGTTTTTCTCGTCCCCCTTTTTCTTGTCCCCCCTTTTTCTCGTCCCCCCTTTTTCTCGTCCATCTTTTTTCTCGTCCCCCCTTTTTCTCGTCCCCCCTTTTCTCGTCTCCCCTTTTTCTCGTCCCCCCTTTTTCTCGTCCCCCCTTTTTCTCGTCCCCCTTTTTCTCGTCCCCCCTTTTTCTCGTCCCCCCTTTTTCTCGTCCTCCCTTCTTCTCGTCCCCCCTTCTTCTCGTCCCCCCTTCTTCTCGTCCCCCCTTCTTCTTTTCCCCCCTTTTCACGTCCCCCCTTTTTCTCGTCCCCCCTTCTTCTCGTCCCCCCGTTTTCTTTTCCCTCATTTTCTCGTCCCCGCTTTTCTCGTCCCCCTTTTGCTCGCCCCCCCTTTTTCTTGACCCTCCTTTTTCTCGTCCCCCCCTTTTTCTCGTCCCCTGTTTTTCTCCTCCCCCTTTTTCTCGTCCCCCCTTTTTCTCGTCCTCCCTTCTTCTCGTCCCCCCTTCTTCTTGTCCCCCCTTCTTCTCGTCCCCCCTTCTTCTCGTCCCCCCTTCTTCTTTTCCCCCCTTTTCTCGTCCCCGCTTTTCTCGTCCCCCCTTTTCTCGTCCCCCCTTTTCTCGTCCCCCCTTTTCTCGACCCCCCTTTTCTCGTCCCCCTTCTTCTCGTCCCCCTTCTTCTCGTCCCCCTTCTTCTCGTCCCCCTTCTTCTCGTCCCCCTTCTTCGCGTCCCCCCTTTTTCGCGTCCCCCCTTTTTCGCGTCCCCCCTTTTTCGCGTCCCCCCTTTTTCGCGTCCCCCCTTTTTCTCGTCCCCCCTTTTTCGGGTCCCCCCTTTTTCGCGTCCCCCCTTTTTCGCGTCCCCCCTTTTTCGCGTCCCCCCTTTTCGCGTCCCCCCTTTTTCGCGTCCCCCCTTTTTCGCGTCCCCCCTTTTTCTCGTCCCCCCTTTTTCGCGTCCCCCCTTTTTCTCTTCCCCCCTTTTTCTCGTCCCCCCTTTTTCTCGTCCCCCCTTTTACACGTCCCCCCTTCTTCTCGTCCCCCCTTCTTCTCGTCCCCCCTTCTTCTTTTCCCCCCTTTTCTTGTCCCCCCCTTTCTCTTCCCTCCTTTTCTCGTCCCCCCTTTTCTCTTCCCCTCTTTTCTTGTCCCCCTTCTTCTCGTCCCCCTTCTTCTCGTCCCCCTTCCTCTCGTCCCCCTTCTTCTCGTCCCCCTTCTTCTCGTCTCCCTTCTTCTCGTCCCCCCTTTTCTTGTCCCCCCTTTTCTCGTCCCCCCTTTTCTCGTCCCCCCTTTTCTCGTCCCCCTTCTTCTCGTCCCCCTTCTTCTCGTCCCCCTTCTACTCGTCCCCCCTTTTTCGCGTCCCCCCTTTTTCGCTTCCCCCTTTTTTCTCGTCCCCTCTTTTTGTCGTCCCCCCTTTTTCTCGTCCATCTTTTTCTCGTCCCCCCTTTTTCTCGTCCCCTGTTTTTCTCGTCCCCCTTTTTCTTGTCCCCCCTTTTTCTCGTCCCCCCTTTTTCTCGTCCATCTTTTTTCTCGTCCCCCCTTTTTCTCGTCCCCCCTTTTCTCGTCTCCCCTTTTTCTCGTCCCCCCTTTTTCTCGTCCCCCTTTTTCTCGTCCCCCCTTTTTCTCGTCCCCCCTTTTTCTCGTCCCCCCTTTTTCTCGTCCTCCCTTCTTCTCGTCCCCCCTTCTTCTCGTCCCCCCTTCTTCTCGTCCCCCCTTCTTCTCGTCCCCCCTTCTTCTTTTCCCCCCTTTTCACGTCCCCCCTTTTTCTCGTCCCCCCTTCTTCTCGTCCCCCCGTTTTCTTTTCCCTCATTTTCTCGTCCCCGCTTTTCTCGTCCCCCTTTTGCTCGCCCCCCCTTTTTCTTGACCCTCCTTTTTCTCGTCCCCCCCTTTTTCTCGTCCCCTGTTTTTCTCCTCCCCCTTTTTCTCGTCCCCCCTTTTTCTCGTCCTCCCTTCTTCTCGTCCCCCCTTCTTCTTGTCCCCCCTTCTTCTCGTCCCCCCTTCTTCTCGTCCCCCCTTCTTCTTTTCCCCCTTTTCTCGTCCCCGCTTTTCTCGTCCCCCCTTTTCTCGTCCCCCCTTTTCTCGTCCCCCCTTTTCTCGACCCCCCTTTTCTCGTCCCCCTTCTTCTCGTCCCCCTTCTTCTCGTCCCCCTTCTTCTCGTCCCCCTTCTTCTCGTCCCCCTTCTTCGCGTCCCCCCGTTTTCGCGTCCCCCCTTTTTCGCGTCCCCCCTTTTTCGCGTCCCCCCTTTTTCGCGTCCCCCCTTTTTCGGGTCCCCCCTTTTTCGGGTCCCCCCTTTTTCGCGTCCCCCCTTTTTCGCGTCCCCCCTTTTTCGCGTCCCCCCTTTTTCGCGTCCCCCCTTTTTCTCGTCCCCCCTTTCTCGCGTCCACCCTTTTTCGCGTACCCCCATTCTCGCGTCCCCCCTTTATCTCGTCCCCTTTTTTCGCGTCCCCCCTTTTTCTCGTCCCCCTTTTTTCTCGTCCCCCCTTCTTCTCGTCCCCCCTTCTTCTTTTCCCTCCTTTTCTCGTCCCCGCTTTTCTCGCCCCTCCTTTTCTCGTCCCCCCTTTTCTCGTCCCCCTTCTTCTCGTCCCCCTTCTTCTCGTCCCCCTTCTTCTCGTCCCCCTTCTTCTCGTCCCCCTTCTTCTCGTCCCCCTTTTTCTCGTCCCCCCTTTTTCTTGTCCCCCCTTTTTCTCGTCCATCTTTTTTCTCTTCCCCCCTTTTTCTCGTCCCCCATTTTTCTCGTCACCCCTTTTTCTCATCCCCCCTTTTTCGCGTCCCCCTCTTTGGCCCCCCTTTTTCTTGTCCCTCCGTTTTCTCGCACCCCCCTTTTCGCGTCCCCCCTTTTCGCGTCCCCCCTTTTCGCGTCCCCCCTTTTCGCGTCCCCCCTTTTTCGCGTCCCCCCTTTTTCTCGTCCCCCCTTTTTCGCGTCCCCCCTTTTTCTCTTCCCCCCTTTTTCTCGTCCCCCCTTTTACACGTCCCCCCTTCTTCTCGTCCCCCCTTCTTCTCGTCCCCCCTTCTTCTTTTCCCCCCTTTTCTTGTCCCCCCTTTTCTCGTCCCTCCTTTTCTCGTCCCCCCTTTTCTCTTCCCCTCTTTTCTTGTCCCCCTTCTTCTCGTCCCCCTTCTTCTCGTCCCCCTTCCTCTCGTCCCCCTTCTTCTCGTCCCCCTTCTTCTCGTCTCCCTTCTTCTCGTCCCCCCTTTTCTCGTCCCCCCTTTTCTCGTCCCCCCTTTTCTCGTCCCCCCTTTTCTCGTCCCCCCTTTTCTCGTCCCCCTTCTTCTCGTCCCCCTTCTTCTCGTCCCCCTTCTACTCGTCCCCCCTTTTTCGCGTCCCCCCTTTTTCGCTTCCCCCTTTTTTCTCGTCCCCTCTTTTTGTCGTCCCCCCTTTTTCTCGTCCATCTTTTTCTCGTCCCCCCTTTTTCTCGTCCCCTGTTTTTCTCGTCCCCCTTTCTCTTGTCCCCCCTTTTTCTCGTCCCCCCTTTTTCTCGTCCATCTTTTTTCTCGTCCCCCCTTTTTCTCGTCCCCCCTTTTCTCGTCTCCCCTTTTTCTCGTCCCCCCTTTTTCTCGTCCCCCTTTTTCTCGTCCCCCTTTTTCTCGTCCCCCCTTTTTCTCGTCCCCCCTTTTTCTCGTCCCCCCTTTTTCTCGTCCTCCCTTCTTCTCGTCCCCCCTTCTTCTCGTCCCCCCTTCTTCTCGTCCCCCCTTCTTCTTTTCCCCCCTTTTCACGTCCCCCCTTTTTCTCGTCCCCCCTTCTTCTCGTCCCCCCGTTTTCTTTTCCCTCATTTTCTCGTCCCCGCTTTTCTCGTCCCCCTTTTGCTCGCCCCCCCTTTTTCTTGACCCTCCTTTTTCTCGTCCCCCCCTTTTTCTCGTCCCCTGTTTTTCTCCTCCCCCTTTTTCTCGTCCCCCCTTTTTCTCGTCCTCCCTTCTTCTCGTCCCCCCTTCTTGTCCCCCCTTCTTCTCGTCCCCCCTTCTTCTCGTCCCCCCTTCTTCTTTTCCCCCCTTTTCTCGTCCCCGCTTTTCTCGTCCCCCCTTTTCTCGTCCCCCCTTTTCTCGTCCCCCCTTTTCTCGACCCCCCTTTTCTCGTCCCCCTTCTTCTCGTCCCCCTTCTTCTCGTCCCCCTTCTTCTCGTCCCCCTTCTTCGCGTCCCCCCTTTTTCGCGTCCCCCCTTTTTCGCGTCCCCCCTTTTTCTCGTCCCCCCTTTTTCGGGTCCCCCCTTTTTCTTGTCCCCCCTTTTTCTCGTCCATCTTTTTTCTCTTCCCCCCTTTTTCTCGTCCCCCATTTTTCTCGTCACCCCTTTTTCTCATCCCCCCTTTTTCTCGTCCCCCTCTTTGGCCCCCCTTTTTCTTGTCCCTCCGTTTTCTCGCACCCCCTTTTTCTCGTCCCCTGTTTTTCTCGTCCCCCTTTTTCTCGTCCCCCTTTTTCTCGTCCCCCCTTTTTCTCGTCCCCCCTTTTTCTCGTCCTCCCTTCTTCTTGTCCCCCCTTCTTCTCGTCCCCCCTTCTTCTCGTCCCCCCTTCTTCTGGTCCCCCCTTCTTCCTGTCCCCCCTTCTTCTTTTCCCCCCTTTTCTCGTCCCCCCTTTTCTCGACCCCCCTTTTCTCGTCCCCCCTTTTCTCGTCCCCCCTTTTATCGTCCCCCTTCTTCTCGTCCCCCTTCTTCTCGTCCCCCTTCTTCTCGTCCCCCTTCTTCTCGTCCCCCCTTTTTCGCGTCCCCCCTTTTTCCCGTCCCCCCTTTTTCTCGTCCCCCCTTCTTCTCGTCCCACCTTCTTCTTTTCCCTCCTTTTCTCGTCCCCGCTTTTATCGCCGCCCCTTTTCTCGTCCCCCCTTCTTCTTTTCCCTCCTTTTCTCGTCCCTGCTTTTCTCGCCCCCCCTTTTCTCCTCCCCCCTTTTCTCGTGCCCCTTCTTCTCGTCTCCCTTCTTTTCGTCCCCCCTTTTTTGCGTCCCCCCTTTTCTCGTCCCCCTTTTCTCGTCCCCCTTTTCTCGTCCCCCTTCTTCTCGTCCCCCTTCTTCTCGTCCACCCTTTTTCTTGTCCCTCCTTTTAGTCTCCCCCCCTTTTTCTCGTCCCCCCTTTTCCTCGTCCCCCCTTTTCCTCTTCCCCCCTTTTCTCGTCCCCCCTTTTTCTCATCCCCCCTTCTTCTCGTACCCCCTTCTTCTTTTCCCTCCTTTTCTCGTCCCCGCTTTTCTCGCCCCCCCTTTTCTCGTTCCCCCCTTTCTCGTCCCCCCTTTTCTCGTCCCCCTTCTTCTCGTCCCCCTTCTTCTCGTCCCCCTTCTTCTCGTCCCCCCTTTTTCTTGTCCCTCCTTTTTCTCGCCCCCCCTTTTTCCCCTTCCCCTCTTTTTCTCGTCCCCCCTTTTTCGCGTCCCCCCTTTTTCGCGTCCCCCCTTTTTCGCGTCCCCCCTTTTTCTCGTCCCTCCTTTTTCGCGTACCCCCTTTTTCGCGTACCCCCATTCTCGCGTCCCCCCTTTTTCTCGTCCCTCCTTTTCTCGTCCCCCCTTTTCTTGTCCCCCCTTTTATCGTCCCCCTTCTTCTCGTCCCCCTTCTTCTCGTCCCCCTTCTTCTCGTCCCCCCTTTTTCGCGTCCCCCCTTTTTCGCGTCCCCCCTTTTTCGCGTCCCACCTTTTCCTCGTCCCCCCTTTTCCTCTTCCCCCCTTTTCTCGTCCCCCCTTTTTCTCATCCCCCCTTCTTCTCGTACCCCCTTCTTCTTTTCCCTCCTTTTCTCGTCCCCGCTTTTCTCGCCCCCCCTTTTCTCGTTCCCCCCTTTCTCGTCCCCCCTTTTCTCGTCCCCCTTCTTCTCGTCCCCCTTCTTCTCGTCCCCCTTCTTCTCGTCCCCCCTTTTTCTTGTCCCTCCTTTTTCTCGCCCCCCCTTTTTCCCCTTCCCCTCTTTTTCTCGTCCCCCCTTTTTCGCGTCCCCCCTTTTTCGCGTCCCCCCTTTTTCGCGTCCCCCCTTTTTCTCGTCCCTCCTTTTTCGCGTACCCCCTTTTTCGCGTACCCCCATTCTCGCGTCCCCCCTTTTTCTCGTCCCTCCTTTTCTCGTCCCCCCTTTTCTTGTCCCCCCTTTTATCGTCCCCCTTCTTCTCGTCCCCCTTCTTCTCGTCCCCCTTCTTCTCGTCCCCCCTTTTTCGCGTCCCCCCTTTTTCGCGTCCCCCCTTTTTCGCGTCCCACCTTTTTCGCGTCCCCCCTTTTTCTCGTCCCCCCTTTTTCTCGTCCCCCCTTCTTCTCGTCCCCCCTTCTTCTTTTCCCTCCTTTTCTCGTCCCCGCTTTTATCGCCGCCCCTTTTCTCGTCCTCCCTTTTCTCGTCCCCCCTTTTCTCGTCCCCCCTTTTCTCCTACCCCCCTTTTCTCGTCCCCCTTTTCTCCACCCCATTTTCTCCTCACCCCTTTTCTCGTCCCCCTTCTTCTCGTCCCCCTTCTCCTCGTCCCCCTTTTTCTCGTCTCCCCTTTTTCTCGTCCCCCTTTTTCTTGTCCCCCCTTTTTCTTGTCCCTCCTTTTTCTCGCCCCCCCCTTTTTCTCGTCCCCTGTTTTTCTCCTCCCCCTTTTTCTCGTCCCCCCTTTTTCTCGTCCCCCCTTTTTCTCGTCCCCCCTTTTTCTCGTCCCCCTTCTTCTCGTCCCCCCTTTTTCTTGTCCCTCCTTTTTCTCGCCCCCCCTTTTTCCCCTTCCCCTCTTTTTCTCGTCCCCCCTTTTTCGCGTCCCCCCTTTTGCGCGTCCCCCCTTTTTCGCGTCCCCCCTTTTTCTCGTCCCTCCTTTTTCGCGTACCCCCTTTTTCGCGTACCCCCATTCTCGCGTCCCCCCTTTTTCTCGTCCCTCCTTTTCTCGTCCCCCCTTTTCTTGTCCCCCCTTTTATCGTCCCCCTTCTTCTCGTCCCCCTTCTTCTCGTCCCCCTTCTTCTCGTCCCCCCTTTTTCGCGTCCCCCCTTTTTCGCGTCCCCCCTTTTTCGCGTCCCACCTTTTTCGCGTCCCCCCTTTTTCTCGTCCCCCCTTTTTCTCGTCCCCCCTTCTTCTCGTCCCCCCTTCTTCTTTTCCCTCCTTTTCTCGTCCCCGCTTTTATCGCCGCCCCTTTTCTCGTCCTCCCTTTTCTCGTCCCCCCTTTTCTCGTCCCCCCTTTTCTCCTACCCCCCTTTTCTCGTCCCCCTTTTCTCCACCCCATTTTCTCCTCACCCCTTTTCTCGTCCCCCTTCTTCTCGTCCCCCTTCTCCTCGTCCCCCTTTTTCTCGTCTCCCCTTTTTCTCGTCCCCCTTTTTCTTGTCCCCCCTTTTTCTTGTCCCTCCTTTTTCTCGCCCCCCCCTTTTTCTCGTCCCCTGTTTTTCTCCTCCCCCTTTTTCTCGTCCCCCCTTTTTCTCGTCCCCCCTTTTTCTCGTCCCCCCTTTTTCTCGTCCTCCCTTCTTCTCGTCCCCCCTTCTTCTCGTCCCCCCTTCTTCTCGTCTCTTCTTCTTCTTTTTCCCCCTTTTCTCGTCCCCGCTTTACTCGTCAGCCCTTTTCTCGTCCCCCCTTTTCTCGTCCCTCTTCTTCTCGTCCCTATTCTTCTCGTCCCCCTTTTTCTCGTCCCCCCTTTTTCGCGTCCCCCCTTTTTCGCGTCCCCCCTTTTTCGCGTCCCCCCTTTTTCTCGTCCCCCCTTCTTCTCGTCCCCCTGTCTTCTTTTCCCTCATTTTCTCGTCCCCGCTTTTCTCGTCCCCCCTTTTTCTCGTCCCCCCTTTTCTCGTCCCCCTTCTTCTCGTCCCTCTTCTTCTCGTCCCCCCTTTTTCTTGTCCCTCCTTTTTCTCGCCCCCCCTTTTTCCCCTTCCCCCCTTCTTCTCGTCCCCCCTTCTTCTTTTCCCTCCTTTTCTCGTCCCCGCTTTTCTCGCCCCCCCTTTTCTCGTCCCCCCTTTTCTCGTCCCCCCTTTTCTCGTCCCCCCTTTTCTCGACCCCCCTTTTCTCGTCCCCCCTTTTCTCGTCCCCCCTTTTCTCGTCCCCCATTTTTCTCGTCCCCCTTCTTCTCGTCCCCCTTCTTCTCGTCCCCCTTCTTCTCGTCCCCCTTCTTCTCGTCCCCCCTTTTTTCTTGTCCCTCCTTTTTCTCGCCCCCCCTTTTTCCCCTTCCCCTCTTTTTCTCGTCCCCCCTTTTTCTCGTCCCTCCTTTTTCGCGTCCCCCCTTTCTCGCGTCCCCCCTTTCTCGCGTCCCCCCTTTTTTGCGTCTTCCCTTTCTCGCGTGCCCCCTTTCTCGCGTCCCCCCTTTTTCGCGTACCCCCATTCTCGCGTCCCCCCTTTTTCTCGTCCCCCCTTTCTCGCGTCCCCCCTTTTTCGCGTACCCCCATTCTCGCGTCCCCCCTTTTTATCGTCCCCCTTCTTCTCGTCCCCCTTCTTCTCCTCCCCCTTCTTCTCGTCCCCCCTTTTTCGCGTCCCCCCTTTTTCGCGTCCCCCCTTTTTCGCGTCCCACCTTTTTCGCGTCCCCCCTTTTTCTCGTCCCCCCTTTTTCTCGTCCCCCCTTCTTCTCGTCCCCCCTTCTTCTTTTCCCTCCTTTTCTCTTCCCCGCTTTTATCGCCGCCCCTTTTCTCGTCCCCCCTTTTCCCGTCTCCCCTCTTCTCGTCCCCACTTTTCTCGTCCCCCTTTTTTCGTCCCCCTTTTCTCCACCCCCTTTTCTCGTCACCCCTTTTCTCGTCCCCCTTCTTCTCGTCCCCCTTCTCCTCGTCCCCCTTTTTCTCGTCCCCCTTTTCTCGTCCATCTTTTTTCTCGTCCCCCCTTTTTCTCGTCCCCCCTTTTTCTCGTCTCCCCTTTTTCTCGTCCCCCCTTTTTCTTGTCCCTCCTTTTTGTCGCCCCCCCCTTTTTCTCGTCCCCTGTTTTTCTCCTCCCCCTTTTTCTTGTCCCCCCTTTTTCTCGTCCCCCCTTTTTCTCGTCCCCCCTTTTTCTCGTCCTCCCTTCTTCTCGTCCCCCCTTCTTCTCGTCCCCCCTTCTTCTCGTCCCCCCTTCTTCTCGTCCCTTCTTCTTCTTTTCCCCCCTTTTCTCGTCCCCGCTTTTCTCTTCCCCCCTTTTCTCGTCCCCCCTTTTCTCTTCCCTCTTCTTCTCGTCCCTATTCTTCTCGTCCCCCTTTTTCTCATCCCCCCTTTTTCGCGTCACCCCTTTTTCGCGTCCCCCCTTTTTCTCGTCTCCCCTTCTTCTCGTCCCCCCGTCTTCTTTTCCCTCATTTTCTCGTCCCCGCTTTTCTCGTCCCCCCTTTTTCTCGTCCCCCCTTTTCTCGTCCCCCTTCTTCTCGTCCCCCTTCTTCTCGTCCCCCTTTTTCTTGTCCCTCCTTTTTCTCGCCCCCGCTTTTTCCCCTTCCCCTCTTTTTCTCGTCCCCCCTTTTTCTCGTCCAGCCTTTTTCTCGTCCCCCCTTCTTCTCGTCCCCCATTCTTCTTTTCCCTCCTTTTCTCGTCCCCGCTTTTCTCGCCCCCCCTTTTCTCGTCCCCCCTTTTCTCGTCCCCCCTTTTCTCGACCCCCCTTTTCTCGTCCCCCCTTTTCTCGTCCCCCCTTTTCTCGTCCCCCATTTTTCTCGTCCCCCTTCTTCTCGTCCCCCTTCTTCTCGTCCCCCTTCTTCTCGTCCCCCTTCTTCTCGTCCCCCTTCTTCTCGTCCCCCCTTTTTCTTGTCCCTCCTTTTTCTCGCCCCCCCTTTTTCCCCTTCCCCTCTTTTTCTCGTCCGCCCTTTTTCGCGTCCCCCCTTTTTCGCGTCCCCTCTTTTTCTTGTCCCTCCTTTTTCGCGTCCCCCCTTTTTCACGTACCCCCTTTCTCGCGTCCCCCCTTTTTTGCGTCCCCCCTTTCTCGCGTGCCCCCTTTCTCGCGTCCCCCCTTTTTCGCCTACCCCCATTCTCGCGTCCCCCCTTTTTCTCGTCCCCCCTTTCTCGCGTCCCCCCTTTTTCGCGTACCCCCATTCTCGCGTCCCCCCTTTATCTCGTCCCCCCTTTTTCTCATCCCCTCTTCTTCTCGTCCCCCCTTCTTCTTTTCCCTCCTTTTCTCGTCCCCTCTTTTCTCGCCCCCACTTTTCTCGCCCCCCCTTTTCTCGTCCCCCCTTTTCTCGTCCCCCCTTTTCTCATCCCCCCTTTTCTCGTCCCCCTTCTTCTCGTCCCCCTTCTTCTCGTCCCCCTTTTTCTCGTCCCGCCTTTTTCTCGTCACCCCTTTTTCTCATCCCCCCTTTTTCTCGTCCCCCTCTTTGGCCCCCCTTTTTCTTGTCCCTCCGTTTTCTCGCACCCCCTTTTTCTCGTCCCCTGTTTTTCTCGTCCCCCTTTTTCTCGTCCCCCTTTTTCTCGTCCCCCCTTTTTCTCGTCCCCCCTTTTTCTCGTCCTCCCTTCTTCTTGTCCCCCCTTCTTCTCGTCCCCCCTTCTTCTCGTCCCCCCTTCTTCTGGTCCCCCCTTCTTCCTGTCCCCCCTTCTTCTTTTCCCCCCTTTTCTCGTCCCCCCTTTTCTCGACCCCCCTTTTCTCGTCCCCCCTTTTCTCGTCCCCCCTTTTATCGTCCCCCTTCTTCTCGTCCCCCTTCTTCTCGACCCCCTTCTTCTCGTCCCCCTTCTTCTCGTCCCCCCTTTTTCGCGTCCCCCCTTTTTCCCGTCCCCCCTTTTTCTCGTCCCCCCTTCTTCTCGTCCCACCTTCTTCTTTTCCCTCCTTTTCTCGTCCCCGCTTTTATCGCCGCCCCTTTTCTCGTCCCCCCTTCTTCTTTTCCCTCCTTTTCTCGTCCCTGCTTTTCTCGCCCCCCCTTTTCTCCTCCCCCCTTTTCTCGTGCCCCTTCTTCTCGTCTCCCTTCTTTTCGTCCCCCCTTTTTTGCGTCCCCCCTTTTCTCGTCCCCCTTTTCTCGTCCCCCTTTTCTCGTCCCCCTTCTTCTCGTCCCCCTTCTTCTCGTCCCCCCTTTTTCTTGTCCCTCCTTTTAGTCTCCCCCCCTTTTTCTCGTCCCCCCTTTTCCTCGTCCCCCCTTTTCCTCTTCCCCCCTTTTCTCGTCCCCCCTTTTTCTCATCCCCCCTTCTTCTCGTACCCCCTTCTTCTTTTCCCTCCTTTTCTCGTCCCCGCTTTTCTCGCCCCCCCTTTTCTCGTTCCCCCCTTTCTCGTCCCCCCTTTTCTCGTCCCCCTTCTTCTCGTCCCCCTTCTTCTCGTCCCCCTTCTTCTCGTCCCCCCTTTTTCTTGTCCCTCCTTTTTCTCGCCCCCCCTTTTTCCCCTTCCCCTCTTTTTCTCGTCCCCCCTTTTTCGCGTCCCCCCTTTTTCGCGTCCCCCCTTTTTCGCGTCCCCCCTTTTTCTCGTCCCTCCTTTTTCGCGTACCCCCTTTTTCGCGTACCCCCATTCTCGCGTCCCCCCTTTTTCTCGTCCCTCCTTTTCTCGTCCCCCCTTTTCTTGTCCCCCCTTTTATCGTCCCCCTTCTTCTCGTCCCCCTTCTTCTCGTCCCCCTTCTTCTCGTCCCCCCTTTTTCGCGTCCCCCCTTTTTCGCGTCCCCCCTTTTTCGCGTCCCACCTTTTTCGCGTCCCCCCTTTTTCTCGTCCCCCCTTTTTCTCGTCCCCCCTTCTTCTCGTCCCCCCTTCTTCTTTTCCCTCCTTTTCTCGTCCCCGCTTTTATCGCCGCCCCTTTTCTCGTCCTCCCTTTTCTCGTCCCCCCTTTTCTCGTCCCCCCTTTTCTCCTACCCCCCTTTTCTCGTCCCCCTTTTCTCCACCCCATTTTCTCCTCACCCCTTTTCTCGTCCCCCTTCTTCTCGTCCCCCTTCTCCTCGTCCCCCTTTTTCTCGTCTCCCCTTTTTCTCGTCCCCCTTTTTCTTGTCCCCCCTTTTTCTTGTCCCTCCTTTTTCTCGCCCCCCCCTTTTTCTCGTCCCCTGTTTTTCTCCTCCCCCTTTTTCTCGTCCCCCCTTTTTCTCGTCCCCCCTTTTTCTCGTCCCCCCTTTTTCTCGTCCCCCTTCTTCTCGTCCCCCCTTTTTCTTGTCCCTCCTTTTTCTCGCCCCCCCTTTTTCCCCTTCCCCTCTTTTTCTCGTCCCCCCTTTTTCGCGTCCCCCCTTTTGCGCGTCCCCCCTTTTTCGCGTCCCCCCTTTTTCTCGTCCCTCCTTTTTCGCGTACCCCCTTTTTCGCGTACCCCCATTCTCGCGTCCCCCCTTTTTCTCGTCCCTCCTTTTCTCGTCCCCCCTTTTCTTGTCCCCCCTTTTATCGTCCCCCTTCTTCTCGTCCCCCTTCTTCTCGTCCCCCTTCTTCTCGTCCCCCCTTTTTCGCGTCCCCCCTTTTTCGCGTCCCCCCTTTTTCGCGTCCCACCTTTTTCGCGTCCCCCCTTTTTCTCGTCCCCCCTTTTTCTCGTCCCCCCTTCTTCTCGTCCCCCCTTCTTCTTTTCCCTCCTTTTCTCGTCCCCGCTTTTATCGCCGCCCCTTTTCTCGTCCTCCCTTTTCTCGTCCCCCCTTTTCTCGTCCCCCCTTTTCTCCTACCCCCCTTTTCTCGTCCCCCTTTTCTCCACCCCATTTTCTCCTCACCCCTTTTCTCGTCCCCCTTCTTCTCGTCCCCCTTCTCCTCGTCCCCCTTTTTCTCGTCTCCCCTTTTTCTCGTCCCCCTTTTTCTTGTCCCCCCTTTTTCTTGTCCCTCCTTTTTCTCGCCCCCCCCTTTTTCTCGTCCCCTGTTTTTCTCCTCCCCCTTTTTCTCGTCCCCCCTTTTTCTCGTCCCCCCTTTTTCTCGTCCCCCCTTTTTCTCGTCCTCCCTTCTTCTCGTCCCCCCTTCTTCTCGTCCCCCCTTCTTCTCGTCTCTTCTTCTTCTTTTTCCCCCTTTTCTCGTCCCCGCTTTACTCGTCAGCCCTTTTCTCGTCCCCCCTTTTCTCGTCCCTCTTCTTCTCGTCCCTATTCTTCTCGTCCCCCTTTTTCTCGTCCCCCCTTTTTCGCGTCCCCCCTTTTTCGCGTCCCCCCTTTTTCGCGTCCCCCCTTTTTCTCGTCCCCCCTTCTTCTCGTCCCCCTGTCTTCTTTTCCCTCATTTTCTCGTCCCCGCTTTTCTCGTCCCCCCTTTTTCTCGTCCCCCCTTTTCTCGTCCCCCTTCTTCTCGTCCCTCTTCTTCTCGTCCCCCCTTTTTCTTGTCCCTCCTTTTTCTCGCCCCCCCTTTTTCCCCTTCCCCCCTTCTTCTCGTCCCCCCTTCTTCTTTTCCCTCCTTTTCTCGTCCCCGCTTTTCTCGCCCCCCCTTTTCTCGTCCCCCCTTTTCTCGTCCCCCCTTTTCTCGTCCCCCCTTTTCTCGACCCCCCTTTTCTCGTCCCCCCTTTTCTCGTCCCCCCTTTTCTCGTCCCCCATTTTTCTCGTCCCCCTTCTTCTCGTCCCCCTTCTTCTCGTCCCCCTTCTTCTCGTCCCCCTTCTTCTCGTCCCCCCTTTTTTCTTGTCCCTCCTTTTTCTCGCCCCCCCTTTTTCCCCTTCCCCTCTTTTTCTCGTCCCCCCTTTTTCTCGTCCCTCCTTTTTCGCGTCCCCCCTTTCTCGCGTCCCCCCTTTCTCGCGTCCCCCCTTTTTTGCGTCTTCCCTTTCTCGCGTGCCCCCTTTCTCGCGTCCCCCCTTTTTCGCGTACCCTCATTCTCGCGTCCCCCCTTTTTCTCGTCCCCCCTTTCTCGCGTCCCCCCTTTTTCGCGTACCCCCATTCTCGCGTCCCCCCTTTTTATCGTCCCCCTTCTTCTCGTCCCCCTTCTTCTCCTCCCCCTTCTTCTCGTCCCCCCTTTTTCGCGTCCCCCCTTTTTCGCGTCCCCCCTTTTTCGCGTCCCACCTTTTTCGCGTCCCCCCTTTTTCTCGTCCCCCCTTTTTCTCGTCCCCCCTTCTTCTCGTCCCCCCTTCTTCTTTTCCCTCCTTTTCTCTTCCCCGCTTTTATCGCCGCCCCTTTTCTCGTCCCCCCTTTTCCCGTCTCCCCTCTTCTCGTCCCCACTTTTCTCGTCCCCCTTTTTTCGTCCCCCTTTTCTCCACCCCCTTTTCTCGTCACCCCTTTTCTCGTCCCCCTTCTTCTCGTCCCCCTTCTCCTCGTCCCCCTTTTTCTCGTCCCCCTTTTCTCGTCCATCTTTTTTCTCGTCCCCCCTTTTTCTCGTCCCCCCTTTTTCTCGTCTCCCCTTTTTCTCGTCCCCCCTTTTTCTTGTCCCTCCTTTTTGTCGCCCCCCCCTTTTTCTCGTCCCCTGTTTTTCTCCTCCCCCTTTTTCTTGTCCCCCCTTTTTCTCGTCCCCCCTTTTTCTCGTCCCCCCTTTTTCTCGTCCTCCCTTCTTCTCGTCCCCCCTTCTTCTCGTCCCCCCTTCTTCTCGTCCCCCCTTCTTCTCGTCCCTTCTTCTTCTTTTCCCCCCTTTTCTCGTCCCCGCTTTTCTCTTCCCCCCTTTTCTCGTCCCCCCTTTTCTCTTCCCTCTTCTTCTCGTCCCTATTCTTCTCGTCCCCCTTTTTCTCATCCCCCCTTTTTCGCGTCACCCCTTTTTCGCGTCCCCCCTTTTTCTCGTCTCCCCTTCTTCTCGTCCCCCCGTCTTCTTTTCCCTCATTTTCTCGTCCCCGCTTTTCTCGTCCCCCCTTTTTCTCGTCCCCCCTTTTCTCGTCCCCCTTCTTCTCGTCCCCCTTCTTCTCGTCCCCCTTTTTCTTGTCCCTCCTTTTTCTCGCCCCCGCTTTTTCCCCTTCCCCTCTTTTTCTCGTCCCCCCTTTTTCTCGTCCAGCCTTTTTCTCGTCCCCCCTTCTTCTCGTCCCCCATTCTTCTTTTCCCTCCTTTTCTCGTCCCCGCTTTTCTCGCCCCCCCTTTTCTCGTCCCCCCTTTTCTCGTCCCCCCTTTTCTCGACCCCCCTTTTCTCGTCCCCCCTTTTCTCGTCCCCCCTTTTCTCGTCCCCCATTTTTCTCGTCCCCCTTCTTCTCGTCCCCCTTCTTCTCGTCCCCCTTCTTCTCGTCCCCCTTCTTCTCGTCCCCCTTCTTCTCGTCCCCCCTTTTTCTTGTCCCTCCTTTTTCTCGCCCCCCCTTTTTCCCCTTCCCCTCTTTTTCTCGTCCGCCCTTTTTCGCGTCCCCCCTTTTTCGCGTCCCCTCTTTTTCTTGTCCCTCCTTTTTCGCGTCCCCCCTTTTTCACGTACCCCCTTTCTCGCGTCCCCCCTTTTTTGCGTCCCCCCTTTCTCGCGTGCCCCCTTTCTCGCGTCCCCCCTTTTTCGCCTACCCCCATTCTCGCGTCCCCCCTTTTTCTCGTCCCCCCTTTCTCGCGTCCCCCCTTTTTCGCGTACCCCCATTCTCGCGTCCCCCCTTTATCTCGTCCCCCCTTTTTCTCATCCCCTCTTCTTCTCGTCCCCCCTTCTTCTTTTCCCTCCTTTTCTCGTCCCCTCTTTTCTCGCCCCCACTTTTCTCGCCCCCCCTTTTCTCGTCCCCCCTTTTCTCGTCCCCCCTTTTCTCATCCCCCCTTTTCTCGTCCCCCTTCTTCTCGTCCCCCTTCTTCTCGTCCCCCTTTTTCTCGTCCCGCCTTTTTCTCGTCCATCTTTTTTCTCGTCCCCCCTTTTTCTCGTCCCCCCTTTTTCTCGTCTCTCCTTTTTCTCGTCCCCCTTTTTCTCGTCCCCCCTTTTTCTTGTCCCTCCTTTTTCTCCCCCCCCCTTTTTCTCGTCCCCTGTTTTTCTCGTCCCCCTTTTTCTCGTCCCCCCTTTTTCTCGTCTCCCCTTTTTCTCGTCCCCCCTTTTTCTCATCCCCCCTTCTTCTCGTCCCCCCTTCTTCTCGTCCCCCCTTCTTCTCGTCCCCCCTTCTTCTTTTCCCCCCTTTTCTCGTCCCAGCTTCTCTCATCCCCCCTTTTCTCGTCCCCCCTTTTCTCGTCCCCCTTCTTCTCGTCCCCCGTCTTCTCGTCCCCCTTCTTCTCGTCCCCCCTTTTTCGCGTCCCCCCTTCTTCTCGTCCCCCCTTTTTCTCGTCCCCCTCTTCTTCTCGTCCCCCTGTCTTCTTTTCCCTCATTTTCTCGTCCCCGCTTTTCTCGTCCCCCCTTTTTCTCGTCCCCCCTTTTCTCGTCCCCCTTCTTCTCGTCCCTCTTCTTCTCGTCCCCCCTTTTTCTTGTCCCTCCTTTTTCTCGCCCCCCCTTTTTCCCCTTCCCCCCTTCTTCTCGTCCCCCCTTCTTCTTTTCCCTCCTTTTCTCGTCCCCGCTTTTCTCGCCCCCCCTTTTCTCGTCCCCCCTTTTCTCGTCCCCCCTTTTCTCGTCCCCCCTTTTCTCGACCCCCCTTTTCTCGTCCCCCCTTTTCTCGTCCCCCCTTTTCTCGTCCCCCATTTTTCTCGTCCCCCTTCTTCTCGTCCCCCTTCTTCTCGTCCCCCTTCTTCTCGTCCCCCCTTTTTTCTTGTCCCTCCTTTTTCTCGCCCCCCCTTTTTCCCCTTCCCCTCTTTTTCTCGTCCCCCCTTTTTCTCGTCCCTCCTTTTTCGCGTCCCCCCTTTCTCGCGTCCCCCCTTTCTCGCGTCCCCCCTTTTTTGCGTCTTCCCTTTCTCGCGTGCCCCCTTTCTCGCGTCCCCCCTTTTTCGCGTACCCCCATTCTCGCGTCCCCCCTTTTTCTCGTCCCCCCTTTCTCGCGTCCCCCCTTTTTCGCGTACCCCCATTCTCGCGTCCCCCCTTTTTATCGTCCCCCTTCTTCTCGTCCCCCTTCTTCTCCTCCCCCTTCTTCTCGTCCCCCCTTTTTCGCGTCCCCCCTTTTTCGCGTCCCCCCTTTTTCGCGTCCCACCTTTTTCGCGTCCCCCCTTTTTCTCGTCCCCCCTTTTTCTCGTCCCCCCTTCTTCTCGTCCCCCCTTCTTCTTTTCCCTCCTTTTCTCTTCCCCGCTTTTATCGCCGCCCCTTTTCTCGTCCCCCCTTTTCCCGTCTCCCCTCTTCTCGTCCCCACTTTTCTCGTCCCCCTTTTTTCGTCCCCCTTTTCTCCACCCCCTTTTCTCGTCACCCCTTTTCTCGTCCCCCTTCTTCTCGTCCCCCTTCTCCTCGTCCCCCTTTTTCTCGTCCCCCTTTTCTCGTCCATCTTTTTTCTCGTCCCCCCTTTTTCTCGTCCCCCCTTTTTCTCGTCTCCCCTTTTTCTCGTCCCCCCTTTTTCTTGTCCCTCCTTTTTGTCGCCCCCCCCTTTTTCTCGTCCCCTGTTTTTCTCCTCCCCCTTTTTCTTGTCCCCCGTTTTTCTCGTCCCCCCTTTTTCTCGTCCCCCCTTTTTCTCGTCCTCCCTTCTTCTCGTCCCCCCTTCTTCTCGTCCCCCCTTCTTCTCGTCCCCCCTTCTTCTCGTCCCTTCTTCTTCTTTTCCCCCCTTTTCTCGTCCCCGCTTTTCTCTTCCCCCCTTTTCTCGTCCCCCCTTTTCTCTTCCCTCTTCTTCTCGTCCCTATTCTTCTCGTCCCCCTTTTTCTCATCCCCCCTTTTTCGCGTCACCCCTTTTTCGCGTCCCCCCTTTTTCTCGTCTCCCCTTCTTCTCGTCCCCCCGTCTTCTTTTCCCTCATTTTCTCGTCCCCGCTTTTCTCGTCCCCCCTTTTTCTCGTCCCCGCTTTTCTCGTCCCCCTTCTTCTCGTCCCCCTTCTTCTCGTCCCCCTTTTTCTTGTCCCTCCTTTTTCTCGCCCCCGCTTTTTCCCCTTCCCCTCTTTTTCTCGTCCCCCCTTTTTCTCGTCCAGCCTTTTTCTCGTCCCCCCTTCTTCTCGTCCCCCATTCTTCTTTTCCCTCCTTTTCTCGTCCCCGCTTTTCTCGCCCCCCCTTTTCTCGTCCCCCCTTTTCTCGTCCCCCCTTTTCTCGACCCCCCTTTTCTCGTCCCCCCTTTTCTCGTCCCCCCTTTTCTCGTCCCCCATTTTTCTCGTCCCCCTTCTTCTCGTCCCCCTTCTTCTCGTCCCCCTTCTTCTCGTCCCCCTTCTTCTCGTCCCCCTTCTTCTCGTCCCCCCTTTTTCTTGTCCCTCCTTTTTCTCGCCCCCCCTTTTTCCCCTTCCCCTCTTTTTCTCGTCCCCCCTTTTTCGCGTCCCCCCTTTTTCGCGTCCCCTCTTTTTCTTGTCCCTCCTTTTTCGCGTCCCCCCTTTTTCGCGTACCCCCTTTCTCGCGTCCCCCCTTTTTTGCGTCCCCCCTTTCTCGCGTGCCCCCTTTCTCGCGTCCCCCCTTTTTCGCCTACCCCCATTCTCGCGTCCCCCCTTTTTCTCGTCCCCCCTTTCTCGCGTCCCCCCTTTTTCGCGTACCCCCATTCTCGCGTCCCCCCTTTATCTCGTCCCCCCTTTTTCTCATCCCCTCTTCTTCTCGTCCCCCCTTCTTCTTTTCCCTCCTTTTCTCGTCCCCTCTTTTCTCGCCCCCACTTTTCTCGCCCCCCCTTTTCTCGTCCCCCCTTTTCTCGTCCCCCCTTTTCTCATCCCCCCTTTTCTCGTCCCCCTTCTTCTCGTCCCCCTTCTTCTCGTCCCCCTTTTTCTCGTCCCGCCTTTTTCTCGTCCATCTTTTTTCTCGTCCCCCCTTTTTCTCGTCCCCCCTTTTTCTCGTCTCTCCTTTTTCTCGTCCCCCTTTTTCTCGTCCCCCCTTTTTCTTGTCCCTCCTTTTTCTCCCCCCCCCTTTTTCTCGTCCCCTGTTTTTCTCGTCCCCCTTTTTCTCGTCCCCCCTTTTTCTCGTCTCCCCTTTTTCTCGTCCCCCCTTTTTCTCATCCCCCCTTCTTCTCGTCCCCCCTTCTTCTCGTCCCCCCTTCTTCTCGTCCCCCCTTCTTCTTTTCCCCCCTTTTCTCGTCCCAGCTTCTCTCATCCCCCCTTTTCTCGTCCCCCCTTTTCTCGTCCCCCTTCTTCTCGTCCCCCGTCTTCTCGTCCCCCTTCTTCTCGTCCCCCCTTTTTCGCGTCCCCCCTTCTTCTCGTCCCCCCTTCTTCTCGTTCCCCCGTCTTCTTATCCCTCATTTTCTCGTCCCCGCTTTTCTCGTCCCCCCTTTTTCTCGCGTCCCCCTTTTCTCGTCCCCCTTTTCTCGTCCCCCTTTTCTCGTCCCCCTTCTTCTCGTCCCCCTTCTTCTCGTCCCCCTTCTTCTTGTCCCCCCTTTTTCTTGTCCCTCCTTTTTCTCTCCCCCCCTTTTTCTCGTCCCCCCTTTTTCGCGTCCCCCCTTTTTCTCGTCCCCCCTTCTTCTCGTCCCCCCGTCTTCTTTTCCCTCATTTTCTCGTCCCCGCTTTTCTCGTCCCCCCTTTTTCTCGCGTCCCCCTTTTCTCGTCCCCCTTTTCTCGTCCCCCTTCTTCTCGTCCCCCTTCTTCTCGTCCCCCTTCTTCTCGTCCCCTCTTTTTCTTGTCCCTCCTTTTTCTCTCCCCCCCTTTTTTTCGTCCCCCCTTTTTCTCGTCCCCCCTTTTTCTCGTCCCCCTTTTTCTCGTCCCCCCTGTTCTCGTCCCCCCTTTTCTCGTCCCCCTTCTTCTCGTCCCCATTCTTCTCGTTCCCCTTTTTCTCGTCCCCCCTTTTCTCGTCCCCCTTCTTCTCGTCCCCCTTCTTCTCGTCCCTCTTCTTCTCGTCCCCGTTCTTCTCGTCCCCCCTTTTTCGCGTCCCCCCTTTTTCGCGTCCCCGCTTTTCTCGTCCCCCCTTTTTCTCGTCCCTCCTTTTTCTTGTCCCCCCTTTCTGGCGTCCCCCCTTTCTCGCGTCCCCCCTTTCTCGCGTCCCCCCTTTTTCGCATACCCCCATTCTCGCGTCCCCCCTTTTTCTCGTCCCCCCTTTTTCTCGTCCCCTTTTTTCGCGTCCCCCCTTTTTCTCGTCCCCCCTTTTTCTCGTCCCCCCTTCTTCTCGTCCCCCCTTCTTCTTTTCCCTCCTTTTCTCGCCCCCCCTTTTTCTCGTCCCCCCTTTTCTCGTCCCCCCTTTTCTCGTCCCCCCTTTTCTAGTCCCCCCTTTTCTCGTCCCCCTTTTCTCATCCCCCCTTTTCTCGTCCCCCTTCTTCTCGTCCCCCTTCTTCTCGTCCCCCTTTTTCTCGTCCCCCCTTTTTCTCGTCCATCTTTTTTCTCGTCCCCCCTTTTTCTCGTCCCCCATTTTTCTCGTCTCCCCTTTTTCTCTTCCCCCCTTTTTCTCGTCCCCCTTTTTCTCGTCCCCCCTTTTTCTTGTCCCTTCTTTTTCTCGCCCCCCCCTTTTTCTCGTCCCGTGTTTTTCTCGTCCCCCTTTTTCTCGTCCCCCCTTTTTCTCGTCCCCCCTTTTTCTCGTCCCCCCTTTTTCTCGTCCCCCCTTTTTCTTGTGCCCCCTTCTTCTCGTCCCCCCTTCTTCTTTTCCCCCCTTTTCTCGTCCCCGCTTTTCTCGTCCCCCCTTTTCTCGTCCCCCCTTTTCTCGTCCCCCCTTTTCTCGTCCCCCTTCTTCTCGTCCCCCTTCTTCTCGTCCCCCTTCTTCTCGTCCCCCCTTTTTCGCGTCCACCCTTTTTCGCGTCCCCCCTTTTTCGCGTCCCCCCTTTTTCTCTTCCCTCCTTTTTCTCGTCCCCCCGTCTTCTTTTCCGCCATTTTCTCGTCCCCGCTTTTCTCGTCCCCCCTTTTTCTCGTCCCCCCTTTTCTCGTCCCCCTTTTCTCATCCCCATTCTTCTCGTCCCCCCTTTTTCTCGTCCCCCCTTCTTCTCGTCCCCCCTTTTTCTCGTCCCCCCTTTTTCTCGTCCCCCCTTTTTCTCGTCCCCCCTTTTTCTCGTCCCCCCTTCTTCTCGTCCCCCCTTCTTCTTGTCCCCCTTTCTTCTCATCCCCCCTTCTTCTCGTCCCCTCTTCTTCTTTTCCCCCCTTTTTTCGTCCCCCCTTTTCTCGTCCCCCTTCTTCTCGTCCCCCTTCTTCTCGTCCCCCTTCTTCTCGTCCCCCTTCTTCTCGTCCCCCCTTTTTCTCGTCCCTCCTTTTTCTTGCCCCCCCTTTTTCCCCTTCCCCTCTTTTTCTCGTCCCCCCTTTTTCTCGTCCCCCCTTTTTCTCGTCCCCCCTTTTTCTCGTCCCCCCTTCTTCTCGTCCCCCCTTCTTCTTTTCCTTCCTTTTCTCGTCCCCGCTTTTCTCGCCCCCCCTTTTCTCATCCCCCCTTTTCTCGTCCCCCCTTTTCTCGTCCCCCCTTTTCTCGTCCCCCTTCTTCTCGTCTCCCTTCCTTTCGTCCCCCCTTTTTCTCGTCCCCCTTCTTCTCGTCCCCCTTCTTCTCGTCCCCCTTCTTCTCGTCCCCCCTTTTTCTTGTCCCTCCTTTTTCTCTCCCCCCCTTTTTTTCGTCCCCCCTTTTTCTCGTCCCCCCTTTTTCTCGTCCCTTTTTTTCTCGTCCCCCCTTTTCTCGTCCCCCCTTTTTCTCGTCCCCCCTTTTTCTCGTCCTCCCTTCTTCTCGTCCCCCCTTCTTCTTGTCCCCCCTTCTTCTCGTCCCGCCTTCTTCTCGTCCCCCCTTCTTCTTTTCCCCCCTTTTCTCGTCCCCGCTTTTCTCGTCCCCCCGTTTCTCGTCCCCCCTTTTCTCGTCCCCCCTTTTCTCGTCCCCCCTTTTCTTGTCCCCCTTCTTCTCGTCCCCCTTCTTCTCGTCCCCCTTCTTCTCGTCCCCGTTCTTCTCGTCCCCCCTTTTTCGCGTCCCCCCTTTTTCGCATCCCCGCTTTTCTCGTCCCCCCTTTTTCTCGTCCCTCCTTTTTCTCGTCCCCCCTTTCTGGCGTCCCCCCTTTCTGGCGTCCCCCCTTTCTCGCGTCCCCCCTTTTTCGCATATCCCCATTCTCGCGTCCCCCCTTTTTCTCTTCCCCCCTTTCTCGCGTCCCCCCTTTTTCGCGTACCCCCATTCTCGCGTCCCCCCTTTTTCTCGTCCCCCCTTTTTCTCGTCCCCTTTTTTCGCTTCCCCCCTTTTTCTCGTCCCCCCTTTTTCTCGTCCCCCCTTCTTTTCGTCCCTCCTTCTTCTTTTCCCTCCTTTTCTCGCCCCCCCTTTTTCTCGTCCCCCCTTTTCTCGTCCCCCCTTTTCTCGTCCCCCCTTTTCTAGTCCCCCCTTTTCTCGTCCCCCTTTTCTCATCCCCCCTTTTCTCGTCCCCCTTCTTCTCGTCCCCCTTCTTCTCGTCCCCCTTTTTCTCGTCCCCCCTTTTTCTCGTCCATCTTTTTTCTCGTCCCCCCTTTTTCTCGTCCCCCATTTTTCTCGTCTCCCCTTTTTCTCTTCCCCCCTTTTTCTCGTCCCCCTTTTTCTCGTCCCCCCTTTTTCTTGTCCCTCCTTTTTCTCGCCCCCCCCTTTTTCTCGTCCCCTGTTTTTCTCGTCCCCCTTTTTCTCGTCCCCCCTTTTCTCGTCCCCCCTTTTCTCGTCCCCCTTCTTCTCGTCCCCATTCTTCTCGTCCCCGCTTTACTCGTCAGCCCTTTTCTCGTCCCCCCTTTTCTCGTCCCTCTTCTTCTCGTCCCTATTCTTCTCGTCCCCCTTTTTCTCGTCCCCCCTTTTTCGCGTCCCCCCTTTTTCGCGTCCCCCCTTTTTCGCGTCCCCCCTTTTTCTCGTCCCCCCTTCTTCTCGTCCCCCTGTCTTCTTTTCCCTCATTTTCTCGTCCCCGCTTTTCTCGTCCCCCCTTTTTCTCGTCCCCCCTTTTCTCGTCCCCCTTCTTCTCGTCCCTCTTCTTCTCGTCCCCCCTTTTTCTTGTCCCTCCTTTTTCTCGCCCCCCCTTTTTCCCCTTCCCCCCTTCTTCTCGTCCCCCCTTCTTCTTTTCCCTCCTTTTCTCGTCCCCGCTTTTCTCGCCCCCCCTTTTCTCGTCCCCCCTTTTCTCGTCCCCCCTTTTCTCGACCCCCCTTTTCTCGTCCCCCCTTTTCTCGTCCCCCCTTTTCTCGTCCCCCATTTTTCTCGTCCCCCTTCTTCTCGTCCCCCTTCTTCTCGTCCCCCTTCTTCTCGTCCCCCTTCTTCTCGTCCCCCCTTTTTTCTTGTCCCTCCTTTTTCTCGCCCCCCCTTTTTCCCCTTCCCCTCTTTTTCTCGTCCCCCCTTTTTCTCGTCCCTCCTTTTTCGCGTCCCCCCTTTCTCGCGTCCCCCCTTTCTCGCGTCCCCCCTTTTTTGCGTCTTCCCTTTCTCGCGTGCCCCCTTTCTCGCGTCCCCCCTTTTTCGCGTACCCCCATTCTCGCGTCCCCCCTTTTTCTCGTCCCCCCTTTCTCGCGTCCCCCCTTTTTCGCGTACCCCCATTCTCGCGTCCCCCCTTTTTATCGTCCCCCTTCTTCTCGTCCCCCTTCTTCTCCTCCCCCTTCTTCTCGTCCCCCCTTTTTCGCGTCCCCCCTTTTTCGCGTCCCCCCTTTTTCGCGTCCCACCTTTTTCGCGTCCCCCCTTTTTCTCGTCCCCCCTTTTTCTCGTCCCCCCTTCTTCTCGTCCCCCCTTCTTCTTTTCCCTCCTTTTCTCTTCCCCGCTTTTATCGCCGCCCCTTTTCTCGTCCCCCCTTTTCCCGTCTCCCCTCTTCTCGTCCCCACTTTTCTCGTCCCCCTTTTTTCGTCCCCCTTTTCTCCACCCCCTTTTCTCGTCACCCCTTTTCTCGTCCCCCTTCTTCTCGTCCCCCTTCTCCTCGTCCCCCTTTTTCTCGTCCCCCTTTTCTCGTCCATCTTTTTTCTCGTCCCCCCTTTTTCTCGTCCCCCCTTTTTCTCGTCTCCCCTTTTTCTCGTCCCCCCTTTTTCTTGTCCCTCCTTTTTCTCGCCCCCCCCTTTTTCTCGTCCCCTGTTTTTCTCCTCCCCCTTTTTCTTGTCCCCCCTTTTTCTCGTCCCCCCTTTTTCTCGTCCCCCCTTTTTCTCGTCCTCCCTTCTTCTCGTCCCCCCTTCTTCTCGTCCCCCCTTCTTCTCGTCCCCCCTTCTTCTCGTCCCTTCTTCTTCTTTTCCCCCCTTTTCTCGTCCCCGCTTTTCTCTTCCCCCCTTTTCTCGTCCCCCCTTTTCTCTTCCCTCTTCTTCTCGTCCCTATTCTTCTCGTCCCCCTTTTTCTCATCCCCCCTTTTTCGCGTCACCCCTTTTTCGCGTCCCCCCTTTTTCTCGTCTCCCCTTCTTCTCGTCCCCCCGTCTTCTTTTCCCTCATTTTCTCGTCCCCGCTTTTCTCGTCCCCCCTTTTTCTCGTCCCCGCTTTTCTCGTCCCCCTTCTTCTCGTCCCCCTTCTTCTCGTCCCCCTTTTTCTTGTCCCTCCTTTTTCTCGCCCCCGCTTTTTCCCCTTCCCCTCTTTTTCTCGTCCCCCCTTTTTCTCGTCCAGCCTTTTTCTCGTCCCCCCTTCTTCTCGTCCCCCATTCTTCTTTTCCCTCCTTTTCTCGTCCCCGCTTTTCTCGCCCCCCCTTTTCTCGTCCCCCCTTTTCTCGTCCCCCCTTTTCTCGACCCCCCTTTTCTCGTCCCCCCTTTTCTCGTCCCCCCTTTTCTCGTCCCCCATTTTTCTCGTCCCCCTTCTTCTCGTCCCCCTTCTTCTCGTCCCCCTTCTTCTCGTCCCCCTTCTTCTCGTCCCCCCTTTTTCTTGTCCCTCCTTTTTCTCGCCCCCCCTTTTTCCCCTTCCCCTCTTTTTCTCGTCCCCCCTTTTTCGCGTCCCCCCTTTTTCGCGTCCCCTCTTTTTCTCGTCCCTCCTTTTTCGCGTCCCCCCTTTTTCGCGTACCCCCTTTCTCGCGTCCCCCCTTTTTTGCGTCCCCCCTTTCTCGCGTGCCCCCTTTCTCGCGTCCCCCCTTTTTCGCCTACCCCCATTCTCACGTCCCCCCTTTTTCTCGTCCCCCCTTTCTCGCGTCCCCCCTTTTTCGCGTACCCCCATTCTCGCGTCCCCCCTTTATCTCGTCCCCCCTTTTTCTCATCCCCTCTTCTTCTCGTCCCCCCTTCTTCTTTTCCCTCCTTTTCTCGTCCCCTCTTTTCTCGCCCCCACTTTTCTCGCCCCCCCTTTTCTCGTCCCCCCTTTTCTCGTCCCCCCTTTTCTCATCCCCCCTTTTCTCGTCCCCCTTCTTCTCGTCCCCCTTCTTCTCGTCCCCCTTTTTCTCGTCCCGCCTTTTTCTCGTCCATCTTTTTTCTCGTCCCCCCTTTTTCTCGTCCCCCCTTTTTCTCGTCTCTCCTTTTTCTCGTCCCCCTTTTTCTCGTCCCCCCTTTTTCTTGTCCCTCCTTTTTCTCCCCCCCCCTTTTTCTCGTCCCCTGTTTTTCTCGTCCCCCTTTTTCTCGTCCCCCCTTTTTCTCGTCTCCCCTTTTTCTCGTCCCCCCTTTTTCTCATCCCCCCTTCTTCTCGTCCCCCCTTCTTCTCGTCCCCCCTTCTTCTCGTCCCCCCTTCTTCTTTTCCCCCCTTTTCTCGTCCCAGCTTCTCTCATCCCCCCTTTTCTCGTCCCCCCTTTTCTCGTCCCCCTTCTTCTCGTCCCCCGTCTTCTCGTCCCCCTTCTTCTCGTCCCCCCTTTTTCGCGTCCCCCCTTCTTCTCGTCCCCCCTTCTTCTCGTTCCCCCGTCTTCTTATCCCTCATTTTCTCGTCCCCGCTTTTCTCGTCCCCCCTTTTTCTCGCGTCCCCCTTTTCTCGTCCCCCTTTTCTCGTCCCCCTTTTCTCGTCCCCCTTCTTCTCGTCCCCCTTCTTCTCGTCCCCCTTCTTCTTGTCCCCCCTTTTTCTTGTCCCTCCTTTTTCTCTCCCCCCCTTTTTCTCGTCCCCCCTTTTTCGCGTCCCCCCTTTTTCTCGTCCCCCCTTCTTCTCGTCCCCCCGTCTTCTTTTCCCTCATTTTCTCGTCCCCGCTTTTCTCGTCCCCCCTTTTTCTCGCGTCCCCCTTTTCTCGTCCCCCTTTTCTCGTCCCCCTTCTTCTCGTCCCCCTTCTTCTCGTCCCCCTTCTTCTCGTCCCCTCTTTTTCTTGTCCCTCCTTTTTCTCTCCCCCCCTTTTTTTCGTCCCCCCTTTTTCTCGTCCCCCCTTTTTCTCGTCCCCCTTTTTCTCGTCCCCCCTGTTCTCGTCCCCCCTTTTCTCGTCCCCCTTCTTCTCGTCCCCATTCTTCTCGTTCCCCTTTTTCTCGTCCCCCTTTTTCTCGTCCCCCCTTTTCTCGTCCCCCTTCTTCTCGTCCCCCTTCTTCTCGTCCCTCTTCTTCTCGTCCCCGTTCTTCTCGTCCCCCCTTTTTCGCGTCCCCCGTTTTTCGCGTCCCCGCTTTTCTCGTCCCCCCTTTTTCTCGTCCCTCCTTTTTCTTGTCCCCCCTTTCTGGCGTCCCCCCTTTCTCGCGTCCCCCCTTTCTCGCGTCCCCCCTTTTTCGCATACCCCCATTCTCGCGTCCCCCCTTTTTCTCGTCCCCCCTTTTTCTCGTCCCCTTTTTTCGCGTCCCCCCTTTTTCTCGTCCCCCCTTTTTCTCGTCCCCCCTTCTTCTCGTCCCCCCTTCTTCTTTTCCCTCCTTTTCTCGCCCCCCCTTTTTCTCGTCCCCCCTTTTCTCGTCCCCCCTTTTCTCGTCCCCCCTTTTCTAGTCCCCCCTTTTCTCGTCCCCCTTTTCTCATCCCCCCTTTTCTCGTCCCCCTTCTTCTCGTCCCCCTTCTTCTCGTCCCCCTTTTTCTCGTCCCCCCTTTTTCTCGTCCATCTTTTTTCTCGTCCCCCCTTTTTCTCGTCCCCCATTTTTCTCGTCTCCCCTTTTTCTCTTCCCCCCTTTTTCTCGTCCCCCTTTTTCTCGTCCCCCCTTTTTCTTGTCCCTTCTTTTTCTCGCCCCCCCCTTTTTCTCGTCCCGTGTTTTTCTCGTCCCCCTTTTTCTCGTCCCCCCTTTTTCTCGTCCCCCCTTTTTCTCGTCCCCCCTTTTTCTTGTGCCCCCTTCTTCTCGTCCCCCCTTCTTCTTTTCCCCCCTTTTCTCGTCCCCGCTTTTCTCGTCCCCCCTTTTCTCGTCCCCCCTTTTCTCGTCCCCCCTTTTCTCGTCCTCCCTTTTCTCGTCCCCCTTCTTCTCGTCCCCCTTCTTCTCGTCCCCCTTCTTCTCGTCCCCCCTTTTTCGCGTCCACCCTTTTTCGCGTCCCCCCTTTTTCGCGTCCCCCCTTTTTCTCTTCCCTCCTTTTTCTCGTCCCCCCGTCTTCTTTTCCGCCATTTTCTCGTCCCCGCTTTTCTCGTCCCCCCTTTTTCTCGTCCCCCCTTTTCTCGTCCCCCTTTTCTCATCCCCATTCTTCTCGTCCCCCCTTTTTCTCGTCCCCCCTTCTTCTCGTCCCCCCTTTTTCTCGTCCCCCCTTTTTCTCGTCCCCCCTTTTTCTCGTCCCCCCTTTTTCTCGTCCCCCCTTCTTCTCGTCCCCCCTTCTTCTTGTCCCCCTTTCTTCTCATCCCCCCTTCTTCTCGTCCCCTCTTCTTCTTTTCCCCCCTTTTTTCGTCCCCCCTTTTCTCGTCCCCCTTCTTCTCGTCCCCCTTCTTCTCGTCCCCCTTCTTCTCGTCCCCCTTCTTCTCGTCCCCCCTTTTTCTCGTCCCTCCTTTTTCTTGCCCCCCCTTTTTCCCCTTCCCCTCTTTTTCTCGTCCCCCCTTTTTCTCGTCCCCCCTTTTTCTCGTCCCCCCTTTTTCTCGTCCCCCCTTCTTCTCGTCCCCCCTTCTTCTTTTCCTTCCTTTTCTCGTCCCCGCTTTTCTCGCCCCCCCTTTTCTCATCCCCCCTTTTCTCGTCCCCCCTTTTCTCGTCCCCCCTTTTCTCGTCCCCCTTCTTCTCGTCTCCCTTCTTTTCGTCCCCCCTTTTTCTCGTCCCCCTTCTTCTCGTCCCCCTTCTTCTCGTCCCCCTTCTTCTCGTCCCCCCTTTTTCTTGTCCCTCCTTTTTCTCTCCCCCCCTTTTTTTCGTCCCCCCTTTTTCTCGTCCCCCCTTTTTCTCGTCCCTTTTTTTCTCGTCCCCCCTTTTCTCGTCCCCCCTTTTTCTCGTCCCCCCTTTTTCTCGTCCTCCCTTCTTCTCGTCCCCCCTTCTTCTTGTCCCCCCTTCTTCTCGTCCCGCCTTCTTCTCGTCCCCCCTTCTTCTTTTCCCCCCTTTTCTCGTCCCCGCTTTTCTCGTCCCCCCGTTTCTCGTCCCCCCTTTTCTCGTCCCCCCTTTTCTCGTCCCCCCTTTTCTTGTCCCCCTTCTTCTCGTCCCCCTTCTTCTCGTCCCCCTTCTTCTCGTCCCCGTTCTTCTCGTCCCCCCTTTTTCGCGTCCCCCCTTTTTCGCATCCCCGCTTTTCTCGTCCCCCCTTTTTCTCGTCCCTCCTTTTTCTCGTCCCCCCTTTCTGGCGTCCCCCCTTTCTGGCGTCCCCCCTTTCTCGCGTCCCCCCTTTTTCGCATATCCCCATTCTCGCGTCCCCCCTTTTTCTCTTCCCCCCTTTCTCGCGTCCCCCCTTTTTCGCGTACCCCCATTCTCGCGTCCCCCCTTTTTCTCGTCCCCCCTTTTTCTCGTCCCCTTTTTTCGCTTCCCCCCTTTTTCTCGTCCCCCCTTTTTCTCGTCCCCCCTTCTTTTCGTCCCTCCTTCTTCTTTTCCCTCCTTTTCTCGCCCCCCCTTTTTCTCGTCCCCCCTTTTCTCGTCCCCCCTTTTCTCGTCCCCCCTTTTCTAGTCCCCCCTTTTCTCGTCCCCCTTTTCTCATCCCCCCTTTTCTCGTCCCCCTTCTTCTCGTCCCCCTTCTTCTCGTCCCCCTTTTTCTCGTCCCCCCTTTTTCTCGTCCATCTTTTTTCTCGTCCCCCTTTTTCTCGTCCCCCCTTTTTCGCGTCCCCCCTTTTTCGCGTCCCCCCTTTTTCGCGTCCCCCCTTTTTCTCGTCCCCCCTTCTTCTCGTCCCCCTGTCTTCTTTTCCCTCATTTTCTCGTCCCCGCTTTTCTCGTCCCCCCTTTTTCTCGTCCCCCCTTTTCTCGTCCCCCTTCTTCTCGTCCCTCTTCTTCTCGTCCCCCCTTTTTCTTGTCCCTCCTTTTCCTCGCCCCCCCTTTTTCCCCTTCCCCCCTTCTTCTCGTCCCCCCTTCTTCTTTTCCCTCCTTTTCTCGTCCCCGCTTTTCTCGCCCCCCCTTTTCTCGTCCCCCCTTTTCTCGTCCCCCCTTTTCTCGTCCCCCCTTTTCTCGACCCCCCTTTTCTCGTCCCCCCTTTTCTCGTCCCCCCTTTTCTCGTCCCCCATTTTTCTCGTCCCCCTTCTTCTCGTCCCCCTTCTTCTCGTCCCCCTTCTTCTCGTCCCCCTTCTTCTCGTCCCCCCTTTTTTCTTGTCCCTCCTTTTTCTCGCCCCCCCTTTTTCCCCTTCCCCTCTTTTTCTCGTCCCCCCTTTTTCTCGTCCCTCCTTTTTCGCGTCCCCCCTTTCTCGCGTCCCCCCTTTCTCGCGTCCCCCCTTTTTTGCGTCTTCCCTTTCTCGCGTGCCCCCTTTCTCGCGTCCCCCCTTTTTCGCGTACCCCCATTCTCGCGTCCCCCCTTTTTCTCGTCCCCCCTTTCTCGCGTCCCCCCTTTTTCGCGTACCCCCATTCTCGCGTCCCCCCTTTTTATCGTCCCCCTTCTTCTCGTCCCCCTTCTTCTCCTCCCCCTTCTTCTCGTCCCCCCTTTTTCGCGTCCCCCCTTTTTCGCGTCCCCCCTTTTTCGCGTCCCACCTTTTTCGCGTCCCCCCTTTTTCTCGTCCCCCCTTTTTCTCGTCCCCCCTTCTTCTCGTCCCCCCTTCTTCTTTTCCCTCCTTTTCTCTTCCCCGCTTTTATCGCCGCCCCTTTTCTCGTCCCCCCTTTTCCCGTCTCCCCTCTTCTCGTCCCCACTTTTCTCGTCCCCCTTTTTTCGTCCCCCTTTTCTCCACCCCCTTTTCTCGTCACCCCTTTTCTCGTCCCCCTTCTTCTCGTCCCCCTTCTCCTCGTCCCCCTTTTTCTCGTCCCCCTTTTCTCGTCCATCTTTTTTCTCGTCCCCCTTCTCCTCGTCCCCCTTTTTCTCGTCCCCCTTTTCTCGTCCATCTTTTTTCTCGTCCCCCCTTTTTCTCGTCCCCCCTTTTTCTCGTCTCCCCTTTTTCTCGTCCCCCCTTTTTCTTGTCCCTCCTTTTTCTCGCCCCCCCCTTTTTCTCGTCCCCTGTTTTTCTCCTCCCCCTTTTTCTTGTCCCCCCTTTTTCTCGTCCCCCCTTTTTCTCGTCCCCCCTTTTTCTCGTCCTCCCTTCTTCTCGTCCCCCCTTCTTCTCGTCCCCCCTTCTTCTCGTCCCCCCTTCTTCTCGTCCCTTCTTCTTCTTTTCCCCCCTTTTCTCGTCCCCGCTTTTCTCTTCCCCCCTTTTCTCGTCCCCCCTTTTCTCTTCCCTCTTCTTCTCGTCCCTATTCTTCTCGTCCCCCTTTTTCTCATCCCCCCTTTTTCGCGTCACCCCTTTTTCGCGTCCCCCCTTTTTCTCGTCTCCCCTTCTTCTCGTCCCCCCGTCTTCTTTTCCCTCATTTTCTCGTCCCCGCTTTTCTCGTCCCCCCTTTTTCTCGTCCCCGCTTTTCTCGTCCCCCTTCTTCTCGTCCCCCTTCTTCTCGTCCCCCTTTTTCTTGTCCCTCCTTTTTCTCGCCCCCGCTTTTTCCCCTTCCCCTCTTTTTCTCGTCCCCCCTTTTTCTCGTCCAGCCTTTTTCTCGTCCCCCCTTCTTCTCGTCCCCCATTCTTCTTTTCCCTCCTTTTCTCGTCCCCGCTTTTCTCGCCCCCCCTTTTCTCGTCCCCCCTTTTCTCGTCCCCCCTTTTCTCGACCCCCCTTTTCTCGTCCCCCCTTTTCTCGTCCCCCCTTTTCTCGTCCCCCATTTTTCTCGTCCCCCTTCTTCTCGTCCCCCTTCTTCTCGTCCCCCTTCTTCTCGTCCCCCTTCTTCTCGTCCCCCTTCTTCTCGTCCCCCCTTTTTCTTGTCCCTCCTTTTTCTCGCCCCCCCTTTTTCCCCTTCCCCTCTTTTTCTCGTCCCCCCTTTTTCGCGTCCCCCCTTTTTCGCGTCCCCTCTTTTTCTCGTCCCTCCTTTTTCGCGTCCCCCCTTTTTCACGTACCCCCTTTCTCGCGTCCCCCCTTTTTTGCGTCCCCCCTTTCTCGCGTGCCCCCTTTCTCGCGTCCCCCCTTTTTCGCCTACCCCCATTCTCGCGTCCCCCCTTTTTCTCGTCCCCCCTTTCTCGCGTCCCCCCTTTTTCGCGTACCCCCATTCTCGCGTCCCCCCTTTATCTCGTCCCCCCTTTTTCTCATCCCCTCTTCTTCTCGTCCCCCCTTCTTCTTTTCCCTCCTTTTCTCGTCCCCTCTTTTCTCGCCCCCACTTTTCTCGCCCCCCCTTTTCTCGTCCCCCCTTTTCTCGTCCCCCCTTTTCTCATCCCCCCTTTTCTCGTCCCCCTTCTTCTCGTCCCCCTTCTTCTCGTCCCCCTTTTTCTCGTCCCGCCTTTTTCTCGTCCATCTTTTTTCTCGTCCCCCCTTTTTCTCGTCCCCCCTTTTTCTCGTCTCTCCTTTTTCTCGTCCCCCTTTTTCTCGTCCCCCCTTTTTCTTGTCCCTCCTTTTTCTCCCCCCCCCTTTTTCTCGTCCCCTGTTTTTCTCGTCCCCCTTTTTCTCGTCCCCCCTTTTTCTCGTCTCCCCTTTTTCTCGTCCCCCCTTTTTCTCATCCCCCCTTCTTCTCGTCCCCCCTTCTTCTCGTCCCCCCTTCTTCTCGTCCCCCCTTCTTCTTTTCCCCCCTTTTCTCGTCCCAGCTTCTCTCATCCCCCCTTTTCTCGTCCCCCCTTTTCTCGTCCCCCTTCTTCTCGTCCCCCGTCTTCTCGTCCCCCTTCTTCTCGTCCCCCCTTTTTCGCGTCCCCCCTTCTTCTCGTCCCCCCTTCTTCTCGTTCCCCCGTCTTCTTATCCCTCATTTTCTCGTCCCCGCTTTTCTCGTCCCCCCTTTTTCTCGCGTCCCCCTTTTCTCGTCCCCCTTTTCTCGTCCCCCTTTTCTCGTCCCCCTTCTTCTCGTCCCCCTTCTTCTCGTCCCCCTTCTTCTTGTCCCCCCTTTTTCTTGTCCCTCCTTTTTCTCTCCCCCCCTTTTTCTCGTCCCCCCTTTTTCGCGTCCCCCCTTTTTCTCGTCCCCCCTTCTTCTCGTCCCCCCGTCTTCTTTTCCCTCATTTTCTCGTCCCCGCTTTTCTCGTCCCCCCTTTTTCTCGTGTCCCCCTTTTCTCGTCCCCCTTTTCTCGTCCCCCTTCTTCTCGTCCCCCTTCTTCTCGTCCCCCTTCTTCTCGTCCCCTCTTTTTCTTGTCCCTCCTTTTTCTCTCCCCCCCTTTTTTTCGTCCCCCCTTTTTCTCGTCCCCCCTTTTTCTCGTCCCCCTTTTTCTCGTCCCCCCTGTTCTCGTCCCCCCTTTTCTCGTCCCCCTTCTTCTCGTCCCCATTCTTCTCGTTCCCCTTTTTCTCGTCCCCCTTTTTCTCGTCCCCCCTTTTCTCGTCCCCCTTCTTCTCGTCCCCCTTCTTCTCGTCCCTCTTCTTCTCGTCCCCGTTCTTCTCGTCCCCCCTTTTTCGCGTCCCCCCTTTTTCGCGTCCCCGCTTTTCTCGTCCCCCCTTTTTCTCGTCCCTCCTTTTTCTTGTCCCCCCTTTCTGGCGTCCCCCCTTTCTCGCGTCCCCCCTTTCTCGCGTCCCCCCTTTTTCGCATACCCCCATTCTCGCTTCCCCCCTTTTTCTCGTCCCCCCTTTTTCTCGTCCCCTTTTTTCGCGTCCCCCCTTTTTCTCGTCCCCCCTTTTTCTCGTCCCCCCTTCTTCTCGTCCCCCCTTCTTCTTTTCCCTCCTTTTCTCGCCCCCCCTTTTTCTCGTCCCCCCTTTTCTCGTCCCCCCTTTTCTCGTCCCCCCTTTTCTAGTCCCCCCTTTTCTCGTCCCCCTTTTCTCATCCCCCCTTTTCTCGTCCCCCTTCTTCTCGTCCCCCTTCTTCTCGTCCCCCTTTTTCTCGTCCCCCCTTTTTCTCGTCCATCTTTTTTCTCGTCCCCCCTTTTTCTCGTCCCCCATTTTTCTCGTCTCCCCTTTTTCTCTTCCCCCCTTTTTCTCGTCCCCCTTTTTCTCGTCCCCCCTTTTTCTTGTCCCTTCTTTTTCTCGCCCCCCCCTTTTTCTCGTCCCGTGTTTTTCTCGTCCCCCTTTTTCTCGTCCCCCCTTTTTCTCGTCCCCCCTTTTTCTCGTCCCCCCTTTTTCTCGTCCCCCCTTTTTCTTGTGCCCCCTTCTTCTCGTCCCCCCTTCTTCTTTTCCCCCCTTTTCTCGTCCCCGCTTTTCTCGTCCCCCCTTTTCTCGTCCCCCCTTTTCTCGTCCCCCCTTTTCTCGTCCCCCTTCTTCTCGTCCCCCTTCTTCTCGTCCCCCTTCTTCTCGTCCCCCCTTTTTCGCGTCCACCCTTTTTCGCGTCCCCCCTTTTTCGCGTCCCCCCTTTTTCTCTTCCCTCCTTTTTCTCGTCCCCCCGTCTTCTTTTCCGCCATTTTCTCGTCCCCGCTTTTCTCGTCCCCCCTTTTTCTCGTCCCCCCTTCTTCTCGTCCCCCCTTTTTCTCGTCCCCCCTTTTTCTCGTCCCCCCTTTTTCTCGTCCCCCCTTTTTCTCGTCCCCCCTTCTTCTCGTCCCCCCTTCTTCTTGTCCCCCTTTCTTCTCATCCCCCCTTCTTCTCGTCCCCTCTTCTTCTTTTCCCCCCTTTTTTCGTCCCCCCTTTTCTCGTCCCCCTTCTTCTCGTCCCCCTTCTTCTCGTCCCCCTTCTTCTCGTCCCCCTTCTTCTCGTCCCCCCTTTTTCTTGTCCCTCCTTTTTCTTGCCCCCCCTTTTTCCCCTTCCCCTCTTTTTCTCGTCCCCCCTTTTTCTCGTCCCCCCTTTTTCTCGTCCCCCCTTTTTCTCGTCCCCCCTTCTTCTCGTCCCCCCTTCTTCTTTTCCTTCCTTTTCTCGTCCCCGCTTTTCTCGCCCCCCCTTTTCTCATCCCCCCTTTTCTCGTCCCCCCTTTTCTCGTCCCCCCTTTTCTCGTCCCCCTTCTTCTCGTCTCCCTTCTTTTCGTCCCCCCTTTTTCTCGTCCCCCTTCTTCTCGTCCCCCTTCTTCTCGTCCCCCTTCTTCTCGTCCCCCCTTTTTCTTGTCCCTCCTTTTTCTCTCCCCCCCTTTTTTTCGTCCCCCCTTTTTCTCGTCCCCCCTTTTTCTCGTCCCTTTTTTTCTCGTCCCCCCTTTTCTCGTCCCCCCTTTTTCTCGTCCCCCCTTTTTCTCGTCCTCCCTTCTTCTCGTCCCCCCTTCTTCTTGTCCCCCCTTCTTCTCGTCCCGCCTTCTTCTCGTCCCCCCTTCTTCTTTTCCCCCCTTTTCTCGTCCCCGCTTTTCTCGTCCCCCCGTTTCTCGTCCCCCCTTTTCTCGTCCCCCCTTTTCTCGTCCCCCCTTTTCTTGTCCCCCTTCTTCTCGTCCCCCTTCTTCTCGTCCCCCTTCTTCTCGTCCCCGTTCTTCTCGTCCCCCCTTTTTCTCGTCCCCCCTTTTCTCGTCCCCCCTTTTCTCGTCCCCCCTTTTCTAGTCCCCCCTTTTCTCGTCCCCCTTTTCTCATCCCCCCTTTTCTCGTCCCCCTTCTTCTCGTCCCCCTTCTTCTCGTCCCCCTTTTTCTCGTCCCCCCTTTTTCTCGTCCATCTTTTTTCTCGTCCCCCCTTTTTCTCGTCCCCCATTTTTCTCGTCTCCCCTTTTTCTCTTCCCCCCTTTTTCTCGTCCCCCTTTTTCTCGTCCCCCCTTTTTCTTGTCCCTTCTTTTTCTCGCCCCCCCCTTTTTCTCGTCCCGTGTTTTTCTCGTCCCCCTTTTTCTCGTCCCCCCTTTTTCTCGTCCCCCCTTTTTCTCGTCCCCCCTTTTTCTTGTGCCCCCTTCTTCTCGTCCCCCCTTCTTCTTTTCCCCCCTTTTCTCGTCCCCGCTTTTCTCGTCCCCCCTTTTCTCGTCCCCCCTTTTCTCGTCCCCCCTTTTCTCGTCCCCCCTTTTCTCGTCCCCCTTCTTCTCGTCCCCCTTCTTCTCGTCCCCCTTCTTCTCGTCCCCCCTTTTTCGCGTCCACCCTTTTTCGCGTCCCCCCTTTTTCGCGTCCCCCCTTTTTCTCTTCCCTCCTTTTTCTCGTCCCCCCGTCTTCTTTTCCGCCATTTTCTCGTCCCCGCTTTTCTCGTCCCCCCTTTTTCTCGTCCCCCCTTTTCTCGTCCCCCTTTTCTCATCCCCATTCTTCTCGTCCCCCCTTTTTCTCGTCCCCCCTTCTTCTCGTCCCCCCTTTTTCTCGTCCCCCCTTTTTCTCGTCCCCCCTTTTTCTCGTCCCCCCTTTTTCTCGTCCCCCCTTCTTCTCGTCCCCCCTTCTTCTTGTCCCCCTTTCTTCTCATCCCCCCTTCTTCTCGTCCCCTCTTCTTCTTTTCCCCCCTTTTTTCGTCCCCCCTTTTCTCGTCCCCCTTCTTCTCGTCCCCCTTCTTCTCGTCCCCCTTCTTCTCGTCCCCCTTCTTCTCGTCCCCCCTTTTTCTCGTCCCTCCTTTTTCTTGCCCCCCCTTTTTCCCCTTCCCCTCTTTTTCTCGTCCCCCCTTTTTCTCGTCCCCCCTTTTTCTCGTCCCCCCTTTTTCTCGTCCCCCCTTCTTCTCGTCCCCCCTTCTTCTTTTCCTTCCTTTTCTCGTCCCCGCTTTTCTCGCCCCCCCTTTTCTCATCCCCCCTTTTCTCGTCCCCCCTTTTCTCGTCCCCCCTTTTCTCGTCCCCCTTCTTCTCGTCTCCCTTCTTTTCGTCCCCCCTTTTTCTCGTCCCCCTTCTTCTCGTCCCCCTTCTTCTCGTCCCCCTTCTTCTCGTCCCCCCTTTTTCTTGTCCCTCCTTTTTCTCTCCCCCCCTTTTTTTCGTCCCCCCTTTTTCTCGTCCCCCCTTTTTCTCGTCCCTTTTTTTCTCGTCCCCCCTTTTCTCGTCCCCCCTTTTTCTCGTCCCCCCTTTTTCTCGTCCTCCCTTCTTCTCGTCCCCCCTTCTTCTTGTCCCCCCTTCTTCTCGTCCCGCCTTCTTCTCGTCCCCCCTTCTTCTTTTCCCCCCTTTTCTCGTCCCCGCTTTTCTCGTCCCCCCGTTTCTCGTCCCCCCTTTTCTCGTCCCCCCTTTTCTCGTCCCCCCTTTTCTTGTCCCCCTTCTTCTCGTCCCCCTTCTTCTCGTCCCCCTTCTTCTCGTCCCCGTTCTTCTCGTCCCCCCTTTTTCGCGTCCCCCCTTTTTCGCATCCCCGCTTTTCTCGTCCCCCCTTTTTCTCGTCCCTCCTTTTTCTCGTCCCCCCTTTCTGGCGTCCCCCCTTTCTGGCGTCCCCCCTTTCTCGCGTCCCCCCTTTTTCGCATATCCCCATTCTCGCGTCCCCCCTTTTTCTCTTCCCCCCTTTCTCGCGTCCCCCCTTTTTCGCGTACCCCCATTCTCGCGTCCCCCCTTTTTCTCGTCCCCCCTTTTTCTCGTCCCCTTTTTTCGCTTCCCCCCTTTTTCTCGTCCCCCCTTTTTCTCGTCCCCCCTTCTTTTCGTCCCTCCTTCTTCTTTTCCCTCCTTTTCTCGCCCCCCCTTTTTCTCGTCCCCCCTTTTCTCGTCCCCCCTTTTCTCGTCCCCCCTTTTCTAGTCCCCCCTTTTCTCGTCCCCCTTTTCTCATCCCCCCTTTTCTCGTCCCCCTTCTTCTCGTCCCCCTTCTTCTCGTCCCCCTTTTTCTCGTCCCCCCTTTTTCTCGTCCATCTTTTTTCTCGTCCCCCCTTTTTCTCGTCCCCCATTTTTCTCGTCTCCCCTTTTTCTCTTCCCCCCTTTTTCTCGTCCCCCTTTTTCTCGTCCCCCCTTTTTCTTGTCCCTCCTTTTTCTCGCCCCCCCCTTTTTCTCGTCCCCTGTTTTTCTCGTCCCCCTTTTTCTCGTCCCCCCTTTTCTCGTCCCCCCTTTTCTCGTCCCCCTTCTTCTCGTCCCCATTCTTCTCGTCCCCGCTTTACTCGTCAGCCCTTTTCTCGTCCCCCCTTTTCTCGTCCCTCTTCTTCTCGTCCCTATTCTTCTCGTCCCCCTTTTTCTCGTCCCCCCTTTTTCGCGTCCCCCCTTTTTCGCGTCCCCCCTTTTTCGCGTCCCCCCTTTTTCTCGTCCCCCCTTCTTCTCGTCCCCCTGTCTTCTTTTCCCTCATTTTCTCGTCCCCGCTTTTCTCGTCCCCCCTTTTTCTCGTCCCCCCTTTTCTCGTCCCCCTTCTTCTCGTCCCTCTTCTTCTCGTCCCCCCTTTTTCTTGTCCCTCCTTTTCCTCGCCCCCCCTTTTTCCCCTTCCCCCCTTCTTCTCGTCCCCCCTTCTTCTTTTCCCTCCTTTTCTCGTCCCCGCTTTTCTCGCCCCCCCTTTTCTCGTCCCCCCTTTTCTCGTCCCCCCTTTTCTCGTCCCCCCTTTTCTCGACCCCCCTTTTCTCGTCCCCCCTTTTCTCGTCCCCCCTTTTCTCGTCCCCCATTTTTCTCGTCCCCCTTCTTCTCGTCCCCCTTCTTCTCGTCCCCCTTCTTCTCGTCCCCCTTCTTCTCGTCCCCCCTTTTTTCTTGTCCCTCCTTTTTCTCGCCCCCCCTTTTTCCCCTTCCCCTCTTTTTCTCGTCCCCCCTTTTTCTCGTCCCTCCTTTTTCGCGTCCCCCCTTTCTCGCGTCCCCCCTTTCTCGCGTCCCCCCTTTTTTGCGTCTTCCCTTTCTCGCGTGCCCCCTTTCTCGCGTCCCCCCTTTTTCGCGTACCCCCATTCTCGCGTCCCCCCTTTTTCTCGTCCCCCCTTTCTCGCGTCCCCCCTTTTTCGCGTACCCCCATTCTCGCGTCCCCCCTTTTTATCGTCCCCCTTCTTCTCGTCCCCCTTCTTCTCCTCCCCCTTCTTCTCGTCCCCCCTTTTTCGCGTCCCCCCTTTTTCGCGTCCCCCCTTTTTCGCGTCCCACCTTTTTCGCGTCCCCCCTTTTTCTCGTCCCCCCTTTTTCTCGTCCCCCCTTCTTCTCGTCCCCCCTTCTTCTTTTCCCTCCTTTTCTCTTCCCCGCTTTTATCGCCGCCCCTTTTCTCGTCCCCCCTTTTCCCGTCTCCCCTCTTCTCGTCCCCACTTTTCTCGTCCCCCTTTTTTCGTCCCCCTTTTCTCCACCCCCTTTTCTCGTCACCCCTTTTCTCGTCCCCCTTCTTCTCGTCCCCCTTCTCCTCGTCCCCCTTTTTCTCGTCCCCCTTTTCTCGTCCATCTTTTTTCTCGTCCCCCTTCTCCTCGTCCCCCTTTTTCTCGTCCCCCTTTTCTCGTCCATCTTTTTTCTCGTCCCCCCTTTTTCTCGTCCCCCCTTTTTCTCGTCTCCCCTTTTTCTCGTCCCCCCTTTTTCTTGTCCCTCCTTTTTCTCGCCCCCCCCTTTTTCTCGTCCCCTGTTTTTCTCCTCCCCCTTTTTCTTGTCCCCCCTTTTTCTCGTCCCCCCTTTTTCTCGTCCCCCCTTTTTCTCGTCCTCCCTTCTTCTCGTCCCCCCTTCTTCTCGTCCCCCCTTCTTCTCGTCCCCCCTTCTTCTCGTCCCTTCTTCTTCTTTTCCCCCCTTTTCTCGTCCCCGCTTTTCTCTTCCCCCCTTTTCTCGTCCCCCCTTTTCTCTTCCCTCTTCTTCTCGTCCCTATTCTTCTCGTCCCCCTTTTTCTCATCCCCCCTTTTTCGCGTCACCCCTTTTTCGCGTCCCCCCTTTTTCTCGTCTCCCCTTCTTCTCGTCCCCCCGTCTTCTTTTCCCTCATTTTCTCGTCCCCGCTTTTCTCGTCCCCCCTTTTTCTCGTCCCCGCTTTTCTCGTCCCCCTTCTTCTCGTCCCCCTTCTTCTCGTCCCCCTTTTTCTTGTCCCTCCTTTTTCTCGCCCCCGCTTTTTCCCCTTCCCCTCTTTTTCTCGTCCCCCCTTTTTCTCGTCCAGCCTTTTTCTCGTCCCCCCTTCTTCTCGTCCCCCATTCTTCTTTTCCCTCCTTTTCTCGTCCCCGCTTTTCTCGCCCCCCCTTTTCTCGTCCCCCCTTTTCTCGTCCCCCCTTTTCTCGACCCCCCTTTTCTCGTCCCCCCTTTTCTCGTCCCCCCTTTTCTCGTCCCCCATTTTTCTCGTCCCCCTTCTTCTCGTCCCCCTTCTTCTCGTCCCCCTTCTTCTCGTCCCCCTTCTTCTCGTCCCCCTTCTTCTCGTCCCCCCTTTTTCTTGTCCCTCCTTTTTCTCGCCCCCCCTTTTTCCCCTTCCCCTCTTTTTCTCGTCCCCCCTTTTTCGCGTCCCCCCTTTTTCGCGTCCCCTCTTTTTCTCGTCCCTCCTTTTTCGCGTCCCCCCTTTTTCACGTACCCCCTTTCTCGCGTCCCCCCTTTTTTGCGTCCCCCCTTTCTCGCGTGCCCCCTTTCTCGCGTCCCCCCTTTTTCGCCTACCCCCATTCTCGCGTCCCCCCTTTTTCTCGTCCCCCCTTTCTCGCGTCCCCCCTTTTTCGCGTACCCCCATTCTCGCGTCCCCCCTTTATCTCGTCCCCCCTTTTTCTCATCCCCTCTTCTTCTCGTCCCCCCTTCTTCTTTTCCCTCCTTTTCTCGTCCCCTCTTTTCTCGCCCCCACTTTTCTCGCCCCCCCTTTTCTCGTCCCCCCTTTTCTCGTCCCCCCTTTTCTCATCCCCCCTTTTCTCGTCCCCCTTCTTCTCGTCCCCCTTCTTCTCGTCCCCCTTTTTCTCGTCCCGCCTTTTTCTCGTCCATCTTTTTTCTCGTCCCCCCTTTTTCTCGTCCCCCCTTTTTCTCGTCTCTCCTTTTTCTCGTCCCCCTTTTTCTCGTCCCCCCTTTTTCTTGTCCCTCCTTTTTCTCCCCCCCCCTTTTTCTCGTCCCCTGTTTTTCTCGTCCCCCTTTTTCTCGTCCCCCCTTTTTCTCGTCTCCCCTTTTTCTCGTCCCCCCTTTTTCTCATCCCCCCTTCTTCTCGTCCCCCCTTCTTCTCGTCCCCCCTTCTTCTCGTCCCCCCTTCTTCTTTTCCCCCCTTTTCTCGTCCCAGCTTCTCTCATCCCCCCTTTTCTCGTCCCCCCTTTTCTCGTCCCCCTTCTTCTCGTCCCCCGTCTTCTCGTCCCCCTTCTTCTCGTCCCCCCTTTTTCGCGTCCCCCCTTCTTCTCGTCCCCCCTTCTTCTCGTTCCCCCGTCTTCTTATCCCTCATTTTCTCGTCCCCGCTTTTCTCGTCCCCCCTTTTTCTCGCGTCCCCCTTTTCTCGTCCCCCTTTTCTCGTCCCCCTTTTCTCGTCCCCCTTCTTCTCGTCCCCCTTCTTCTCGTCCCCCTTCTTCTTGTCCCCCCTTTTTCTTGTCCCTCCTTTTTCTCTCCCCCCCTTTTTCTCGTCCCCCCTTTTTCGCGTCCCCCCTTTTTCTCGTCCCCCCTTCTTCTCGTCCCCCCGTCTTCTTTTCCCTCATTTTCTCGTCCCCGCTTTTCTCGTCCCCCCTTTTTCTCGTGTCCCCCTTTTCTCGTCCCCCTTTTCTCGTCCCCCTTCTTCTCGTCCCCCTTCTTCTCGTCCCCCTTCTTCTCGTCCCCTCTTTTTCTTGTCCCTCCTTTTTCTCTCCCCCCCTTTTTTTCGTCCCCCCTTTTTCTCGTCCCCCCTTTTTCTCGTCCCCCTTTTTCTCGTCCCCCCTGTTCTCGTCCCCCCTTTTCTCGTCCCCCTTCTTCTCGTCCCCATTCTTCTCGTTCCCCTTTTTCTCGTCCCCCTTTTTCTCGTCCCCCCTTTTCTCGTCCCCCTTCTTCTCGTCCCCCTTCTTCTCGTCCCTCTTCTTCTCGTCCCCGTTCTTCTCGTCCCCCCTTTTTCGCGTCCCCCCTTTTTCGCGTCCCCGCTTTTCTCGTCCCCCCTTTTTCTCGTCCCTCCTTTTTCTTGTCCCCCCTTTCTGGCGTCCCCCCTTTCTCGCGTCCCCCCTTTCTCGCGTCCCCCCTTTTTCGCATACCCCCATTCTCGCTTCCCCCCTTTTTCTCGTCCCCCCTTTTTCTCGTCCCCTTTTTTCGCGTCCCCCCTTTTTCTCGTCCCCCCTTTTTCTCGTCCCCCCTTCTTCTCGTCCCCCCTTCTTCTTTTCCCTCCTTTTCTCGCCCCCCCTTTTTCTCGTCCCCCCTTTTCTCGTCCCCCCTTTTCTCGTCCCCCCTTTTCTAGTCCCCCCTTTTCTCGTCCCCCTTTTCTCATCCCCCCTTTTCTCGTCCCCCTTCTTCTCGTCCCCCTTCTTCTCGTCCCCCTTTTTCTCGTCCCCCCTTTTTCTCGTCCATCTTTTTTCTCGTCCCCCCTTTTTCTCGTCCCCCATTTTTCTCGTCTCCCCTTTTTCTCTTCCCCCCTTTTTCTCGTCCCCCTTTTTCTCGTCCCCCCTTTTTCTTGTCCCTTCTTTTTCTCGCCCCCCCCTTTTTCTCGTCCCGTGTTTTTCTCGTCCCCCTTTTTCTCGTCCCCCCTTTTTCTCGTCCCCCCTTTTTCTCGTCCCCCCTTTTTCTCGTCCCCCCTTTTTCTTGTGCCCCCTTCTTCTCGTCCCCCCTTCTTCTTTTCCCCCCTTTTCTCGTCCCCGCTTTTCTCGTCCCCCCTTTTCTCGTCCCCCCTTTTCTCGTCCCCCCTTTTCTCGTCCCCCTTCTTCTCGTCCCCCTTCTTCTCGTCCCCCTTCTTCTCGTCCCCCCTTTTTCGCGTCCACCCTTTTTCGCGTCCCCCCTTTTTCGCGTCCCCCCTTTTTCTCTTCCCTCCTTTTTCTCGTCCCCCCGTCTTCTTTTCCGCCATTTTCTCGTCCCCGCTTTTCTCGTCCCCCCTTTTTCTCGTCCCCCCTTCTTCTCGTCCCCCCTTTTTCTCGTCCCCCCTTTTTCTCGTCCCCCCTTTTTCTCGTCCCCCCTTTTTCTCGTCCCCCCTTCTTCTCGTCCCCCCTTCTTCTTGTCCCCCTTTCTTCTCATCCCCCCTTCTTCTCGTCCCCTCTTCTTCTTTTCCCCCCTTTTTTCGTCCCCCCTTTTCTCGTCCCCCTTCTTCTCGTCCCCCTTCTTCTCGTCCCCCTTCTTCTCGTCCCCCTTCTTCTCGTCCCCCCTTTTTCTTGTCCCTCCTTTTTCTTGCCCCCCCTTTTTCCCCTTCCCCTCTTTTTCTCGTCCCCCCTTTTTCTCGTCCCCCCTTTTTCTCGTCCCCCCTTTTTCTCGTCCCCCCTTCTTCTCGTCCCCCCTTCTTCTTTTCCTTCCTTTTCTCGTCCCCGCTTTTCTCGCCCCCCCTTTTCTCATCCCCCCTTTTCTCGTCCCCCCTTTTCTCGTCCCCCCTTTTCTCGTCCCCCTTCTTCTCGTCTCCCTTCTTTTCGTCCCCCCTTTTTCTCGTCCCCCTTCTTCTCGTCCCCCTTCTTCTCGTCCCCCTTCTTCTCGTCCCCCCTTTTTCTTGTCCCTCCTTTTTCTCTCCCCCCCTTTTTTTCGTCCCCCCTTTTTCTCGTCCCCCCTTTTTCTCGTCCCTTTTTTTCTCGTCCCCCCTTTTCTCGTCCCCCCTTTTTCTCGTCCCCCCTTTTTCTCGTCCTCCCTTCTTCTCGTCCCCCCTTCTTCTTGTCCCCCCTTCTTCTCGTCCCGCCTTCTTCTCGTCCCCCCTTCTTCTTTTCCCCCCTTTTCTCGTCCCCGCTTTTCTCGTCCCCCCGTTTCTCGTCCCCCCTTTTCTCGTCCCCCCTTTTCTCGTCCCCCCTTTTCTTGTCCCCCTTCTTCTCGTCCCCCTTCTTCTCGTCCCCCTTCTTCTCGTCCCCGTTCTTCTCGTCCCCCCTTTTTCGCGTCCCCCCTTTTTCGCATCCCCGCTTTTCTCGTCCCCCCTTTTTCTCGTCCCTCCTTTTTCTCGTCCCCCCTTTCTGGCGTCCCCCCTTTCTGGCGTCCCCCCTTTCTCGCGTCCCCCCTTTTTCGCATATCCCCATTCTCGCGTCCCCCCTTTTTCTCTTCCCCCCTTTCTCGCGTCCCCCCTTTTTCGCGTACCCCCATTCTCGCGTCCCCCCTTTTTCTCGTCCCCCCTTTTTCTCGTCCCCTTTTTTCGCTTCCCCCCTTTTTCTCGTCCCCCCTTTTTCTCGTCCCCCCTTCTTTTCGTCCCTCCTTCTTCTTTTCCCTCCTTTTCTCGCCCCCCCTTTTTCTCGTCCCCCCTTTTCTCGTCCCCCCTTTTCTCGTCCCCCCTTTTCTAGTCCCCCCTTTTCTCGTCCCCCTTTTCTCATCCCCCCTTTTCTCGTCCCCCTTCTTCTCGTCCCCCTTCTTCTCGTCCCCCTTTTTCTCGTCCCCCCTTTTTCTCGTCCATCTTTTTTCTCGTCCCCCCTTTTTCTCGTCCCCCATTTTTCTCGTCTCCCCTTTTTCTCTTCCCCCCTTTTTCTCGTCCCCCTTTTTCTCGTCCCCCCTTTTTCTTGTCCCTCCTTTTTCTCGCCCCCCCCTTTTTCTCGTCCCCTGTTTTTCTCGTCCCCCTTTTTCTCGTCCCCCCTTTTCTCGTCCCCCCTTTTCTCGTCCCCCTTCTTCTCGTCCCCATTCTTCTCGTCCCCCTTTTTCTCGTCCCCCTTTTTCTCGTCCCCCTTTTTCTCGTCCCCCCTTTTCTCGTCCCCCTTCTTCTCGTCCCCCTTCTTCTCGTCCCCCTTCTTCTCGTCCCCGTTCTTTTCGTCCCCCCTTTTTCGCGTCCCCCCTTTTTCGCGTCCCCGCTTTTCTCGTCCCCCCTTTTTCTCGTCCCTCCTTTTTCTCGTCCCCCCTTTCTGGCGTCCCCCCTTTCTCGCGTCCCCCCTTTCTCGCGTCCCCCCTTTTTCGCATATCCCCATTCTCGCGTCCCCCCCTTTTCTCGTCCCCCCTTTCTCGCGTTCCCCCTTTTTTCGCGTACCCCCATTCTCGCGTCCCCCCTTTTTCTCGTCCCCCCTTTTTCTCGTCCCCTTTTTTCGCGTCCCCCCTTTTTCTCGTCCCCCCTTTTTCTCGTCCCCCCTTCTTCTCCTCCCTCCTTCTTCTTTTCCCTCCTTTTCTCGCCCCCCCTTTTTCTCGTCCCCCCTTTTCTCGTCCCCCCTTTTCTCGTCCCCCCTTTTCTAGTCCCCCCTTTTCTCGTCCCCCTTTTCTCATCCCCCCTTTTCTCGTCCCCCTTCTTCTCGTCCCCCTTCTTCTCGTCCCCCTTTTTCTCGTCCCCCCTTTTTCTCGTCCATCTTTTTTCTCGTCCCCCCTTTTTCTCGTCCCCCATTTTTCTCGTCTCCCCTTTTTCTCTTCCCCCCTTTTTCTCGTCCCCCTTTTTCTCGTCCCCCCTTTTTCTTGTCCCTCCTTTTTCTCGCCCCCCCCTTTTTCTCGTCCCGTTTTTCTCGTCCCCCTTTTTCTCGTCCCCCCTTTTCTCGTCCCCCCTTTTCTCGTCCCCCTTCTTCTCGTCCCCCTTCTTCTCGTCCCCCTTCTTCTCGTCCCCCTTCTTCTCGTCCCCCCTTTTTCGCGTCCCCCCTTTTTCGCGTCCCCCCTTTTTCTCTTCCCTCCTTTTTCTCGTCCCCCCGTCTTCTTTTCCGCCATTTTCTCGTCCCCGCTTTTCTCGTCCCCCCTTTTTCTCGTCCCCCCTTTTCTCGTCCCCCTTCTTCTCGTCCCCCTTCTTCTCGTCCCCCTTCTTCTCGTCCCCCCTTTTTCTTGTCCCTCCTTTTTCTTGCCCCCCCTTTTTCCCCTTCCCCCCTTTTTCTCGTCCCCCCTTTTTCTCGTCCCCCCTTTTTCTCGTCCCCCCTTTTTCTCGTCCCCCCTTCTTCTCGTCCCCCCTTCTTCTTTTCCCTCCTTTTCTCGTCCCCGCTTTTCTCGCCCCCCCTGTTCTCATCCCCTCTTTTCTCGTCCCCCCTTTTCTCGTCCCCCCTTTTCTCGTCCCCCTTCTTCTCGTCTCCCTTCTTTTCGTCCCCCCTTTTTCTCGTCCCCCCTTTTTCTCGTCCCCCCTTCTTCTCGTCCCCCCGTCTTCTTTTCCCTCATTTTCTCGTCCCCCCTTTTTCTCGTCCCCCCTTTTTCTCGTCCCCCCTTTTCTCGTCCCCCTTTTCTCGTCCCCCTTTTCTCGTCCCCCTTTTCTCGTCCCCCTTCTTCTCGTCCCCCTTCTTCTCGTCCCCCCTTTTTCTTGTCCCTCCTTTTTCTCTCCCCCCCTTTTTCTCGTCCCCCTTTTTCTCGTCCCCCTTTTTCTCGTCCCCCCTTTTCCTCGTCCCCCCTTTTCCTCTTCCCCCCTTTTCCTCGTCCCCCTTTTTTCTCGTCCCCCCTTTTTCTCGTCTCCCCTTTTCTCGTCCATCTTTTTTCTCGTCCTCCCTTTTTCTCGTCCCCCCTTTTTCTCGTCCCCCCTTTTCTCGCCCCACCTTTTCTCGCCCCACCTTTTCTCGTCTCCCCTTCTTCTCGTCCCTCCTTCTTCTTTTCCCCCCTTCTTCTTTTCCCCCCTTTTCTCGTCCCCCTTCTTCTCGTCCCCCTTCTTCTCGTCCCCCCTTTTTCGCGTCCCCCATTTTTCGCGTCCCCCATTTTTCGCGTCCCCTCTTTTTCGTTTCCCCCCTTTCTCGCGTCCCCCCTTTCTCGCGTCCCCCCTTTCTCGTGTCCCCCTCTTTTTCTCGTCTTCCTTTGTTCTCGTCCCCCCTTCTTCTCGTCACTCCTTCTTCTCGTCCCCCCTTTTTCTCGTCCCCCCTTTTCTTCCCCCCGTTTTTTCTCGCCCCCCCTTTTTCTCCCCTCAGGTGTGGCCAGTGAGGATGACGATGGGCGGGACAGCCCTATGAGTGGGCTTTGAGGATGACGAGGGGCGGGACAGCCTCAGGTGTGGCCAGTGAGGATGATGAGGGGTGGGACAGCCTCAGGTGTTGCCAGTGAGGATGACGAGGGGCAGGACAGCCTCAGGTGTGGGCAGTGAGGATGACGAGGGGCAGGACAGCCTCAGGTGTGGGCAGTGAGGATGACCAGGGGCAGGACAGTCCCATGAGTGGGCAGTGAGGATGATGAGGGGCGGGACAGCCTCAGGTGTGGCCACTGAGGATGACGAGGGGCGGGACAGCCTCAGGTGTGGCCAGTGAGGATGATGAGGGGCGGGCCCTGCTGGGTGGTTATCTGGGGCTTTTGGAAAGGGTGCTTTTTTAGATGGGGATTTTCTGCAGAGGAGCAGTCGATTTCAAGGAGTCTCTCCAGCAGTGACAGTGAGGGTGTCTCGCCGGGGCTGGGCCAAGCATCTGAGGTACCTGGATCATCGCTCAAGGACGGGGCCGAGGGATGTGCCGGGGAGCAGTGCACATGAACAGGTAAGGGACGGGGACAGTTGCAGGGAAGATGCAGCTCGGACTGGAGGAAGAGCTTGGAGGTTTCTTTTCTGGATATGAACATGCAAAGCAGGGAGCGAGGTGGAATATAAGCACTCTAGGTGTTTGGGCAGGTGAGCCAGGACTTAGAGGAGGGACTAGCTTTCCTGAGCACCAAAAGTTCCAATTAATTGCCTCTCTCAGGAGCAGTCGAGAGGAGTTTCTACTTTGGGGCTGAGCTACAAAGGAAGGTACCTGAAACTGCTGTGGGAAGCTTACTGCTGTAACCAGACTGTAGTTTCCACTGATATTTTTGCTACTAAAACTAGGGAGTTTTGTTTTCTCTGTGCACAAAACCTGCTGGTACTAGGTAAACTGACTTGCTAAGTTGTGCATTGCTTGATAAACCCTTGCCTCTTTTCCTAGAGGAATGATTGGTCTTGGTTTGGAAGCAAGAGAATGTCCTGGGCTTTGTGCTTTTGCCATTTTTTTCCCCTCAGCTTATCTATGAGTCTTACTTGGTTCTGCGTGTGATTTTTTTTGGCACTGTGGGAAGGGCACAACCTGCCATAATATAGACCTGTCTCCTCCTCTGTGCAAAAGGATGTGTTTCAGCAAGTGTGATGTTGCCTGGTGCCACCTGCAGAGCTCTCTGGCTGCCAGAGCCCTCTTTTCCTGTTGCTTTTCTTTTGTGGCTGTAATTGACAGCTGGATAACTTTAGAAGAGCTGTTAAGTTCCTTGCCTGTGTAAATGCGCTGGTAATACCACGGAGGGAAATGCTTGAGGCAGTAGTGGTAACTGGGCTATGAGCAGAGTTTCTGGGGGACTAACAATAGCAAGGGGAAGCAAATAGCAAGCACCCAACAACTTGGCTGTTTTGAAGGCATCAAAGTTTTATTGCCACATGCTGTTTGGCACAGTGTTGTGAGCGGATGGTTTTGGGGAACAGATTGGGAGGAAAATCAGTATTGGTTGTATGAGGCCAAAGGTGTCCCTCTGTGCGTGTCTCCTGCTGCGGGAATCCCATCAGTGGGGCTGCTGTTTCCACTCTTGGTGTTGCCATATCTGTGCTGCTCTACTCAGATCCGACGTGTGGGTTGGGGGTGCTGGATGGCTCTGTCAGAATGATGAGGTGGGGGTGCCCATCCTTAGGGTTACACTGTGGGTCAGGAGCATTTTGTGGTTTTGCTGTTGGAAGATGGAAGAGAGTATGTGCTTTTTAAATCCACGGACAGCCAAAAGCTGGGAAAGATCCCAAGTAGGTTTGGTGGCACAACAGCCTTTTTAAGAAATCCTAACCCTTAGAGAAATTGCCAGGGAAAATGGTCCCTTGTTTGCAAGGGGAGGGGGCTCGCTGTACTAACTAACCAGAATACTCACCTCGGGATATGGAGGGTGAGGAAATCTTGGTTCTGTGTAGGCTTGAGAAAACGTGGATAGGTACCCATGTGTGGCATCTGCACAGATGTAGGAAAGGAGATCTGTGACATTCAAGCTGGGGGGTGTTTGGCTACACTGTGCTGGGCTGAGGTGGGGAGAGTGCCGTGTCCTCTGTGCTTGTGGAATGGGGGAGCTGGGCCATGTCTGGGGCTGTGGGGGGGGCAGCGCCGTGTCCTCTGTGCTTGTGGAACGGGGGAGCTGGGCCGTGTCTGGGGCTGCGTGGGGGGAGAGCGCCGTGCCCTTTGTGCTTGTGAAACGGGGAAGCTGGGGCAGTGTTTGATTGCGCGGTGCTGTCCGGGCTGGGGGGAATGGGACAGCGCCGTGTCCTCTGTGCTGATGGAATGGGGGAGCTGGGGCTTGTTTGAGGCCGTGCTGTGCTGTGCTGGGGGGAGAGCGCCATGTCCTCTGTGCTCGTGGAATGGGAGAGCTGAGCGTGGGGCCGCATGTGCTGGGCTGGGGGTTTCGGGCTGGCCTTGTGAGTAATGCCAAAGTATTACAGGGCTCAGCGATGGAGCGTGTGCCTTTTCTATTTGCAGATGCTGCCCAGGTAAGCTTTGGAAAGAGGGTACGGGGTAGGGTTAGAGTACTGGGTAGGGTTAGGGTACTGGTTAGGGTTAGGGTATGGGTTAGGGTTAGGGTACTGGTTAGGGTACGGGTTAGGGTACTGGTTAGGGTTAGGGTACTGGGTAGGGTACTGGTTAGGGTTAGGGTACTGGTTAGGGTTAGGGTACTGGTTAGGGTTAGGGTACTGGTTAGGGTACGAGTTAGGGTACTGATTAGGGTACGGGTTAGGGTACTGGTTAGGGTTAGGGTACTGGGTAGGGTTAGGGTACTGGTTAGGGTATGGGTTAGGGTACTGGTTAGGGTTAGGGTACTGGTTAGGGTTAGGGTACTGGTTAGGGTACAGGTTAGGGTACTGGTTAGGGTTAGGGTACTGATTAGGGTTAGGGTAATGGTTAGGGTACTTGTTAGGGTTAGGGTACTGGTTAGGGTTATGGTACTGGTTAGGGTTAGGGTTATGGTACTGGTTAGGGTTAGGGTTAGGGTACTGGTTAGGGTTAGGTTTAGGGTTACTTTTAGGGTTAGAGTTATTTTTAGGATTAGGGTTATTTTTAGGGTTATTTTTAGGGTTCTTTTTGGGTTAGGGTTAGGGTTATTTTTAGAGTTAGGGTTATTTTTAGGGTTATTTTTAGAGGTATTTTTAGGGTTATTTTTAGGGTTCGGGTTATTTTTAGGGTTATTTTTAGGGTTATTTTTAGGGTTATTTTTGAGGTTATTTTTAGGTTTATTTTTAGGGTTATTTTTTGGTTTTTTTTTAGGGTTAAGGTTAGGGTGAGGGTTATTTTTAGGGTAAGGGTTCAGGTTACTTTTAGGGTTGGGGTTATTTTTAGGGTTAGGGTTATTTTTAGGGTTAGAGTTATTTTTAGGGTTAGGGTTATTTTTAGGGTTATTTTTAGAGGTATTTTTAGGGTTAGGGTTATTTTTAGGGTTATTTTTAGAATTATTTTTAAGGTTATTTTTAGGTTTATTTTTAGGGTTATTTTTTGGTTTTTTTTTAGGGTTAAGGTTAGGGTGAGGGTTATTTTTAGGGTAAGGGTTCAGGTTACTTTTAGGGTTGGGGTTATTTTTAGGGTTAGGGTTATTTTTAGGGTTAGAGTTATTTTTAGGGTTAGGGTTATTTTTAGGGTTATTTTTAGAGGTATTTTTAGGGTTAGGGTTATTTTTAGGGTTATTTTTAGAATTATTTTTAAGGTTATTTTTAGGTTTATTTTTAGGGTTATTTTTAGGGTTATTTTTAGGGTTATGGTTATTTTTAGGGTTATGGTTATTTTTAGGGTTATTTTTAGGGTTAGGGTTTTGGTTACTTTTAGGGTTATTTTTAGGTTTTTTTTAGGGTTAAGGTTAGGGTTAGGGTTATTTTTGGGGTTAAGGTTGGGGTTACTTTTAGGGTTAGGGTTATTTTTAGGGTTAGGGTTATTTTTAGGGTTATTTTTAGGGTTATTTTTTGGGTTAGGCTTAGGGTTATTTTTAGGGTTATTTTTAGGGTTATTTTTTGGGTTAGGGTTATTTTTAGGGTTATTTTTAGGGTTATTTTTAGGGTTATTTTTAGGGTTATTTTTAGGGTTATTTTTAGGGTTATTTTTAGAGGTATTTTTAGGGTTAGGGTTATTTTTAGGGTTATTTTTAGAATTATTTTTAAGGTTATTTTTAGGGTTAGGGTTATTTTTAGGGTTAGGGTTAGGGTTATTTTTAGGGTTATTTTTAGGGTTATTTTTAGGGTTATTTTTAGAGGTATTTTTAGGGTTAGGGTTATTTTTAGGGTTATTTTTAGAATTATTTTTAAGGTTATTTTTAGGGTTATTTTTAGGGTTATTTGTAGGGTTAGGGTTATTTTTAGGGTTATGGTTATTTTTAGGGTTATTTTTAGTGTTATTTTTAGGTTTTTCTTTTTAGGGTTAAGGTTAGGGTTAGGGTTATTTTTGGGGTTAGGGTTGGGGTTACTTTTAGGGTTCGGGTTATTTTTAGGGTTATTTTTAGGGTTATTTTTAGGGTTATTTTTAGGGTTATTTTTAGAGGTATTTTTAGGGTTAGGGTTATTTTTAGAATTATTTTTAAGGTTATTTTTAGGGTTATTTTTAGGGTTATTTTTAGGGTTAGGGTTATTTTTAGGGTTATGGTTATTTTTAGGGTTATTTTTAGGGTTAGGGTTAGGGTTATTTTTAGGGTTATTTTTAGGGTTATTTTTAGGGTTATTTTTAGGGTTATTTTTAGGGTTAGAGTTATTTTTAGGATTAGGGTTTTTTTTAGGGTTATATTTAGGGTTATTTTTTGGGTTAGGGTTAGGGTTATTTTTAGGGTTAGGGTTATTTTTAGGGTTATTTTTAGGGTTATTTTTAGAATTATTTTTAGGGTTATTTTTAGGGTTATTTTTAGGGTTATTTTTAGAGGGTTTTTTAGGGTTAGGGTTATTTTTAGGGTTATTTTTAGAGGTATTTTTAGGGTTATTTTTAGGGTTAGGGTTACTTTTAGGGTTAGGGTTATTTTTAGGGTTATTTTTAGGGTTAGGGTTAGGGTTACTTTTAGGGTTATTTTTAGGGTTATTTTTTGTTTTTTTTTTAGGGTTAAGGTTAGGGTGAGGGTTATTTTTAGGGTAAGGGTTCAGGTTACTTTTAGGGTTAGGGTTATTTTTAGGGATATTTTTAGAGGTATTTTTAGGGTTATTTTTAGGGTTCGGGTTATTTTTAGGGTTAGGGTTATTTTTAGGGTTATTTTTAGGGTTATTTTTAGAGGTATTTTTAGGGTTAGGGTTATTTTTAGGGTTATTTTTAGAATTATTTTTAAGGTTATTTTTAGGGTTATTTTTAGGGTTATTTTTAGGGTTAGGGTTATTTTTAGGGTTATGGTTATTTTTAGGGTTATTTTTAGGGTTAGGGTTAGGGTTACCTTTAGGGTTATTTCTAGGGTTATTTTTAGGGTTATTTTTAGGGTTAGAGTTATTTTTAGGATTAGGTTTTTTTTAGGGTTATATTTAGGGTTATTTTTTGGGTTAGGGTTAGGGTTATTTTTAGGGTTAGGGTTATTTTTAGGGTTATTTTTAGGGTTATTTTTAGGGTTATTTTTAGAGGGTTTTTTAGGGTTAGGGTTATTTTTAGGGTTATTTTTAGAGGTATTTTTAGGGTTACTTTTAGGGTTAGGGTTACTTTTAGGGTTAGGGTTATTTTTAGGGTTAGGGTTATTTTTAGGGTTAGGGTTATTTTTAGGGTTAGGGTTATTTTTAGGGTTATTTTTAGGGTTAGGGTTAGGGTTACTTTTAGGGTTATTTTTAGGGTTATTTTTTGGTTTTTTTTTAGGGTTAAGGTTAGGGTGAGGGTTATTTTTAGGGTAAGGGTTCAGGTTACTTTTAGGGTTAGGGTTATTTTTAGGGTTATTTTTAGAGGTATTTTTAGGGTTGTTTTTAGGGTTCGGGTTATTTTTAGGGTTAGGGTTATTTTTAGGGTTATTTTTAGGGTTATTTTTAGGGTTATTTTTAGAGGTATTTTTAGGGTTAGGGTTATTTTTAGGGTTATTTTTAGAAATATTTTTAAGGTTATTTTTAGGTTTATTTTTATGGTTATTTTTAGGGTTAGGGTTATTTTTAGGGTTATGGTTATTTTTAGGGTTATTTTTAGGGTTAGGGTTAGGGTTACTTTTAGGGTTATTTTTAGGGTTATTTTTTGGGTTTTTTTTAGGGTTAAGGTTAGGGTGAGGGTTATTTTTAGGGTAAGGGTTCAGGTTACTTTTAGGGTTAGGGTTATTTTTAGGGTTATTTTTAGAGGTATTTTTAGGGTTATTTTTAGGGTTCGGGTTATTTTTAGGGTTAGGGTTATTTTTAGGGTTATTTTTAGGGTTATTTTTAGAGGTATTTTTAGGGTTAGGGTTATTTTTAGGGTTATTTTTAGAATTATTTTTAAGGTTATTTTTAGGGTTATTTTTAGGGTTATTTTTAGGGTTAGGGTTATTTTTAGGGTTATGGTTATTTTTAGGGTTTTTTTTAGGGTTAGGGTTAGGGTTACCTTTAGGGTTATTTCTAGGGTTATTTTTAGGGTTATTTTTAGGGTTAGAGTTATTTTTAGGATTAGGGTTTTTTTTAGGGTTATATTTAGGGTTATTTTTTGGGTTAGGGTTATTTTTAGGGTTAGGGTTATTTTTAGGGTTATTTTTAGGGTTATTTTTAGAATTATTTTTAGGGTTATTTTTAGGGTTATTTTTAGGGTTATTTTTAGAGGGTTTTTTAGGGTTAGGGTTATTTTTAGGGTTATTTTTAGGGTTATTTTTAGAGGTATTTTTAGGGTTAGGGTTATTTTTAGGGTTATTTTTAGAATTATTTTTAAGGTTATTTTTAGGGTTATTTTTAGGGTTATTTTTAGGGTTAGGGTTATTTTTAGGGTTATGGTTATTTTTAGGGTTATTTTTAGGGTTAGGGTTAGGGTTACCTTTAGGGTTATTTCTAGGGTTATTTTTAGGGTTATTTTTAGGGTTAGAGTTATTTTTAGGATTAGGTTTTTTTTAGGGTTATATTTAGGGTTATTTTTTGGGTTAGGGTTAGGGTTATTTTTAGGGTTAGGGTTATTTTTAGGGTTATTTTTAGGGTTATTTTTAGGGTTATTTTTAGAGGGTTTTTTAGGGTTAGGGTTATTTTTAGGGTTATTTTTAGAGGTATTTTTAGGGTTACTTTTAGGGTTAGGGTTACTTTTAGGGTTAGGGTTATTTTTAGGGTTAGGGTTATTTTTAGGGTTAGGGTTATTTTTAGGGTTAGGGTTATTTTTAGGGTTATTTTTAGGGTTAGGGTTAGGGTTACTTTTAGGGTTATTTTTAGGGTTATTTTTTGGTTTTTTTTTAGGGTTAAGGTTAGGGTGAGGGTTATTTTTAGGGTAAGGGTTCAGGTTACTTTTAGGGTTAGGGTTATTTTTAGGGTTATTTTTAGAGGTATTTTTAGGGTTGTTTTTAGGGTTCGGGTTATTTTTAGGGTTAGGGTTATTTTTAGGGTTATTTTTAGGGTTATTTTTAGGGTTATTTTTAGAGGTATTTTTAGGGTTAGGGTTATTTTTAGGGTTATTTTTAGAAATATTTTTAAGGTTATTTTTAGGTTTATTTTTATGGTTATTTTTAGGGTTAGGGTTATTTTTAGGGTTATGGTTATTTTTAGGGTTATTTTTAGGGTTAGGGTTAGGGTTACTTTTAGGGTTATTTTTAGGGTTATTTTTTGGGTTTTTTTTAGGGTTAAGGTTAGGGTGAGGGTTATTTTTAGGGTAAGGGTTCAGGTTACTTTTAGGGTTAGGGTTATTTTTAGGGTTATTTTTAGAGGTATTTTTAGGGTTATTTTTAGGGTTCGGGTTATTTTTAGGGTTAGGGTTATTTTTAGGGTTATTTTTAGGGTTATTTTTAGAGGTATTTTTAGGGTTAGGGTTATTTTTAGGGTTATTTTTAGAATTATTTTTAAGGTTATTTTTAGGGTTATTTTTAGGGTTATTTTTAGGGTTAGGGTTATTTTTAGGGTTATGGTTATTTTTAGGGTTTTTTTTAGGGTTAGGGTTAGGGTTACCTTTAGGGTTATTTCTAGGGTTATTTTTAGGGTTATTTTTAGGGTTAGAGTTATTTTTAGGATTAGGGTTTTTTTTAGGGTTATATTTAGGGTTATTTTTTGGGTTAGGGTTATTTTTAGGGTTAGGGTTATTTTTAGGGTTATTTTTAGGGTTATTTTTAGAATTATTTTTAGGGTTATTTTTAGGGTTATTTTTAGGGTTATTTTTAGAGGGTTTTTTAGGGTTAGGGTTATTTTTAGGGTTATTTTTAGGGTTATTTTTAGAGGTATTTTTAGGGTTAGGGTTATTTTTAGGGTTATTTTTAGAATTATTTTTAAGGTTATTTTTAGGGTTATTTTTAGGGTTATTTTTAGGGTTAGGGTTATTTTTAGGGTTATGGTTATTTTTAGGGTTATTTTTAGGGTTAGGGTTAGGGTTACCTTTAGGGTTATTTCTAGGGTTATTTTTAGGGTTATTTTTAGGGTTAGAGTTATTTTTAGGATTAGGGTTATTTTTAGGGTTATATTTTGGGTTATTTTTTGGGTTAGGGTTAGGGTTATTTTTAGGGTTAGGGTTATTTTTAGGGTTATTTTTAGGGTTATTTTTAGAATTATTTTTAGGGTTATTTTTAGGGTTATTTTTAGGGTTATTTTTAGGGTTATTTTTAGAGGGTTTTTTAGGGTTAGGGTTATTTTTAGGGTTATTTTTAGAGGTATTTTTAGGGTTATTTTTAGGGTTAGGGTTACTTTTAGGGTTAGGGTTATTTTTAGGGTTATTTTTAGGGTTAGGGTTAGGGTTACTTTTAGGGTTATTTTTAGGGTTATTTTTTGTTTTTTTTTTAGGGTTAAGGTTAGGGTGAGGGTTATTTTTAGGGTAAGGCTTCAGGTTACTTTTAGGGTTAGGGTTATTTTTAGGGATATTTTTAGAGGTATTTTTAGGGTTATTTTTAGGGTTCGGGTTATTTTTAGGGTTAGGGTTATTTTTTGGGTTATTTTTAGGGTTATTTTTAGAGGTATTTTTAGGGTTAGGGTTATTTTTAGGGTTATTTTTAGAATTATTTTTAAGGTTATTTTTAGGGTTATTTTTAGGGTTATTTTTAGGGTTAGGGTTATTTTTAGGGTTATGGTTATTTTTAGGGTTATTTTTAGGGTTAGGGTTACCTTTAGGGTTATTTCTAGGGTTATTTTTAGGGTTATTTTTAGGGTTAGAGTTATTTTTAGGATTAGGTTTTTTTTAGGGTTATATTTAGGGTTATTTTTTGGGTTAGGGTTAGGGTTATTTTTAGGGTTAGGGTTATTTTTAGGGTTATTTTTAGGGTTATTTTTAGGGTTATTTTTAGAGGGTTTTTTAGGGTTAGGGTTATTTTTAGGGTTATTTTTAGAGGTATTTTTAGGGTTACTTTTAGGGTTAGGGTTACTTTTAGGGTTAGGGTTACTTTTAGGGTTAGGGTTATTTTTAGGGTTAGGGTTATTTTTAGGGTTAGGGTTATTTTTAGGGTTAGGGTTATTTTTAGGGTTAGGGTTATTTTTAGGGTTATTTTTAGGGTTAGGGTTAGGGTTACTTTTAGGGTTATTTTTAGGGTTATTTTTTGGTTTTTTTTTAGGGTTAAGGTTAGGGTGAGGGTTATTTTTAGGGTAAGGGTTCAGGTTACTTTTAGGGTTAGGGTTATTTTTAGGGTTATTTTTAGAGGTATTTTTAGGGTTGTTTTTATGGTTCGGGTTATTTTTAGGGTTAGGGTTATTTTTAGGGTTATTTTTAGGGTTATTTTTAGGGTTATTTTTAGAGGTATTTTTAGGGTTAGGGTTATTTTTAGGGTTATTTTTAGAATTATTTTTAAGGTTATTTTTAGGGTTATTTTTAGGGTTATTTTTAGGGTTAGGGTTATTTTTAGGGTTATTTTTAGGGTTATTTTTAGAATTATTTTTAGGGTTATTTTTAGGGTTATTTTTAGGGTTATTTTTAGGGTTATTTTTAGAGGGTTTTTTAGGGTTAGGGTTATTTTTAGGGTTATTTTTAGAGGTATTTTTAGGGTTATTTTTAGGGTTAGGGTTACTTTTAGGGTTAGGGTTATTTTTAGGGTTATTTTTAGGGTTAGGGTTAGGGTTACTTTTAGGGTTATTTTTAGGGTTATTTTTTGTTTTTTTTTTAGGGTTAAGGTTAGGGTGAGGGTTATTTTTAGGGTAAGGCTTCAGGTTACTTTTAGGGTTAGGGTTATTTTTAGGGATATTTTTAGAGGTATTTTTAGGGTTATTTTTAGGGTTCGGGTTATTTTTAGGGTTAGGGTTATTTTTAGGGTTATTTTTAGGGTTATTTTTAGAGGTATTTTTAGGGTTAGGGTTATTTTTAGGGTTATTTTTAGAATTATTTTTAAGGTTATTTTTAGGGTTATTTTTAGGGTTATTTTTAGGGTTAGGGTTATTTTTAGGGTTATGGTTATTTTTAGGGTTATTTTTAGGGTTAGGGTTAGGGTTACCTTTAGGGTTATTTCTAGGGTTATTTTTAGGGTTATTTTTAGGGTTAGAGTTATTTTTAGGATTAGGTTTTTTTTAGGGTTATATTTAGGGTTATTTTTTGGGTTAGGGTTAGGGTTATTTTTAGGGTTAGGGTTATTTTTAGGGTTATTTTTAGGGTTATTTTTAGGGTTATTTTTAGAGGGTTTTTTAGGGTTAGGGTTATTTTTAGGGTTATTTTTAGAGGTATTTTTAGGGTTACTTTTAGGGTTAGGGTTACTTTTAGGGTTAGGGTTATTTTTAGGGTTAGGGTTATTTTTAGGGTTAGGGTTATTTTTAGGGTTAGGGTTATTTTTAGGGTTATTTTTAGGGTTAGGGTTAGGGTTACTTTTAGGGTTATTTTTAGGGTTATTTTTTGGTTTTTTTTTAGGGTTAAGGTTAGGGTGAGGGTTATTTTTAGGGTAAGGGTTCAGGTTACTTTTAGGGTTAGGGTTATTTTTAGGGTTATTTTTAGAGGTATTTTTAGGGTTGTTTTTAGGGTTCGGGTTATTTTTAGGGTTAGGGTTATTTTTAGGGTTATTTTTAGGGTTATTTTTAGGGTTATTTTTAGAGGTATTTTTAGGGTTAGGGTTATTTTTAGGGTTATTTTTAGAAATATTTTTAAGGTTATTTTTAGGTTTATTTTTATGGTTATTTTTAGGGTTAGGGTTATTTTTAGGGTTATGGTTATTTTTAGGGTTATTTTTAGGGTTAGGGTTAGGGTTACTTTTAGGGTTATTTTTAGGGTTATTTTTTGGGTTTTTTTTAGGGTTAAGGTTAGGGTGAGGGTTATTTTTAGGGTAAGGGTTCAGGTTACTTTTAGGGTTAGGGTTATTTTTAGGGTTATTTTTAGAGGTATTTTTAGGGTTATTTTTAGGGTTCGGGTTATTTTTAGGGTTAGGGTTATTTTTAGGGTTATTTTTAGGGTTATTTTTAGAGGTATTTTTAGGGTTAGGGTTATTTTTAGGGTTATTTTTAGAATTATTTTTAAGGTTATTTTTAGGGTTATTTTTAGGGTTATTTTTAGGGTTAGGGTTATTTTTAGGGTTATGGTTATTTTTAGGGTTTTTTTTAGGGTTAGGGTTAGGGTTACCTTTAGGGTTATTTCTAGGGTTATTTTTAGGGTTATTTTTAGGGTTAGAGTTATTTTTAGGATTAGGGTTTTTTTTAGGGTTATATTTAGGGTTATTTTTTGGGTTAGGGTTATTTTTAGGGTTAGGGTTATTTTTAGGGTTATTTTTAGGGTTATTTTTAGAATTATTTTTAGGGTTATTTTTAGGGTTATTTTTAGGGTTATTTTTAGAGGGTTTTTTAGGGTTAGGGTTATTTTTAGGGTTATTTTTAGGGTTATTTTTAGAGGTATTTTTAGGGTTAGGGTTATTTTTAGGGTTATTTTTAGAATTATTTTTAAGGTTATTTTTAGGGTTATTTTTAGGGTTATTTTTAGGGTTAGGGTTATTTTTAGGGTTATGGTTATTTTTAGGGTTATTTTTAGGGTTAGGGTTAGGGTTACCTTTAGGGTTATTTCTAGGGTTATTTTTAGGGTTATTTTTAGGGTTAGAGTTATTTTTAGGATTAGGGTTATTTTTAGGGTTATATTTTGGGTTATTTTTTGGGTTAGGGTTAGGGTTATTTTTAGGGTTAGGGTTATTTTTAGGGTTATTTTTAGGGTTATTTTTAGAATTATTTTTAGGGTTATTTTTAGGGTTATTTTTAGGGTTATTTTTAGGGTTATTTTTAGAGGGTTTTTTAGGGTTAGGGTTATTTTTAGGGTTATTTTTAGAGGTATTTTTAGGGTTATTTTTAGGGTTAGGGTTACTTTTAGGGTTAGGGTTATTTTTAGGGTTATTTTTAGGGTTAGGGTTAGGGTTACTTTTAGGGTTATTTTTAGGGTTATTTTTTGTTTTTTTTTTAGGGTTAAGGTTAGGGTGAGGGTTATTTTTAGGGTAAGGCTTCAGGTTACTTTTAGGGTTAGGGTTATTTTTAGGGATATTTTTAGAGGTATTTTTAGGGTTATTTTTAGGGTTCGGGTTATTTTTAGGGTTAGGGTTATTTTTTGGGTTATTTTTAGGGTTATTTTTAGAGGTATTTTTAGGGTTAGGGTTATTTTTAGGGTTATTTTTAGAATTATTTTTAAGGTTATTTTTAGGGTTATTTTTAGGGTTATTTTTAGGGTTAGGGTTATTTTTAGGGTTATGGTTATTTTTAGGGTTATTTTTAGGGTTAGGGTTACCTTTAGGGTTATTTCTAGGGTTATTTTTAGGGTTATTTTTAGGGTTAGAGTTATTTTTAGGATTAGGTTTTTTTTAGGGTTATATTTAGGGTTATTTTTTGGGTTAGGGTTAGGGTTATTTTTAGGGTTAGGGTTATTTTTAGGGTTATTTTAGGGTTATTTTTAGGGTTATTTTTAGAGGGTTTTTTAGGGTTAGGGTTATTTTTAGGGTTATTTTTAGAGGTATTTTTAGGGTTACTTTTAGGGTTAGGGTTACTTTTAGGGTTAGGGTTACTTTTAGGGTTAGGGTTATTTTTAGGGTTAGGGTTATTTTTAGGGTTAGGGTTATTTTTAGGGTTAGGGTTATTTTTAGGGTTAGGGTTATTTTTAGGGTTATTTTTAGGGTTAGGGTTAGGGTTACTTTTAGGGTTATTTTTAGGGTTATTTTTTGGTTTTTTTTTAGGGTTAAGGTTAGGGTGAGGGTTATTTTTAGGGTAAGGGTTCAGGTTACTTTTAGGGTTAGGGTTATTTTTAGGGTTATTTTTAGAGGTATTTTTAGGGTTGTTTTTATGGTTCGGGTTATTTTTAGGGTTAGGGTTATTTTTAGGGTTATTTTTAGGGTTATTTTTAGGGTTATTTTTAGAGGTATTTTTAGGGTTAGGGTTATTTTTAGGGTTATTTTTAGAATTATTTTTAAGGTTATTTTTAGGGTTATTTTTAGGGTTATTTTTAGGGTTAGGGTTATTTTTAGGGTTATGGTTATTTTTAGGGTTATTTTTAGGGTTAGGGTTAGGGTTACCTTTAGGGTTATTTCTAGGGTTATTTTTAGGGTTATTTTTAGGGTTAGAGTTATTTTTAGGATTAGGTTTTTTTTAGGGTTAATATTTAGGGTTATTTTTTGGGTTAGGGTTAGGGTTATTTTTAGGGTTAGGGTTATTTTTAGGGTTATTTTTAGGGTTATTTTTAGGGTTATTTTTAGAGGGTTTTTTAGGGTTAGGGTTATTTTTAGGGTTATTTTTAGAGGTATTTTTAGGGTTACTTTTAGGGTTAGGGTTACTTTTAGGGTTAGGGTTATTTTTAGGGTTAGGGTTATTTTTAGGGTTATGGTTATTTTTAGGGTTATTTTTAGGGTTAGGGTTAGGGTTACTTTTAGGGTTATTTTTAGGGTTATTTTTTGGTTTTTTTTTAGGGTTAAGGTTAGGGTGAGGGTTATTTTTAGGGTAAGGGTTCAGGTTACTTTTAGGGTTAGGGTTATTTTTAGGGTTATTTTTAGAGGTATTTTTAGGGTTGTTTTTAGGGTTCGGGTTATTTTTAGGGTTAGGGTTATTTTTAGGGTTATTTTTAGGGTTATTTTTAGGGTTATTTTTAGAGGTATTTTTAGGGTTAGGGTTATTTTTAGGGTTATTTTTAGAATTATTTTTAAGGTTATTTTTAGGGTTATTTTTAGGGTTAGGGTTAGGGTTACTTTTAGGGTTATTTTTAGGGTTATTTTTTGGGTTTTTTTTAGGGTTAAGGTTAGGGTGAGGGTTATTTTTAGGGTAAGGGTTCAGGTTACTTTTAGGGTTAGGGTTATTTTTAGGGTTATTTTTAGAGGTATTTTTAGGGTTATTTTTAGGGTTCGGGTTATTTTTAGGGTTAGGGTTATTTTTAGGGTTATTTTTAGAGTTATTTTTAGGGTTATTTTTAGAGGTATTTTTAGGGTTAGGGTTATTTTTAGGGTTATTTTTAGGGTTAGGGTTAGGGTTACTTTTAGGGTTATTTTTAGGGTTATTTTTTGGGGTTTTTTTAGGGTTAAGGTTAGGGTGAGGGTTATTTTTAGGGTAAGGGTTCAGGTTACTTTTAGGGTTAGGGTTATTTTTAGGGTTATTTTTAGAGGTATTTTTAGGGTTATTTTTAGGGTTCGGGTTATTTTTAGGGTTAGGGTTATTTTTAGGGTTATTTTTAGGGTTATTTTTAGAGGTATTTTTAGGGTTAGGGTTATTTTTAGGGTTATTTTTAGAATTATTTTTAAGGTTATTTTTAGGGTTATTTTTAGGGTTATTTTTAGGGTTAGGGTTATTTTTAGGGTTATGGTTATTTTTAGGGTTTTTTTTAGGGTTAGGGTTAGGGTTACCTTTAGGGTTATTTCTAGGGTTATTTTTAGGGTTATTTTTAGGGTTAGAGTTATTTTTAGGATTAGGGTTTTTTTTAGGGTTATATTTAGGGTTATTTTTTGGGTTAGGGTTATTTTTAGGGTTAGGGTTATTTTTAGGGTTATTTTTAGGGTTATTTTTAGAATTATTTTTAGGGTTATTTTTAGGGTTATTTTTAGGGTTATTTTTAGAGGGTTTTTTAGGGTTAGGGTTATTTTTAGGGTTATTTTTAGGGTTATTTTTAGAGGTATTTTTAGGGTTAGGTTATTTTTAGGGTTATTTTTAGAATTATTTTTAAGGTTATTTTTAGGGTTATTTTTAGGGTTATTTTTAGGGTTAGGGTTATTTTTAGGGTTATGGTTATTTTTAGGGTTATTTTTAGGGTTAGGGTTAGGGTTACCTTTAGGGTTATTTCTAGGGTTATTTTTAGGGTTATTTTTAGGGTTAGAGTTATTTTTAGGATTAGGGTTATTTTTAGGGTTATATTTTGGGTTATTTTTTGGGTTAGGGTTAGGGTTATTTTTAGGGTTAGGGTTATTTTTAGGGTTATTTTTAGGGTTATTTTTAGAATTATTTTTAGGGTTATTTTTAGGGTTATTTTTAGGGTTATTTTTAGAGGGTTTTTTAGGGTTAGGGTTATTTTTAGGGTTATTTTTAGAGGTATTTTTAGGGTTATTTTTAGGGTTAGGGTTACTTTTAGGGTTAGGGTTATTTTTAGGGTTATTTTTAGGGTTAGGGTTAGGGTTACTTTTAGGGTTATTTTTAGGGTTATTTTTTGTTTTTTTTTTTAGGGTTAAGGTTAGGGTGAGGGTTATTTTTAGGGTAAGGCTTCAGGTTACTTTTAGGGTTAGGGTTATTTTTAGGGATATTTTTAGAGGTATTTTTAGGGTTATTTTTAGGGTTCGGGTTATTTTTAGGGTTAGGGTTATTTTTTGGGTTATTTTTAGGGTTATTTTTAGAGGTATTTTTAGGGTTAGGGTTATTTTTAGGGTTATTTTTAGATTATTTTTAAGGTTATTTTTAGGGTTATTTTTAGGGTTATTTTTAGGGTTAGGGTTATTTTTAGGGTTATGGTTATTTTTAGGGTTATTTTTAGGGTTAGGGTTACCTTTAGGGTTATTTCTAGGGTTATTTTTAGGGTTATTTTTAGGGTTAGAGTTATTTTTAGGATTAGGTTTTTTTTAGGGTTATATTTAGGGTTATTTTTTGGGTTAGGGTTAGGGTTATTTTTAGGGTTAGGGTTATTTTTAGGGTTATTTTTAGGGTTATTTTTAGGGTTATTTTTAGAGGGTTTTTTAGGTTAGGGTTATTTTTAGGGTTATTTTTAGAGGTATTTTTAGGGTTACTTTTAGGGTTAGGGTTACTTTTAGGGTTAGGGTTACTTTTAGGGTTAGGGTTATTTTTAGGGTTAGGGTTATTTTTAGGGTTAGGGTTATTTTTAGGGTTAGGGTTATTTTTAGGGTTAGGGTTATTTTTAGGGTTATTTTTAGGGTTAAGGGTTAGGGTTACTTTTAGGGTTATTTTTAGGGTTATTTTTTGGTTTTTTTTTAGGGTTAAGGTTAGGGTGAGGGTTATTTTTTAGGGTAAGGGTTCAGGTTACTTTTAGGGTTAGGGTTATTTTTAGGGTTATTTTTAGAGGTATTTTTAGGGTTGTTTTTATGGTTCGGGTTATTTTTTAGGGTTAGGGTTATTTTTAGGGTTATTTTTAGGGTTATTTTTAGGGTTATTTTTAGAGGTATTTTTAGGGTTAGGGTTATTTTTAGGGTTATTTTTAGAATTATTTTTAAGGTTATTTTTAGGGTTATTTTTAGGGTTATTTTTAGGGTTAGGGTTATTTTTAGGGTTATGGTTATTTTTAGGGTTATTTTTAGGGTTAGGGTTTAGGGTTACCTTTAGGGTTATTTCTAGGGTTATTTTTAGGGTTATTTTTAGGGTTAGAGTTATTTTTAGGATTAGGTTTTTTTTAGGGTTATATTTAGGGTTATTTTTTGGGTTAGGGTTAGGGTTATTTTTAGGGTTAGGGTTATTTTTAGGGTTATTTTTAGGTTATTTTTAGGGTTATTTTTAGAGGGTTTTTTAGGGTTAGGGTTATTTTTAGGGGTTATTTTTAGAGGTATTTATAGGGTTACTTTTAGGGTTAGGGTTACTTTTAGGGTTAGGGTTATTTTTAGGGTTAGGGTTATTTTTAGGGTTAGGGTTATTTTTAGGGTTAGGGTTATTTTTAGGGTTATTTGTAGGGTTAGGGTTATTTTTAGGGTTATGGTTATTTTTAGGGTTATTTTTAGTGTTATTTTTAGGTTTTTCTTTTTAGGGTTAAGGTTAGGGTTAGGGTTATTTTTGGGGTTAGGGTTTGGGGTTACTTTTAGGGTTCGGGTTATTTTTAGGGTTATTTTTAGGGTTATTTTTAGGGTTATTTTTAGGGTTATTTTTAGAGGTATTTTTTAGGGTTAGGGTTATTTTTAGAATTATTTTTAAGGTTATTTTTAGGGTTATTTTTAGGGTTATTTTTAGGGTTAGGGTTATTTTTAGGGTTATGGTTATTTTTAGGGTTATTTTTAGGGTTAGGGTTAGGGTTATTTTTAGGGTTATTTTTAGGGTTATTTTTAGGGTTATTTTTAGGGTTATTTTTAGGGTTAGAGTTATTTTTAGGATTAGGGTTTTTTTTAGGGTTATATTTAGGGTTATTTTTTGGGTTAGGGTTAGGGTTATTTTTAGGGTTAGGGGTTATTTTTAGGGTTATTTTTAGGGTTATTTTTAGAATTATTTTTAGGGTTATTTTTAGGGTTATTTTTAGGGTTATTTTTAGAGGGTTTTTTAGGGTTAGGGTTATTTTAGGGTTATTTTTAGAGGTATTTTTAGGGTTATTTTTAGGGTTAGGGTTACTTTTAGGGTTAGGGTTATTTTTAGGGTTATTTTTAGGGTTAGGGTTAGGGTTACTTTTAGGGTTATTTTTAGGGTTATTTTTTGTTTTTTTTTTAGGGTTAAGGTTAGGGTGAGGGTTATTTTTAGGGTAAGGCTTCAGGTTACTTTTAGGGTTAGGGTTATTTTTAGGGATATTTTTAGAGGTATTTTTAGGGTTATTTTTAGGGTTCGGGTTATTTTTAGGGTTAGGTTATTTTTTGGGTTATTTTTAGGGTTATTTTAGAGGTATTTTTAGGGTTAGGGTTATTTTTAGGGTTATTTTTAGAATTATTTTTAAGGTTATTTTTAGGGTTATTTTTAGGGTTATTTTTAGGGTTAGGGTTATTTTTAGGGTTATGGTTATTTTTAGGGTTATTTTTAGGGTTAGGGTTACCTTTAGGGTTATTTCTAGGGTTATTTTTAGGGTTATTTTTAGGGTTAGAGTTATTTTTAGGATTAGGTTTTTTTTAGGGTTATATTTAGGGTTATTTTTTGGGTTAGGGTTAGGGTTATTTTTAGGGTTAGGGTTATTTTTAGGGTTATTTTTAGGGTTATTTTTTAGGGTTATTTTTAGAGGGTTTTTTAGGGTTAGGGTTATTTTTAGGGTTATTTTTAGAGGTATTTTTAGGGTTACTTTTAGGGGTTAGGGTTACTTTTAGGGTTAGGGTTACTTTTAGGGTTAGGGTTATTTTTAGGGTTAGGGTTATTTTTAGGGTTAGGGTTATTTTTAGGGTTAGGGTTATTTTTAGGGTTAGGGTTATTTTTAGGGTTATTTTTAGGGTTAGGGTTAGGGTTACTTTTAGGGTTTATTTTTTAGGGTTATTTTTTGGTTTTTTTTTAGGGTTAAGGTTAGGGTGAGGGTTATTTTTAGGGTAAGGGTTCAGGTTACTTTTAGGGTTAGGGTTATTTTTAGGGTTATTTTTAGAGGTATTTTTAGGGTTGTTTTTATGGTTCGGGTTATTTTTAGGGTTAGGGTTATTTTTAGGGTTATTTTTAGGGTTATTTTTAGGGTTATTTTTAGAGGTATTTTTAGGGTTAGGGTTATTTTTAGGGTTATTTTTAGAATTATTTTTAAGGTTATTTTTAGGGTTATTTTTAGGGTTATTTTTAGGGTTAGGGTTATTTTTAGGTTATGGTTATTTTTAGGGTTATTTTTAGGGTTAGGGTTAGGGTTACCTTTAGGGTTATTTCTAGGGTTATTTTTAGGGTTATTTTTAGGGTTAGAGTTATTTTTAGGATTAGGTTTTTTTTAGGGTTATATTTAGGGTTATTTTTTGGGTTAGGGTTAGGGTTATTTTTAGGGTTTGGGTTATTTTTAGGGTTATTTTTAGGGTTATTTTTAGGGTTATTTTTAGAGGGTTTTTTAGGGTTAGGGTTATTTTTAGGGTTATTTTTAGAGGTATTTTTAGGGTTACTTTTAGGGTTAGGGTTACTTTTAGGGTTAGGGTTATTTTTAGGGTTAGGGTTATTTTTAGGGTTAGGGTTATTTTTAGGGTTAGGGTTATTTTTAGGGTTATTTGTAGGGTTAGGGTTATTTTTAGGGTTATGGTTATTTTTAGGGTTATTTTTAGTGTTATTTTTAGGTTTTTCTTTTTAGGGTTAAGGTTAGGGTTAGGGTTATTTTTGGGTTAGGGTTGGGGTTACTTTTAGGGTTCGGGTTATTTTTAGGGTTATTTTTAGGGTTATTTTTAGGGTTATTTTTAGGGTTATTTTTAGAGGTATTTTTAGGGTTAGGGTTATTTTAGAATTATTTTTTAAGGTTATTTTTAGGGTTATTTTTAGGGTTATTTTTAGGGTTAGGGTTATTTTTAGGGTTATGGTTATTTTTAGGGTTATTTTTAGGGTTAGGGTTAGGGTTATTTTTAGGGTTATTTTTAGGGTTATTTTTAGGGTTATTTTTAGGGTTATTTTTAGGGTTAGAGTTATTTTTAGGATTAGGGTTTTTTTTAGGGTTATATTTAGGGTTATTTTTTGGGTTAGGGTTAGGGTTATTTTTAGGGTTAGGGTTATTTTTAGGGTTATTTTTAGGGTTATTTTTAGAATTATTTTTAGGGTTATTTTTAGGGTTATTTTTAGGGTTATTTTTAGAGGGTTTTTTTAGGGTTAGGGTTATTTTTAGGGTTATTTTTAGAGGTATTTTTTAGGGTTATTTTTAGGGTTAGGGTTACTTTTAGGGTTAGGGTTATTTTTAGGGTTATTTTTAGGGTTAGGGTTAGGGTTACCTTTTAGGGTTATTTTTAGGGTTATTTTTTTGTTTTTTTTTTAGGGTTAAGGTTAGGGTGAGGGTTATTTTTAGGGTAAGGCTTCAGGTTACTTTTAGGGTTAGGGTTATTTTTAGGGATATTTTTAGAGGT